>NC_051165.1:245345358-246545358 GCF_013339725.1 Rhipicephalus microplus
TATCGTCCTTCTTGCTGTCAGGTGTGCACTGCAATGTCCCTGCCTTTTGATACCGGGCTTAACATATTTCGCATCATCCCTCACTGCGCAGGTCTTAACTTCTTGTCAATTATTTTTCAGTAACGTTTAAGTTTCTGCGCCATATGCCTGTAGGATGCAATCATTGCAGACTCTTAAGGGACAGCGGTGAGCTACTGCCTATGACTTAGTGATGCTCGTCTTTAACCTCTCGAACGGTGCGCTTATGCCCTATTTACTTCTAACGTCCTGAACATCCTTAAAATGGAGCGCATACTTCCTAAAATGCTTTCACTCAGTTGTGTTGCATAGTCGAGCCCGCGCATATCTATACCTATAGGCATAGCTAAACATCATTAAAAGAAGTACCGCAATCTTGTTTTTGAACAGTTTCGTGTGATGCTCATCCAACAAAAAAGAGACACCACCCACACTTCTGCTATCTTTAGGGAAAGTTGCCCTGCAAGTAAGAGAAATGGAACGAGAAAAGAACGCACATACACACGCGTGCGATGGCGCCAATAAAACACCACTCACTCAGCGAAAATGAAACAAAAAAAGATATCGAGAAAGCAAAGCCATTCGATCGGACCTTCGTAGCTGAAAGTTTCGGGAGGGTCCTGAGAAATGCTCGAAGGCGTCAAGGAATGTCGTCAACATAACGCCCAGTCCACGAATCACGGCAAAAAAAGAAAAAAAAAAGAAAATAAAAAGGCTTATTACACAGCACGCGAGTACGAGTCAGGGACGCCGAGAGATGCGGACAAGCCGAGCTGCAAAGGGGGAGAGTTGGGAAGGAATACAGGCAAGGAAGCCAGCAGAGAAGGCATCGTCGGCATCGGTGCCTCGCTCCACCTCTTGCCTTCCCGCTGTTTCATTTATTTATTTTTAGCCACTAAGGAAGCAGGCTCGCTCATCCGAGCACCGAGTCCTCAATCGTGTCGATGTATAACGCATCGATCTCAGCCGACTCAACCGCCGAACATCGTAGTTCCGAAGAAGACATATATATGTGCATACCAGCGCTTCGAGAAGACGTGAAAGAGTGGGGAAGCGGAGAGGGAATGTCTTAACTTCGTGTTGTCATTGACAGATGAACGAGAACGACGCACACGGTGAAGTGAGGAGCTCGATGAATGAAAGTAGCAGAGGCACTGATGCAAAAAAAAAAAAAAAACGATGCGGATTGGTCGTTGCTCAGAGTTATGGCCGAGAATGGTGGCCACCGCGCATAGACTACAAGCGAAGGCTCCTAGAGCAGAAAGCGAGGACGAGGGCCGCGCCTCAAGAAATTGGCAGTATCATTGAAGAGGAAAACGTCAAGCCATGTATGTACGGTAACGAAAGAGTAAAGGCAGCCAGGCAGGCAAAGAACTTTATTAGTATCCGGAGGCGGCGCTCAACCCCCCTTAGGTGGTGACACCAGTGGGCAACTCCCACAACGGGACGGGCAAGTTAAAATCCACGGCTATTTCGCAAGCCCTCTAGATGGCCCTAAGCTGGTCTCCTTTGTCATGGCTTGTGAGGAGACAGTTCCAGTCCACCTACGTAGAGGGAGACTCGCTGCTCTCTTGCAATGCAGGGCAGTGCCACAGCATGTGTTGGAGAGTACATTTGGGGTGACCACAGCGCGGGCACCCCGGATCTATGCCATCCACGTATTTAGAGCAATTCAGAGGCGATGCATACGCCACCGTCTGTAAGAGTCGTAGAGTGATGGACTGAGGTTTTGTTGAATGTGGGTGCGGGAGTGGTGGGTACTTCCACCGCTCCAACTGGTAATGTTTGAAAATTTCATTGGAAATTAGCAACGGGTCCCTGAAGTAACAAGTAACGTCCTCAGCCTTCGAGTGGTTCTACCCAGCGCGGAATGTGAGACCTCGCGCCCGGGAGTGAGCCAACTCGTTGGCATTCGAAATTGGGTGTACAAGCACGAGAATATTAGGGCGGATAATGTTAAGAAGTAGAAGGCAAGAAGCATTTAATAAACAAGGTGCGCATGACCAGTAACAAAAAATCAAAAAAGCTTTTCAGGTTTCTAAAGAATATAGGCATACGACCAGAGGTGAGCCTATTTCATAAAGAAGATCTTAATGTGGGGCAGTTAGAGGGGCCCTGCAGTATTTTCCCAAGCAATCATCAAATGTACTACTAATAATCGGAGCTTATCATTTCAATATCTCCGGCCGCGAAATTTCCTCCAGCCCATTCTGTGCGTGTGGACTCATAGGGGTTTTTTGCTCGCTTGAAGCGCTCTTAAGTACGGCGCACTTAGGGAGCCAGGTTTTCGTACGCTGTCATACGCTATGACCGTATGCTACCCTCGTACCTTGACGTGACGCAGGCAGAACCACGTACAAAAACATAGAAAAAAAGAAAGAAGCGACCAATAGAAAGGAACAGAAAGAAAGAAAATATGAAGAAAAATAGAAGGATCTAGAAAAATAAATCAATAAAGAGAAAAAAAAACAGAACGAAAAAAGAAGAGACAGAAAGAAGGGGAAAAAGAGAGAAAGGAAGAAAGAAAGAAAAACCGCCAGGCCTGCGCGGAAAGCGCAAACCTGTCACAGCGAAAGCTGGAAGGGCGGCCTTTCAGATCCCCTTCTTTAAAAACACTCTTTGGGTAGCTGCGGCAAGCACACCTGCAGGTACCACTACGCCATTACTAACTGTGTAGTAGGCAGGCATTCACTATGCCATCCTTCGTCATTCTTCGGAGAAGCATGGTACCCGCTGCACACTTTCGAGGGAGGAAGGAGGAGGAGGAATAAACATTATGTAAGAAACCAGCAGGTTTAGGTGGCTGTGCCTAGGCCTCCCATGAGGGGACGTCAAGGGCTTGCCTCGACGCCGCCTCACAGGCGTGCTGGGTCGCCCAGGTTTGGTCGTCAAGAGCGGGGCTCCGCAGAGCCTCATGGAGCTTCGACGAAAGGGTCGTGGGTGTTAGTGTGTCTGTACTGTGCCGGGCACTCCCACAGCATATGCGGAAGCGTAGCCGGGTGAGTGCCACAGCCATTGTCGAGGAAGTTCGTGCATTTTTTTTTGTGCTGTGGCTGACGACAGTAAATAATTATGCCAGAAGCTTTCGTAATCCCCTAAATCCCCCACAGTGGGTATGCGCCAATGTTAATAGGTGAATAGGATGAAGCTTTTGTAAAGGATTGGGGAATTCGATGGCGCACTCGTTGCGCTATTCGCATTATGCGACACCTGGATGTTCCTTTGCTGTTCTACAATGCTTTATTACTCATATTAACACGATTACTTTCTCGACATCAAGCCTGCCAAAGACAAGTTTGCTAAGGGGTGCAAGCACCGGCGAGGCTCAGTGGTAATACGCTGGGCTGGCACGCAGGAAACCTGGGTTCAAATCCCATGTGTCCACGGTGTTTTTTTTTTTTTATTTCGTGCGACAGCAGTTAGAGACACCTGGGGCGGCGGCGGCAGCAGCAGCGGCGTACAACTACAGCGAGCACGCGACCCGTGTTGTGGTCTCATAACAGGTGTCGCTGTAAAAAGAAAATAAAAAAAAAAACAAAGAAGGCTGCCCAGCGACACACTTTCTTCTGACTTGGCACCACTAGGGCGAAACTGTCCAAAATTTTCTCCCTCCTCTCGTCACAACGAACACGCTTAAAGCTAAACAAATGGGTGGATGGGATGAAGATGGGGGGGGGGGGGGTGGATCACGAGCGGGCTCTAAATTAGTTTCGTAATGTTGCGATTCCTTTGCAGGTTGCTTAAAAGACCTATTTGTTAGAATAGAGGGGTTTTTACTGACACTATATAAAATATTTCAAAACACAAATATCCGCCACATGGCAGAGGACAATTTAGCTCACGATCATGGACTACAAGGGTAGAACTGGTGGAATAACTTCAAAGAAAGCAAATGGCAGAAGAAGTGGCACCCTTCGTCTAGAGCTTCCGCTCAAGAGGAATCCTGAACGAAAAGCGTCATTCGAGGTATCGCAGCTGTGAGAACCATTTACAAAATTGAATGAACTACGCAGGCCGAGGTGGACTGCGAATGAGTCCGCTATGTGGCCCTTACCCCCCCCCCCCCCCCCCTAGAAACAAGTTCCATCAGTATTCTCCAAGCGCATTAAAGTTGAAGAAAGTTCTGGTGGGAAGAACAGACAAAGTGAATAATAAATAAATAACGACATAGCGGTGCGTGCTTGGAGAACGAATGGGTGGGTACGTCTTGTTCAATCACAAGCTTCCGTATCCGCTGGTTGAATTTCAATAGAAATGGTTCCCAAAATTTAGTGTTCAGTACTGGCCCTGCTAAACCTTTTCCGCAGTTCCCTCAAGCAGCAGTGACGTAGTTATGACTTGGAGCCCCGGTGCCGCAGCTGGCACATACTTCTCACATGCATAGGTCGGCAGGCTCACCCATATGTCGAATCACTCAAGCTCAGACCATGTCTGAGGTAGTCAATGTGAGCAATATTTTTGTGAGTCTGAGTATGAGTGAATCCGGTTGAGGAAAATTTTAGCGAGACATGAATAAAGAGATATGAAAGAAAAATAAAAATAAAAAGAGAAAGTGATAGAAAGAACATGATAGAGTAAATGGCAAAACCTGAATTAAGTCACTCAGGGTTTGAGGCAGCGAAGCCCGATTGATTCTGAAGTTAAACAGCAGAAAAATAACCTAACAAAAGTTCGAGTGGTCCCTAAATGCAACATATGTTTTGTGTGAGATCCGCCTTTTATTGCCGACATATATGGTCCTATCTATTCAGCATTGATGCCAGCCTTTTAACAGCGTACGTTTGTAAGCAACTGAATTCACACATATATCGGCGCACTTGCGTTCATGCGCGACCTCAAGGTTTATTTGATGTGAGACGCGAATTAGGGGCGCCGGGCGCCAAGACTTCCCCCCACAAACTCTCTCGGTACGTTCTTGATCTTGTGTGAGTCGCATATTTCACATAAATGCGCTTACTGAATGGAAACCGCTAACTCTTATATTAAAGCTGCAATGAAATGACGTATCCTACACCACCGATTATGTGAGATATTAGCGATTAAGAGTGTATACGCCAGTGTCAAAAATGCTAATTTTACACCAGCGGACTCATGAATCAACCAACTCAGGCTTACACACATAAAGGTCAGGCTGTGAGTCAGGGTCCGAGGGATCCAGCTTATCTATAATATGTTGGCGAGTTTGAGTTCGAGTGAGTTCGGTTGAGCAGAAGTTTAGTAAGTCTAACCCCCGCATTCACAAATGCTCATTCCCTCAAGGACTTACCTCGACTTGAAAAAGTCGATAGGAGCGCCGTCTCTTGGCAGACCAAGTCACCGCATATCGGCAATATTCTGCAGCGATTCTTGAGAAGTGCAGCGTCAATTTCAGTCGAGCAGCGGCGCAGTGCTCAACTCAGTCAAGTGAAGGATGGAATTCGAGTCGAGGAGCGTTTCTGAATACGGGGGTTAGTCCGAGTGAGTGGGCTCTCCAGAGCAAAATGTATTTCTTGAGTGAGTCCGAGTGAATTCGATTTTGTTTTGCTGACTTATGCTCCCATGCGCGTGCGTATCCATATAAAGAGTACACACAGATAAGCGTACACATAAGCTGTACACGCACGTAAGAGTGCACATAAGTACACACACAGTGCAAACATCAGTGTATACACTGTGTACACGTAAGTGCTCACACGCATGCGCACGCGCGTGCATGTGCACACTCTCACATGTGCTCGCATGTTCACGTTTGTATGCATGTTCCCACATAGATCTCATGCAATGCTTTAACAGGGTTTTCATAACGTGAGGTTAGATAACACCCCCACACTTCTCCTCGGAACTTCCTTCATCAAGGCCGCCCTCAGGAAATCGCCCGTACGTTCGAATGAACGAGAGCGTTTTCGCACAGACTGGGCGCTTACGGGTGCCGGTTATCCAGACAAGTGTCTCCTCTTGGCTTTTGAAAAGAAGAATCGCCGAGAAGTAAAGAAGACAAGTAAGTGCTAGAAGGACACAGTAGGGGCTATAGTTGGTTGTACGTATAGTCGACACTCGCGAGGCGTTGTTTGAGCACGAAGAAAGACACACGAAAACCATCTGTCACTTGCAAAAACCACCTGTGGTTTTTGCGTGGCTTTTTTCCTGTTCAAACAACGCCTCGCGAGTGTACACGGAGACAATAAGAAGCACAAGAGACGGAACAAACAAGTTGAAGGCGGGACAGGGCGGATAGTGGTTGTCCCTTATCTCGCGTCGAGGCATGGGGGGGGGGGGGGGCGTTGAATTTTCGGTCAAAACAAATTGTCCGAGATTAGCTCGACAGTGCAAAGGTTAGCCGTAAGAAAAAGCACAGAAAAAATAGATAGATGTGGCATAAAACATGACAAAAGGCGTATTGAGTGCAAAAAAAAAAAAAGATGTGTAAGAACTTTTTTTCGCACGTGAAAAGGAATACATCGGCTAAACAGGTCGTTGCCTGAATGTGCGCCTTCGCGAACATGAGAGCTCGCTAAAGGGGGCCCAGTACTCGCACTCTGCGATGCACTGCAACGAGTGCACTGCAGCGAGTGCACTTCGTGCATGCAATCAGTTGTGAGCAAGCACTCTGTCGTGCGAACCTAATGCGCATGTTTCATCAAGAAGAAATACATCGTCGCCAACAAGTAACAAGCAACAATGGTAGCCAGCGAAGGTTTTCCACGAGCTCTGTGAGGTAAGCGAAAGCGTCGCTTTTGACGCGTTCTTTAATTAAGTCACCTTCCGTCTCGGGTCGCGTAGTTTGCGAGGAGCGCACCGTCTCGGACGTAATGAGCGCAGCTTTTATTCGCAGGCAATACGGGTGTGCGCCGCATAAAATGGGAGACGAAGAAAAAAAGCGAATCTACAAAAAACAAAAAAAAACGACATCATTGCTGCACCTGCACATGCGCAATTAATATAATAAAAGTCACACTGTTTAGAAAGCAGAGGGTAGGCAAACACATTCTAGCAAGTTACTGTCGCGCCCCCGAGGATGCACACGCGACGACGCGAGGTGAAACCAACAAAACTCGGTATACTTTACACACACACACGTATATATTATATATATATCTACTTTACCGATCCGTCTGCTGTTCCTTCCACGAGAGCACTACGCCGGCAAGTAGCCCACTTCTCCTTACGAATATAATCCCTCCTCAACCCCCCTTCCCCGTAAGCTACTGTTGAGGTGTCACACGCTGATGCAGACAGTTACGGGGCTCACTTTTCTCTTCTTTTCCCTCTTACAACCACAATATCGGATGCGAACACGCGCCTCTATGGCGGTTTCCTTCCACCGAGCGGAGGGAGGTGATTTGTCCGCCGGAAATGGACGCCACACGCGAAGAAAACGGTCACCACAGGTCGGCGTCGAAGCACGACACACGGGGAGGAGGTGCGTACACTTTGGGGAGCTTGACGAATCGTAATTCGTCGCCATGACGGCACAAACACGTAACAAGAAAAACCGGGGAGACTCACAGGACAGAGCGCTAGCTGACTTCAACTAACGATTTTTTTCCGAGTCAGCTTGAATATCCATGCACCATAAATACCAGAGAAGACATCGAAAAAAGAAAGAAAAAAAAAAGGTGAAAGAGGACCTCAAATCCAGCTGTGGCGCGTTTTCGGTAGAGCAGTGAGCGCAAACTCATTCCGAGGGCGAAGCTCGCACACTTCGTCTACGAACGAATCGGGTCACCTCAACGACCACATGCAAAGACGCAGATATTCGAGGCGTTTATTCGCTCGGGGAATTTGAGTGTGTAACTCGAGTAGCTGCAACGACTCGGTATTTTTCGTTTCTTCTGAAAAAAAAAAGGAAGCCTGGTGTAAAGTTTCAATAGACACGTGACCAAGCCACGACTGTTGTAAAGCAGGTTCCGCGCGATTATCGTTTTAGCACATGCGTTGAATAAACGAGAAAAATAGCAGTACAGTAGATGTTCCGAGGTAGCGACGCTAAAGTATACAGAAGTTCGAAAAAGCGAAAGACACACCAAGCACTACGTAAACAATATTATTTACCACTGCGATAGGACATTTTTTGTCTTTACCAGCAGGAGTGCACGAGAAAAAAAGAAAACGTTGCGCTGTAAACACAAAAAACAAGAACAGATGTATCATTTTATTCGCTCGAAACAGGCAAACAGGTAACTTGGTGAAAAAAAAAGGGGGGGGGGGAGGAGTACTTAAGACCGTAACGCCTAACTATTCAGTGCGCGATGCAAGCATTCCTCCACCCTTCGTCCGTCAAGGTTTACTCCAATTACACCACTTTCCTCCTTCTTACACGACTGCCTACTTGTGTCCAAGAAGAGAGAGCAAAAATTATAAAACAGAGCTTGCTTCTTCAACGCACTCGAAGACAGAAACAGGACCAACATACGTTGACTCGAGGGCACACGGCATTCTAGGCTTAAAATAAATAACAACACAAAAACAAATGGCCAGCCTGGCATCGAGGAAGAACTTAAAAAAAAAGGTATGAGACAGAAGAAAAACAGAAAACAAGAAGCACGCACAAGAATCAAAAGCTCCCGGACAAATGCGAAAGCAAGTACGGCGATCTCTTGACTCTTGCGCTTTCAGACGGGAGTGTGAGGTGTCCGCACTTTTCGTCCGAAAAGCAGAGCCAAATCTTTGAGATCCCTCTACGGAGTGCACCAGGCGATCTCGAAAACAGTCGCCAGGGTCTGTAGGTTGCTTTTAGCCTGGACTCTGGCTCCTACTTTCAAGCACTACGCGTATAGCCGGGTTGCATTGTACGAGAAGCACGTTGCGTCGTATGCACGCGCTTCTCTTAGGCTTGTTCGCGTGCCACACTTTTTGGATCGGTCCTTATTTTTGTGTAGGAATAGAACGCGTACCCGTTGCTTTCAGCGGACGTGAAGCGGCGGTTTATCTGCTCTGCCGCCTAGTTCCATCAGGCAAAGGCACATGAGAGCCCGCGCTACAACTTTCCACTCCTTGTTCCGAGTTTGGGTGACACAAACCCACTGACAAAAGCTGAAGCACAAAGCCAAGAGCCACTTCTGTCCCTTTCTCTCTAAAATGGGAAAAGCAGTTTTCGTGTTTCCGGGAGCAATGTGGGCACTTAGACGGACAGCGAGTTGCTAGCGCACTAAAACAAACGCTTTGAACGTTTCGAGCCTCGCGCGCTCGATGTGACTTTCATAAACACCAACCCACGTACGGAGTGTGTTTGATATCAAAAACAACATGCGCCACGCCGCAGCAATGTATCGATTAATTAATCGCGGCGTCAATAAGGAGTTACATAACAGGGGTTATAGAAATACTACGAAGATAGCCTAAGCGCTAAATTAAGGCTAGAGAAGAAGCATAAACAACGCATAAAAACACCACCTAAGTAACTGACATATGCCAGCAGCAAGCCCAAATGCGAACGCTTCTCCAGCGATATAAAAATTAAGACTATGTGCCTATAATAGGAAGTCCCAGAGCGCAAAGGCAGCTTGAACATCCACTTGATTTTGTCCTCCTTTCGAACTCAGTAGATTCTTGCGGTGCGTTGACATTTGCGTCGCCCGCACTTCTACTACCTAAAGCAACCTTCCCCACTAAAACAATCTTATTGCAGTGAAGCCAGATGTGAATAACTCGCAGTAATCGTTTGTATGCTACACGGGTACTCAAATGTTTTGGTCTTAGGGAAGCCCAACGACTTTTTCAGAGAGCCGCTGAACCCCTAATTTTTTTCCCGATAATACACACACCACAAATGTTTGCAATGCCTGCATCCCCCTTTTTCCTTGTGTTCCCCCCTCTCTCAAGTTTTCTTTCCTTCCTACTTGCCTACCGAAGTCGCAACTTTGCCAGCCCATGTGCGAACTGGAAAGCCTTCATAAGGTAAAGAGAAGACGTTTCCTCAGAAGGCTTCCGAAAGGAGCATTCATACAAAGTCGACAAAAATGTCATTTTGAAGAAAAAAAGAATGTTGCGGATGACGCTCCATTATGAGCGTTCTACAACAAGAGCTGGCAGAAGAACACAGCCGTGATAAAATATTTCAGTCCGCGGATAGGTCGAATCGTGCGAATAATATTTTGAATTCACTCTCTGAACGCGCTGCTTTGGGGCTTCACAAAGCAATATGTCGGACGAGAACGTTTATTGAACGTTTCTTTTGGCTACCAGTGGTACAAAAAGACATGCTGGTTTCAATAAAATATCAGTTCTCAATAGTGCTCCGTGCGTCTTGCGTGCCTTTCTTTACGCGCTGTCGTCTCACGCTGTAAATATTGATCTTTGGGGTGTATTGTTGAGCTGAACAGAAGGTGCCGAGAAACGCAAACACAAGGTATAAGCTGCATAGTTGAAAGCGCACCGCCAATGTCCGCAAGAACGACACAAAAAGACCTCACTAAAAAAAAAAACTGCAGAAATAATTCCAGCAAGAAGGAATTTTACATATATATATACGACAAGCTGTCCATCTGAGCTCCAGTAAAAACGTGCTATCGGGCGCATCTATTCAAGTCCCTTTGCACTCCTCTCTCTCTCTCTCCTTCTTATATATATATATATATATATATATATATATATATATATATATATATATATATATATATATATATATATATATATATATATATATATATATATATATATATATATATATATAATCCAGAGGATATCGATTACACTTACTTGCTTGCTGTGTGTGTGTATTGTTGCAAGCGAGTCACGTCACCGGATTTTTTCCGTAGTTTAACATACACCGCATTACACCATCCAAATGGCAACAAAATGCAAAACAAGATGGCGGACATTCCAGGCGAACCATTCCTAGGCAGCATCTTATCTGCATTAGGGACGTATTGAACCGAACAGTTTTAATCTTCGATTGATTTGTGGGGTTTAACGTCCCGAAACGACCATATGATTATGAGAGACGCCGTAGTGGAGGGCTCCGGAAATTTCGACCACCTGGGGTTCTTTAACGTGCACCCAAATCTGAGCACACGGGCCTACAACATTTCCGCCTCCATCGGAAATGCAGCCGCCGCAGCCGGGATTCGAACCCGCGACCTTCGGGTCAGCAGCCGAGTACCTTAGCCACTAGACCACCGCGGCGGGGCGAGTTTTATTCTTCAGAAAAAAGAGAGATAGAGCGAAGACAACGTATGTTTCAATATGACGGTTGATGCAAGCACAGATGAGATTGCTTAGGAAAAAAATAGGAGAGAAATATTCTTGAAGGGTAAGTCATCTCTTATTGCCTAAATCCTGACATATACAAACATTAATGTATAACATTGTATTTCATAGAAAGTGATGCATATAGCTACTCTGTTATAGTTGATAACGAATGCGATACAAATACTGAAACACATTTTAACGCCTCACTGCACTTGATTCAAACCGCCATCGGTGCCACTTACACCAATGTCACCAGATAATCGTCGGTGCCGCATGAATGCAAAATTTAACTCTAGGACGCTGTAAGGGGCAGGAGTAGTGTATATTCGTATATTTTGTTATCGTAAATTCAACACACATAGACTAGATGGCCACCCATCAAAGCATCAAATCCTAAAACACTTAATAAAAACTCACTGTGATCTTCCCTTTGTGATACTAAATAAAGAATATGAATTGTTGAACAATATTCTATTATTCCTTGTATAATTAGACCACATCAGCGGAATAAGGTGAAATAGTGAACAATTTATTGCATATATTGAAAGACTAACCTATGCGAAGTGTATACCCCCCCCCCACACACACACGCACACACACACACACACACACACACACACACACACACACACACACACACACACCACACACACACACACACACACACACACACATATATATATATATATATATATATATATATATATATATATATATATATATATATATATATATATATATATATATATATATATATATATATATATATATATATATATATATAAGGGAAAGAAGTGTATACGTAAGGGCTCGTTTTTCTGTGTTTTAACACAATATTAATGAGATATAACAGACAGTAATGCCAAGGAATGTACAGGGGAAGTTATTAAAACCAATGGAATGTAAATAAGAAGAAAGAAAAGTGGATGAAAAATTACCAACTGTGAGCAGGAATCGAACCTACGACCTTCGAATTACGCGTACCTTCGAATTATTCGTACGAATTACGAATATATATATATATATATATATATATATATATATATATATATATATATATATATATATATATATATATATATATATATATATATATCAGTCGTTTCGACGGGAGCTCCGTCTTTTTCAAGGCTTTTGAATCGGGAAGATGATTTTCTGAGTACAAGAGGACACAGACGCCGTACACCCTTTTATTATGCTTTCATTCGCGCCTCGTGGCTGCTCTATTTTTCCTTCGATACGACAGAGTAGAACATTTCAATGTGCCCGATGGTTTCTATGAATTACGTAAGCCTCTATCGACGCCTTTCTCTGAATTCAGCGCAGCGTCCCTCATCAGAATCCCAGCATCATTCAAAAAGCCTATGATATAAGCGTGATAGAGGCATTCCCGAAAGCTCTGAACGGCTTCAACGCCTTTTCAAAGAGCCGGCACGCAGACAGGCAATAAATATCCGCCGCAGGAAGCCTACCAACACCGGAAGTTCCGAATGGTTGAAATTAATTAGAGGCGACGAACGTGTGGATTGTCCCTTCGCAAAGTACGCGGCTGTGCTTTGGCGCGGTTTGGTCTGGATGCGAAGATGAATAGGCGACGCTCTTGACAGAGACTTTAGAATAATAAAGCGACTTCAAGAGCCGGATCCCTACGCGAATGCTCGGCGTCAACAGCGGCCTACTGCTGAGGATGTGGTCGTGTGTTCGACTCCTGATTACAGTGAAGTCACAATGAGATGTAAACGATGTACGAAGTCCTTTTGCAGTTACATTTATCTGCACGTTCTTTAACTATAAGGTGGTTGAAGCTATTCCGGATTTCCACAACGCGACGCCATGTAGAGCCCATGCGTTGCGTTACGACCATAAACCACAAGATTTCATTTGTTTTTTTTGTTCTTTTTCACGTTCATTGGGTGAATGATAACAATCACAATTGAAAGAGATCGCCATGATCACTTTTTGTAAACATTGCTTCCGCTCTACTTTTCACACAGTAAATCTGTTCATTAAAATGTTTCTGGGAGGAAGAAGTGAATGGAAGAAGCCCGTAGCTTCATTTCGCTCTCTTAATTAAGTTATTATATTGAGTTCAGGATCTTTTTACAGTGTGTGCGGTGGGTGGACTGTCTCCAGAGTGGCAGCTAAACATCGGTGAGTCGAAGTTTCACTACGCATCGCGATCAGAGTTGCCCCTTAGCGGGCCTGTGCCTCATACCTGGCAAAGCCCGGGTATGGGGGACAACGAGATGCAGCTAGCGCCAAGCGGAGCACCACTTATCCATCCCGCTCGATTTCAAGTTGCTGCAGGCTCAGCAACAATATCGACGTCCCATACAGAGAGCAGCGAGGCCTCGCAGTGTAAGAAGAGGCGTACAGAGCAGGAAGAAGAGGTTGACAACGATGACGCTACATCGACGTTCTCCCTTAATGACATGACACAGATGGATACAGAAGCACCCAAGGAAGACGAGGGAGCTTACACGGTGGTCACCCATCACAAGAACCAAGCTACGGGGATACCGGTGGTATTCAGACCAATCGCTGCCGAGGACTCCTTCTGGAAGGTGAATCCCAATCGCATAACATCTGAGATAATCTCTGCTATCAATGAGAAAGTGACATCATCAAGAATCAACAGAGACGGAAGTTTTTGTGTTGGAGTACGGTCTTTGTACTCGGCAAACAAGTTGCTGCTGATCAAGAGTCTGGCTGGATTGCCTGTACATGTGATGATACCTCAGTCTTACATGAAGACCCTAGCAAAGATAAGAGATGTTCCACTCGAATACAGTGATTATGACCTACTGGATTATCCTAAAGATGCTGGAGTAATCTCGGTCACACGACAAAAGAGATGGGTAAGAAATGAAGATGGAAGTGCCACAATGCAGCCCATACGTAATGTAATACTCCAGTTTAGACATGACATGCCATTGCCAAAAAGAGTTGCTCTCAGCTTTACGGTTCACACTGTCGAGGGAATACATTGAGCCGGCGGTAAGGTGTTACAACTGCCAGAGATATGGGCATAAGGCTAAGACTTGCACGGGAACCAAGAGATGCAAGGTATGTGCGGGTGCACATGATTACAAAGAATGCACCTCGAAGCGTCAACCTAAGTGTGCCAACTGTGCTGGACCACATCCGGCGTCGTTCTCAGGCTGCCCTCGAAACCGTTTGGCATCAGCGGCACAAAGAGAGAGAATTGTAAAAGGGTACCATAAGATACCAAAAGGTCCAGCACCCAATGCGGATATAGTCGAAGATGTTCCTGCGGCACAAAGAAGTGCAAAACAGTGGCGCCACGACTCTTACTCGGAAGTATTGAAGCGCCCAGCACCAAAACATCGCGTTGGCAAAGAAGTCCGGGCCCAGGAACATGCTGAAGTAGATCTTTCTGCCGGGCCAGACACAGCCAAGGAGCCACTGACTACCAAAGGGAAGGGTCACAGCAGCTTGCTGAGGAAAACTTCAAGAAATGCGATCTCGGCGGAGACAGCTAGAAACGAGCAAGTCATTTTGCCAATAATCTTTGCGGCTCTCAAAGCAATTCTACGATCCCTGCCACAAGCAGGTTCTTTACCAGAAGTGAAATTGCTGCTAGATGTTGAGCATCTTCTCTTGCGTAATCATGACTACCGGACTATCTAACTGGTACAAAAAAAGAGCAATATTCCAGTGGAACTGCAAAGGTTTGCAGAATAAGAGTGGAGACTTTCGGAAATTCGTCGCTCAGCACGGGTTTCCGACTTTGTGTATTTCCGAAACAAGAGTATCCACTAACTATCGCTTGTCCAATTATGTGGTGTACCAAGCAGACCGTCCTGCTGCAAAAAGCAGAGTGATGTTGTGTGTGAGACGCGATCTTCTGTCGACACTTGTGGCTACTTCAAAAACAGATGCACCGGAATTTGTTAGATGCAAAGTGAAGTTTGGTAACGTTACTGTAACTGTAGTTAGTGTTTACGTGCACCATCAAGCAAACGTTTCATACGCAGAGTTGGCTGCAGTGTGTAGATCTGACCATGATCCCATAATTATATGTGGTGATTTTAACGCGCACCATGAATTGTGGGGTAGTGAGAGTTGTAGTGCAAGGGGATCTGCTATAGTAAAAATATGCGAAGATTATGGTTACACTATAATAAATGATGGTTCTCCAACGTTTCTACGGGGGCATAACTACTGCAGCGTACTAGACATTACTGTGTGCTCCTCTGAATTAGCGGCTGGAGCAGACTGGACTGCGGACGCTGACACAAGAGAAAGTGACCACTTGCCAGTATTCATATATCACCCAAAGTTGAAGAAAACGAGAAATAACCGCACAACAAGAATTACAAACTGGGCAATTTTTCGAGAACTACAGAGACAAAATCTTGAACCCTGTTCTGACGCAGAAACGTATGCATCGAAGAAAAAAAAATTTCTAACAAAAGCAACTCGTACAGTACCCATTCCAGATGGGTATTCGGGTGTTGACGCTGAGTATGAGAGGCTTCGGGCAATACGACGCCGATCTGAAAGACGATATCGCAGGTCGGGTAATTTAGCAGATTTCAAGGTTGCACAGAAAGTACACACTGCAATGCGTAACCAACTGCAGAAGCTTTCAACCAAAAGGTGGCAAGATTTATGTGCCTCACTTTCTCCATTTACCTCGGCGCCTCAACTGTGGAACATGGTACGCGCTCTCCGACAGCCAGTAGTCCACTCGAGACCATTACAGGCTCTAGCGCTGTCTCGAGGAGTTATCTTATACTGAGAAATGGAGAGACCGCCCAAACTAGCGAATATAAATCCTCAGCAGAATCAGCTTGGGCGGTAGTAACAAAGTCCTCTGCGATCAGTTCATCAGATCTGGATGACAGCTTCACACCAGAGGAGCTCCAATATGTGTTGTCTTCAGTAAAACGAACAAGTTCACCAGTAACAGATGGAGTTACATACGCTGCTCTTGCTAATTTATGCAAAAAAGGAAAATTACACCTATTGGACATCTATAATAAAAGTTGGCAAGAAGAAAAAGTTTCGGAAAGTTGGAAAATATCAAAAGTAGTACCGTTGCTAAAGCCAGGGAAGAGCCCTATGCAGTTGGACTCGTTTAGGCCGGTTAGTTTGACAAGTTGTTTTTCAAAAGTGATGAAAAAAATGATCAATGAACGAATTTCATGGTGGCAAGACATGAAAAAATTACTACCAGAAAGCATAGCCGGCTTCAGAAGAGGTAGATGCACAATGGACTGCATTCTGGATTGGTAACAGATGTGGAAAACCAACGAACGCAAGGAAACATCACTGTCGCTGTATTCCTTGATGTTCACCCAGCATACGACACAGCGAGTCACGTTCACGTTCTGGAAGGCCTGGCGTTACAGGGATTCAAGGGCAAGATACTGCGTTGGATCGCTGACTTCCTGAAGCACCGGAAAATTTTTGTAGTTACGCAGGAGGGCCCAACGTCAGAACATGTCGTCAACCAAGGGGTGCCACAGGGCAGCGTACTAAGCCCTACTCTCTTTAATGCAGTCATGGCGCAGCTCCCGTATAATCTTCCACCCAACATCAGATGTTCAGTATATGCTGATGATATAAGTATATGGACGTCTGGTTCATCGTTTTTGGATATACAACAAACTCTACAAGAAGGATTGGATTATGTAGACCATTTTCTAAAAAAAAAAAAGAGGTATGGCACTGAGTCTGGACAAAACCGCCATACTTCCGTTTACATTAAAAATACCTGGAAATTTCCAGATTATTCTGCAAAATCAGCCTATTAAAATGGTTAAAACTCATAAATTCTTGGGAGTAATTTTAGACCGGAGACTAACATGGTCGCCTCATGTCCAGTCCCTGGAACAAAAAGTGAATCAGGCCATTCGAATCCTCCGGCATCTCTGCGGGGCCAAATGGGGTGGTACTACAGAGTCGTTATTAGCCCTACATGTTGCCTGGATACGCCCCATCGTAACTTACACACTGCCCCTGCTGCACGGACTCCCAGCCTCCACCGAAAGGAGACTTCACTTGTTATTGGCAAGGAGCTTGAGGGTATGTCTGGGTTTACCACAGTCAACTTCCAGTGCTTTAGTGTATGCGGAGGCTCGAGAGCCACCTTTGGCAGTACTCCGAACTAAAGAAACATCTCGAAATTTATTTAGAATTTTCACGCAACATGAAAGTCATTTTTTATCTGGTGCACTAACACAAAGAACGGCAACGAGACTACAGGATACTATATCATCATTTTAAGCAGTAGTACCAGAATTTATACAATGGAAACAAACCACCTTGGACGCTGCCACTTCTCAGCGTTATCCGTGAAATAGACGGCATAGAGAAGAAAGCAGACATGGCACCTCTAGTAGCGGCACAGTTGGTACTTCATCAGCTTCATGTAATGCATAATGAAAAAACGAAGATATATATACAGATGGATAATGTACAGAAGAAGCGTCAGCCTGTGCGGTCTTTATACCCGAAATTCAGAAAAAGAGGATGTACAAATTATCGCACAAATCTTCATCGACGACAGCAGAATTGGTGGCTATCTTTGAAGCAGTTAAGCTTATCTGCGAGAATCCCGAGCCACAAAAATGGGTGATATGCACTGATAGCAAACCTGCTCTTCAGCTAATCAGAAATGTGAGATCACCTTACAGAAATGGTGAAATATCACAATGCATCGCAGAAACTGTGGAATATGCCTCATCGCAGGGTCACAACATCGTATTCCAATGGATACCCAGCCACATTGGAATAAAGGGAAATGAAGATGCTGATAGTCTCGCGAAGAAAGCATTGAAGGAAGGACGGGATTGCACAATCCCTATATCTGAGACGGATATTCGAAATTCTATATCGCAAGGAGCTAACCATTGTTTGATGGAGAAGTGGTTTGAGAGCCCTAAATCAAAGGAAACGGTACTTTATGAAGTTGATTCACACAGAAAATTTTCCATAGCGACAGACGTCCCACGACACCTAGAGACATTGATCCACCGACTTAGATTGGAAGTAGCATACACAAACAGCTTCCTGCACAAGATACATCGATCCAACTCACCGGAATGTCATTGTGGTCATGCAGAAGAAAATGTTCGCCATATTCTTTTGGAGTGCGTTACACACGCGAAGGAAAGAGAAAAATTAAAGAACAAATTAGCAAGTTTGGACAGACGGCCCCTCACAATAAAGAATCTACTTGGACCATGGCCTGAGATGCATCTTCAGAAAAAGGCAATAATATTCCTGACAGACTTTTTAGTGGAGACCGGACTGGACAAGCGCCTATGACTGACAGCCAGAGATGGGTATTATGTAAAATGTGGTAATGTATATACTGGCAATAGAGTAGTAAGGTGTGCGTGTAAATAGTTTGACTGTGTGAACTGCGTGAAGAAAACTGTGTATCGGCATGTTATTTGAACTGGTTTCAGTGTGCTATTATGTGTTTTCGTTTTCCTTTTCCGTATTGTTAATTTTTGGGTACCGTTCTGTATTGTTATTTTATCTTTCGCTGCAGAACTTTGTGATATGGAGTAGCCGAGGCTATAGGCTCCTCAACCTCTCCACAGCAAAACAGTTAAAACAGAACAGAACAGAACAGAACAGAAAATGTTTCTCTCTCTCTGTTAGTACCTTAGCTATCTTGTTTGGCTAGCATTAATTTTTACTCAAAAACGATCAATCCAATAACAAATGCCTTTGGGGTTTCCTCATCGCTTTGAGCGATATTCTGTTAAAGCAAGAGCTATGCTAACGCTCAAGGTCATGGACCACGTGGCTCGTCTTTTGCGGAGTACCGCCTGTGGCCTACATATATTTGTCTATAAAAAGGGCGGAGTGTTTTAAGACGCTCTGGACATGTGTACTCTCGAACACTGTGTACTCTCGAACATGTGTACCCTCGAACACCAAAACTTGCAAAGTAAGGGTGCAAGGGTGTTTTTTTCTCCACAAAACCACTTTAAGGGATGACGTTCTATAGCGAAAACACCCTTTAGAAGCTAAAGGTGGCTTTGTGTATTGAATCCCCCTTGTCCCATACAACAGCGAACGAAATGATAAATGAGGCTAACTGATTAAAAGACTGTTGGATCATAGGCGAGTCTTTTTCAGGTTTATCTATCCCATCATAAAGTTAGGTCTGTTGTCTTAATAGTTAGTGTTATTTTATACGGAACAGGAATATTCCCACCAGTACTGAACAGCTGGTCAAGGTACTGTGGCTATGTATACCAGATTGTTGCTTTAAAGCTATACGAGGCGCGAGTGCTCCGCCCATGGGGTATTTGGCAATACGCTCGGTTGCGTGTAAGGTTTGTCGTGAGCGTGCATCATTTTCTATGTTGATTTCATCCGTGAGCGCATAACCTCTGAATGGTAGCAAGTTTTACTTCTTCACATTTTTTTCAGTAATAAGCGTGTTTAAGCTATTAGAAACACCTTATGGTGTGGATGTTTCTATACGCGAGAGCACCATTTTCCTAAAGTGCCAAGGGTGTTAGTTATAGACACGGCCAAGCACCTTTGAGGGTGCAAACTGAATTAGTGCATGCCAACGATAAGAGATGATGCTTGACAATTTAACCTAGTGGCAGAACAGCGATCAAAGCGGGGCTGTGAGTACACAGAACACAAAGAGATGTCCCTACTGATCTAAGGACCCTGGAGCTAATAATATAAGCACGTTAGAACAGACGCTCTATACGGTTCACAATAACAAAGATTCGTGTGACGTGTTGTTTTTTCTTTTCCTTAGGCCACAGTTTATATAGAAGGCCTACGCGCAGAGGCTTATTCGCCGCAGAAATAACGCGGCTACGAGTTAACACGGCTGCAGTAGTGCGGAGACCATATCGGCAAACCACACGGAGTGCCGCCGTCGCCGCTGCTGGAACGAGCGGTGAAACGCCGCCGCCGCGTACCAAGATGGCGATGGAGATAAACAGGAGGAGGCACATCGCGCTTGCTCCCAGTTCGGAAGCTCACCCAGGTAACCTACGACTTCGGGCCGACGGGAAACGTTCATTACGGCGACCGCTCGGTTTTTCCTTTCGCTCTATTCTCGGTGACTTGGAACTCCGTCTGTCAAAGCTTTCCCTGAGATGGAGTAAACTACGGCGCGCAATCATTTCTTCGAATGGGTTCCTTCGTATCAACCTTGATCCGGCGGACTGGGAACTGAGAAACCGCGAGCGGGCCATAGAGTCTCCCGGGACGTCGCCTCGAAATAGCGCCAGAGCTGCCAGCCTGCTAGGCCATGGCGGCGGGGAATGCGGGGTGTTTGACTCAAAACAGCGCCCGCAGCCACACACACGGTCGCCATGCATCAAAGACCCCTGGGATGACACGCGGCGAAGACGGAAACGAAGAGCTCTGGGCGAGTCGGCCGTGTTGCCAGAATGGCTCCCTGTGACAAGCGACGAGCGTGTGTCGCTGTGACACTCGGCCGTCTGTCGTCGCGGCGAGAGTAGGATATTTTTAGGCATCTACGTATCTCATACCGAAGCGCGTTTCCAGCCTGAAGTCATTAAATGCTAAGAATAAATGAATTAATAAATAAATAAACAAATAAGCAAAAAATAATAGGCCTTTTTTCCGTAGTTTTTGTTAAATCTTACGCTTCAAGAGGGTATTTCAGTGACCAATATGGTATACATGTAACCTTATGAACTTGAATGCATCACCTACAATCATTTACTCCCTAGAAGAGTCCCATCAATGCCTCATCATGAAAATGTGCGTGACATCGCTGCTTAGCAGTACATATTGTTACGGTGCATCATCGACAGGAGCAAGCGTGGCACTTAGCGAAGATGAAGAAGACGCCTGTGCGTTAGGCGCTTGCACGAGAGGCAACTCAGACATCTTGTTCGGCTGCCGATTCTCGGTGGACGCTGTCCTGACAGCTGCAACGTTACTGGTTTGGACACCGATACTACATCCCCCTGTCTTGGCCGCAATTACACTCTGCCTGCAGATGACATTAACAAGATGATTGCTCCCGACCTCACTGCAGTGCAAGCTGCCAGCCTCCGTAGTCTGCTAACATCATATAGAGACGTTTTCGACTTTGACCACCGCCCTCTCAGCCAAACAACTGCAGTGACTCACCGGATCAACACTGGCAATGCCAGTCCTATACGGCGGCGTCCATATCGCGTATCTCACAAGGAACGCCAAGTAATTCAAAATGAAGTGGATAAAATGATTACTAAAGACGTAATAGAACCCTCATCCAGCCCCTGGGCCTCCCCAGTCGTGCTCGTTGAGAAGAAAGATGGCAGCTGGCGCTTTTGCGTGGACTATCGCCATTTAAACAAAGTGACCCACAAAGATGTCTACCCTTTGCCTCGGATTGATGACGCCCTCGATTGCCTCCATGGTGCCCAATACTTTTCGTCTATCGACCTTCGATCCGGCTATTGGCAAATTTCCGTCGACCCCATGGATCGTGAAAAAACCGCTTTCGTTACGCCCGACGGCCTCTACCAGTTCAAAGTCATGCCGTTTGGACTGTGTAATGCGCCGGCAACTTTCGAGCGCATGATGGACTCCCTTCTCCGAGGATATAAGTGGTCCATCTGCTTATGTTATTTAGACGATGTCATCGTCTTTTCACCCACCTTTGACAGCCATATAACACGTCTGTCAGCCGTTCTGGATGTTTTTCGAAGAGCTGCTCTCCAGCTCAATTCTGCAAAATGCCATTTCGGACGTCGCCAAATCACCATACTCGGCACCTTGTCAGTGCCGATGGTGTTCAACCAGATCCCGAAAAGGTGCGAGCAGTACAACAATTTACTGAACCATGCTCAACCAAGGACGTCCGAAGTTTTGTAGGGCTATGTTCCTATTTTCGTCGATTTGTCCGGAACTTCGCCGACATCGCTCGACCGCTTACTGATCTCTTAAAGAAGGACGTTCCCTTCGCATGGGGTATAGAGCAAGCGGACGCCTTTTCGGCTCTTATCCATCTGCTGACTACGCCACCAATACTGGCCCATTTCGACCCAGCATCACCTACAGAGCTTCGGACCGATGCCAGTGGCCATGGAATTGGAGCGGTCCTTGGCCAACGACAGCACGGGAAGGACCGCGTGATTGCTTACGCCAGTCGTCTTCTTTCACCTGCCGAACGGAAGTTCTCCATCACTGAGCGTGAATGCCTAGCTTTAGTGTGGGCCGTGGCGAAATTCAGGCCTTACCTGTATGGCCGAACTTTTTCCGTTGTTACGGACCATCACGCTCTTTGCTGGCTGTCATCGCTAAAGGACCCATCTGGACGTCTTGGTCGCTGGGCGCTCCGTCTGCAAGAATACTCATTCGTGGTCCACTACAAGTCGGGACGCCTCCACACAGACGCAGACTGTTTGTCACGTTATCCGGTTGAAACGCCCGACTTGACAGACCTTGATTCAGACCCCTGCGTTCTCTCCATCCACGCTTTGGGTGATATCTCCACCGAACAACGACGTGACCCGTCGTTACTCTCCATTATCGAGCGTCTGACCTCTGCTCCAACAGACCCTTCCGTTCGCCTGTTCGAACTGCACGACAACATTCTGTACCGTCGCAGCTTCAACGCTGATGGCCCGGAATTACTACTCGTGCTTCCCCATCACCTGCGTACCAGCGTTCTCGAACAACTACATGACGTACCTACAGCCGGTCACCTAGGCGTCTCTCGTACCTACGATCGTGTGCGACGTCGCTTTTTCTGGCCCGGACTGTATCGTTCTGTGGTTCGCTACGTCACTGCTTGCGACCGCTGCCAACGGCGCAAGCGCCCCTCTGTGCTACCGTCTGGCCTCCTACAGCCCATTGACATACCGACGGAACCATTCTTCCGTGTTGGCCTTGACCTGTTGGGCCCGTTTCCTACGTCCACCTCCGGAAATAAATGGGTTGCAGTCGCCACAGACTACGCCACACGCTTTGCCATCACTAAAGCACTGCCGACAAGCTGTTCCACTGACGTCGCTGACTTTCTCTTGTATAAAGTCATTCTTCATCACGGCGCTCCGCGGCAGCTGCTTACTGATCGAGGAAGGTACTTTCTTTCACGTGTTGTGGATGACATTCTCCGCGCCTGCTCCACTGAGCACAAGCTTAGCACCGCTTATCATCCACAGACAAATGGATTGACCGAGCGTCTGAACCGAACGCTGACGCAGATGCTGTCAATGTACGTTTCGCCAGATCACCGTGACTGGGACAAAGCACTCCCCTTTGTCACGTTCGCGTACAATTCTTCACGGCACGACACAGCTAGTTATTCGCCGTTTTATTTGCTATTTGGCCGACATCCAGCATTACCATTTGACACGCTCCTTCCTTCGGCTGCCCCCTTGTCTACTGAGTACGCCAGCGATGTCGTTTCTCGAGCCCATGCAGCCCGTCAGCTTGCCCGTGATCGGCTGCACTTGTCGCAAGCGCAGCAAAAAGACCGCTATGACAGTCGCCACCAAAGCGTGCACTTCTCGCCGGGGTCTCTGGTACTTCTCTGGACACCAAACCGCCAAGTCGGCTTATCAGAGAAGCTACTATCACACTACCATGGCCCCTACAAAGTGTTACGACAACTTAGTGACGTGAGCTACGAGATCGCACCCCTAAACAATGCCTTTTCGACCACCTCACTCCAGACAGACGTTGTACACGTTTCCAGACTGAAACCGTATCACCCTCCTCGTTCGTCGCCGCCGTACTAAGCGCCGTGACGGCGCTTCCGCCGCAGGGGAGTGATGTTACGGTGCATCATCGACAGGAGCAAGCGTGGCACTTAGCGAAGATGAAGAAGACGCCTGTGCGTTAGGCGCTTGCACGAGAGGCAACTCAGACATCTTGTTCGGCTGCCGATTCTCGGTGGACGCTGTCCTGTAAGCCAAGACCTCGCTCCGTCACAATATAAATAATCTAGACCATATTTCCTATGGAGATTCATACACTCGTGGTAACCTTCAGGAATATTTCACCGAGAATTACTCGACAAGGTTATCAGACTAGCAATAGGAAGATGTGTATACGTTTGGTACCAAAGAAAGGACTTTCACCTTATAGATAGAAGATACTGAAATAAAAGGTGTTCATTCACTTAGCGCTCGTTCTTCTTTATCTTCTGTTAATAAGTAGGTGGGTCCACTAGCTGTCAATGCACATTCTCAACATCGAATGTGTCTAAATCATACAAATAAGAAGACCTGCATGGACCTCGTCAAGAGACATTTCCCGCAGTGATGAGAGACGCTTCAGCGCACGCAGGGGGGGGGGGGGGGGGTCGTGTCATACCTGTGACAGGCGGCTGAGGAATGTCACGAGTACCGCAGAAAGAAAAACCGTCCACTAAATGCAACGGGAATGCTTCGGCAATGGTGTATTGATGGACGCAGTTAGCTGCATGCTGTAATCAAGTGCGCCTCCCCGGGAACCCCGACAATTGTCCGCCAACTTGCTATTACGGGGGCAGTGCTGATAACAATAAGAGTGCGTCATTATGGCTGTTCATTTGGTATTGCCGCGGATAACCTCATCGAGCTCCTTTGTACCAGCTCTGCTACGGAACAGAAGAAGAACAAGAAGAAAAAGAAGAGAAAAAAAAACGCGACTAGGGAACCATAAGGGTGCAAATGCTCGTTTCATTTTCTCTACCTACTTGCTTTCAACGGCTATGCAAGTTTGTTTTTCTGCGTCTCGTTTTTTTCTCGTTGAAGTATCGGCTCCGTTCACCTGCAGCAACATTCTACACATGTTTTTACAAGGGTTTTAAAACGAAGGGCCGGATAGGGGACTCTTGGCGTTTGGGTGTGACTAATTCGGATACACGAACTGGGAAAAACAATTCACTCCGTTAGCTTCGCAGATTGTTACAACAACCGCAATGACAACGGTAAAGAAAACCTGACAGGCAATGACATAGCCAGTTTTCGAAACAGTTAAGATGAACCTGTGCAAAAGTGAATGCGAACGAAGATGCTCATTCTTCCTCGCAAGAACACCGGTAACCATAGCCGCAATTTTACAGTTCGTTTCACCATCTCGAATATACCACACAGAAATGAACGCTGACGCGAGCTATAAGAACTTACTATTACCCCTCTACCTCCCCCCCCCCCTCTCGCGTCTTCTTTAGACGATACGCAAGACAAGAAAGCAAATATGATCAGAATAAATTTTCATGTGCTGACTACTAAGGCGATATAAAGCATATAATACATTTGTTTCTATTCAAACAATAAAAATAAAATAGAGTTGGACTGAATTGAATTGAACAAACACTCCTCACACCTGGAATATTTCACGCGTCTTTTTTTTTAAGGGGGGGTGGGGGGTTACTACCTCGAGGTGCATAAAAATTGATCAAAAGAACCAGACAGCTCTTCTTTCACCCGTCTCCTCTGCGACTACTCTGACAGTGCAAACAATGTAATGATATGCATACTTTTACTTCACATTATGCCAACATCTTTATCCACAAGGCTGCAAGCGCAAGGTGGGCATAAATTCGCCACGCACGTCAAGTATACGCACAGCGCGTGAAACGTTATTTGTTCACTTCCCGATGACCTACCATATGCAAACGCACTCACAGAAACAACAAAAACACGAGAAAATCAGCAAGTATATCTCCTACACGGGAGTCAGATTCAGAGGATGCAAATTAACAGAAGGAAATATTACCATATAGTAAAGAGACCCCTTACTAGACTTATGCGGCTGGTGCACAGTGCGAAATTGCTTGCGGTGCCGCCTTTCAATGGAACACAAGTATGAGTATAGTGTTGCACAGCTAAGGCAATTTTCATTTGTTGTAGCAGACCACGCAGACGGTCGTAGGAGCTGTAACAAACAGGGGAGCGAGCTGTGTTTCGAGTTCCTCATTAAATGCAAATGCATCTTTTAACTCCACAGTCACTGATGCAATCAGCGTCCAAAAAACGTACGAACAAACGCAAATACCCAACACCTAAAGAAATAAGTAAAATGAACATATATCTACACAAATGACAAATAATAGTCCAACGTCAAACAGAAAGCTTCAAAGCCAGAAATATGGGAACGCTGGATGCTGCGTTATGAAGCTGAAGCGAAGAAAAAAAGAAGAAAACGTGGAAATAGTGCGTACTGTTAAAATAGGACCATGCGTCTCAACTGAAAACCGTTTTTATTAAGAATGCAAGCTCATCTGAATAACAAAGCAGTTCACTGGGGCGTTTCTTTAAAGCGACCTGCTCTACCAGAGTAGCGTTTTATTACGCGCGGATTAAGGACATCAGCGCTGAATCGGCTGCACAGACTCTGCGGTTCAACAATGCCCGAGTAGAATATAAACGCAGAACACTCAAGGGCACTGCAAGCCACAGTGTGCAGGGCACTAAAGTGTCGTAAGCTCTAATGCCCAATACAAAGAAGCTGACAGAGGGCACTGCAAGCCACAGTGTGCAGGGCACTAAAGTGTCGTAAGCCCTAATGCCCAATACAAAGAAGCTGACAGATACGCGTCTGTTGGTTTATGTGAAGACGCCGAACAGGATTGAACGAACCAAGCTACAAGACAGTCTCCTAACACAAACCAAATAAGACGCACGGCACACATAAAACACTGCACAATGTGAAGTGCTGACGAAATCACTTAAGCCAAATTGCCCTGGCTCAAGAAAAAGGGCTGTGCAAGACGTACGCTGCATTAAAGATAACATTTTTTTTGGATCAGTGATAGGTGAGACTCGTGACATGTTGCTGAATGAAGCTCGCATGCCTTGTGAAATGTTGAGAGAGAGAGAGAGAAACTTAAGTGAAAGGCCGGGAGGTAAACCAGAAGATGATTTTCGATTTGCCACCCAGCACTGTGGAAGGGTTAAAAGGTGATAGAAATCCACACACGTGGTTTCCGGGCCAGCGACCACTTACTGATTGCAAAGAAAGTAATGCAAGTGATAGATTCCTCATAACTCGTTTATTGTTTACCTGCATGACACAGCGATAAGTGACTGTAACAAAAACAGAATTCTTGATTCATGTAATTTTAATCAGCTACATTTGGGGCTGGAACATATGCAAGTCATTCTGCAAACCGAAACAAAAGCGGATATCACTTGGAGAAAAACAGTGCAATGGAGGAATGCGGATTTAAAACGCAAGAACACGCAAATTTTTGCCATAGGCTGTGCGACACGCCTTGGAGAAATACCAAGGTCGATCTCTATAGTCTCTGCGGGCGCATGCAGTGCCGGGAAGCAAGGCGCAATGAGCGCTAACAGGCAGACTAGCATTTGTAGTATTGCATAAAAAAAAGATAAATCTAATGACTTGAGCAGTAAAAAAAGGCAAGAAAAAAGAACAGATCGAAAACAAACGAAAGAAGCTGAGCAGAGCGCTAAAAAAAAAGGGGGGGGGGGAATCGAAGGACTTGAAGGGTCCACATCAAAAGCTCAGAGGCTCGCCAGGTTTAAAATATGCAAATTCATGTCGAAAGAGCAAATCGGAAGCTCCTCGATCCCGACACAGCAGCCAGCAAATGAACGTTCTCCGCCTACCATCGGCACGGAGACGAGAAATGACGTTTTTTGAGCATCGGAACGGAAGAAAAAGAATAGAAGCGGGATGCAACTGAAAAGAAAAAGAAAACAGAGGCCCTGTTCAGTTATACGCAGACATGAAGCCAAACACCAAATTCTGAAAGGAAGCAAGGTAAGAAAAAAAAAAAAGATTAGCGCGTACAGGAGAATCCGCCAAGAACAACGGTGCGGCCGGCTAACCGAGTGGGCTACTAAACCCGGAGAACATAAAGGCGAGCGAGAAGATAAAAAAAAAAAACGAAAAAGAAAGGAGAGAAAACTGGAGGGACGAATAAAGAGCACCGTCGACAGACGAGCATGAAGTGGCCGGCATTAAGAACAGCGATACGTTGAGGCCCTGATTAAAGCACTTGCGCGTTTCGCGGCACACCAAAGTTCCTCGCTTTTCTTCTTTTTTAAATTACTCTTTCCGATGAAGAAACTGCAATCAACGTTTTCAATTCGAAGACAGCCGCGAAAGCGAAGGAGGGCTGGAACGACGAGACGCATGAAAATGTCGGCACGGTACTCGGTTTCTGCCAAATACCGAAGACCCTCTTACGTCCCAAGTGAAGTTTTTACAGTCCTCTATATAGTGCACATACTTATCACTCACGAAAGGCGTGTGTGTGAGTGAGCGTGCGCGCGCTTGTATGCACCCAGGCAAAAGCAACCACAGACTGAAAATAACTAAAAGTAAACTGACAAAAATTTGATAACAAGCTCGGCGAACGTTATCAGCAGTTTGCCTGCCTTATTTGCAGTTCGGCTTTTCCCACGATAAGCCGGACGAAGCTCTCCCGTACAAGTACGCCTCTACGTAAACGTTACCGAGCGCCCAGCTAATCCCCGGCAAGAGACTATATAACGGTGTCGTCCAACGGCTAGCTGCTCCCTGCGATTCCTTAATCACCGGCGACCGACGCTGCTGGTGGGACACGATGAGAGCAAGGTGACCTTTGATGCTGGCAACGTCGCCATGGCAACCCACGCGAGGGCCAAGCAAGCGGATCATAGCTATAATTAGCGCGCGCTTCCGTGTACACACCTCACAAGTTTCGCATACACTTTATTGTGTTTAGGGATAACAGTGCTTTTTTTTTATTTCAGTAGCACGTGGAATAGGGTTTTTACAAGGGTGAGTACACTTGAAGAAAAGAAAATCAAAGACACTGAAATGCTACCGTGCAAACGCCAAAACACCAGTGCTATGTCAACACAGAAGGAAAACGGAGATAAAAACAGAGTGGAGCGAAAAATGTCACATGCACACAGACACGCACATCGCTCGCCTGCAAACACCTCCACTACTACTGTTCTCATTTTGTCAAGAGGAAATTTTATATACAAATAGGTAGTACTGAATATGGCGAATAGATATAAATTCAAGGAGGGGGACATAACATTCTTCGAGACAAAAAGCAACATTTTTCGTAACTGTCATGCCTGTTGCGAGTAAAGTAGCACACGCTGTATGAGCATGTGGATGCTTAAGACAGTTGACTACTAAATTTCACAAATTTCAGTATTCGTAAAAATCACAGCTCGCGAATATTGAGGCACAGTTAAACGAAAGAAAAAAAAATTCTCCGACAACTACGAATACTGCATATTGGGAATTATCAGTGCAGCTTCGTGTCGTGGCTATAGGTTAACTTCGTTTGAAATTTTGGCTTTGCACGAGGTTTCGACTACGCCATGAATCGTAATCTTTCTGAAGGAGGACAGCACCGTCTACGCCGTTATTCACCTTTCCGGTGATAGGCGAAGTCCCCGCTACAAACCTGTAAGGTATTGCGCGCACTTTGTTGATGCTACACATGTAGCTCATGACGAAGAATTGTCACCGAGCGCTTTGCAGTGGGTGGGAAGCATTAAACCAAACACTCGTCATAGAATGGCGTGTTGCATGGTTATTTTACTTTTCCGCAACGCACCTAGGTCAACGCAGTCACTTGCCCGACGTGTCACCTGCATATGGTCTTCATTTGCAAATGGGTATCGAGCCCTAGCGTGGCTCTGGGGTAGAATACTCCACAATACGCAGAGAGCCCGGGTTCAAATCTTAATCGATTCTAGACATTTTTTTATAATTTTATTTTTCAATCTCGATCAGCTACGCTATACCGACGGCAACGCCGCTAAATGCAAGAACTGGCGTCTACGAGCTTCCATTTAAAACATGACACTAGCAAGATCAGAACACACCCCCCGTTAATTTCATTCATCGAAACGTATTTCTCAACATATTGATGTTGATACTGCGTAACGGTTACCGGCTACGCAGAGTATTAGGACGGAACGAAACAAAAAAAAAAAAATGACCAAGTGCAGTAAGATGTCAAGTTGGGTCAGTTGAATTGCGTTCATAATTGAAATTTCGTTGAAGCACACTAAAGAAACAGGCGCACAGGAGAGGTTGACAAAGACGGTGCTTGCTCTCACGTCTGATGTTTTATTAGTCAGAAAAAGGGTATTTAAAGCAGATACATGGTTCTTCGCGCATGTTTAACAGATCAGGAAGCAACAAAAAAAAAAAGCACTCGTATCGGTATTACAAATTTTTCCGTGTCATTCGTAGATTATTAAATTTCGCAAGGCAAGCACTACGTGTATAAATACGTGCGTTATTCATCGTGCGGCACAATGGTGGATTGGTTAATACAGTCATGTCCTTGGCTATTCCCAGGCTGTCTTCGTCAACCTCTTCTGTTCATCTGTTTTTTTTTTTTGTGCGCTTCAACAAAATTTCAACGATGCATGTGCAGTACTAAAGGGACACTAAAGCGACACAATGACTTATTATGTTAGATCGATGAACTGTACTCGGAAAAGTCTAATGCGACAAGTTCCACTTTCATAGATTCATCGTTAGCGGAGAAAATTAAGGTTGAAGTTTCATTTTTACATTCCGCGCCTGAATCTTTGTGCGTCACTTCACGAATTTCCAATTTTCGTATTTTGGCGACGTGGGCTCAATGAAACTTTCCGAAACTTCGCATGTTAGACATACGACATCACCAGATGACAACGTACTTAAATTTTACCGATTATAAACTACGTAGAACCTAGCAAACGCCGGCAAAGCCTATGTGGTCACGCTGTTTGTTGTGGAAATCTCAAGGAGGCGTCTCTACCAGCAGTTTTTTTTTTTTGGCGCGTTAATTTCTCCCGTATCAAGCGTCACCTCGTGCTAAGAGTGGTGTTTTTGGAGCTATCGATGTGTACTTAACCAATGCGCAAGAAATCGTTTTTTTTTACTTAGTGTCCCTTTAAGAGCTGCAGTCGACAACGTATGAGTGAAATGAGGGCAATAAACGTAACGCGAACAGACTCACTGACAAAAGCGTAAGCTTGAGGCAGTCGGTAGACGTTCACGGCGGTGTTTTATACAGCGCAGACCGGCACTGTCTTTTCTTTTTTTTTTTCAGAAGAATGCTAGATTGACGAAAGAACCACACCCACGCCTTTTATTTTTGTTGCTGTTCTGTACCAATATTGAAAAAAAAACTTCGTGTCAAACATTATTCTAATAAACTTAATTTCTCACAGGAAATTACCATAATATCTAATCGTGAAGCAATCCAACAGATATAGACCTTTTATGCATTGACAGAAATTAAATGCAGAACAAAGATATTTTTTGCGACTAGGCTTTCACACGAATTCAAGGTCAAACTCGGTATGACGACGGGTTGTAGGCCTCACGAAAATATGGCACAGTAATATAAAGTGGCACACACGTCACTCTGCACCACAAGAAAAGTGTTTTTTTTTTTTACTGTTATTCGTTGCGCAGCGAACGTCCAAATAAACGCTACAACGCTGCGAAGGCCGAGGTGAATAATTCGACGAAGATCTACTATTTCCTGACAGATGTGATTGTTAACTTGCTCTGAGTGAAAATTTTGAAGATCAAAGTACGCCACGCGATGCAAGTAAGGAAAGAACTCTACCATTAGGCAAGCCAGCGGTCAGTCCACGAAACTTTTCAATAGCAGAACGATCCTCCGCACTTACCTGCAAAGAGAGAGAGAGAGAAAGTTATTCACTTGTTTTTAATTCATTATAACAGAATAATTACGCAGGTTCAAATACCGATACAAAGTAAAACATTCAACAACAGGCACACCTTTCACACGTCGCCTTAGTCGGCGAGGCTTGGGTAGTGGAGTTTATCATGAGCAGTACACGAGGTACACAAACCTGAATGATTGAACATTCACTTAAAAGCAGGTAAAAAAAGAACGAGCATATTTAACGCAATATAAGGAAAACTAATCATACAAAAAAGAGGTGGGGAAGAAACTGAGACACTGAAAAATTTCATCAGCCAACCACGCACATAGTACACCACAATCCCAATCCAAAATCTTTTTTCAATTAGGCTTGGTCAACGAATGCAAGCAGAAACACAAATTTGATTTGCTTTTGTGTGGTGTAGATGGCCAACACAAAAATATTCGCGACAGGTTAATTTCTGCGGAACTTTAGCGAAATTGAAATATTCACGCTGACTAAACGGATGTTGTCTACAACGTACACAAGCAACATTACACGTCTGCAATTTCGACTTCTCCTACACAAGCACATAATGCAGGCACAATTTAAAAAGAGAGCAGCTGTGAAGGCATTAGCACCAGCGCAACAAGCCTTGATCGACTGAGAACCAACCATCCGAGTCTCTCAAGAAATCGCATAAAAGTGTGATAAATCTGAGGCGCTCACTGTAGAGCTGGCTTTGCCACAGTAATAGTTTGCTAAAGGTGAATACACCACTAAACCGACAACGCGTTCAGATTATTGGCAGCTATGACATCTATGCGGCAAATATTCTTACATAGTGCGCAATAGCATATCAACAAGATTTTATGTGTTTACTCCCTACAATTGCGAAAGAACTCAGTCTTGACAAGAGATGATGTTTTGTTTACGCTGTGTACAGTATTACGTGGCACAATGGTCTCATCTGAGTTCGGAATATTTTGTTTTCTTTGGCTGGTTTGGGGATAATTGTTCAGAGCAGTTTGGATGAATGAGCGGCCGAACAATCGCTATGCCATGATTCGCTATTGTATTTGTTACCAGGTTTTCCGGGCTTAGTCTCGATAACGTTCATTTTACGGCGTAACCGATTATTGGAGCTACACCATCGCTACAGGCACGAAAGACACTAACGACCCGCAAGGTTTCTCCGAAGATGGCCGTATCACACGGTCGCAGCGAGACGGCTCCGGCGAGTGGAAACGGTAATCGAAACAGCGCAGAACGGAGGTGTACAAAAAGGCTGGACATTGCGTCAAGCCATTCAGGCTGCGACGGAATCGGCGGTGTACTTGGACGACAAAGTACACCCGGGCAGTGATGAAGGAAGAAGTCTAACCACACGATCCGAAAGGAAAAAAAGAAAGGAAGCGGGAAAAAGATAGAAAGGCTAGTCTTTAAGGTAGAAAGACGAGTGACAAGACGCCACTACGAAATAGGTTGTTGCGAACGGAAGCCGTCGGTCGGGATGGGATTGCAGGAGAACGCGTTCTGGGAGGGAAGACGAACTTCTGAGCAGCACTCCGCAGTAGGCGTTGCCGATCGAAGGATCGAAGAAGAGACGGGATCGAGTTTGGGGGCCATCGACTGGCCAGCTACATGGAAAATGATGACACCACGAAACACGGAGACTAATGACAGGATGGGACACAAAGTCACACTGTACGGAATGGGCTTTGATGAGGCTCGCATTGTGCCGATGGAAGAGCGATGAAGCTTTGTAGAGGCACCGACGCGGTTTGCGAGTGGTGATATGAGCGTTAGAGAAACATTAACGACACCGAAGGCAAACTATAACACGCGGGTGGTGTTTATGGCTGTGTATACTATAATTGAGACGAGGTGTAACGGTAAAGACGCTCCGGACATCCTTTCCCGAGGAGCTTCTCACCAGATTTGTGATCTGCAGATAAATGTCTGAGATGAGCTCGTCACACGATGATCATAGTGTCATAAAGACATTAAGTCGATATTCACCGAGAAAACATTTGAACATTGCCAGAAGATCCCGCGTGCTTTCTGTCTCGAATAAGCGAATGGGAAGAGCCTCGCGCTGGGCTTGTTGGTGCACATTTTAGAATAACCTAGCTTTGAATACGCACGCACTTTCACGAACACACACGCTGGAACTATAGCAGCACTTCAGGGAAACAACTTGACTCGAAACGATAACCAAGGCGCAATGTAACCTGTATAAGGAGGTAAATATATAGATGAAGATGTCGGGCATGGGAGAATGCACTAACGACAAAATCGTCATGCTCCGTAAAACAAACAAACAAACAAACAAACAAGAAAACGCCTTACGGACAAAAGCGGCTCTATAAAGTCTAATTGCATTTCGAAAAAAAAAAACTATTTCCGAGAGTACGACAAGGAAGGTACACATGCACTCTGATCACGTCCAGGTCTTCGCATTTCATACGCTTTAATGCATTCTCTCACATTACCTGGCTCCTCCACCGAGTTATTCATAGGAAAGCCACAAAGGGAGCTCTCAAAGTCAACGGGGAGACAAACGAGAGACGTGAACCACGATACGAAGTGTACCTGATTTATCACACATTTTACACTCTGTAGGACATCCACTTATATGTACAGAACAACGAAACGGGTAGATACGGCGCATTTTGAGATTTCTTCCTTTCCATAGGCTTCGCGTAAAATGCATTGATTCGCTACGACAGAACACTCGTGACAAACCGAGGCTCTTTAATTAGCCTCCTGCACTGGTTTTTCAGCAACGTGCTAAAGCGCGTTCTGAAGGACCTAATGAAGTTCATCGATCAATTCACTGGCCCTCAGTCGCCGCGCGGTCACTAAGGAAGATAACCAAACGAGCGACCTCGCGCTGAGAGTCACTCAATTACCTCCCCCTTTTTTTATTGATGTGAAGGGAAGGAGATGATGGCCCACAATTAAGGCAGCTGCTACTCATAAGCTATTGAATAAATCGAGCGTAACACATAACAAACACACAAACAGTAGAACAAGGAAAAAAACAACTTCGCGTGTAAGCACCACTATAACGTAAAAGAGACTGTTCCAAGTGTAGTTTATAATGTACCTTATAAGTAAGGCTCGATGCTTTCGAATAAATGAAAAAAATCTCGGACAAATATTCGTCGGCAAAAGTTTTGACAATTCAGATTCATCCGATAAGCTCCAACTTCGATCCGGCATTTCCAACACGTTCGAAGGGAATTTTCATCAGCGGCAGCAACCCGTAAAGTACGCTTGCGTCCATTACAATAAGCTTTAAGTTTGAAATACGAACAAACGTATATATGTTATGTGTTTACGTGTTTGGGCTCGCTTGTATATATGTTAACACGTTCAAACCACTAATACACCTAATGTGTTCACATGTTATCGTCTTCAGGCATCATTTCATCTAATATTTCGGAGTATTGAGAATGCTACTACTACTAATAATGATATGTCTTTTATTTTTTTTAGCAAAAAAATAAAGGAGGTTGGTACAGAAGGCTGACAAGCAGCTTGATGAGCTCCCACTCCCCCTCCAAAGTTTACTTGTATGAGTTTACAGCAGTGCACATTAGCATCCTTAAGAACCATGGTAAATGAATGAGAAGTGAGAAAAATGAAATCCTCTTTTTTCTACACTAAAAAAGGACTATCAGCAACAATGCAACGCACATTTATTAGAAAGAAAATTTTGAAAAAGGTGTTGATACAACTTATATTGCGAAATTAAACAATAGAATTTCGTAGTATTGAAGATTCGCAAAAGACAAACTCCGACAAACGCCTATTTTTTCTCGGGAAAAATAAGCTAAAAAAAAACACCCATCGAATTTCAAGAAAATAAACTCCGAAAATACAGAGCCCTACTTTTATATCTCCAGTCATCGTCGAAATGAATCCTTTATATGAGCGACAGTCAACACGTCATAATGACTATCACAAATATATAATAAGTATGACATAATTGTATCATCATATGTATGTCCAACTACCCCACATTGCGTGGAACATCCACCATTTTTAAAAATGTTGTATAAGCTGGTGAAATAAGCATACAAGCCTCCCACCCCCCTCAGGCCTTAAAATGGAAGGTAATATTAGATGTTCCCACATTACCCAATTGATTGATTGCATTGTGGGGTTTAACGCCCCAAAACCACATGATATGAGGGTTCCGGAAATTTCGAACACCTGGGGTTCTTTAACGTGCACCGAAATCTGAGCACATACAGCATTTTCGCCTCCATCGAAAATGCAGCCAGCCGCGGCTCCAACATCGTTCGAATACGCGAATCCAAGCACGCAAGGGGAACGTGCACAACCACTTTGTACGCACGCTACAGAAACCGCGAATATTAGCGATGATTTGCGCAAGCGGTATTGTCGAGCACCCCGGAATCGCCCTTTTCCGAGAATCGTTAACGTCACTAAGCGGGAAAATAACGGATCCGCACACGTATATGAGGAGGTAAAACGAATAAGAAAGAATCCGACCAAAATAAAAAAAAATGCGGGGAAAAAGAGAGATTAGCTAGGTGAGGCGACGGTGGTATAGAACACGCTCTCTCACGATTGCCTAATGACCTCGGTTCAAGGCATTTTCGGGTGATAGGGGTTGCGTGCGCACTGGAACCCACCCCTCCACAAAAGCATACAACGGAGATTCGCATCTTGCTCTTCAGCGGCATTCTCGACTCGCGGTTTGCATTCTTTTTATTTATTTCTTTCTTTTTAAACCCTTCACCAACGATCGGGGTCGCTTTATTCTCTACTTCAGCATTTACCACCATTCTATTTATCGACTGTCGCTCTTGCGGCTCGGAAGCTAGGATACCGAACGACCTCGAATCAATTAGCCGAAAAGTATAATAAAGAAAGCTGTGATTAAAGATTATCGCAGAAGGGGGGAAAAAAGATGAGCAAAAAGAACAATATAATTCCTGCGTGATGGTCACTTAGCGAGTGGTACAAAAAAAAATAAATAAACGTCACCGCTTTGCCGCAAAGGTGAAGCAATGAACGCGATAGCAACAAATTGAAGTGGTCACGTGCAGATTAGAAAGCAGATCGAAACGTGCCCCGCTGTTTCTCACGCACAAATGACGCACGAAACGTACTCGCAGGTACGGATACACGCGAATAAGCGTCTCATTTGTTACTTCGCTGTGATCTGAAAAGCGCGCGCTTTTCGCAAACAGAGACTGCAGTGATTGCAGTGACCTTTGTGCGCCCGCTAACTACAGCAGAATTGTTCCAGCTCTACGCGTAGTATGCGTAGAAGATTAGAGCGGGCACCGCCGCACGATGTGGCGACGCGCGCTCATTGCGCCATCTTGCAAGGAATGCTGAAAACAAAATATCCCCCCCCCCCCCCCCCCGAGATTGTCGTGAGCAGCGGTAAGTTGTAGATATAAATAGCTTGCCGTTTGAACGGTGAAAGACGTGCTCCGCGGTGGCTCAGTGGTTAACGCCTCGCTTTCACGACGCAGAGGTTCCACGTTCGATTCCGCGGGCCGGAGTGTTTTAAAACGTTCATAAATTATAGCAAACTTGCAGAAACTAATCACATATTCGATAAGAGAAAGCGACAATGTGCGGCACTTGTTTTTAGTTCGATATTTGAATGCAGCGCCTTTTGTTTTTGGTTAGTTTCAATACTATAGCATGGAGGAATGCGCAAGTTTCACTGAATAATATGACACACTGCACGAATATAACCGACACACAGCGCTCCATGCAGAATACCTGATGACAAGCCAGCACCGCTACTAAAAAAGCCTAGTAGGACAGCCAACACAAAATCATTCCCGAAAGAACGGCCTCTTTGATAATGAACAGATCACATTTTATGGCGCCCATAAACGTATCTATAAAGTCATCTGACGCTTTACGCGTGAAAAGGAAGTACCTAATTTACGATCGCTCAATTTATATCGCCCCTTTATTTTGGTGACCTTTTATGACGAAAGAAAATATAGATACACAGCTTTCGAATTACAAGAGATAAAAGAGAAAAAAAAAAACGTAGCTTGTTTTCATCACAATGCGATCTCTCTATCAGCACAAGAATCTTGATGTGTTACGGACGATATACAGTATCTTTCAAAGGTTTCCGTAGGCTTTTAATTTGTTTTTATATAGCACGGCCCGGCTATCTGACATATGCAATCGTCTCGAACATCCGTTCACAGGCGTCACGGAAGTTAAACAACTCTCCGAATGCTTCTTCTTTTTCGTTACCGCTATCCATCACCATCTTTCAATGTCACTTCATGTGTCTGTTCCTCGTGGACCGATAAAGAAAACGTAGAAGACCAGCAGAGAGTAGAGAAGTCACCGATAAATAAACAATCGGTATCGACGCTTCGTCAAACGTCCAGCGACGAACGCTTCAGAAACAGATATAAATTGAAGTCGATAAATTATCGAAATTGGACAGCGCCACTCAAGGTACCTCCCAAGATTCTTTGTTTATTCCTTCTTTTTCCTTTTTTCTTCTATTTAGGGGCGTCCGAACGCGTGCCCCAGAGACGCCGAAGTGTCCGAGCCCACTCGGAGTTCCGGCGCCGTTGACTTGACGCTGCCGAGTTATAAACGTTTTTCGGGGTTTAGATGCATCGAGAAAATTTCGCCCATTTATCTATTGTCCCTCAATCCCTTCATGCACGACAAGGTACGAAACCGACAAGTCTGGTACTAGATTTTTTTTAATTTCTGAATCTGTTTCGCTCGCGAGGCACAGAAACGCAGTTGATGGCGAATATGGGAAGAATTCACTTCAACGAACAACACCAAATGAGGATGAAATCGGCTAGATTGTGTTTGACAAAGGATTTCCGAAAAAGGAAAGGAAAGGCTTGGTTCGTCGCCGTGCGCCTGTTTTTCCATCTCCATTCACTATAGTCTATCCTCGGATGAAAGCTAACTGGAATGCGAGAATGTCAGTGAAGCCAATATGATTTGTGCGACGATAAAAGGCCGGAGCGACTACAACCGGGCGAAGAAGCGTAAATATAACTGCGAAAAAATTAACATACCTGAAGACACAAGGAGCGTGACAAAAAAAAAAAAAGGCTCTTTCGTAAAGCTGTTACATCGTCAACTCGCGTCTACCAGATAGCGAAAAAAAAAAAGGCAGAAAATCTTGAAAAAGATCCTCATTTGTGGGTTCCAGAACAACCCAAAGTCAAAACACATAATTAGGAAAGTATATCGAGAGAGAGCATTCAATGAGCCTGAACTTTCCAACAGTATAATGATTGTAAATAAGTGTCGTTTGAGAATAGCCGGAGAAACTAGCATAGCAAACAATGTGCGGTTACTAATTCAATGCCTCTATTGAACAGCTAGTATATAAACTTCAGAATTCTATTTTCATCTATAAATACGGGGCTGCTGTTCACTGCGCGATCACGTCAACTTCCTCTCCATTCATTACTTCCGTCTTTTTCTTTTTTTTTTCTTTTTTGTTAGGCTATTTCTTTTCAGCTAACCACTGGATTCAGCTTCGAAGTATTCTTTTCCCGAAAGCCCGCGTAGCAACCTTCCTATCTTACAATCTGTCCAATCCCTGTATCACGGAATAAACAGTCGCGATAGATGATTGATCCAAATACTACTTAGTACGGGCGAGAATGATCAGAAGTAGTATCCCGTGGAAGAAATGAAGGCTACGCACCCTACACCTTTTTTAACGCGATACGCAACTCGAAAAAGAAGACTTCCATTACGTCGATGCACTCTCAAGTAATTAAGATAAATAAACTTCAGAATCATTCAGGCGTGCAGCCAGTTGTACATTGGGCAAGGCATACATTCCGAAGCTCTTATTCTCTTCCCGCCGAGTGCGCAGGTAAGTGCGCAGCCGACCAGCCGAATGCATAATAGATGGAAGAGCCGTCCGGATCAGCAGGCGCCGCCTTACATCGAGGACACACATTAAGGCATGCAAGGCAATGCAAGTGCACGAATAAGACTGCAACGACGACACGGAGAGGCCTCAAGAACGAAATAACGTAGGCTAAGAGCGCTCTAAAAGCTAATTTCGGTGTCTCTGTACGAAAGAACCACCACGTTTTCTTTAGTGAAGGTCTGCGGCCCGACGAGGCTGCTTCGCACAGGAACCGAGCCGCGAAGAAGGCTTTCCCGACAACCGTCGTCGCCTTCGACATAAAAGTAATTTAGTCAGAGAGCTCACTCTTAATGCGATGAATAAACTGGAAATAATCATGAAAGAACAGAATGAAGAAATTAGGAACTACGAGTACCGCCCCAAGCGGGGATAAATAATGCAGAACTTCCAGCGCAGTGGTGACGATGAAGTAACATTTTTTTTTTAAGTACACAACTTCATTTCCACTACAGCGGGAGTGTCAAACACAAGGCCCGTACATGTTTCACATGCGGCGCACGGCTTCACAGGGAATAATATGTTCGTGTCTTCTGCAAACGGTACTCGCGTTGCTATCTCGCTCGTTGCAATTAACAGCGCTTTGTTCGTCAGATAAGTTAGAGAGACGGGACTGCTCTCAAGTACCATTTTCGTGAGACATGCGATAACTTTGTGCTACAACGTAAACGCAGGTATGTACATATTTCACAATCGGCGTAAGATATTTGAATTATATTGGAGACAAGTATCGACATGTTTTTTCGAATCTTCGCCAAGTACTCTTTAATAACAATCCATATGTGAGATAAGGTGAATACGTTCTTTCAGTTGGTAAGGTAAATGACCTTTTATCCCCCCTTCTGCTGCTTCACTGTGCACTAGAGAGTGCACTGCTGGTGTAGCGTCCGCCGCGTGAAGTGCTTTTACCAACGCGCGCACCACAGCCACATTTGTACACGAATGAATATATGCAGGAAAATACAAACAGCGACAACGTGGTCATTGCAAATTGTGGGTATCAGAAGTTTAAGAAGACCACAATCAGGAACAAATAGTTTCAGCTGATATACTGGATCTTTTTTTTTTTTCATTATCGCATTATCCACACATAATGTCGACAAACATGGGATGAAAGCGCCGCATTAACTGCAATGCCAACAGTCAAATCCTTCAAGTAATACTGAAAGAGAAGCACTGATTGAACTACGGATTTCCATCACAAACTTCCCACTCATCGCGGAACCTGATGGCATCGGTACAAGGACAGCGTATGGGATAACTACCGAATCTGATTTGTGGGGTTTAACGTCCCGAAACCGCCATATGATTATGAGAGACGCCATAGTGGAGGGCTCCAAAAATTTCGACCACCTGGGGTTCTTTAACGCGCACCCAAATCTGAGCACACGGGCCTACGACATTTCCGCCTCTATCGTAAATGCAGCCGCCGCAGCCGGGATTTGAACCCGCGACCTGCGGGTCAGCAGCCGAGCACCTTAGCCACTAGACCACCGCGGCGGGGACATACCGAGGCTGATGACAAATTGATACAAGGCATGAAAAAGAGCATATATAATGTGAATTGATATAAATTACGACTTTAGCGTCGCAAGAAAGAACGAAGCAAGTCGAGAGCAAAGCAAGTAGAGTTCTTAACAAAGAAGTGTTTAAAAAAGGTGTGCAAAGAAGTGTTCAAAAACATGTCGAGGCTTCAGCGAGATTACGTCACACGGAAGCGACAGATTTTTCAAAGTGTACGTCAGCTGTGTTGCGAATACCACGTAGATCCAGTTTACCGAACGTTCCAGGCCATTACGCCCGTATACACTGTGTCTCTTTAGACTGCAAGGGGAGGCCGAAATGGCCGTAAAAATGATGCCTCTCTATAGCAACAAAAAACCATATCCAGCCGATGAGGCAATAGAACATTTTTCGATACCTCCACGTGCACTTCTTTGCACAGCGTATTCACTCAGCTAATGGCGGCATCTGTCGTCCTTCAAGAGGATACGAGATTGATTGATATGTGGAGTTTAACGTCCCAAAACCACCATATGATTATGAGAGACGCCGTAGTGGAGGGTTCCGGTAATTTCGACCACTTGGGGTTCTTTAACGTGCACCCAAATCTGAGCACACGGGCCTACAACATTTCCGCCTCCATCGGAAATGCAGCCGCCGCAGCCGGGATTCAAACTCGCGACCTGCGGGTCAGCAGCCGAGTACCTTAGCCACTAGCCCATCGCGGTGGGGCGAGAGGATACGAGGTCACAGTTGCACTTACTGCGATCCCTGTGTGACTGTCCGGTCTACAATGTGCAGAGACAATCACTGGCGTTCATTAAAGCGTGCCTTAACAATATACAAATGTCTGTTGAATCTGTTCTAGCATGTCGTCGACAAAGGACAGTGCAGCTGAAGGTAACCTAGAAACTGCTGAGGTTTTTCAGGAAGACGGTCCTGAACGAGCGCGGGCTTTGATAGTGATGTTGCGGTTTCATGCCAGATTGATGATATTTTACTAACTTGGTGCTTCTACATGTGCTGTGTGATGTGCTGTCTTCCTGTCTTCTTCCTCTCTTTTTCTTAATATTTCAATCTCCCCTATACCGCTCCCACGTGTAGGGTAGCAAACTGGTTATTCACGACTAGTCGACCTCCCTACCATTCATTCTCTACCATTTATTCTATTTATTCTATTGCTGGGACTTGTCTTTTTATGCGAGTTTGTCGCGAGAGGGCTGTGCAAGAGTTTTTCTCGTTCATAAATATAGCAAACTGGCAGAAACTAATTACGTATTCGATAAGTGAAAGCGATCACATATTCATAGCGTAAGCTAGCAGCACGACATGCTGTTTAGAGCGAAGGACAAGCCGTTATTATCTGGGCAAAATGCATGGCGCAAATGCCAGCTTTAGGCTTATAAAAGGGGTCTATTAGCGTGTCGCCTGTGTTTTGTACGAAAAACAGTGAAATGGCTTCTTCTGTCGATTTCAAGAAAAGTCTTCATTGAAGGGGATTCGCAGTAGAAAAACACTGCGCACCCATCGGCGCCAGTTATACAAGCTACATGTGGTAAAAAGAACCCAAAAGAATAAAAAAAGTGACACTTCGTGTTTCAAAAGTATTTTTCATTTATTCAAGCTTCCGTCTTCCATTTGGGTGTGTGCACGTGTGTGGCTGCGGTTTTTTTCAGCTTTTTACAGCTTTTGCTCTCTTATTTTTTTCTTTTTGAGGCCTCTACTCCCTAGCCCCAGTGCTGGGTAGCCTTCCAGATAATACCGTCTGGTTAACTACCCTGCCTTCCTCTTCACTTCATCTCTTTGGTCATACGTGACGTATACGTGGCATTCATATCGTTTCAACGATATGAGCAAAGGAAGTACCGAAAACGCTCATCTGTCTCAATTTGTGAGCACGAGGTGAAACTAAAGTCGTCTACTGCCGCTCCAGAACATAATGATGTTAGCTTGCTGACTAGCATCATTACATTCGTCCTACTCAGCTGCGACTGTGACGGAAAAAAAATGGAGAAAAGAGAAGGTGCAGCGACTGACGCGCCTGAAGTACGCCAAACGTCAATCCGCAGTACGCGGCGTACAGAGTCCTACAGCAATGATTTTGAGACGGCTAAGAACGAGAATAGTAAAAGCGTGCGAAGCCAAGCAGCGGCAGTCGCGCAGCTAGGGGAGCGCGCGAGACATCAACAGCCACCCTCCCCACTTCGTAAAAAAAAAAAAGAAAGGTCACTTATTTGCATATCAAGGAAGAGCCATTCAGCCGTTCGCCATAAACGTCTTCTCACGCACTTCTCCCAGTGGCATTTACGAGATCGGCAGTGAAAATTTGAATAACGTAAGCACCGAACGCCCTAAGCTACGCAAAATATCAAAATAAAGCGAACAAACCGATTTCAGCAAAAAAAATATAAAAAATCCGTAACTACCGAATTACGTTGATCCTTATGCGACGAGGTGGACGATGTGGGACAGTTTGCTAGGTTATGATTATGGTGCAATTGCGAAAAAGCGTAACTTGAAAGCTTATGTACGAAGAAAGACCTGGCGTATTCGAGCGCTCAGAACAAGCTGCAGTTTTCGGAAGACTCGATCAGCGTGGTGGACGCGTCAGAAATACTCGTTTTTTTTTTTTATGGCCGTATGCGATTTCCTCCACGCATGCACTTTGAGGTACAGCCATAGATATGAGAAAGGAGGAGTTGACTTCGGTTAGAAACACAACCTCACGGTCGGCACCAACGCATTTTAAAACGTACGCCGATGCGATATCAGATAACATAGACGCAAGTTCCAATGTATAAATACAGATATGAAATCTGCACGTAAAATTCATCGGAGCAACACGTAGTAGAAAAAAATTACTTCTGTTAGCTTCTTTACTTTCGTGATCTATTTTTAAATAATAAAGAAGCACTAATGGAGGCTGTTGAGTAGACGTGTAAGAGGCACACCACGTGATGAAGCAATATAGAAAATGCACGCAATTGTTAATTTGCTATAGAAACATCAGAATCACGGCAAATATTCAGCTATTTCAGACGGCGCGAGTTATTTATTCTATCATGACTTTCAGCATTCTTCTCGTATGATTGTCGAAGCAGGCTGTTCGTTCTTAGCAGAACAAAGTCTAGATGTCAACGAGAAGAAATTATGCCATAATTTGCTACTTCGTATAACACTAAGATATGATGAAGATAGTACGCAACTAGACTTGACAATATAGAGAAATTGGAGGCCACGATTCCGTGAAAAAACCACGAATAAAAACACGCTAAGTCTGTTTCTAACATGACTCATTTTTGCGCGATCCCAATATGCTGTCTGCAGCTTCGACGCGAGGTGCCTAATAAAGCGCGGCCTCCCGATACGGCCGTATACAGACGCAGCCTTTGCGCCGTCGACTCACTGCACATGTTCGCGGTATGCTAGCGTATCAGACAGCCGGGCCTCACGATGCCGAGGTTATTAAATTGGCGCCGACAGGAACAGCTCGTAACGACCAATGCCGATAACAAAAGTCAAAGAAAACCCGATTTGTTCGGCGACCACGAAGCGCCGTTTGGCGGCCCACACACGCACATCCCTCCCTCCCTCCCCTGCAGTACGAGCATGCCAAGTGGTGACAAATGACATCGCTCCATATACCGCTAAGGGAATACGGTTGATAAAGGAAGCAAGCTCCACCAGAAAACAAGCGTCAGCGGGAAATGCTCTCTGTGAAAGGACGGAGGGAGATGCGAGAACAGTGTCTTCATGTCGCAAAGGAAAAAGAAATAATGCGTACACAGCCATTGAAGTCGCGGCCGTTCAGGCAGACGGACCATTTCGTTGTGGAGACGCCACTACAACCTTTTCTTTTTAACCTCGAAATTTTAAGAGTGAAGATTCATCACAATGGCCTCACCTAAATTCACGTTAACAACGCCACGTGCGACAGTCTTCCACGAAGCGCTTCGCAGCCTTGTATCCGATCAAACGAAACACCACCACCTGAATGTCTACGTTGACACCGACGCCGGCGCGTTCGTTAATACGGTGGCAGAGATGAGCTCAGCCACCGACACACCGTGCATGCTTTATTACATCGACGTGAGCAGTCGGCGAGATGAAAAACAGCAATGACAAAGGAGGGGAACAAGAAGAAGAAAGAGGACAAGAAGATGAGTGCGGCCCTGCTGCAAGTGGCTGGCATGACCGTGTGCGCAGCTCTTTCCAACGTTTTTAGAGCGTACATTGCGTTTTCTTTTCCCACGCTGAAAGAAAAAAAAAAGATAGCAGAATAAAGGAAGCTGTCTTTCAGCCGGCGGTAAGATCACCACGCAGACTTCGAGGCACAAGTGCAAAAAGCAATTTCTTGTTTGAGATGTACGGTTTTCTCCTTTTCTCATTTTCCATTTTTGTCTAAGATAGAGGGAAGACGACTTCCCTGGTATCCTTTCCAGATGCCTTGCTTGAACCATACTCAAGTCAACACCTTACTTGAGCGCCAGCAAAAGTGAAGCGCGACGCTTCATACGGGGCAGGGTTTATCGAAGCACTGCGCAGCCTAAGATCTGGCACGCAAGTGTACTCCTACGTTATAATACCACCCTTTCATGCAGTGCATGCATTGAGAGAGTGATTAGGGTAGCAGCTGACCTTTTAACGAGTAAACACGGATGAATTCACGGCGTCAACATTAAAAAGACGCAGGACGAAAACACAGCTACAACGACGGGATGCAGCAGCCAGCATAGCTACCTCATTGCGACATCTTCGATTCAACTCACGCACACTATGTTATTATTCCTTTTTCCCCTCTGATTACGCCAGGCGCTGCATTAGAGTTGACAAACGGGCAAACGGTCCTGCTGGTCATCAGCAAACGCGCAAGCGACCAAATGAACAAGCGCAGCGGGAAAGGCGAGAATGCACACGGCAAATACTGCGATCAGAACCCACCACTCGGAAACAGAGGGAACAGCGTCTATGGTGGAACACCGGTGACACCCCGGAACAAGGAAATGCTTGTAGAAGGAGGTGAGAGAAACGCAAGCGTCACGTTATTTGAATGTCTTGGCGTATACATAAGGACAAGTGCAAGGGCATAAACCGTGGCAAGATCAACCACAATGGGAGAGCGGCCTACAATGGATGCCACCACGCCATGCGGCGCACGGGCATTGCTCATGTACGCATCTACACCATTCCTCCGGATGGGTGGTGAGCCTTTCTCCCAGGAAAGACACCGAGGAGGCGCGATAAAATAAAGAAAAAAGAATAGACTGCGTCCTTCGACCGGGTCGTAGCCCCAGGCATGAAGGAACGCCTCGCGGAGAGCCACCCTCTTGTAGTGTAGAAGGAGGCCCGCGTGCTCAGATTTGGGTGCACGTTAAAAGAATACCAGGTGGTCGAAATTTCCGGAGCCCTCCACTACGGCATCGAATCACCCAGCGAGTTCACGTCACAAGTGCGATATTAAGTAGTAATTGGCTTTTAAATATAAAGAAATATGCCCACGCACACTCATACAACCCAGAAGTACGTTGAGTTAACAATAATGACACAAATCTATACAACGTTTTAATCACATGAAAGCAAAGCAGTAACATTAAAAACTAGCAAAGACACACAAGAATACATGCTCCTATACGGCCCCCAAAACATTGGTAATGTTCGGGACAACTATTCTGCACCTGAAATAGAATGCGTGTTCCGTCTGAGAATCCTTCTGCGGCATTCATAAATAAAGCATTAAAAACGCATAATGTCACGGTATATATACTTGAGGCACCGCTACTGCCAGTAGCCGCCGTGTTCGACCCTTCATTTTTGTAATCATCTACTAGTGTGCTCAGTAACGACCTCTGACCCCGACCGCGGCACGCAAGCCACAACGGTTCGATGAATCGGTTCCGGGAGCACAGCTCCGAGCACGCCGCCCACAAATGACCCGTATTCACCACAGCATCGCTTCTCTCCTTTGCTTCTCCTGCACTCAAACCCAACCTATAGTCAGGTGGAAAATCGGAAGAACGGTAACACGCATGTAACTAAGCAAATCTGTAAGCAAAACTGCGATTCGGCCTAGTTGGAATCTATCCATCCTGAAAATGTATGCGCAGGCGAACAAGGACAAAGAAAGGAATACAAACTGGCGCAAACTGGTATGTTGCGCCAGTTTGTATTCCTTTCTTTGTCCTTGTTCGCCTGCGCATACATTTTCAGGATAAATCTGTAAGCTTTACTTGAATTCAGTTAATACGTCGCTCCGCGTGAAGCGCTATATTGGTGAGAGAGGCAGACGGGAAAAGAAAGCATGAATATTTTTGTTGTCTGAATATAATTTTTATTCGCTCAAACATGTCTATTGATTTATTATGGTTCCCAAAGATTAAAAAAGTATCTGCACAACTGTTACTTTCTTTTATCTTTTTTGTAATGTTCGAGGGTGAATACACGAGTGTTGAAGATTGGGCGAGTTGGTTCGTCGTACTTGAACTGGTATAGCGCATTACGGGGAAGAAGAAACGGCCGAGCAACCGACACAAGAGGACAGAGCGCTAACTTCCAACTGAGGAGGGTGTCGAAGAGGAGGGTGTCACAGTTGGAAGTTAGCGCTCTGTCCTCTTGTGTCGGTCTGCTCGGCCGTCGATAGGTGGATCTGAATTCGGAAAGGGTGTATGATTAGAAAGTCCGCACTAGAGATCTATCGACTTTTAAGATGCCAAGGAAAGGGGTCTGATAATACTTGGGTAGTTCTCTACTCTTTGAGGCCAGACCGTGAGTATTGCGAACCAAGACATATCGGGGCCAAATACGAAGGGGTAGACACGGATGCAGTGCATAGGTGGAGAGAAGAGGAAACTGCCGAACACGTTGATAATGTTCTGTAAAGGGCTTCACCCTATAGTCAGGATGATGGCGCAGAGTTTTCAAAGCACTGGTGTTTAGGGACAGGGGAGGGGCAAAATAGACTTTAAGCGGGCAGAAATAACTAGAAGGAGGTTATCTGATTGGTGGCTAAGTCAAGGGCACGAGTGAAAATTAAACCCTCACTGCAAAGTACTAGTCCTCAACCTCACTATTTAAAGAAAAAAAATAAATCTAGTTTTTGGTTCACTAAGATTACGGCTTGGTTCTTCTTCCCCGTAATGCGCTATACCAGTTCAATTACGAGGGTGAATAGTTAGGACCTGTGGGATTTCAAGAATCACAGCGTCCGTTTACGCCGAGAAAGCCAGAAATCAGACTAATGCAACAAGCTGAATGGTGCCACGATACCACACTATACGCTGAAAATCTTTCTTGAAAGCAAAATATTTCAAACAAAAAATATCTTTATAAGCAGAAACATACGGAGCCCACGGACGTAGCGAGGAGAGCGGGCGAAGTGGGGGTGTCAATACCCTTTCCTGAAAAAAAAAAAAAAATCCGGCAAAGCCCTTGGGTTATCTTCGCAGGCAATAGCGCACCCTTAATTCAGTTGTGTGCTTGTACTGCACAAACAGCTGCAAAAACAAGACACACCACACGACACGCACCGGCATCGAATTATAAGGCCGACTATACTGAAGCTATCGGCTTCTATGGGGCTCATTACCTTCGAAAAGGCGAGCTAATGAACAGCATGAGCGCACGCTGCTGTACTCCTCTAAGGCTGACTCGCAAAGTGCTCGCGAAGCAGGGACGTGAAGTGATTAGTCCTGGAACAGAGGCAGCGGCTGAAAAGAAAAAAAAAATCACTGATTCTGTTTCTTCCTGAACATTTTATTTCAGTTGCTCCATCGGCCGCTTTGTCGGATATTGGATTACCTGCTAACCCTTGTGCATTATCGGGACGCCCCACACCTTTTTTTTCAAGCCGGTTTAGAGTCTCTGTGCAATAGACCCTTCAGAAAGTTCAGTCTGGCAACATGGCTCTTCCGCCATATCTTGTTCACTCGTGCGCGAGCTGGCGGGCTGTGTGTCCCAGCGACGCCGATGAGCGTTCCCTGCAGCGGCACACACGGACACCGCTTGCGTTCTTGCAAGTGATGTACCGCGTTTGGACGGTATACGCCAATGAGCGTCCCTTGGGTGAACAAGACATGACGGAAAAAATGCGTTTTCCGTTTCATTCGATAGAAGGAGCTGAATTTCGGAAAGGGTGTATGATTAGGAAGTCCGCACTAGAGATCTATCGAACTTTTAAGCAGGAAATTGCCAAGGAAAGGGTCTATGATAATACTTGTGGTAGTTCTCTACTGTTTGAGGCCAGGACGGGAGTATTGCGAACCAAGACATATCGGGCCAAATACGAAGGGGTAGACACGGTATGCAGTGCTTGTGGAGAGGAAGAGGAAACTGCCGAACACTTGATAATGTTATGTAAAGGGCTTCACCCTATCGTTCCGAATGATGGCGCAGAGTTTTTCAAAGCACTGGGGTTTAGGAACAGGGAGGGCAAAATAGACTGCAAGCGGGTAGAATTAACTAGAAGGAGCTTATCTGACTGGTGGCTAAAGTCAAGGCACAAGTGAAAATTAAACCCTTCACTGCAAAGTACGAATCCTCAACCTCACTATTTAAAAAAAATAAATCTAGTTTTTGGTTCACTAAGAATTACGGCTTGGTGGCGTTAGCCGCCGCCTGATCTAAAGGGTACTTACAGTCATATCAATCCACCCATCCATCTGGTCTATAATATGAGGCGTCCACTGTCTGCGGGACATTGATGCGACACTTGACGACACCGGATGCGCGCTCGAGAAGCCACTGGCAAGACATCCAGTACTCGAGGCACAAATATTCCAATAGGCACGTCAGTCGAAGCCTCGTTTAACAATACCTCTTCACTGACGAGCAAAATATGCGCACCAGTCCACGCGCGAAATAAAAAAAGATAAGGCAACGAGTAGAACAAGGCAGCACGCAAGCACAAGAGTGTTGAGAGAGCCAGTTATGTGATCAGAAGAGCGGCGTTTGACGGGTATAGAAAGTGTGCACAGTAGGCGGCACGGCGATGTGTCGGATGCGGTCGCACTTGTGACGCCAGAAAGGTGACAGTACAATCAACCTTCATTAGACAGCCTTCATACTGTCTCGGGGTCATCACGTGGACGAAGGGAGGAGACTCGATGTTGAGATGAAACTGTTTATTCAGCCGAACTTGTGCCCAGGAAACTGAAGGTCAGATTACAGCAACACACGGACACTGATAGCGGCGAACAGAGCGTCGGCAGTCGATCAACTGACAACCAGTGAAACGCGTCGGCATTTATACAGGTGCCGTTGAATATTCCAGTCTTATCACTGGGTGTCGCGCAAGCTCATGAATGATCTCGAGCGTTTTCGTCTCACGCGCAATCTTAACAGAACAATCTAAAATGATTGATTGATATGTGGGGTTTAACGTCCCAAAACCAGCATATGATTATGAGAGATGCCGTAGTGGAGGGCTCCGGAAATTTCGACCACCTGGGGTTCTTTAACGTGCACCGAAATTTGAGCACACGGGCCTACAACATTTCCACCTCCATCAGAAATGCAGCCGCCGCAGCCGGGATTCGAACCCGCGGCCTGCGGGTCAGCAGCCGAGTACCTTATCTACTAGACCATCGTGGCAGGGCTATCTAGAAAATGCAGAAAAACTGTCCCTCATTTGCAAAGTTTCTGCAGATTATTTGTACCATTTCGAACATGTCTTCATAGACACGAGAACCTTCTCGAACAGCGAAGCGCAGATTGCGCTGAGCATTCCTGACAGGCTTTGTGGGCGAAACCGAATGAAACAAAAGTGAAGATAGCAAACGACCATACACGCTTGTACATGAGCGTGTGAGACAGCCTATGAATGTATACGGGCGTGAGAATATACACTTTTGAGCAAAAGTATGCGGGCCATAGGCACACGTGCCGAAATTGCGGTCTGCACCGTTCAGTGGGGGGTCTTCGGCTGTCCACAGCATCGCACCACCGAATGCAAACGGCTCGCCACAAGACAGCACAGATGGAAACATCGGCACGCGCTCCTGTAGTTCGCATACTTTTGATCGCGAAGGAACGTGTATTGAAACTTCCTATGCACATCTTGTGGCCGCGACTGGCGACCACTGGCTCTTGTTCTCGACACAATGAAGATCTGAGTACGACCACCATCCCATGGAAGACACGCTAAGCTATGGTAGGAAACGAAATAAGAAATACAACGAGTAGACTGCCCTACATAGCATACGAAACTTTCAGGAGCACAGATTTTATGGCGAGTGCAGAAGACTTTTCAAACTGGCCTGGTTCGTAACCAATCTGGTTCGTAAACAACGTCGGAGCAGACAACGGACAAAGAAACCAGGACAAGCCACGACTTCGTTCTTTTCATGGTCAGTTCTCCGCTTAAGCGCGGTTTGTCGAAGGCAACAGCAGGCGAGATATCATTGGCGAAGAAAACTAATCAAGAAATGCGCTGCTCATTGCAACCTGTTCGATGTCCTCGGTATAAAGCAAATGGATAACAATACAATAAAAAATAATAGCAGCCAGTATATGAGAGACATATTTCTTTACTTCGATGACGTTGCACGTGGAGAGGGCGAGGCTTGAGTGAAAACTGACTGCAGATGCATGTCCAACAGCGCGAGCCACGTCATTCCTCGGTCGGTGATCCTTGATCCAAAATGAGCGGCCGTTTATAATCTGCATCAGCTTCTTTGTCAACCCTCAACCAGACAAAAGCAATACGAAAAACTTGCGGTACTTACCTAGAATAGCTTTAGTGCCTCCAAAAAGAGCCCTTTGGAAGTTATGCGCGCGCTCTAGATCTATCAAAATCCGCATTGATACTGGCTGTACTGAAACCTACATTCGAACATAGACCTTCATGAGGGCGACGGCATCAACGTCAGGTTTGAACCTTGTTATCGTGAGAAAATCAGCCCATAATGGATGAATATTGGAGAAACAGTTTGCTCCGCTCGATGGCGGAGAAAAGGAGAGCGACAAAGCGCTTCATGGAGTTCAAATGTACAAAAGCAATTCCGTTCTTGAGAAAAATGCAGAGACCTTAGAAACTGTTTATCAATATTCGCAGCGAGAAGCACTACGTGTCGCTTCCCCGCTTACTTTTGAGCATCGCCAGATAACGACATAGCGAAATGTAAGCATTAAAATATACTTTTTTATATTTAAAGACAACAACATAGAACCAATAATACAACGGTAAAAGCGACGCGAAAAAATAATAAAATTTCCACGCGCGTAGTCTGCGGACCGGTAGCGACGGCAGCGAAACGGCGGCGAAGCCTTGCGCTGACGGGGAGTGTCGCTCACAGGCGCGCCGGCGTTACGCTAGAGTTGGGGCGAAGGCGAAACCGTTCTGACGAGAGAGCGAGAGCTTCGCCGAAGGCAACGAGCCATTGAAGGCGGCGACGAAAAGCGGACCAGCACAGGAACAATCTTCCAAGAAGGTAGAACAGAACGCGCGCGTCTCATCGGCACAGCATGGACGACGTATTAATAAAGAGGAAGAAAAAAAACTGCAACAACAACGAATAACATTGGAAGAACGTTGTAAAGGAACGTGGGTGCTGTCACTCGGCGAGGGGAACCTGCGAGGAGAGAGCGGACGATGCTGCACCGAGCAGGAGAAGCGCAAGGACGGTTATGGCGACCAGCTTCGCCTCGAAGCATGTGACTCCGTCGGTGGGAGAAGAAAACGCCAAGGGCCGAGAGAAAGATGCGAGAAAGAAAACAATGAGTGCAATAAAGGATAGAGTAAAAAAAAAGAAAGGATGCGATATACAAACACCAAAGCGGGCACGTCAGCGATTTCGACGTCGCACCGCGTCTTCTATCGACGGAGCGGAGCTGCCGTGTCGTGACGTCCAATAACCCGAGCCCTGCGATCAGCTGACACCCCGGAGCGGACAAGCCGAGCGAAGCGTAGAAGAGGGCAGTACACGCGGTTGACGGCCAAATAAAGCATTGCCAGGCAGGCGATTATAAACAAAAGCAGTGACGGAGCCAACGATGCAGATAGAGAAAGAGAGAGAGTGCGATAGAGAGAGAGAGGAAAGGCTGCGGCACCGAAACGGCCTCCAGGTGGACGCACAGAGCGGGATGCGCTCAGAAAGCATCTGCGGAAAGATATGCCACGCGGCCTTTTTTTTCTTTCCTCCTTTCGTCTCTTTGTTCATTCAGTATAAGCGAAAATACTGCGTATACACAACACCGGGGGCGCAGCTTAATTTAAGCAGGAGGCGGCAGGACACGGCAGAGTTAGGCGCACAATACCCGACAGAAAGATTTCTACAACGACGACAACGTATATCGTACATGCTGTAGAGTTGGGAAGGAAGGAGGGTCGCTCATGATGGCATCCCACCGCTGCCACCAGTTGTTAGAGATGGGAAGGAAGAAGCTGCATGTGATGGCATCCGGATGGAGGAACTGAACGCTGACAAGAGGATACGAGAAACATAACAAAAGTTTATGACATTATTTACACTTATTTACAGAAAAGAAGGGATAGTGGTTTAACAAACCACGAGCGTGGTGATTGAACGTTACATAGTTCCGAGCCAGGTTCAGAGAGCGCAATGTCCAGCACTCTCCGCGTCGTTTTATGCCCTGTCGGGCTCCTCCTCTCAGAGTCGAACACCAATCACGCACACACAGGTGAGGGAGGCGAGCATACAAGGTCCACGTGAACACTGCACGGTGGTGGCGCCAGCAGGGCTGGTCCTCGTCGTGGGTGTGCCGTTAGACGAGCGTTCCCACGATCCTGGCCGCATACTTCAAAGGGCCCACTGCACAGCTCGCCCAATTAGCGGGGCGATCTGCGTGCGCTGTCCGTCGCGGTCTCTTTCAGAAAGACGCCGTCTTTGTTGGCCTCTCTCGAACGGCTAACGGCGTCTTGGCGACACGACGTCTTGGTCCTCCGGCTAGCACGTACAGTGCCTGACGAGCATAGGCAGTCGGCCGGTCGGCTTGGTGATTGGGGATCAAAAGGGAGCACCGCTCCTCTGTCAGCTCCGGCGCCGGCCACGACAGCTTTGCCGTCGCCCGATGAGTCGCCGAGTCCATTAGTCACCGCTTCTGCTTGAAGCGACGACAAAAGGTCCGCTTTTGAAGGACGTGAACTCGCCTCTGCCCACCGCCTGGTCTGGAATAATCACTCAAATACTTGACAGCGTCGGTAAGACTGGGCGCCGAAGGGATTGAGAGATGAATCCCCAGGCCAAACCTAACAGCTCCTCCGCCGCCCGGAAAATCTCGGCTGGCCAGCGCTCCCAACCGCTGGGCACGAAGAGAATGGGTGGTGACGAGGACGATGGCCTGGCTGTTCTCTCCAGCTGCGTACTCGAAACCAACTCCCAATCCAGCTCACAATGACCGACAACAGCAAGGCGAACCACACAACACAATACCATGCTGCAGTCAAGCACATTGGACCCGCTTAAAACCCTCCAGGCTTCTCAAAACACAAACAAAAGAGAAACCTGTACGCTAAAATTTTGAAACAATTTTGTGCCGTCAAAGTTACAACAATCATGGCTGTGGAGATGCTTACTAAAGATGGAACAAATTGCCGCGTGAGAAAAGCACACAAAGTCAAATACAATTTGGCCCCATAAACGAGAATCACTCTTTCACAACTAGCTTTCTCCAACCATCCGCACTACTAAGTTGTAACTGACATTTAATTTCCTGACTAATTTCATGAAACACAACCAAATACAAAGGTTTCATACCAATGCTGCCATAGCCTATACACAAGTTATCTGGGCGCTTTCTTCATTCTCTCAATACATACTTGCAAGGTGTGGTCGAGAGTACCTACTTTTATGACACCCTGACGCGAACAAAACTCTCTCACATCAAATCAAACTGCGTTGTATAAATCCTAGAAATATATCTAGTCGCAAAATTTGGTGAACGCAGTTCCCTCAGCTAAAGCGATCATATGATCCTTATAAGCAATCACTAAAACAACAAAATGAAGTAAACCTGGTGTACTAACACGCTCATTTGCTGGATGTAGTTTCATGTCAGCCCATGTTTTTAAAGAACGCACATGACTTTGCTGTGCGCTCTAGCATGACATCTTACTTTCATCCAAAGAGCGCTCGCACACCAACACACACCTAATCATAAGTCATATCGCTATAACCTATAGCCACCACTCTTTAAAATTTAGCGGGCGTACCAAATCTTCAATTACGCATGACGCGCTCTTATAACAGAGAAAAACTCATTGCAGGCATTGGGTTGACTGATGCGGGTAACTGCTCCCGCATAACACTTAACAGTTTAACTCTAAGCCCTGACAAAGTTTACAAGAAAGCATTGAAGTGAAAAACTAACTAAACAAACTATAGCCGGGGAGATGACAAAGGAATATTACTTTAAAACCAACAATAAGCAAACAGAGATGCTTCCCCGTAAATTCCCGTGTCACCTTCTCCAGCCTACAGCTGTCCCTCACTTCAATCGTACACGCGCCGGTCGCGGTCTTGCCGGATTTCGAGAACTCCCGAGTCTAAAACGAGCACGTGCTTCCAGCTGAACGGCAGCGTTACGCCTCATTTGCGATTTCGGCCGTCCCCTGTCAAGCCGGCGGAGGGAACCCGAGCAATGCAAGGGAAAGAGTGACGGTGTCCTATTTGGTCTAGCCGAGCGGTGTTTAGCTATTGTCGCTTTTCTTGTAGGACCCCTTCGACACTCCCGTCCCCGCAAAGCTCTTAATCTCCGGCGTGCATTCCGTCGCGCGAATGCGCGCTGTGGTCTACCCTTTCGCCGCTGGCGTTGTGCTGCACGACACAAAGGCCTCCCCGGCGAACTGGCCGATAACCCACTCTTCCGTCGTTCACCAGGCTTATTGCTACTTCTTTCATGCCTTTGCTTTGTCACTCGCGTAGGCTTACCTCTTTTACGGCGACGTTTGCGACTGACCTGTCCCGCACTGCCTTGAAATTTGTCGCGGGTTGAGTCGTCGGCAGTATTACAGTTCAAAGGCAACTCATAAGACTTGCTCTTTCCCCGTGATTGCATTCCCGCTTTTTTTTTACTTTTCGTCTGGCGGCTCGGACGCATGCAAACTGGCTTTAATGCCAAAGCAGAACCCCTAGTTCTGTTCGCTACGCTCAAACGTGTCGAGCCTTTCTTTACACCCGTAGTGCATTTTGACTCGCTCGTAACTCTCCTACGTCGCCTGCGTCTGCGCCGCTTTTTGCGTCTCGTTTCCGAGCCTACCGCTTGCATCTCAAACTCGCTCACTCTCTCACAGCATTTGTTAGCTGTCTTGCCCGCGCAGTCTAAATGATTTTCTAAAGAAACATCTGTTTCACATTCCGGACTGGCGGACAGCGTAACACACTGAAGAACAATTCCGCTGTTTCTCACAGAAAAATCTCGCTCGCATTCATGGGAGCTGTCTACAACCGCACTGTTCTTCTCACTCTCTGCTTTCGCTGCTTTTCCTGAGCTTTCTCCGGTGTTCTTGACGTCTTCGACCTCATTTGCCAGATCCACCGTTGCGACAAACACAGTTGAGGCCTGCACCAGCCTTTCTACAGCTATCCTAGCTGTTTCACTAACAGTTAACTGGCACAGCACCTCGTCGCACTCGCTCTGGCCTTCGTCGGCCTCGCTACGCAGCGCAGCATCTGTAGCAGCACTCAAATTTGGTTCTTCATTGAACCGGCTGCTGTCTTCACATGTGCTAGCCTTATCTACGGCTATCAACTGCACCTCACTTATGTTTTTCTCGCACTTTTCGTGTGCTACACTTACGCCTGGCTGAATTTTCAGTCTCATTGCCTTATTTTTCTCTTCCAATTGTTCGAGCACCAAGGCGCGTGCTCGATCACGCTCTTTTCTATCCCTTATTTCCCGTTTTCGTTCCTCCAACCTTTTTAAAGCTTTCAACGCGTACCCAATATCCACCTCACTAGCGCTTTCCAAAATTAGCTCTAAAATTTCCGGCCTGCCCATTCCTTCCTTCACCTTAATACCCAGGTCTTCGCAAATGTACAAAAGACCATCTTTTAGCAGTGTCTTCACCTCCATGATTGCCGTTGTACTTTGGTCCTGCATCTCACACAAATGTAGGGGATCCCTCTAACACACAAATAGGTGATCTCCCTAACTCACACACAATCCAGCTTCTAATCAACTCACACTCAAGAAATGAAGCCTGGAAAGTTATAGCAAAGACCAAGCACTCACCACAGCACAGCACCACGTCGTGAAGTCCATTTCACCGCTGCCAACCAGTTGTTGAGTTGGGAAGGAAGGAGGGTCGCTCATGATGGCATCCCACCGCTGCCACCAGTTGTTAGAGATGGGAAGGAAGAAGCTGCATGTGATGGCATCCGGATGGAGGAACTGAACGCTGACAAGAGGATACGAGAAACATAACAAAAGTTTATGACATTATTTACACTTATTTACAGAAAAGAAGGGATAGTGGTTTAACAAACCACGAGCGTGGTGATTGAACGTTACATAGTTCCGAGCCAGGTTCAGAGAGCGCAATGTCCAGCACTCTCCGCGTCGTTTTATGCCCTGTCGGGCTCCTCCTCTCAGAGTCGAACACCAATCACGCACACACAGGTGAGGGAGGCGAGCATACAAGGTCCACGTGAACACTGCACGGTGGTGGCGCCAGCAGGGCTGGTCCTCGTCGTGGGTGTGCCGTTAGACGAGCGTTCCCACGATCCTGGCCGCATACTTCAAAGGGCCCACTGCACAGCTCGCCCAATTAGCGGGGCGATCTGCGTGCGCTGTCCGTCGCGGTCTCTTTCAGAAAGACGCCGTCTTTGTTGGCCTCTCTCGAACGGCTAACGGCGTCTTGGCGACACGACGTCTTGGTCCTCCGGCTAGCACGTACAGTGCCTGACGAGCATAGGCAGTCGGCCGGTCGGCTTGGTGATTGGGGATCAAAAGGGAGCACCGCTCCTCTGTCAGCTCCGGCGCCGGCCACGACAGCTTTGCCGTCGCCCGATGAGTCGCCGAGTCCATTAGTCACCGCTTCTGCTTGAAGCGACGACAAAAGGTCCGCTTTTGAAGGACGTGAACTCGCCTCTGCCCACCGCCTGGTCTGGAATAATCACTCAAATACTTGACAGCGTCGGTAAGACTGGGCGCCGAAGGGATTGAGAGATGAATCCCCAGGCCAAACCTAACAATGCCCATCGACTAATATGTCCGGAGACCACAGACTTTCGATATGAGGCTCACTAGGGATTTCACGTGCACCTGGGGTCTTCCTCTACGCGGTGATTGCGCGAAACAAGATATGTCGAACAGTGCACTGACCAAAATACCAGAATTGAAAACTTTCTGAAGTTCTAACATGGCCACAGTAGGCTGTGCACAGCAACGAACTGAAACAGCGCATTCAGATAGTGCACAGCAGCAAATATAAGATATAAGTCAACGTATTTCATTGATTAATTTATTTCGAAAGACAAAAGCAAAGCCGTTAATAGCGTCGTTGTTATTATTTCGGTATAATTTTTTATCGTAAAAGTTTATTGTGCAACTAAATGTAAAAAGACGACCATTTGTTTTTTTATTTTATTCCGCCTCCAGAGCTAAACCACGACCGCCGTCTGGAACTGAATCAGCGATTCTCTTTTAAAGTACTACGCCACATTACAGGCGAAGTGCGGCAGAAAGCTCAACGCGTACATCGAACTAAAAAACCACACAAATATACAAGCGACATAAAGGGAGATCCTCGCAAGCAGCCTCTCGGCCTACCAGCTTATCTGCATATCAAAGGAAACCAGGCTCAACAAAACTCAATGAACAAGCTGCTAAAGTACATCGCTCAATGTACGGATCCCCGACTCTGGAGTTCAGAGCTTTTGAGCTCGCATAGCACTGCCGTTACGCAGCTCTCTAATTGAATTGGGGACTTACGTAAGTGCAGTTTAAATAAAGCTGAACGATTGCATACGCGGCAGCATAGAAACCCTTGAGCGGCTCGCGGAATAAGAAAACTGATTAACAATGCACAACATTGTGTCGCAATAAAAGCACTCTTTCGCCGTGCTGCGCTATGAAGTGTTGGCGAATATCTGTATGGGTCTGTTCAAAAAGCCTCGAGCATTATATTTTTCGCACGTAAACCAATTAAGTGCGGCAGGTTTCTTTTCGAGCAGATATGGAGGGTACACTCATGCGCACGCGTTGGTTCTTTCACGTCCCCAAAAAGCGTCGATTCCTACCAGAGAGGATGTGTATAGTGACAACCTGTCAGATGAGGCTGCGGAATCTGTGTAGATGCTAAACTGTAGAAGCTAATTTGTTGAAGCTAATCAGTAAAAGCTAATCTGAAGCTAAGGCGTAGACGAGGGAACACGTCGACCAGCGATAGTGTACGAAAATTTGCTGAAAGCTCGGCGATACACAAGCAAAAACATAGGCGAGAAGCAACCGCCTTTCGGTGAAGACGCCATGAGCACCACGATAATCTAAGCCATACGTTAAATATTGAGAACTTACGTTAAATATTAAAACCCTCAAACCCCCACAAAGCAGTAATTGGGAGTGCGCTTTTTTGTAATCCGCATAATGTAGCGAACACAAATTCAAATTCAGTTATTTTGTAAAGATTCTGTGAGGGAAAAAATCGGCAGATTGGACCTATTTTGGGAATCGACGTTCAGCGAAGCATGCAGAGGGAAGGTGACCGTGTTGTAATATGTTTATTAAGCGATACATTATGAAGTGACGCTAAATGTACTAAAAATATTTCACGCACATACGTATGTTGAACTGTTGTAGATGTTTATATAACCAGTTGTTTGCACTTGCACAGAGGTGCCAACAGGAACAAGGGGATTAACAACACCAGAAGCGATAAGCTGGTATGAAGCACTGGTTCTCACGAAGATGGTAGTCCTGGACACTGCTACACAAATCAACGTCAGCGCATGGCATCTAACTACTATTTACCATAACCCGACGTGACGAATGTATCACAAGAGTACATAATGTTAATAAAATTGTATTGGCAGCACTGCAACTACAATTGACGTTCGACGAACATTAGAGTCTATTTGAAAAGTAATTCCGAAGCCTGGCGTGGCTCACAATGCTTGCTTGCCACGCAGAATGTTGGGGTTTGATTTCTGTTGGGACCGTGGCATTTATTCTTTGCATTCGTCAGATCAGCACTGCCGATGTCAGTTTTAACGCTCGCGCGTTATAGTTACCCTTGTGTGTTCTCGTCGTTCCTGGGCAGATACTAAGTGTCAATCACATGTGGCACATGCGCGCATACCAGTGGCACATACCTGTCCACAGATAGACGCCAAAAGTGCTTGCAGTACGCAAATGAATGCTTCGCATTTAAGAATTTTCTAAACAATGACAGCGCTTCGTTCTTTCCATCGGTAAAACAATGTCATCTCTCAAAAAAGTCTAAGGGCTAAATTGAAAAATTAGGCAGCCCTTTCCAAAGCACCCAACTAAGCTGAACTTTGGTGTGCTTGCAATTATCAATTTCAATCATCAGAGTTCATCACCTTCTAAACACCTTGCCTGCTTGTACTTCGTGACGACAGGTGTCCATGTGTGACGACGAGGTTATTAAGTAGTGGAGCTTATGGCGAACGCACACACACACACAGAGAGAGAGAAAGAGAGAGAGACAGATTTATTTATTTATTTATTTATTTGAACATATCCTGAGGAGGCTGATAAAGGGCCATTCCGACCCTTAATTCAACCTGGAGGCTCCACCCAGGATGGCGCTGGCAGCAGAAGGCTTGTAGCGATATCTCGGGCCTCCTGGACCACCTGTAGTTGCTGCTTGTATTCGTTGCTCCTGAGGGCTTCCTGCCAAGCTTCTTGGGTATTCAGTTGTGCTGCGCTGTGGGTAGGGCACAGCCAGAGCATGTGTTCGAAATTGCAATAGGGATGGTTGCAAAGGGAGCACGTGGGTGGTGTGTCGGGGTCGACTCTGTGTAAGGTGGATGGTGTTATGTACGTAGGTTTTTGCAATCTTCTTAGAGTTAGGGCTTGTGCTTTGAAAACATTGTGTGCGCTGCTGGGAAGGCACGTCTTTGTCCCCGGTAATGCGAAGTGATCTCGTGGTATGTGAGTGCTTTGTCCTGGCTGCAGAGATTCTCGTACCACTCGCTCGTCGAGGGGTCGTTGTCCGAGGCACGGCGTGTGAGCTCACGCGCCAGGTTGACCACTTCGTTGGGATTGCAGTGGTCGAGTCCTGGTAACTGTCCCAAGTGGGCTGGGAACCAGGATACGCAAATTTAAGCTTTCTCTTCTTTAATAAGGGTTTCTTTGCTCTCGTACTCTCTTATTGCGTTGACGGTGAGTTTTCCAGTGCTTCTAGCTACTATAGGCCAGCCACGAACGTTCATGCCGCCGTCTTAGAGTCTGTGTATATTGTGGAGTAGGCTTGGCAGCTATGCAAGGCTAGCGCGATCGTAATTTCCTCTGCTTCGTGGACATAGCCTAGAGGGCGGCATCTACGAATAGCGCGTGCGTGTTGTGTTTTTTTTTTGCCTTGTTTATGAGCGCCCTCGCTTTGTCCTTCCTTCGCCCTTTGTTGAACGTTGCGGGGGATTGGCTCAACCCTAATGTGTTTCCTCACGTCTTTACCAAGTTTGTGTTCTTTTCTCTGGTTGAAAAATTGGGCGAATGCCCACGTCTCGCAGGATGAGATGGCCTGTCTGCGTCAACGACAGGCGTGTGATCTGTGCCACTCTCTGAGCCTCGAATATTTCTTCGGCTGTGTTGTGCAGACTAAGTTGCTCGAGTTTCTCGTTGCTCGTGCTATTGGACAAGCCGAGTGCCGTTTTAAGTCCCTTGCAGAGCATAAAGTGGACGTTCTTGATTTCAGCCTTCGTAAGTTTCAAAAACGGGAAAGCGTATGCTACGTGACTTACGAGAAAGGCGTGATACGCCTTCATGATGTTGTCTTCTAGGAGGCCTGCTCTCTTGTTGGCGATTCTAGCAATGCCTCTTGCAAAATTGTTCGTGCTTTTTTCAGGGCGCTTGAATGCTTCCTTGTTGTGGCCCTCCTTGGCGCTTAACGTTAGCCCTAGTACCTTTACCGTATATACTTGCGGTATCGTTTGGTTGTTCTCAGCTTTGAGCAATACTTGCTGCTCCTCTTCGTCCCAATTTTGTCGAGGGTGAAAGAGCGTTAGAGTAGACTTGGTGGGGGAGAGTGCGAGTCCAGTTGGCTTAAGAAATGCTTCGAAGTTGAAGAATTCTTTCCAAGGCACCATATGAGTGGCCACATGGGACCCATCTGGTAATATCATCCACGTATATGGCATGGTTCACGGGCGAACGCACATGACTCCCGATCGCTATATGCTCACAGCATTCGCGACACGGCTGGAAACGGTAAGAGCTTGGCATACTGAAATGCTGACATCGCTGAATGTCACCGAATCTCAATACAAATAAGATAACTGGATGAAATAACTAAACGGTACTTCTGGCGCTCACTGATTTTGCTGAAACCACCGCTACTGTGCTCGTGTGTCATACTGCGTGCAGTGTTTGCTGGTACTTTCATCATGTTTTCTGCTACTTGCCACACCACCTTTTTTCATTTGAATAATGTATGTAGCTATAAAAAGCCAGCGGCTTGTCCCTTCCCCCTTTTTTTTTCTGCTCTATTAATAGTAAGACAGAAAAAGAAAGGTCACTGGATCTCGCACTGCCTGAAATGCCAACATACAAGTCGAATAGCCGCTGCAGAAAGCCGAGGGGAAACGCAAAAGCACAGAGAAGTAAGTGCATGCAGTTGCGCGAAGGAGCAAAAGTTTCTTCGGCGTCGTCAGCTCTCTTGCGTTCCGCAGGAGCGGCCATCCGATGCGTCATTTGTCACAGGCACGCTCGCCGCGCATGGCTGCCGGGCAAATCGGTTCGCCCGGCGGTGCCGCCACCTCATCTGCCCTCCGATCGTTAAGCGACGCCCCTGTCAGCGTAAGGACGTGAGAGGTAACTCCCCTACTTCACCGTAGCAGCGCACACCAACTGCGCACTTTCGTGCAGCACACCGAGATCTCGAAGCTTCAACTAATGGACCGCCGTGTACAACACGCAGGAGTGATTGTATCGCAGACCAGACTATCCACGAGAACGAATGCTATTGGGAATCACGGATACTATATACGTGGAGAACAAGAAATGATTTTCGTATTTGTAGGATGTGGGGTCTGGGGGTTGTAATCGCCATCACCACGCTCTTGGAGTCAGCGGACACACCAGACACGGTGGGACTAAACCAAACGATACACACATTTATTTAACTAATTTTAGAACGATGATATCGTCCACCGAATTATTATACATCAATCGTGATCACACGCTAAACAACCTTACACAATATCGCCATACACTCCAAAACATACACTCCAAAAAAAAACAATAACACACCCAAGGCAGCGTCGCCAACGCTTGACTTACCACGAGGGCCCCCAACGCGCAACCCGCGGTGTCACGCACCGGGGACCCACGCTAGAGACAACCGTTCGCGGCAACCACCACGCGCAGAAGACAGCTACTTATTTCTTGCGCACCGCCACCAAGGCTTGCCTGATGACAGGAGTCACTGCGAGCACTACCACTCTAACAACCATGATGATGATGATAGCGGTGATCACCGCTCGCGTACACAACGCCACCTATCACTCAATAGCCGTGACCCCGAAATACGGCTTATGCGCGAGACACATGCGCCATGCGGCGCAAACAACTTTACAGGAGAGTGTCAGTACCCCCACAAGGTGTACTACTCAGTAAAAGCAGAATGTCAGAACACTTTTTCTGTTTCCCATGCTCCCAAACTGTGCACTGATTAAAACTCCGCGAGTCGTTCAAGGCAGATTTTTCATTATAGTAAAGGGAGACAACGGCTGTTTTTGCCCAGCTATATCACGCTTCAATATTTCGCTCTGAGACGAGCAACGTATAAAGTGCACTGAGACCAGCTCGGAGCTACTTACTTAAGCGCCTTCAAAGCGTGTAATCGGAATTGGTTAAATGACAGTGACGAAAGAAATGAAAGCTAGAGTTTAACCGGAAGAAATGGCGGTTGTGGTGGTGGTGGCGGTGAAGATGATGATGACTACAACGATGACGCCACATGCACGGTTAGCCTGGCGGGAAGCCTTAGTCCATCTGAGCACCTCTTTCTATGCAGTCGCGCCTCGTGTCACTTAAAAGCAATTTTCTCGCAAAAATTAAAAAGTATACGAGACACAATTTTGCGAAGCATGTGCGCAACTTCCTCAAACATCATTCTCATTCTGTCTACTTGACCTTCAGCGGAGAGAGCGGTGGAAAGCACCAAATAGATAAGGAGATATAATGCGAAAAAGTAACATGTATTTGCCGACAATTTTCGAAAACCTTTACTGTGGTTAAAAGCATTAATTAATTAATTAATTATTTAGTGCATAGTAACTGTTCGAGAAAGCAAACTTTTCCTTGTGATGACTGCATGAAGACGGCTTCCCCGACCAAGTAAGCGCCATTGAGAAGCTACAGTGATTATGTTCGCGGTGCGGGACCCGAGTACCTCGGGTATCACTTACACTGCATGCAACCCGAAACAGGCGTAAGGCCAAGACAAGGCCCACGAACCGTATTACACACGTTGGTCAGAGCATTAGCCTGCCCACGTAAAAGACAGCGACCATTGGAGTGTATACGGCTCTCTTGGACCTTATATAGTAGCTGCTTCGGTTCGGTCTCAGGAATGCACTCGGGCGCCCACGTTCGCTGTATGTCAGTCGCCGTCGTTAGCCGTCTGTCACGCTCGCCTGCACATTGATCAGAAGGCATGATCGAGGCCTTATCGTACGAACCACTTCGAGGCAGTTGCGCGGGTATATGATCGAGAAGTACCCCCGAATTTCTGCTCTCTCCGAAATCTTACTACAATTACCCTTCGCTCAGTGCAATTACATACCAGCTCTGCGGAACACTGCAAGCTAGGTGGCGGGAGTGTATATTAAAGAAAAAAAAAACAGCGAAGTGTCATTTTACCAATGACGTCAAACGTGACGTCGCTTCTCTGGTCACGTGGCTCTCCCGCATGTGACGCCGACCAGGAGTTCCGTTATTTCGCGCTCTTCAGCGTATACGGAAACGCGCTCCTCTTCACCCAAGGCACGGGCTGTTGCGGGTGAAGTTCTTCCTGATGGGCACCCGCAGAGCGAAAGTGTCGCGCATCATGGCGAAAGTGAGGGAGACGGGCAAAGGGGCCACGGAGGTCGACGTTCACCGGGCTTCAATGCATGCATAATGTGTAGAAAGCACGGCGAGCCAGCACCCGCCGCTCCCAACTTTGTCGATCGAGAGACCCGCATTTCTTTTCTAGGTACCGCGTTTAAGCTTCATTCCCGTTTCTCCCTATAGTTTTTATCTTCCTTTGAACCAAAGTTATGCGAGTGACGCGACCAGCTCTACCGAGGCCGCATGCATTTTAAGGTAGTGACTGGTACAGTGAGCGCGTTCAAGTTGGCGTGTCACCGCTTCGCAACAACTTGCGCATATTCTTCTTCTTCTTCTTTCTAGCTTTCTTACACAATTCCACTGTGTGCTGCACGACATAGGAGGATAGAGAAGGGCACGTGTGCCAACACCAGAACGAATACGCGAGAGAACCAATGTGCCAAGACGGAATGCGCCGGTGCGGGCAGCCTGTCTGCAGACCAGTGTCACCACCACGGCGATACACACTCGTGAGCAGAGAGACTCATGTGTTTTCATATTCGAGCAGTACGCGAGCAACACGACAAGGCGTTCGATAAAACACGTTATGCACACTTGACAGACGGCTACTCCCACTGCCGCGAACTCGTGCGGACCTCGTGTGTATTACCGGATCCTTTATTTTTCAACGAAGACATTGCTACAGAAGGCGACAAAAGCTCTGTTGAAATTCCTACGCGACACGGACTTGAACAAGCGGCTGGAACAGCAATGTCACACACCGCGAAAGACAAGACTGGACTATGAGTGTGCGCGCGTGTGCTGCCGAATGTGCTGTGTTTATCTCTCTTCTCTCTCTGCTCTCTATCTTTCATCTCCCCCCTCCCCCTTCTATGCGCAGAGTATCAAACCGGCTGCCTATAAGCTGGTTCACCTCTTTGCCGTTCTTTGCCTCATATTTTGCTTTCTTATTTTTCAACAAGACGATGAGAGAGGGTGGGAGAAAAGGCACAGCTTGACTAGCACCAGCCTCGCTAATGTATGTACATTATGGAACGTTTGCAATAAACTGTGCTGCACACTTGTTCAATTTTTAGTACAGATTTCACGCTTACTGACCACTCGCAGCAACCATGTCTACCAACACTGCTTTTTGCTTACTGTTCCTCTGATGGTGTACAACACCGAAATCTGCGTTGTCGGGTCAGTCGTTGGTAAAGCAAGAACGAATTACCAATACAAGCACACGAAACTGTTTTCAACAACCTGACAAGTGAGGAATACTTAAGTAATCGACGTGAGAATAAACACAGAGACACAGTACTACAAACAATTTTGAAGACAGCGAAGCTATCGAGCCCTGCGCCGATGGGATCAACGATGAAGCGAAGGAAAGCGAAAAACAGTATTTTTAAAAATGGCTCTTTAGCGACTCGAAGAACACGCTAGCGACAAGGTCGACGTCAGAGGCAGAACTGGCATTATGGGCGCGTTGTTTGCGATACGCATAGATAGTATGGTTTTCCGATAAAACGCGGGACAGATCGAAAAAAAAAAACAGGACGACAGGAGAACAGCCAAAACACGAGCTGAAAGAACTCAGAAAGGCCTTTAGTGCATGAAAAAAAAAAGTAGAACTGATGCAGCTCAACACCTCTACTGACAGGCCTAGTTTTTCAAAGCTTGACATTGCAAAGCGGGATGACTTTACCAAATTACTTGCGTTAATGTCTTCGGTGGACGCTAGGTGGTGTCGCAATATCATGAACCGTTCGATGGTGATTTCCGGCACGGGATTGGTGAAAGCCCGGCGCAAAACAGGCCAATCAGACTCTCCGCGCTCAAGCGCTCACGTTTAAATCCAATCAACGTCGTCCGGAGACCGTCTTGTACTTATTCTATCGATAGAAGCGGACTCCATCAATTCAATGCACATTTCATGGCTATTCTCACGTCTTGCCGTTCAGGATAACCTCTGTCAACCCCGCATGGCTCCATCTTGTCCTTCTCTTCGATCTCGCCCTCGTTCTATGATAGAACGGTTACAAGCTCAAAAGCAGCCAGTTATTCACACCAACAAAAAAAATACACTGAGCAACCTCACAGTGAAGAAAAAAACACAGAACGCACCTACGCCAACGTCATAAGCACGCGCACCATTCTTTGCCTTATACGAATGAAGTGCTGCACTTACCGGCAAAAAACGAGAAAGACAACAGTACGAAGTGAGTATAGCGTGATTGGTGGGTAGCTAAACAACGGGCAAGTATGTCATTCCTAGCTTTAGCAGGGTGGTGTAACTTTTTCTCCTAAAACCGCCACCACCAAGGAAAGCCTTCGGAATACTTCAGGAACAAAAGATAAATTTAAGCCTTCTCCCACATCTCTGGAGGCATGCGAAGAAAGCCTCGCATGACGTCAGTCAAAGCTAAGTAGCGCACACACGCTTAAAGTTCAATCGCGTTCCACAGGCAAAGTGTCCGAAGAAAGTAAGCGGCATATCGGGCGTCTCCTCCGTTCTTCAGACCTTCGTCTCCATTCTACGCACTCTGCTCGTTAGGTTGAACACCTCATCACGAAATGAAGTTCAGGAGCATTTAGCTGTTTCGCCTAATACATCACAGAAGCCCCGGAAGTTCTGTGATAGAGGGTTCGTCATAAATTCGCGGCACTGCGTCGCATGGTCTTCAACCGGTAATAGTTTCACCAGTTGTAAGAAATTGCTTAGTCATTTTAAGGATAAGTGAATCAAAACAACTATACGTCTCATGTAACGAGACTATGGGCTAAGCCAGGAGCTGAGCGCAGTAGTAAAACGGTGTTCATTTCTATTTCATTAAGGTTTCGCTGTTTCTAACAATACGGACATATGAAATAAAGCTCTTTGGCCTAGTTGAAACCACTTCCTTTCCAAGAGACACGAGAAAACGCGAGCAAGAAGCAAACGTATACACAGGAATACGTGATTGTTTTTGCTACTTCCCCATGTTTTTTCGCGCTTCTTAGGCATACATATGTTCAATAAAAAAATCAGAGGCGATCACTCACCTTCTAAAGCAAGACAATTTCTTACAAGGACGAAAATAAAAATATCACGACACTTGATAATCAGGCTTCCTTCAATCCTCTTATCCAACCGGGAAGAAGCCACTTTTCCTTCGCAATGACAAAAAGTGCGACCTATAGGCAGCGCTTCGAGAGATTTTATTTCTAACCGGGCTGACTTATCTCAAACGTTTCCTTTTTTTTTCCTCCGCCTACAAGGAAAACGCTAAGCCACCCATTCATCGACAGAAAAATGAAAGCGTTGAGGGCACGCCCTGCACACGGCCCGACTGCAGTTGTTTGCAGACTGAAGAAAAGCGGCGAAGGCGAGAGAACAAAAGCAGGAGATATTGTTGACCCCAGCGAATGTAAACAAAAAAAAAAATGCTCGAGGGAAAACTGAAGTCAAACACTGGCTCAGCTAAGCCGCGCAAAGTGGCTCGAGAGTGCACGGATGGGAAACGGGCCGAGATCGCTTCGCCCCGAAGGAAGCCCTCGCACAAAGCACCTTCGAGTGAATTACAAGTTTTTAAAGCGAGAAAGCGAAGAAGTACATGAAAGTGAAGGCGCACTCCGTTCTGCGACTTTGTTTGCCCCTTTCGAAGGTCAGCGGCGTTGGGCCAAACGCACGTCGCTCCGGTGTTTACGGTCTGGCGTAGGAGTGCCGTTACTTGAAGGAAATAGCAACAATATGGCCAGTCAAGCGGCACTTCTACGAAATAAACTTAATAGCAGCAGTGCGAAGTCTTTGAACTGCGTTATTGTTTGGCATTAAAAATGTTCAGAAAGAGACAAAAAGCCAAAAAGACGTTTTACTCTATATCGGAGGTTCATACATTGAAACTGACACGGACCTCTACTGCACTACAGTTAAAAAATATTGTTATCTCTACCTAATGAAAAAAAATCACACCATATCCACGGAGTGAATGATAATGAGTGGGGCGAAGCGTCCGTCCGTCCGTCTGTCTGTCTGTCTGTCTGTCCGTCCGTCTGTCTGTCTGTATGTCGGTCCGTCCGTCCGTCCGTCTGTATGTCGGTCCGTCCGTCCGTCCGTCTGTCTGTCTGTCTGTCTGTATGTCGGTCTGTCCGTCTGTCTGTCTGTATGTCGGTCCGTCCGTCCGTCCGTCTGTCTGTCTGTATGTCGGTCCGTCCGTCCGTCCGTCCGTCCGTCCGTCCGTCTGTCTGTCTGTCTGTCTGTCTGTCTGTCTGTCTGTCTGTCTGTCTGTCTGTCTGTCTGTCTGTCTGTCTGTCTGTCTGTCTGTCTGTTCACTCCTATCGCACTAGAGCACGCATCGGACGGATGCTTCGCCCCACTCATTTTGTGGATAAGCTGTGGATTTCATATTATACGAAAACCACTAACGCCATCTAGTGATATTATTTCCAAGGACATACACCCACAACGTCATCTAGTGAAAGAGAGAGAGATAAAGATGCAAGGAAAGGCAGGAAGGTTAACCAGACGCACATCCGGTTTGCTACCCTGCACTGGGGAAGGGATAAAGGGGAGAAAAGAGGTGAGCAATTCCTAAAACTAACTAGAAGTGGCTACTACTACAACCTACTACAACTACGCGGGAACGACTGACACACTAAGGAGCCTCGCCCCTAAAACAACACCAACAATAAAGCTTGACTGATTGATATGCAGGGTTTAACGTCACAAAACCATCATATGGTTATGAGACGCCACGATGGTGGGCTCCTAAAATTTTAGACCACCTGGGGTTCTTTAGCGTGCAGCCAAGTCTCAGCACACGGGCCTACAGCATTTTCGCCTCCATCGGAGATGCAACAATGAAGCTATGTGAAGTATAGGGGACGTCACTTGTATGTTTTAACTGAAGTATAGTAGCGGAAGCGTTATACGTCGGCTCTACGATTGGTCCCTACACTTCGGCAAGTTGATTTTTTTTTATCCCGCTGCTTTTTTTTTCTATTTACGTCAGGTTTGCAATACTGCGGTAAAAACGTCTAAGCGGTGTACTTTATAACTTCCTTCATATCATTGTCTGTTGTTTTTTTTTTAGGCTATGTCTAACAAAAGGAAATGTGACCTCGAACAATCCTTCCTCTTTCGGTCGTTCTCTCTCCATATAGTGATACGACCGAGCAGTTCGCATTGTCTCAACCGGCGTCTTAACTTATAATCAAGCCATTCGAACATTAAATAGCTAAAATATGAACACAAAAGTCGCAGGTAAACTATTTCGTTGATGCTGATGACCATTTGGAACAGCGGAATTCCACGATCTAACCTTGGGCAAGCTCAACCTGCATGGTAACCAAGGAAGATTAAAAAATTACATTTTTTAAAGATCCTCCTTGATGGTAACGGTGCGGTCTCTCGAATCACAGTAGCGGTTTCAGTGAAACTTAGCTGGCGCAAATTGCAGCTTACAGCGACAGGAAAATGAAGACGGAGCACCACATCGGGATTGCCTGCAACTGATGGATGAGCCGATACACACCGAAAGCCAATGTACCGCGGCGGACATACTCATTCGAAGCTGCAACGCAGCTAACACCGTGGTTAAAAGAGGAACGACGGTACTTCCCACAAGTAATGTGCAAGGATGTGCGCCCAGTCATTTAATGCGAAGAGGTCTCACGCGAAGCAAGAAAGGGGAACGAAAGCGCGAAAAAGATTTGCTATAATGCAGCAGCATAGAAGGGTAATAGCGGTGCATCTTAAAATGCAGCACTCTGCCAGAACACATTCTCGACCTTTTCGCAGTTGTTTTTTTTACACACATTGTTACGCTATCCACGCAACATGGAGAAATAACGGACAGTTCATAACCTAAATAGGCCGCTCGTACTTATTATTAATCCTTAATGGCCATTCCATGCGCTCTACCCGCACAGCCGCAACGCACGTGCCGGGACCCCTGCCGCACGCAAGCGGGAGACAAATAAGCCAATTGGCGACGCTCCTTCACCCTCTGCTTGGGTGCGGCAGGTGTGCCGGCACGTGCGTTGCGGCTAGCGTATGGAACGGCCTTAACAGACTTGCGCAAAAGAGTACTGCAATCGTGCGACGACCAACTTCCCCCGCCAAGCTGTTGCCAGAGTGCACGCTCCCTTCAAAGAATAGGCCGACCAGAAATCTACAGACCTCAGCCATGTCTTCCGCAACAACTTGTAACACCGGTAACTTGGTGGATGTGTTCCGCTAACACAGGTAGCGCGATAATATTACAGACAAGTCCGCCTGTCATATATTATCTCCAAGCGCATGATGCATCTTCAATGCCTTAAAGCATGGCTTCTCAAACTGGGTCGGTACCACCCCGTGCCCTTCCTTTCAGTTGTCTTCATGCTCAAGAAAACGTCAGGGGTTCCATGGCACTCTGAAAAAGGAGTTGGAGTTTCTCAGGGCCAGAAAAATGGAGGAAATTTGCCTTAATGAAAACATTTGAGCGCTAGCTCCACGCATTGAGGCGCAAGTGTATTATGCTTCCGTGACAGCAATTATTCGGTAAGAGAGTATATTTTGACGAGACACGACAAAAGCTTGCACAAGTTGCGTTTACGGATGTCGAAGTTGCGTGATAAGAAAAGTGAACGCTAAGGCAGATCCACCGCGTGTTGGACAGATAGCTTCTAAAAAGTAAGACCAGCTCGGAAGAATATACGCGGCCACTATTTTTATTTTGCGCGCGATATCTGGCGGCTAAAGTGGAGCATGAAGTATGAATATAAATCGTTAGACGGTATACTTCACGGCAAGGAAGAGAAAACTGAGCCGCGGCCAGATTTCGGGAGGCATGCACTGCACGGTCCATTCCCGCCGAGCGTGGGTTGACGCGCCTTGGCTTCCACCACCACGTGCTTCGCAGATAGCACGGTGCTCCATCAACAACGACCCAAATCGATGAACAGCGGCCATAAGGGCGGCAGGCTGCAATGGGCTCCGAGGACGGCACCGCATATCAAATTATGCCCTCGTCGGCCTCGTCTTCACGTCCTCTTCCTCCCCGTCTCTTCGCCGCTTGCTCTTCCACCTCATCTGCATGGACGATGGAGGCAAACGGCTGTCAAGGAGTACCACACGGGGATGATTTCTCCCCCATTTATTTTTTTTTCACATTATACGGGGAGAGGCACCGTCTGCATTAAGCGGTTTAATCGAAGGCTTAGTCGATTTTAATTATAAGGCACCCCCGTTCCCGTTCTAGCGTCACTGCAGTGTTCTGCTCACACATCTAGCGTTTTTTAATCAATGCACCACGGCGTTCATAAGTGAGGTGTGCGACAGTACAGCCCGTCTTCATCGTCGATCGCTTGTTTTTGCTTTAACGCCATTAATGGCGAGATTGCATGTTCTCGGACTCGTTTCTTGCGTATTCTTCTTTTGGTGCTCGCCAACGCTATTTTCTTCGAACGACTCACGGGAACTCTCTAACTCGCTGGCTTTGCATACTCGAGTGAATATATTCAGGCTAAAAGCGGTTCACGAGGTATAGCTTTGTCTTGACTAGAAATGTTTCAGTGCCGTCGTTTACCTTCAGCTTCAACCTTGAGCACTCGCAAGTGCATATAACACACCTGGGCGTACAAGCGGGTGCAATGAAGCATTGCTTCTGGTCAGTCATGTAAGACCTCCCCGGTTTCATTTCTAAAGCTTTGCTTTCAATTTCACTAGGCGGCGAGTGTGTTGACAACAATGCTTCGTTTCGAAAAAGCCCTATTACAGGTTGATGAACAGTATTTAGCGTGTATATAAAAAAATGTGTACGTAGAAACTGTGTAGGCACAGCAAATAAAAATTATCCTTAAAAACCTGTTACCTACCTTTTTTGTTTCACCTGCTCATCACGCGTAAATGTGAATGTATTTACGAAACGAATTCCGAACAACCTACCCTCTGGGCGATGCAACATATTCTTGTATTTATGATGTATCCGCAAACGCAGTGCCAGAAGCAAACTTGAAGAAGCTTGAACAATGCGTTACTTCTGGGCATTCGTAACCCTTCCTTGTTTACGAGCAAGCTTGTTTAAAAGCACAGGGGACGTCACTTGTATGTTCTAACTGAAGTATAGAACATACAAGAACATCCACAAGAACTGGTATACTTAAGCACGAACGTGCAGCGCACACCACGGATACACTCGAGAAGCGGGTTCATCTGGCCTGCGGAGGACGAGCTCCATCTCGGCCACAGGGCGTGAACGATGCCGATGGGCTGCGGCATTGCGGCAACCCAACAGTTCGCCGCAAAGGGCGATAGGCGAGTCCAGTCTCCCTCTTCTCAGGCCATTCCGGGAACGGCGCCCCGGTGCATTTGAGCCGAGGCTTGCGGGACCATGGTCGCACGGATGCTTCGCCTAAGTAAGAAGGGAGACACGGGCGGCCCATTTGTCTTCAGTCGCCGCGTAGGATGCGCTCGTTAGACGCCACTTCTGCGATCCCGCACGGCTCCGAACCAAAGATAGGCATCATACGTTGGACACAGCTGGGATGCATGCGTGCAGTTTCCCGAAATGCGTGAAGTGGTCTAAATTTCTCCCTTTTCCATTTTTATTTTTGTTCTTCCGTTATCCACACTCTGCGCAGATTCTTTTTGTCCGCTGCTGTGTGTAGTCTGGAGATGGTGCAAATAATGCCCATGCAATTTTTTTTCCTCATTACTGCCTTTCGCATCAATCCCCGCCGCGGTGGTCTAGTGGCTATAGGGTACTCGGCTGCTGACCCGCAGGTCGCGGGATCGAATCCCGGCCGTGGCGGCTGCATTTTCGATGGAGGCGGGAATGCTGTAGACCCGTGTGCTCAGATTTGGGTGCACGTTAAAGAACCCCAGGTGGTCGAAATTTCCGGTGCCCTTCACTACGGCATCTCTCATAATCATATGGTGATTTTGGGACGTTAAACTCCAGATATCAATAAATATCGCATCAATTCCATTCCACGCGCGTACACAGTGACCCTTAAAGGTTATGAGACGTAAGCATGTGGCTGATATAAAAGAGCGCTGGCTGAAAAGTTGGTCAATTATCATCACCAGAGAAGTGCTGAATGTTGTAGGAGACTTGGCTCGTCTTGGCTAATATCGGCAACTGCCGGATAAGCAGCCAGTTATACGGTAGACTTAAGCTGCGCTGAAGGAGAGACAGGCCTCCTATATACGAAGACACCGGAGACATTGCAAATGCAGAGTACACTTTTCCGCGGGAACAAGATTCCAGCTTGGCGCCAGATAAATGCGTAAGCAAAAGCAGCAACGCGAGGGAGCAGTGAATCGGTGCTTATACGTTAGAGCCAGCAATGAAGGTTTCTATAGGCGCCGGACATGTACTGAAGCAAAACTGCGATTCGGCCTGGTTGAAACATATTCATCTTGGAGTATTTTCGCAGCCGCACGGGGACGAAAATCAGACGCACAAACGGGCGCAATCTAACGAATCGTTTATTTTTGGAAAACACTCACTTAGACAACTTCTGGTCAATGCAATCGGGTAAAAAAAAAAAAAAAAAACATTTGAACAGCGCAAATGGCACAAGTTCTGATTACATGCTCAATGTACAGAAGACAAGAGCGAAAGTTCTTTCTCAAGCAACGCAACCAATGGGTGGCTAACACACTTTTCTTTCCGCTTGTCAACGTAATATATATATAGGCTTACATTATCTCTCTCGAAGTTTGGTTTCGATGCCTATTTTCTAAGGTGGTGTTATTAAAACAAGGCGTGCATGCGCACTCATTGAAATGCAGTGCTATAATGTGTAGTAGGGCGGCATTTCAGACTCGAGATATCTATAGCACTGCCTTTTCTTTAGCACGACATATTTAGCATTGCTACACAGTTACAGCTATGCATGCACTGCAATGAGTGCGCATGCACGCCTTGTTTTAATAACACCACCAAATAACATAGGCATCGAAACCGAACTTCGAGAGAGATAATGGAAGCCTATTACATTGACGAGCTGAAAGAAAGGTGTGTCAGCCACCCATGCCCCGCCGCGGTGGTCTAGTGGCTAAGGTACCCGGCTGCTGACCCGCAGGTCGCGGGATCGAATCCCGGCTGCGGCGGTTGCATTTTCGATGGAGGCGGAAATGTTGTAAGCCCGTGTGCTCAGATTTGGGTGCACGTTAAAGAACCCCAGGTGGTCGAAATTTCCGGAGCCCTTCACTACGGCGTCTCTCATTATCATATGGTGATTTTGGGACGTTAAACCCCACATATCAAACAATCACCCATCGGTTGCGTTGCTTGCGAAAGAACTTTCGCTCTTGTCGTCTGTTCATTGAGCATGCAATCAGAACTTGTGCCATTTGCGTAGTTCAAATGCTTTTTTGACAATTGCGCAGATATGAGGGTTTTAAGTGAACATTTTCAAAAAAATAAACCGGTTGCTACATTGCGCCTGTTTGTGTGTCTCACCATTGTCGACGCGTGTCTGCGCAAATACTTCAAGATGAATGGACATGTATTGCGTAGAAAAAGTCGGCCAGTTTTAATCCGCCAGGGGAATATAAGTTTCGCGGGGAAAGAAACACTGGGACCCTTTCTCGCTTTGTTTTCGCCTTGTGTTCCAGTTTCCCTTTCCTATCTCTCGACTGTATCTCAGAATACAAGCTGTCTTACCGCTGTCTAGACATTTGAGACTGACATATTTTACGATGATGCAGTGGTGGTGCGTCAGACTTTGTATGCACTTTTTCCTCGTTTCGTCTGGAACACAGAGTTTGGGAAAAATCAAATATGGCAATGCACGAACTATTTTTTATGGCTCTCTGCCATTTCTGCTTGGAAGGCTTCTTGCGCAAGCGGTGCCCGCTTGCCAATTACTTTGATTTATTTTCTCTCTCCAACGCCATTGAGACGGCTTCACGAATAGACGCAGGCGGAGCGGCGTCACGAAGACGCTGCAACATCGAGCTTCCCAGCGTTGGTTCATCGAATGATCGAATGACTACAAATGAAGAAAACATAACCTCGAACGACGCCCATTCATCCTTCTCAATGCAAGCCACCCGGCATCGGACCACGCCAGATAGCGTGATGCTTCCTTGAGCCCAATCTGGTAAAATGACCGAGGGAAATATTGAAACTACCGCACCGAGCACAAACGGCGCAGCATGCGGCTATAAGGATATGCGACTATTTCGGTTTGATTATGGTGACTGTTCCGATCAATACGTTGTCGTCATGGCCTCGGTTTATCTCGCCAGCATCTGGAAATTTGCCAGATTGTTATTTCTCTGATATATTACCGAGATTCGTTTTTTTAGCATCTTACCTTTATTTTGGAAAAGGCAAGATGCCGAGGTCGGCCCGCCGAGAAGTGTGGCAAAATCTGCGATGTAGCTTGTCAAGTCATCACCTCTTTCACGGTGCACACAACAGGAGACACCGCATGCAGGTGAAAGGAGACTGCCGTCACTGATGTTACCCGTAAAAGAAGCGAACTATGGTTAGGAATAAGCAATAAAGCCACACACAAAAAAAAAAACGTGTACAAACGCAGCTTTTCGTGTATTCGGAAATGCAATCTCGGCGATCAACCATACACAAGCAGGTTACGCGTAAGAACGGAAGGGCACGAATTAGTTATAAACTTAAATCCACAAACGGTGGTCAGTGTTCTGTATCTTTTAAAATTTAGGAATGCGTGCCACAATATGAATAAAGCTTAAGCAAACTCGCTCTTTTGGTCAGAGCTACAATGCAACCATCCAATAACAAATACGCGAATGAATGACCTTGTCCGGTGTGTTTGAGTGTGGTAGCTTTTCATTCTAAATAAATATTGCGGCCAGTTGCTAGCGTGACAATACGTGTAGTTTCTTCCGTGGAGCTCGTGGCAGCACCGCTCCAAGGAAGCCTTTTTGCTCGGAGTTGTGCATTTTTGTTTACGCAGGCGCAAGCAGCATTTCAAAGTTCGATATTGGCCGCGCATCGCCATTTCACTCGCTTCAGCTGGCGTCACAACGCCGTTCAACTTTCTAACGCACGCTCGCGTCCCTGTATATACTTAAGCTATTTTCTCATATTAAGCATACAGACCCGCCTGCTTTTGCAGATTCAGACACGCTCGAAAGGGCACAAAATTTATATATAGCTTACAAAAAGAAGCGTATAAAAGCGATCGCTGCACGGCAACGAACCAACCAAGAAATGTGATATTTTTATGTGAAAAAAATAAAGACCACGTGGTGTAAAAAAAAAAAAAACACCACGTAGAAACTCCAGCTGGTAGAAAAAAAACACGAGTAGTGCAAGACAAGGCAACGATAAACGGCGCGACAAAGTGCGAGTGATAATATGAAACAACAAATAGCAGTAATTGTTTTTTGTTTTGCACTGATGTTCCCGTCTCCGTGTAACGACAGTTTCACGCTCGAATTCCCATCAAGATCCTGGCTTGGTTTGGCAAGTGGGAAAAAAAGAAGAATGTTCGCTCTTCCTGGTGTGTTTAGGATATGCATAGATGCACTTATTTACTCTTCGTTCTGTATGTGTGTGCGCGTGTGCGTGCGTTTCACAATGCTATACAAGCGCTAAGCCTCAACATCCTATCAACAACGGAAAAGCATACGATGAAAAGACGCTGATTTTCAGTATGGATATCCATCTAACCTAGAAAGAAGCAGAGGAAGAGAAAGAGTCTCTTTATTGGAAAACCTGCATGGGATTTTTGCTGCCGCCTAACAGCGCTGGCGTGCTGCTCTGTACAGGAATAGGGAATGGGATTAAAATATTCCAGAAGATAGGGAAGAAATTAAAACGAAACGAAACAGCGTAAACAAGTATGAAATATATGTTCTGTCTTCCTTTAGAGCCACCTGCCTCTCAAAATATAATAAATAAATGAACAAATAAATACACAAACAAAAGGTCAGCAATTCCACTTGCCAGCGAACTTTCCACGTTTTCCTATATGTGAACATGTTCAGCAATAATTGCGTTAAAACTTAGGATGCAAACAACGCGTGCGGTACATGACGTCAGCAAAAACGTTCCGCTGTTGAACTTCTATAGTCACATACACGATAATACTAATGTATTACAGCACGCGAGCCGAAACTAATTATTCATTGATTTGTGGCCAGATTGTACGGTCAGTGTGTGAGTGATGCCTACCAGGCAAATACGCTTAGCACATACGATGTCGTCCGATACTGGAGGAAGCCAAGAGAGATTGAACATTCTTAGTGGTCTAACACACGTAACAAAGGTCATTGTATATCGACAGGCCAATAAATGCGGTCAGGGTGTTCATGATTGAGTAAATGATGAAGGCCCTATCCCGACTCTATGATGAGGCGTATGGCATTGCAAAGCATTCGGGCCCACAAGCGACAACACAAAGCTGATTAGACGAGGGGAACCTCGATGGCCCCCTCAAAAAAACGGAACCGGTCTGCCGTGTCAACTGCGAGAAAGGACCGACCGACCGAGCCGACCGACCGACCGACCGACGCCACAGACCGACCGACCGACCGACCGAGCCGACCGACCGACCGACCGACCGACCGACCGACCGACCGACCGACCGACCGACCGACCGACCGACCGACCGCCCGACCGACCGACCGACCGACCGACCGACCGACCGACCGACCGACCGACCGACCGACCGACCGACCGACCGACCGACCGACCTACAGACGATGCCGACCGACCGAAACCGACCGACCGACCGCCGACCGACCGACCGGACCGACCGACCAGACCGACGACCGACGACCGACCGACCGACCCGACCGACCGCCGCCGACCGACCGACCGACCGACCGACCGACCGACCGACCGACCGACCGACCGACCGACCGACGACCGACCGACCGACCGACCGAACCGACCGACCGACCAGCCGACCGCCGACGACCGACCGACCGACCGACCGACCGACCGCCGACCGACCGAACACCGACCGACCGACCGACCGACGACACCCGGCCCGACCGACCGACCGACCCGACCGACCGACCGACCGACCGACCAGACCGACCGACCGAGCACGACCGACCGACCGACCGACCGACCGACCGACCGACCGACGACCGACCGACCGAACGATCCGACCGACCGACCGACCGACCGACGACCGAGCCCGACCGACCGACCGACCGACCGACCGACCGACCGACCGACCGACCGACCGACCGACCGACCGACCGACCGACCGACCGACCGACCCGCCGACCGCCGACCGACCGACCGACCGACCGACCGACCGACCGACCGACCTACCGACCGACCGACCGACCCGACCGACCGACCGACCGACCGACCGACCGACCGACCGACCGAACCGACCGACCGACGACCGCCGATATTGGTTATATTGGGACCAAAAATTGGTTATAACTTTTGATCACCATTTCACTTACACCGGATGGATTGTGGCATCTTGGATATTGCTGCTGGGTAGAACGTTTTGAAACGCTGCGCGAACAGCAAGCTGCGACTCAAAAACGATGCGGCCCCACTCTTTCCCAACCCGTAAACACGGTCGGTCGGTCGGTCGGTAAGACATCAATACGCGATATTTATTTGATTTCACCAAAGAAGCTGAATGAACGCATTAGATATGTCAGTATCTGTTGATTCACAAAGTAACTTGTTTTAAAATAAAGCCATATGCATGAACACACGTACGCAAGCCACGACAAAAGAACGCTAAACAGTGCGTGGTAAAAATTATACGCATGTTCCTTAAAATTTAAACAACCAATCATTGTTATGCTCGTTGAGGCGACATTTTCTTAACTGTGCTTCACCTAAACAAATATATGTTAAGCGTTTAAAATTAAAAAAAAATACTTTCTCGGACCTTTGACGTGGGAAAAGAAAATACAGCGTAAAGGGGCTCTATTGCGGAACGAGTTATCTTGAAAAGGAACGCACTGACGATTAGAATACTCCGTAACAAGAATATTAAGCACGGATGTTCAGATTCCGGAATTTCGACTTTACAATGCATCAGGTAAAACATGATTGATTGATTGATTGATTTGTGGGGTTTAACGTTCCAAAGCCACCATATGATTATGAGAGGCGCCGTAATGGAGGGCTCCGAACATTTAGACCACCTGCAGGGGTTCTTTAACGTGCACGCAAATCGGAGTACACGGGCCTACAACATTTCCGCCTCCATCGGTAATGCAGCCGCCACAGCCGGGATTTGATCTCGCGACCTGCGGGTCAGCAGCCGAGTACCTTAGCCACTAGACCACCGTGGCGGGGCAAGGGGCAATAGGCAAAAGTTGGGAGAGAGGTGCATATATATATATATATATATATATATATATATATATATATATATAACCAACAGCAACATTTCTATCACGATAAAGAGAACGCTATGAGTAGCGTGGCCGGAGCGGAAAATGCGCCGTGCGGAACGTCGCAGTGATGTGTGGGCGCGTTTTATAGAACTCACCGCAGACCGACGTCCGCCCATGTACCACTTTGCTTCCGATTACGGTACCAGAGGAAGCGGTCAGTGCATGCGTAACGGACGAAGTCATCGGTGAAAGAACGGTGGTGTTTATGTGCGCTACACTGTGCCCACTGACCACACACAAGCCTCCACTGACGCAGTTTTCTCGGCCGGTACACTCTCCTCCTCTGCTTTCCTCCTTGCACTCTCTATACGCAACACACTAGAACCGGCACTTGTTAGTACAATACCAAAAGAGGCTTGCTTAAATCAAACTGTAGGCTATAGGACGTGATAGTACTCGCCACAACCAAGACCTTATTAAAGGGCGTGACATAGGCGATGATTTCCAGACGTATTAAAGCTGCATCGAAGTTTTTTCAACTAAATGTAACTTTTGCGAAAAAATCATGAGATTCATTCGTTCCTTTCTCTCCAACGCGTTTATAATTTTGACAAATTTATGAGATTGCATTTTCCTTCCACAGAGTCATCGAGAAATCGAATCGTGTCCATCGCTACAGGCTCTTGAAAAGCGAGCGAGAGAAAATGATATGCCCCGCCCCTCATATGGCGCGAATACTTCGGGGGCACGTTCAGATACTTCCGAGTCGCGTCGCTTTCTACGCTTCGGCTGCGCACGGCTTCCTCGCATGCATAATAGATACAGAGCCCCTAGATGTTCTTCGAATTGTTGAACGGGAACTAGCAAGTGTTGCGGTGGCTGAGAACGCGTGTGATGCAGATTGCAGCGGACGGATAGAAGACCGGAAACTCCGAGGCGCGAGGCAAGCGAATCCAACCTAGGCCTGAAAAAAAGTACAAAAAATAGAAGGGAACCACACACCTAGCCAGGAATTGCCACGGACTGTAGAAAAAACACTGTTGACTTCCCTCCCGCATATTCCCCTCACACGTTGAACATACGAAAAGAGTAACCATAGTCAGTCGCGCAAGTATGAAATCGACGCACACACGGCTACACGAAAAAAAAAAAAAAACAATCCACGAAAACCAAGCGGAAGCTGTTGCAGACCCGTCCTCTGTACCCCGACAGCAATAATAGGTGGCTCTCATTCGTCGCGTCAACCGCGAAGCATCTAAACTATGCCGCGACATGCATCAAACCCATAACCTTTCATTGTACAAGGCAACGACGAAGCGGCTGCGCTATGTCACGGTGCGTCGTTTGATAACGAGATAAAAAAAATGTACGTCAGCGCAATAAAAGAATTTTCCTTCCATAACACGAAAAGGGAAATGTACGTTGTGATGGCCCAAAAGAAAAAAAAATAAATCACTCTGGGCATCTTTGGTATAACTTCCCCACGTGGCTTTTACGTCACCTTCATTCCTTGATTGTTCCATATACAAGAAGTATCCTTCCCTCTTCGCAAGGCCACACATTTCCGTTATTCTTTGATGGGTGTCGAATCTACACGAAGAGAATACGCTTGTCAGAAGAGCGTATAGAATAGGCGCAAGCATTACCATACCATCGCACCGCGAAATATTATTAACATATATATATATATATATATATATATATATACTAAAGCAAGTATTGTAATGAACAAGTGATGAGCATTCGCAACCTAAACAAAAAACGAAACTAAGATAAATAGTGTTGTTGAGGTTGCAAACTTCACCCAAGGCGTTGTTTTTTTTTTTTCATTTTCGCTTATTTTTTTTCTCTCTTCTTCAATTTGATAATGTTCACACACACACACACACACACACACACACACACACACACACACACACACACACACACACACACACACACACACACACACCACACACACACACACACACACATATATATATATATATATTATATTGTCACGTGCGTCCCGCGAAAAAGACGAAGGCGACAGCGCATACGCGCATCTGCACGCTTTTATGCAGAATGCAACAACGACAAAGATGAGGAACTCTCTCTCACGCGGTTAACAAAATACCGACCCGCTGCTGTTTTCTCAGCGTCTTCTAGTACGACCTCTCTCTTGACGTCGGGACACTGGTGGAGGTGCTGGGGCCTGCAACCTGATGCAAGAAGGCGTTGTTCGGGACCGTACACCCAGTCCGGAGCCTCAACGTCTTGTTGCGACTCCAGTAGACCGATTCAGCCGGCGCCTATTAGGCCTAAGCCCAGAACTCTTGACGGCATCTCCTGTTACCAACATGGCGGCCCCTTCAGCGTCTGCGAATCTTCCCCCGGCCCCGGCCCAAACGACTCACCCTTACCAGGTAACTTTTGAGACTCCTCGTGTTCCCGAAATCTTCCGTGGAGAACCGTATGAAGATGTCGAGGACTGGCTCGACCAGTTCGAGCGGACCGCTGTGGTGAATCGTTGGAGCGTGCAAGAAAAACTTGGCCGTGCCTACTTCGCAATGGAAAATAGCGCTCGCACATGGTACGAGAACAGGGAGCCTACTTTCCAAACCTGGGACGATTTCCGCCAAAAGCTTCTCGAGACGTTCCTGAGTGCGGACCGACGGGATCTCGCACAACAGATGATCGAAGCCCGCATGCAAAAGCCGAACGAAAGCGTGGCCATGTTCGCTGAGGATATGGTCCGCCTATTTCGCCGCGCTGACCCTGACATGCCCGAGGCAAGGAAAGTTCGTCATCTGATGCGGGGAGTTAAGGAACCGCTTTTCGCCGGCCTTGTACGAAATCCGCCAACAACAGTGGATGAATTCATCAAAGAGGCGACTGTCATTGAGCGGGCGCTCCGGCAACGATGCCGCCACTTTGACCGCCTGCCCGACCAAACGCCTGTTGGTGCCGCCGCTCAAAACGCTGCCGTTTCCGAAAACTCTTTACGGCAAATGATTCGACAAATCCTGCGGGAAGAGCTGCGGGCCCTCGGCCTTCCGTCTACCGATCCCCCAGTTGCTTCTGTTGCAGAAATCGTGCGCCAGGAACTACGGCAAGCCTTTCCATCACCGGCGCCACCACCCGAACCACGTCCACTGTCCTATGCTGATGCCGTGCGCCGTCATCCGCCTGCCCCAGAAGAACCACCCTTTCAGCCGCGGCCCGTTACCTTGCCGTGGTGGCAGCGTGAACCTGTGCGGCGACCACCAGTACGTCGGACCGACTTGTGGCGCACTGCCGACCGTCGACCCCTTTGTTTCAACTGCGGCGAACCAGGCCACATCTCGCGCTACTGCCGTCATCGAGAAACCCGGTTTGGAAACTTTTCTCGGCCCGCTTCTTTTTACTCTGAAGACCCTCGTGACCATGGTGCTGATCACCTACCGACCAACCAAGCGTCTTCACCAAGTCGTCGCTGGCGGTCTCCCTCACCTGCACGAGGTCAGAATTCCCCGAATCGCCAAAGATACGCGGACGCCATCAGAAACCGCTCCCCAAGCCCGTGCCAGGGAAACTAACTGCCGCGACCTCCGGGGCAAGGTTGCCAATTGCCGAGACGCCAAAAAGACCCCCTTGCCTCTACACAAAGACGACGTGACGACGGTGATGACGAAGACGACAACAACCACGAGTACTACTGCCAATGAATTTGTACGTGCCGACCTCAGCGTTATTATAGACGGACACCACGTAACAGCACTGGTTGACACTGGTGCTGACTTCTCTATTATGCGACAAGAGCTCGCCGACCGCCTTAAGAAGGTTAAGACGCCGTGGAGTGGGCCGAGCATAAGGAGTGCTGGTGGGCAGCTAATGACGCCAACCGGTAAATGCACCGCTCGGCTCGTAATCGATGATTCGAACTTCGTCGCCACATTTGTCATTTTACCGGACTGTTGTAAAGAGTTAATTTTGGGTATGGATTTTCTGCGAGAGTACGGTGCTATCATCAACATCCCAGATCGTATCGTCTCGTTTTCCTCCCATCCTTACGTCGACGCCACCACTGAAGAACAACTGCAACGTTTACGTGTAGCCGATGATGTGATGCTCCTGCCGAGATCTTGCTGCCTTGTGTCGGTGTTGTGTGAATGGCCGTGCCGTAAGGAGGTGATAGCGGAGCGAATAGACACGCTATTGCTTACGCAAGGTGTTTCCATAGCGAGAGGCATTCTGGCACTAATTGATGGGCGGGCAGAAGTCCTCATCACCAACTTCAGCAACGAGCGTCGTCACATCCAGAAGGGCACCGCGATTGCCTACTACGACGACGTGGACCAAGCCAGAGATTGCTTCGCTTTGCAACCGGACGAAGCGACCATCCCAGCCTCGACACCTTTGTCTGTCAACATTTGCTCAAACCTGTCAGCCTCGGAAAAACAGCGCCTACTAGAGCTGATACACCAGTTCAAAAATTGTTTTTCGTGCACGTCGAAAGTCAAGCAAACACCACTGACACGGCACCGAATCATCATTGAAGAAAATACGAGACCGATCCGTCAAAACCCGTACCGTGTGGCTCCGAAAGAACGTGAGGAGATCCAAAAGCAAGTTCAGAAGATGCTCCAAGATGACGTAATACAGCCTTCCAAGAGTCCTTGGGCATCCCCGTGGTATTGGTTAAAAAGAAAGACGGCAGCTTGCGTTTCTGTATAGATTACCGCAAGTTAAACCAAGTAACGAAGAAAGACGTCTACCCACTGCCACGTATAGATGACTCTCTTGATCGGCTGCGGCATGCACGCTATTTCTCATCGATGGACCTGCGAAGTGGCTATTGGCAAATAGAGGTCGACGAGAGAGACCGTGAGAAAACTGCTTTCGTGACGCCCGACGGTCTTTATGAATTTAAAGTGCTTCCATTCGGGTTATGCTCAGCGCCAGCCACTTTTCAGCGTTTAATGGACACTGTGCTATCAGGACTTAAGTGGCAGACATGCTTGGTTTATCTAGACGACGTTGTCGTCTTCTCAGCTACATTCGAGGAACACCTAAGTCGATTATTCGCAGTTCTACAAGCTATACGTTCGGCTGGCCTGACTTTAAAGCCAGAGAAGTGCCATTTCGGTTTCAACGAACTTTGCTTCTTAGGCCACGTGGTCAGCCACGAAGGTGTTCGACCTGACCCGGACAAAATCGACGCTGTCGCAAAGTTTCCCGCACCGCATGACAAAAGAGCAGTGAGACGCTTCTTAGGCCTCTGCGCTTATTACCGACGATTCATCGCCAACTTTTCGTCTATTGCGGCGCCTCTGACGCGGCTCACACGAGAGGATGTCCCCTTTCTTTGGAGCGAAAAGGAACAAACAGCGTTCAACGAATTACGCCAACGCCTCCAAACACCTCCGGTTCTGGCACACTTTGACCAGGAAGCGCCAACAGCACTTCACACCGACGCAAGCAATGTAGGCCTGGGCGCCGTACTGATACAATGGCAAGATAACTCCGAGAAAGTGATAGCCTATGCCAGCAGAGCTCTCTCTCGCACGGAAGAGAACTACTCGACTACCGAGAAAGAGTGCCTCGCCGTGGTTTGGGCGGTTCTCAAATTTCGACCGTATCTGTACGGCCGCTCATTCAAGGTCGTCAGTGATCACCACTCGCTGTGCTGGCTCACTAACTTGAAAGACCCATCCGGCCGTTTAGCACGCTGGAGCCTTCGGCTTCAGGAGTTTGATATGACCATTATTTATAAATCAGGGAAGAAGCACACCGACGCAGACTGTCTCTCGCGGTCACCCGTTGAGCCTGCCGCTATTAATGACGAGTCTATGGACGCCGCATTCTTGGGAGTCATCAACGCGGCCACTATCTCACAAGAGCAGCGCCGTGACCCTGACCTGCTTTCGCTTATTGATTTCTTAGAAGGACGACGGGAAGACGTGCCGCGAACTTTTGCGAGAGGAGTGCCATCTTTTTGTTTAAGGAACGACGTCCTATACAAGAAAAACTTTTCTCCCACCGGCAGCCCATACTTGCTCGTCGTCCCTGCATCACTGCGAAAAGAAATTCTGGAAGCCTGCCATGATGAAGTCACCTCTGGTCATCTCGGTTACACTCGAACATTGTCCCGTCTGCAAAACAGTTACTACTGGCCTAACCTACCTGCTGCTGTAAAACATCACGTCCAAACATGTGCCGACTGTCAAAGACGCAAAGCACCACCCGGCAGGCCGGCAGGCTTATTACATTCCGTTCAAGTACCAGCAAAGCCATTCGCCCAAATCGGAATGGATTTCCTGGGCCCATTCCCAACTTCTACCACAGGAAACAGATGGATCATTGTCGCCACTGATTACTTGTCTCGCTACGCAGAAACTAAAGCCATGCCGAGGGCCACAGCAGCAGAAGCGGCTCATTTCTTCATAGAAAACGTCGTCCTTCGGCATGGTGCTCCAACAGTTCTCATCACGGATAGAGGAACTGCGTTCGTGGCAGAACTTTTGGAGTCGGTTCTCAGGCTCAGTGGTACAGCTCACCGGCGAACAACGGCGTACCACCCACAAACAAACGGACTAACAGAGCGGCTTAATAAGACCCTCGCAGACATGCTCTGCATGTATGTCGACACAGAACACAAGAACTGGGACGAAATCTTGCCTTATGTGACCTTCGCCTATAATACTGCCCGGCAGGAAACTACCGGAATGACGCCGTTTAGTTTAATACACGGGCGCGAAGTCACTACAACGTTGGACGCTATGCTGCCGCACGAGTGTGACGACACTCACGCTGACGCCGAAGAATTTGGTCAGCGTGCCGAAGAAGCCCGACAGCTAGCCCGCGTGCGTATTTGTCACCAGCAACACAAAGATGCGAAACGGTACGACCTACGACATAAATTGGTAACCTACAAACCAGGCGACAAGGTATGGGTCTGGATCCCAATACGTCGACGCGGACTTTCAGAAAAGCTATTACGACGATACTTTGGCCCACATCGAGTCACCCGACGATTTAACGACATCAACTACGAAGTTATTCCTGACGGCAATTGCAGTTCCAGTCGCCGAAACTGCGCACCCGAAATCGTGCATGTTATCCGGATGAAACCCTACTTGTCCAGCTAACTCTCGTTTGTCCTGTGCGTGCCGGTGCATATGTGCGTTTTTACAAGTAGAGTGCCTTGGCTACGCATCGGGACGATGCCATTTTTGGAGGGAGGCAAATGTCACGTGCGTCCCGCGAAAAAGACGAAGGCGACAGCGCATACGCGCATCTGCACGCTTTTATGCAGAATGCAACAACGACAAAGATGAGGAACTCTCTCTCACGCGGTTAACAAAAAGACCGACCCGCTGCTGTTTTCTCAGCGTCTTCTAGTACGACCTCTCTCTTGACGTCGGGACAATATATATATATATATATATATATATATATATATATATATATATATATATATATATATATATATATATATATTGTAATGATATTAAATAGTGGGGCTCAGGCAAGGGCGCAGGCAGGGTTACGGAAGCGGACGAAGAGGAAGCAGAATAAGAACAGCCGGCCTGCAGCAAAGGCGTTGTCTCTTATTTCTCGTCGTTACAATGGCGCAGTCGACGAAGAAAACGGCTTACGTCTCGGTTTCGTCATCCACAACGCCCGCCGACGTGCAGCCGCGGTAAGCGTCGCTTGAGGACGGCGTCAAGCCCTCCTCGGCAGCTGTTTACTGACACCACCGTTCGGGGACGGCGTCAAGGCCTCCTCGGCGGCTCCAGCACCCGTTACCGGTACCAGTTCACCATAAGGAACGCCGTCACGCTTCTTCGCTGATGGAACCCGCAAGGCGTCCGTCGCGGCCAGCATCGATCCCAGTACCGACGGATGGCGTCCAGGCCTCCGTTGTGGTTCCGGGAAACTTGTCCTGGGACGCGACACGTCGCGGCAACCATGCGCACGGGCCTCTCTCACCTAGGGATGGCGTACATGCCTCCTCCATACCTGGCAACCTGTCGGCGCTTCAAGCACCCACCGTGTACGGCGTCGAGGCCTACCCGGCGGCGCAAGACCGCTTCATCTACGCCACAGTACCAGGTCACAACTCATCACATGGGTTCCGCTTGCCTGGGAACGTCGTTGACGCTTCCAGCGCCCTGGAACCCATGTCCACGATTCCTACCACAGCTGGATTTCCAAGGGACGCCGTCCACGCGTCCTTGGTCAGCAATTGTACCACCTCGAGTACCGCAGTCACTGTATCCTCCGCAGAGGCGGGCCTTGGCTCTTCGTGCGGATCGCACGACAGCGCAGCGGAGCTGCAGCATACCATCGCGCAACTCCGCGTCACGACCAACGCCCTCATAGCGTCGAGCTCCCAGCTACGTCCTGCCATCTTGCCAACATTGTGCGCACTCAATGCCATGTTGGCTGCGGCCGCCTCACAAAACTTCGAGGTAAGCTCGCCCGAGAACCGTCGCAATCTCGGACGTTCTCTCACGGAGGTATCAGAGCAAGTGAACTGCTTGGCGTGGGCACATTTCGGAGTTTTGCCCGCAGTCCCGCCATCGCCGATTTCCTTCGAGCTACCGGAGTTTCGCGGCTTCCAGGACGATGCCAAGGAATGGGTGGCAACCGTCAACGCTGTCGGAGATCACGCAGCGTGGACGGACCAAAAGAAGTGGGGCATGGCCATAGACCGCCTTCGGAATGCTGCCGCGGCTTGGCATCGATACGAAGGCGTGCGGCAGACGTCCTGGGTGGACTGGAGTGACAAGCTCATAGCTGCTTTTGGACGGAGTCACCATCACCTCTCCACGACCACCCAGTCTTACGCGACCGCTACCGAGAATAGATCCCAGAAGGAGACCACCCTCGCGGCTTCAGCTGTATTTTGCAGCTTCCCGACAGCCAATTTAACCACCTACCCTGGGACGAACAACCCTACAGTGCTGACCCTCACTTCGAAGCGACATCTCCTGATATCACGTCAGTCTGTGGCCGAGTGTGCGGACGTCTGCCACACGCTAAGCGCCGCTTCCTTCAAAGTCACTGTCAGCAAAGACCTACCAGAGAAGGTAATACTTCCGGTTAGTGACAGGTCATCTGACAATGAAGGCTCTACTGCACGTGAAACTATAGGAATAAGCAGCTTGAGCATGAGTCCGACAAAGGCAGTGCTGCAAGAGCACGCGTTGCCTCTCAAGCTGCAACCTGAACTCGGCTCTCAGATGACTACAAAGACACCCCGACGCCCCTTGCCACACCGCAAGCAACGCAGGCGTCGACGCTCAGTGCAGCAGGTGACGGTGCAGCGTGGACTATTTCCAGCATTTGTAACACGACTGCGACAGGATGCTCAAACCGACGAGATTAAACCAACGCGGCCACTTTGCAGGAGTCTGTATCTCCTGCTAGCGGCATCTTGTCCAAGTCAACAGCGTTGGCCCCATCGTGGACGACGCCTGCACCGACCATCACGTCACAGCCAGTGTCGTCCTCCGGAATCTCCTTCAACAAACTCCCTGTGAAATATCAGCTTGGCCGAGCCCGGCCACCCCGGAATAGTCAATGCCGCCCACCGGAGACATTGTCGGTAGCCCACGAGGCTCGCAGTCGGGGCCGAGTGTAATGATATTAAATAGTGGGGCTCAGGCAAGGGCGCAGGCAGGGTTACGGAAGCGGACGAAGAGGAAGCAGAATAAGAACAGCCGGCCTGCAGCAAAGGCGTTGTCTCTTATTTCTCGTCGTTACAATATATATATATATATATATATATATATATATATAGAGAGAGAGAGAGAGAGAGAGAGAGAGAGAGAGAAAGAGAGAGAGGTGTTGTACGTCGAGAAAAGTTAAGACGCAGCTTGGCGAAAGGTGCTTTATGCGGCAGGTCCGGCTACCGGCGAGCGGCGTGCGCGAGCTACTCCTACTGCCACTGATTATCATCGTCTTCTTCAGCAACAGCAGAGCGTCCGTTATTCAGATTCATTACGATTACTCCCCGCGAAATAAGGAGCCATCCTGGCGACTTATGGACAAGTAAACAGGGAAGGGTCGTAGCAGCCTTAATTCTCGACACGTGGACAATTTACTGGCCACGACGGCGCTGGTCAGAAGATGGTTCCAGGGGCTCGATTGACCGGTGACGTTTTTTGTAGTATACGATATGGGCCATGATACTTGGGGACCAATTTGGCAGAAAGGCCAGGTGTAGCAGAAGGGACATGCAGCCGGACGAGTGCACCTGGATCGTAGGAAGTGCTGTTAACTGATGCGTCATGGTGGTGATTTTGGCGTCCTTGATCTTGGGTTTTCAATGATCTTGCCAGTTGGCGGCACTCTTCAGCTTATGTAGCGGCTTGAGACAGAGTCGTGGACTCTGAGGAGTCAGGTCTGTATGAAAGAATGGTGTCCATAGTGCAAGAAAGTTCGGGTCCGTAAAGGAGGAAAAAAGGAGATAACCCAGTAGTGCTTTGAATGGCGGTATTATAGGCGAACGTGATAAACGGGCGCACTCGGTCCCAATTGGCGTGGTCTGACGAAATGTACATAGACAGCATGTCACCAAGGGTGCGGTGGTAGCGCTATGTCATTCCATTGGTCTGGGGATGATAGGAGCTTGTAGTGCGGTGAACGACGCGGCACTCACGCAGCAATGCTGTGATGAGGTCTGACAAGAATACGCGACGACGATCACTCAGTAACTCTCGAGGTGCTTCATGAGGTATTACGATGTTGTGAAGAACGAAAGTCGCAACGTCTTTTGCTGTAGACGAGGGAAGGGATGAAGTTTCGGCATACCGCGTGAGATGGTCGACGGCAACTATGATCTAGCGGTTACCGTCTGCAGTGTTGGGAAGAGACCATAGATATCGATGCCGACACGGTCGAATGGTCGGGATGGCCATGGTAAGGGTAATAAGGTACCGCAGGCATGATGAAGGGGAGTCTTTCGTCTCTGGCACGTCGAGCAAGCCCGAACGTACTGTCGTATAAAACGGTGCATGGCACGCCAGTAATATTGGAGCCGTATGCGAGAATAAGTCTTCAGAAAACCTGCGAGGCCACATTGGGAATGGTGATGAAACGTGGAACAAATTTCGGATCGCAGATGACATGGAATCACGAGTAGCCACAGACGTCCACCAGGTGCGTAGTTGCGTCGGTACAGCACGTCGTCGCGAGTGGCGAAGTGCTCGATTTCCCGACAAAACGTGCGAGTAAGACGAGAAGCCGTCCGCCCAGCCGGGATGTCTATAATCGAAGCAACCTAAGGGTACTTGCGTTGCTCCGATGGCATGTCGGCGATGGTGAAGGCAGTGGCATCACAGATGAGACTTTCACAGCAGGCCGGGTCAGGGGGTAGGGGCGAACGAGAGAGGGCGTCTGCGTCCGAATGTTTCCGGCCGGAGCGGTAGACCACGCGAATATCATATTCTTCAAGACGTAACGCCCATCGGGCGAGGCGACCACTTGGATCCTTCAGTGACGACAACCAGCGGAGGGTGTGGTGGTCAGTCACGACGTCAAAAAGGCACCCGTACACGTAAGGTCAAAATTTCGCTATCGCCCAAGTAATGGCGAGGCATTCCTTTTCAGTGACGGAATAGTTAATTTCGGCTTTGCTAAGAGTTCGGCTTGCGTAGGCAACCACGTACTCTTGGAAGCTGTCTTTCTGCTGCGCAAGAGTAGCGCATAGCCCGACACCACTAGCGTAGGTGTGAATCTCTGTGGGTGCCGATGGGTCGTAGTGTCGCAGAATAGGTGGCGACGTGAGGTGGTGGCGCAGTTCATTGAAAGAATCGTCACAGGTGGCAGACCAGGCCGAAAGGTCTCTAGACCCGGCAATGAGCTTGTCAAAGAAGCGATGATCGTCGCGAAGTTACGGATGAAGCGCGGGAAGTAGGAGCAAAGGCCTATGAAGCTTCGGAGCTGTTTCATAGTGGTCGGTTTGGGAAACGCTGAAACGGCTGTAAGTTTGGCAGAATCAGATAGAATGCCGTCCTTCGAAACCAAGTGGCCAAAGATCGTAAGCTTTCGAGCGGCGAAATGGCACTTCTTCAGATTCATTTGCAGTGCTGCGGCGGAGATACAAGCGAGGACTTTCTCGAGGGGGGTTAAATGGGTTGCAAAATCAGTTGAAAAGACTACAATGTCATCTAAATAACAATGGCAAACGTTCCATTTGAGACCTCGCAAGATTAGTCCATCATTTGCTCGAAAGTAGCTGGCACGTTGCAGAGGCCGAAGGGCATGACTGTGAATTCGTAAAGCCCGTCGGGCGTGATGAAAACTGTTTTTTCGCGATCGGCTTCTGCCATTGGTACCTGCCAGTATCCAGAGCTCAGATCTAAAGAAGAGAAAAATTCGGCTCCCTGTAGGCAGTCCATGGCATCGTCAATGCGTGGCAGCGGATAGACATCCTTGCGCGTGATTCGGTTGAGACGCCGGCAGTCCACGCAAAACCTGATGGATCCGTCCTTCTTCACCAACACAACTGGAGAGGCCCAGGGACTGCTTGACGGTTCGATTATGCCACGTGGCAGCATGTCGTCAACCTGTTCATTGATGGCACGGCGTTCGGTAGTTTACACACGATATGGACGCTGCCGTAATGGCGTCTCTTGACCGGTATCTATACGGTGAACAACAGATGACGCTCGACCTAAGGAAGGCTGATTGTGGTCAAACGAGGCTCGAAAACGCTGGGGGAGCTTGATCAGTTGTTCCTGCTGCCTAGGCGTGAGGTGGCAATCAATGGACTTGCGGAATACATCCATATGGTCATTGGCGTCAGTTGCGGGTGTAATGGCACATGTCGGTAGAAATGGCTCGCCTGGATACATCGAATCTCAGAAAATACAATCTGAGGTCTCGAGGCTCGCCAGACACTCACTGCGTAGCAGGATGTATGGGCAAGCAGGGACGTTGCACGCATAAAGGACCACCGAACCACTGGGGAAAGTTGACGACGGCAAAGGGGAGGACGATGGTTCAGTGGTACGCAGTAGCTATATTCGGTTGAACAGGAGCGTCGAGTTAGTGGCAGCAGGGGGAAACACAGGCACTAGGACGGCGGACAAAGGCGCGATGCGGACATCAGCTGCAGCAAACACTTTCGAGGGACTGTGGTGGTCGATATCAAGGCATGGATTTGTCAACGTGAGTTCAGCACGAGCGCAGTCGACGAGGGCCTGATTGGTAGAAAAGAAATCCTATCCTAGTATGACGTCGTAAGATGAACGTGAAAAAACAACAAAGTTGACGGCGTACCAAACGTCTTGAATAAGAACACGTGCTGTGCACTGAGCCGTCAGCGCGATTAAATGGGAGGTGGCTGTACGCAGAGCAAGATTCGTAAGCGGCATTGTAACTTTTCTCAGATCGCGACACAGTTTTTCACTAATTACAGAAACATCGGCGAATGTGTCGACAAGTTCACGTACATCAACACCTACTAGCACATCAATTTCGTTGGGCGGACAAAGAGGAGGTCTTGGAGAGTTCAACGACGACGCAGTTCTTGCCTCTGTAACTGCGGCTGTCAGTTTTCCTCTCGACCGGGGCTCGTGCGCCGAAGCATCGGGGAGACAATATCGGCGACGGAGTGGTAATGACCGGCGAGAATCGACAGGGCGTCGTGAAGACAACGATTCGGCGACAGGGGAAGATGGTCGCTGGGGATTCGGGGCAGCCTGGTAATTTGCAGAATTTTCACGGTCAGGAGGCTGGAAGTTGCGACGGCGATCAGTGGTGTCCCACAAAACTGCACGCAAAACAGATTAGTGAATTATCGAAGGTGAGCCATGGGTTAACGACAGAGGGTGCAGGGGGCTTAGTAGGATGGGGTGCCGTGTATGTAGGCAGCGTCGTAGGGTAGGAGGACCCGGTGCCTCGGTATACGCCAGAGACAGGCGGGGCTAGGGGCCTAGCAACGACGGTATGGTGAGCGGCGTAGGGACAGATGGCGATGGAGGCAGTGCCGGCGTGACTTGTGTCTCAATGACCTGGCGTAGACGTGGGTCTAACGAGGTCACTGGCTCGGATGCTTCAGCCACAAGAGAAAGTTGACGCCGCGAACGTCTTCACGAATGAATTGTTTGATGTGGGGCAGTAAGACGGTGTGATCAGCAGCGACATCGTGCACGAGGGCGGAAACTTCAGTTGTATCTTCAGCGGCCCTGCGCGTCGATACACGCTGCTTACGCAACTCGTCGTACTCCTGACAGAGCTAAACAACGTCGGTGACAGTTTGTGGGTTCCTAGCGACGAGAATCTCCAGGTATCGTCGTCAACTCCTTTGATGATGTGCTTGATTTTGTCGTGTTCGGTTAGAGCTGCATCGACGCGCTTGCAAAGAGACAAGACATTTTTAATGTAACTTGTAAAGGTCTCGTCCCTGCGCTGGACTCGACTACGGACACGCTGTTCCGCGCGAAGCCGGCGCACGGCGGGGCGACCGAAGACCGCGGCGATGGTGGTCTTGAAGGCGGACCAGTTGGTGATTTCGCCTTCGTGGTTTTTGAACCAGAGGCTGGCCACATCAGCGACGTAAAAGCGCACGTTTTTGAGCTGGTCGCAGGCATTCCACTTGTTGGAAGCGCTTACGATTTCGTACTCGACGAGCCAGTCCTCGACGTCTTGTTTGTTGTTGCCGCGAAAAATTGGTGGGTCGCGTTGCCGAGGCACTCCAGTACAGTAGACTGTCGTTGGTAAGGCAGCTTGAGAAGGGCCAGGAGCAGTCATGGTTAACGGTGAGGGTAGCGTCCGATTGCGAAGTTCCAGGTTGATGGGAACCCCGACTCCCCGCCACTGAAAATAGAGGTGTACGTCGAGAAAGGTTCAGACGCAGCTTGGCGAAAGGTGCTTTATGAGGCAGGTCTGGCTACAGGCGAGCGCCGTGCGCAAGCTACTACTCCAGCCACCGGTCATCATCGTCTTTTTCAGTAACAGCAGAGCGTCCGTAAGTCAGATTCATTATACTATATATATATATATATATATATATATATATATATATATATATATATATATGTGTGTGTGTGTGTGTGTGTGTGTGTGTGTGTGTTTGTACACTGAAGCTAGGGCTTGTAATGAACAAGTGATGCACATTCGCAACCTAAACAAAAAACGAAACGAAGATAAATCAAGTTGTGAAGGTTGAGGACTTCACCCAAGGCGTTGTTTTTTTTTCATTTTCGCTTATTTTTTTTCTCTCTTCTTCAATCTGATATTGTTTAAGCGCACGAGGCACAAAAGATGTGCGTAATCGATCTGCGAGTTGGCACAACTCTTTGCCATTTTGCTCTCATCGTCCCGATGGAAAAATCCAAAGTAGCGGCGGAATACAGAGCGCCCCCGCAGGCGCCGGCAAACGCGCCGATACAAACCAGCCGAGATAAAGAGAGAAAAGAAGTCGACGTGAAAGGAAATCTTTCGATTGGCCGTCGCCGCTGAAAGTTTCGACAGGCCCTGAGGAACGCTCAGAGGCGTTGAGCTATGTAGCCCGTGGCATGCCTAGAGCGCAATCGAAAAAAATAAAGAAAGAAGAAATGAACACGGCAGTGTACCACGGTCTACAAGACAGCGACACCGAACGAAAGAAATGTGGTTGAGAAGAGGAAAAAGTGCGAAAAAAAGAAGAGATGTGTCACAGAGGAACCAGGAGGAGGGGTGAGAACTATACGGCGGGCGTTGCACCATTGAATTCTCTCGCTCCCTGTCTGTAGGAGCTATTTTATTTTCAGCCCCGCTCGAAACGGCAATGGTTTATCCGCGCGGGCCAAGTCCCGGTACGTACAGATGTACGACACATCGATCTTTCCCTACAGAGAGTCCTTGGGGTGCGAAGTTGGGGAGAAGAGAGGGACGCAGTCTGCAGCATTGCAGCATAAAGCAAGGACGTGTGAAAAATGTTCCCATGATATATATATATATATATATATATATATATATATATATATATATATATATATATATATATATATATATATATATATATATATATATATATATAAACAGAACGCAGGCCCCCTACCGTCCTCATATACTTACGTGATTCTTAAAAGAGAAAAGAAAAGAAAAGTGAGCCCAACTCTCTGAATCAGAGTGCGACACCTCAACAGTACCTCACGAAGGATGGGGGTAAGGAGGAATTAAATGGATAGGATTAAAGGTATAGAGATAGAGGGATGAGGAAGGAGAGAGTGTGGTTAAGGGCCAGCAACACAGAAGTAAGGAGAAAATAGAAAAGATGGACACGGTCGCAGGAGTCCGAGGACGGGCCACCACTCAGCAAGAACTCTTGTTGGCGTCAGGAGATGGCGTCAGGAGATGGCGTAGGGCGAGCCCAGTCGGCCAGAGCAGCGCTGTCGTCGGAGATCGCGGGGGCACAACCGATCGGCACGAAATTCAGAGAGCGAGTCCCCGTCCTCATATAATAAACGTATACCTATCCAGAACTACATATTAAGGGTCAGTTTTGTCGCAATAAACAAATTCATGACTTCCGCAGTCAGCGCGGCATCGGTTCTCAATGCCTGCATTCAAGCAACTGTATTGTACACGGAGGTACAAGCACAGTTTAACAACCATATATATCTACATAATTAATAGCTCTCAATTTGCACAGTACAGAGGAAGTAAAAAGGAGTGTTCTTTTCGTTTCGCTCGCATCTCACTGAAAACTATCTCACGCAGCGGGCTCCAAAAGACGCGTTAACAAAAGTCGGCCAATTATTACCCAAAAATACCACTTCCATGTTTCGTTTTTGTGTAGTAAGTGAACAGGCTGAAAATTTTGCAACTGGACGAGCGTTTCGGCGACAAAGGAACAAGAAAGATGACGGAAGAAAGAAGGCAAGTTGTAAATATGCAAAAATATAACAATCTCGCAAGAAGTGACGTAGAAACCTACGTCCTTCTAGCCACATCTCCCGTATCATGACTCCCCGCAGATTTAGCGCTTTCGTCAGTATAAAAGCCGGCAAATAACGCCGGGCAATCAACTTTTTAAAGGTTTCCTATAAATTGAGGAAACTTCAGATTACGTCGAAGCGCTAAATTCACACATAAAAAAACCCGTTCCCAGAACTCCACAAAATAATATTGCGCTGTCTGTTTAATGCTTATTTTGTCCTTCTGTCCCTTTGTTTTTTTTCTGATTTGATCTTTGCCATTGTTTCGATAGGAAGTCCAACGTACGTGACATGCAGGAGACCGCTTACGAAGACGTCCTGCGACTCGCATCAGTGTTTGCGAGACAGTGATGAACCTCAAAAAATAAAATGTTGGAGAAAAAGAAGAAAATTAAATGAAATAGGCGTCCTTTCCGAGTACATAGCGCTTTAACGTATCCGCAAAGCCGACTGCATCTCTCTGTATTCCGCTCAGCACACTTCACGTCAAGTAACGTTAGGGGGCGAAAAATCGGGAGAAAACTTTTGACACGCCAGAGTGTGCGTGTCCAGTGACGAGATGAGTAAGCTACTTTCTTTCATCTTTTAAAATTTAAAGATTCAGCCGTCGACAGCTCAAAAATGTGTAAAAAATACACGCTTGAAGTTCGAAGTTCGCTATATATATATATATATATATATATATATATATATATATATATATATATATATATATATATATATATATATATATATATATATATATCGTATGAAGAAAGCAGAGTGCACGGCGCCACTCGTCGGAAAGGCTCGGACGTACGGCCTGCGAACGCTTGAAAACGCGGAAGCCGTGGTCAAGACACCAACACGCGACCTCGCAAGCTGTAGCAGAAATAGAGCAAAAACCGAGCCAGTTTTTGCTAGACCTTTCCTTGACTTCATTGCAACTCTTATCGTTATCATTATGAAGCCTCAAGATCTAAAGAGAAACAGAAACAAAGGGGAAAGGCAGGGACCAAGGTCAACAAAGCTTTGGCTCGGTTGGCTACCGTGTACAATTGGGGTGGGGTTCAGACACTCAGCTAATAGATTACCAAATATAGCATACTAGCTTGAAGAAGCTTAAGCGACCATTTCGATATTATCCAAGGAAGTCGCTTACCATAAACTGAAGTGTGCGTGGTGACACACTTGACACCACCCTATAATAACGACGCTTGTAACGCTTGTATAGACGCTTGTAAGAACTCATTTGATTTGTCTTAATAAAACTCATTTGTAGCATCCATGCATCAGCTCGAACGAACAGACGTCGATCTATACGTGTCCACGGAGGGATAGCGTGGAATAATAAATGAAAATCAGAGCAAGACTCAACCTATCGCACAGGACATTGCCATTAGCGTTTCGAATCGGGCTGGTTCGTACATCACTGAACTTTCACGTTAAGACGACGCTGTTCGAAACAATCCGCGGTGTCTGTGTCCTCTCGTCTCGTTCCCAGTGCTATATCATCGTCTCAAGACGGCGCTAACACGTCGGGCAGAGATGCGGGCGGAGAAACAAGCAACCCACTCTCCACCAAGTGTCCTTTACGAGCGCTGTCGACAAACGCGCACGCATTTGCAGCGCTGTCATTTAATTAGGCCACTCACCTCCGTTTTCTCAGTCGCATCTCTCGCCCCGCAATTCCTGCAGTCAACGTTGACTCCCAGCGGCCCTGCCTGCTGCCCCGGAATGCGCGTGCTTTGTGTGTTGCGAACTCGACAGAAAACGAGGCAGCAGGACCGGAAAGAAAAAAAAAAACGGAATGACGTGCGAAGGAAAAATAGTGTGTCGCGGCTCCTCTTGCTGGCTACACCAACAAGCGAACAACAAACAAGAAAAAAATAGCCATCCACGCGGCGCCTATTCAAACACAGTGAGGCAGGTTATTGCATGCAGTCAAGAGACACACACGGCTGCTGTGCACGGAAGACGTGCAAGAAAGACACCGAGGGACGCGCTACGACTTCGGACACGCTCACTGTTGCGACGAAAGTGCCTGATTCGCTTTTGCGTGCGCTCTGTCTCGCGGAAGGGTAATTTCCCAGCGGAAATGGAAGAAATGGAACGCCGCGTGCACAAAGAAAACGTTCTGCGAGTGGCCACTGCCCTCCCGGCATGACACTCTGGGCTGAGGCATCCGACGTCAGGTGAACGACGAGAACCGGGAATGCGCCGACTTGATGCGCGCGCCTCTTCCACGACACTAAAGGTGCGTGCAGTTCTATTGGTATGTACGAACTTGTGCGATAAAGCAATCAATAAAAACGAACGACTATATATATATATATATATATATATATATATATATATATATATATATATATATATATATATATATATATATATATATATATATATGGAATGCCTACATATACGCAGATAAGGCATGAGCGCACGTCGTCATTGTGGTTCATCAGCATGTATAGTAGCTTAATAATTAAGGTGCCATCATCGTACTTCCAGGCTCACTCCTTATTATTAATATTTGTTGTTGAGGTTTAAGGTCCTAAAACCGCCATGTGATTATGAGAGACGCCTTAGTAGAGGGTTCCGGAAATTTCGACCACCTGGGGTTCTTTAGCGTGCGCATAAATCCAAGTACACGGGCCGCAAACATTTTCGCTGCCATTTTCGCTGCCATTTTCGCTGCCAAACATGCAGCCGCCGCGGCCATGTTTCAATCCCGCAACCTTCGGGTTAGCAGTTGAGCACCCACCATAAGCACTAGACCACCATGACGGGTAAGCCAGCTACTAAGCTCCTAATGTCATTGTCTCGATCTCAGTGCTAACGTACTGCACTGCACAACAGGTATGCTTCACCGTGGTACAGTGTGTGCTTCTCTGCGTAACCGTTTTACAATGCGGTGAAGGTGTAAGTAAAAAAAAAACACTTTACAAATATAGTTAGTCGGTCATGTTGCGTTTGATGACGCAAAAGCAGCTTGAGATATGCTGAGCCAGACACAAGGTGTTAGGCAGTAAAAAGAGAAATATTTAATTTACAGCCTATTTAAAGAGCCACGTTTTTTTTTTTAATGTTTAGCACAGGAGAGGAAGGTACAAGAGAATCATTTCCAACAGGCAGAGTAAGGGTGGATATGCGTGTGCTGTTCGTATAGCTAGCCAAAATATTTTCGTGAACCTGAGATCGGCATGTGTCTAACTGTTCACGGTTCTTGTCATTTTTTGCAGGTTGATTTTTCGTCGTTGGTCAGTAAGAAGCCGTATGTCGGGTGCACGCGTAGCATTAGAGGTGAAGAGTTGTGCATGCTTCACGTAAATATCGGGTTGTAGTGCGGCAAAAATAGTGGAATATACAAGCGGATTGGTGGGTATAAACTTCAACATAATGAGACATTCCCGCGACATGATAACCTAAAATACAAACAGCGCAGCGACGCTGGTAATGTTCTTGACACACATGTGACATGATACGCACTTGGTACACAGTAAGCGTTTCAATACTCGTTTTTTGCTTTTTTTCGTACTCGTTGAACATATGTTGATTGATATGTGGGGTTTAACGTCCCAAAACCACTATATGATTATGAGTGACGCCGTAGTGGAGGGCTCCGGAAATTTCGACCATCTGGGGTTCTTTAACGTGCACCCAAATTTGAGCACACGGGCCTACAACACGTTGAGCATATGTTACAACTCTTCCCTCGATGTCGTTTCTACAAAGTACCAAGTTAATTTGATGCGCTGCATTCACTATATATGATCAGTTCAGGAATTCAAGAAACGTATACGAAGTCGAGAGTGTTAAAACGTGCACGATGATAAAAACACAAAGCTGAAGAATCTAAGAAACCATGAAGGAAACTAAAGGGCGAAAACATAGTTTTGCAAAGTAAAACAAGAACCGTACAAAAGCGCAGAAACAATAAAAAAAGGGGGCTTGAGGTGCTGTAAACGGACAACTCAGGACGAAACAGAAACGTCCTTAAAAGCTACAGTCGGGAAAAAAGTGAAGGCGGGGGCGGACATCTCGTCTTCACTCGCATCCGAATGGGAATGCGAGAACTTTGCAGCAGTTCTCGTCCAGAAGGCGGAGCAAAATGTTTTACATCCGTTCGGGGAGTGCACGCAGCGATCTCAGAGAGGGTCACGGAGGCAACTTGGCTGCTCGAGAAAGTCTCTCGAGTTTGCTTTCGACTTTTGTCTCTCGCTCTCGCTCTCAAATGTCACCGGCAACGGGAAAGTGCTGAGAGCGTAAACCTTGCGTCTTTTCGCCCGTTTCCTCTATCCGCACTTTTCGAAATGTTCCTAATTCTATCTTATTTTGTAGCACCGAAACCGTGTAGTCGATTACTGTTAAGCTCAGCGTACTGTTTAGGTATCCTTGACATCAGTTCTTATCAAAAAGTAAAAAAAAAAATGAATAAGACCCATACTCATAAAATATCTGTAGATATTTCAAATAACAACTGCGAGGATACCTGAACAACTTAATGTTCTTTATTCTTTAGCGATATCTCGCACGCTGATCTCGTTTCCGTTCATCACGGCCTCTCGTATCAGCCGTGCGAAGGAGGCGTACAGGTCTAGAATCACACGCTATATATGAGAATCTGGATGAAAGGAAAGCGTTGCCTGCCTTAGAATAGCACCAACTCAGGAAGCCTACAAGTTGTGATGGATTGTTTTTATTCGGTCTCAACATTCCACCCTTTCTGTTATTTTAGGAAGGCAGCCACCATTTTTAAGGGCGAAGCTCGTTATGGCATGTCTTGTGCGTCCCTCGTTGTAGTGCGTAACCTCCGGTGGCACATACCCGAAAGAGCGGTGCTTAGAATGTCCGCTAGATGGCGGCACTTGTATACGATGAATACATGATGAAAAGATGCGATATGGCTGTACTTCGAGTGTTCAGTAGATGGACGGACGGACGGACAGACAGAGGGACAGCCGCATGAACAGACGCACGGACGAACGGACAGACGCACGGACGGACGGACGCACTGACAGTCACACGGATGGACGGACAACACGGGCGGACTGACAAACGCTTCGCCCCACCAATCATCATTCACTCTGTGGATATGCTATGATTTTTTATGACCCCTGCCCTCTTAACATTCAAGATTCCCTCCCATCATCCCATCCATTTGGTTCGACCAAAATCAGGTTCTTCGCCTTCCCCCTCTTTCTCACGGCTTACCTTAAATAGCTTTTTTTAGTCAAATTCCACCGGTGTACAACAGCATCCTGTGGCCGCGGGCACATCAGCGCTCAACATCCAGTACTGTATTGATTCTCCCTGTTCTGTGTGTACACCATACTCAGCGTAGCGCTTTGGACTACGCTATTAAAAAGCACGCAGAAATATTGCCTAGCCCCTTTCATGAAACCCAGCCTAAGTATCCGTGCTATTTTCCAGCACCCGAGGTGAAGGCATAATGGCTTTGAAATTCGCAGAAAAAAGAGGTAGGAAGATGTTTCACGCGGCTTAGGGGTTGAGTAGCTGGCTGTCCGCCAGTCACCGGTCGAAATAAGCCCGGAATCAACACGACTCTCGGTTATCTCTCTCGCTCCTTTGAAGAAATGACAAATTTCTTAGGAAAGAAGGAACGAAGAACCACGCATTGAACATAAAACAGCGGACGCAGCTGATGTATATGCGCAGGTGTGGACACGTGATCCCAGCACGCGACTTTGTTGCGAATTCGTTGTTTTACATAGTGAGGAACGAGAACGACACTGAAAAACAGACAAAGCGCTGACGCACATGAACACACTGACTTTCAATGTCGTTTTCGTTCCTTGCGCTTTGAAGCATGGAGCTTTGCTGCACCAACTAGCCCGAAACTCAAGCTAATAGTAATCATATTTGTTGAGACAGAGGTTGCAAACGCTGTTGATGGAGACGCTGCCAACGACTGGTGACACCGTACATACACGAGTGACATTGAGACATACCTAACACAAGGTTTTTTGGCTGCTTTAAACGTCTCCCTGAAGACTGAAGTCTTGAATCTAACCACTTTTGCGAATAGGTAACGTCTATGCCATTAAGTAACAATATTAGAGTTTGCAAACGAAGCTTTCGGGAAAAAGCATCGCTCTTAAGATGATACGGAAGGAGATCCCGACGAAATGGAAATTGTCACCGCACCTTTCTGCTTGCAATAGGAGTGTACAGCGTGAGGAAAAAGAGCAAATCATTCACCGAACCAAAGCTGAAAACCTGTGTAACGAAATGTCTGGCGTTAACACTAAGACCACGACCCTAAGCACCAGGAACCGACCGGGGAGGGCACAAGGGCGGTGCGTGAACGAGGAGGGCGACCGGAGTGCACAGCGCTGCTGCTAAGAAAGCAGCCAGAACATTCGTTGAAAGCACAGCCGCTATGGAAACGCTGCTGCTGCTGCTCCTCGCATCAGGCCGCGCACAAATTGGCTCGTCGTGCTCGCGCGCTCGTGCGTGTGTGCGGTGCGCGGCGCTCGAAATTAAAGCCCTGTCCTGGGGCTCTGCGAAACGAGCCGGAATGGAGCAAAAAACGACGAGCTGGGGGCAGACGAGGCTCGAGGGGATTAAACGGCGACGATACGCAAGAGCACAGCCCTCCTCTCGACTGCGAAGGGCGTTGCTTGTTTTTTGGGGAAAGACAAATTGCAAGAGATACACACATTTGGGTGGAGGAAAAAAAAAAGCGAGAAGGAAAAAATTTATCCGTCGTTTCTACTTTTACCGTTGCTGTTAAGCATGCGTCGGAGAAGACGAGGGAAGATGAATGTGCGCAGCTTATCAGTTGCCGACCTCTGTGGGGACTCTGACTGCTTAACAAGACTCAAAACGATGAATACAGCAACGCACTTACTAGCAATGAACAAGTTCTTGCTTAACCTGCTTTTTATGCTTTGTATTTTTCTTTCCGTCCTTTAAATCATGGGCCCAAGTTGAAGCCTTGGTATAAAGGGGCAGCCATGCTCTTTGAGTGCGGGAAAGGGACATCCGAGGTGCAAGACCTGTTTCGTTCGAAGCGCTTATATTTCATTTAAATCGAAGTTAGGAAGATATATCGCGCGCATATGCATATTTACGTTAGAAGCGAATGTTTACAGTTTGAGAAGACATGATAAGCGACGACATGCCAACAATGAAGACATAACTACGATATTTCATTTCTGTTTCTGATGACATCTCATATAAGTGATTTCTCTTCTTTAAGAAGTGCAGCTGAATTGGGAGTGCTCTATTGGAAACACTCACAATAAGACTACCCGGAAAAAAAAAAGCAACGACAAACGCACCAGCCAAAGATCCCAATCCCTAACGCTTGCAGGGTTTTTCGAGGCTGGGATGATTCCAAGGACGGTGTTGAGAATACTCAGGGAAGGAACTTCCAAATCCATGTGCAATATTTTGGTGCACCGCGAACACGAGACTCTAGGACAAAAAAGGGCCGACCGGCTTACTCGCGTCCATGTGGCTACAAGAGATGAATGCTCTACCACATCACGTGACATCCCAGAAAACCGAAAACGAGAACGAACTAAACACAGCCGTTTACATCCTGATTTCTTACAGCAGAACATGCGGGCGATTGACGTCATGTAAAAACTAACCCGTGCCCTCTCATAGAAGGAAACAATCACATAAACTACACAATGTACGCGCACAGCCTTCGCTGGTGCAAGAAACAGCCTATAGCCGCCTGCATTACGTCGGAATGCGAATTGCGTCCCCGGAACGTCAATTCTCCCCTTTTGAAAACAACATATCGGACAAGGGAGTGGGATACATGGCTTTCTAGCAGGAATCCTAGGAGCCAGCTGGCCAATCTCGGCCAAGCCCAGCAAGCCGCAAAGGTCAGTGAAGCCCTGGACTGAGAACCCCACTCGCTTGCACACAGAACTTATCATCAATGAAGTTTTTACTACTACTTTTGCCGAGAGTTCACATAAATGGAAGTTTATGTAGGAAAGTTCTCCAAACAACAGTTCTACGTATAACGCCTAGCGTAAAATCTGCTCTTCGGACGATGAGAAACGATAGATTCAGGTTTCTCCATGCATGTGCGTGCGATACTAACTTTTCATGAGTTCAAATTCACTGCAAACCACGCACTGAAATAGGTGAACTTAGTCACAACAAAAACTTCCAAATGAATAAATTCAGTTAATTATATAGTGCCACGTCAATGAATAGTATAGTGCCACGTCAATGAATAGTGAGTGATAGAAAAGTGCCTAATTCCCGATATTCGAAAACTCAACACAGCAAACTTTCACGGAGCTCAAAATCGATCGGTGCTTTGTGTGTGTTCCGAGGCCAATGCCTTGTCGGAAGCATAGCAACGCACAAAACGAGCGCGCCTCGGAAACGTCGACGAGCGGGTCGACGGTGATTGAAGGCGCCGTACGGCGTCAATGCGTTCACAGATAGGCCGCTCATTGTTCACTAATTCATCTCAGTCTCGTTGAAGCCTAAAATCGGGTCTACACCACAGCAATGCCAACAAACCGGCAGCTCAACAGTACATGCCCTCCAAAAGGATCGTTATAGGAAGCTTTGACCCAGCTATTTAGAAACAACATCGCAGATTAGGATGCAAAAACTTAAGCATGGCAGCGTTAATTGGCATAACTTCTTAACACGGTGTGCTGTCATGCAAGCAATATGTCTGTATTTTGAGAAAATATATTTAGTTCGAACATATAGAGGTCAGGAAGTGTCGCTAAAAGTATCCTCAATATAAGTGGCTGAAATGTACTGTGGTTCTCGGTAAACACTTCCGAAACTTCACTGTTTCAAAAGACTGATTATAGGAAATATATTCATTTGATCGAAGAAATGGCGAACATATGTCTTCAAACAGGTGCGAAGAGACCTATTTTATAAACAAACTCGGCTTCAACCACAATCAGCTTCAATTCTGTAATTAGTATATGTCCATAAATTGAGTATAATTAACGTTAATTACAATGAAAAAAGGTCACAATTTCACCGCAAACGCGGAGCAATGAATGTAATAGCAACAGTCTGGAAAGCCACATAATGAACGGCAAGCAGCTCGAAATTTGCAGTCCACTGCTCAAGCACAAACGGCGCACGAAATAACACCCACAGTACGAGCGCGAAATAACAGCTGTGACACCTGATGCATGCTGTTCAGGCCCCAAAAATAGGACGCACGTAAAGAACACACAGGTATACACAGGACTAGTACTAACTAACAACTGTCACGATTGTTACTTCAACTTGTCCCTACTTTGGCTCTACTAGCTAGCAGCTCATTCCATTCATTACAAGGCCGCTGCAGCGAGAGATGCGACTTTCGTGCGGTCTATGGCTTCAGCGTAAACTTTGCGGTAGAAGCCCACGACGTACAAACCACCCACCTAACAAATACCCGCACGAGCACGGGCACCCACGCCCTGTAGGTCACAATACAAGTCTTAGGCACCTCGCTCCTTTCATATACGTGGCCCCTGCAGCGAGTAAATGACCTTCGTGCATATATTCGGCGTGAACTTTACGGTAGAAGCACAAGACGTACAAACAATACCCCTGAAAATAACCGCACGAGCACGAGTCTCAATAGAAGTACGGGGCACGAATTGACACAGCGGCTAAACACTTGGAGAGCTTTGGAATTGAGGCCTCAAGGAGCTAGGGGAACCAAAAAAATTGGCTAGCCGCACCAGGGCGCACGCGCAAAGCAGACCCAAAATCGAAAAACTACCGTGGGTCACTGGCCATTGAGATGACGCACATGCAGCGCGGGCCATAACGCGGCATGGCCCGCGTGCCGCATAATTTTCATTTCGCCATAACTTCACTCAATGGCGTTCCATTTTTGTGATTTTTCAGTTCATGGTATCTTTCTTATTGTGTGCTACTCCAGGTCGTACACGAAGGCAAGTGCAGAAAATACCTGCGAACTGAAATTGCATCGAATGACGCCACAGAATGAAATTACTAGAAGGAAAGCTGCGCGCGCTTTCAGTGCATCCATGCGACACAGGCACGCCCGTATATGTCTCCACTCGGCGAACCCAAGAGCCCGACGCCATGTTTGTCGTTCCGCGTGAAGGCGCTTTCTTCTGCCCACGTCGTCACACCTCCGGGTAGAGTCAGACAGCGGCCAGTGGTACGCTGCGTTCCGCGCCATCGCATTCCGACGCAGTCAAGCGCATTGACGGACGTCCCGCATAACGCTCCACCTACACAGCCGGTTCCCGAGTGCCGATCTCAAGTTCAAGGCAGCGGGAAGAGGAGACTGTGCTTTACCGAGCGCGTCTCCATGCTGCTTCTGATACGGGGTGCTAAATATAGCCTCAACTGGCGACTTGGCGGCGTCACGTTCCTGCGCCCTACTCGAGGCATTCTTGCGGGTTTAGCGAGCACAAGGGGGCACGCACACGCGTCATCTATTTTCCCGTGCGTTCCCAGAACTCCCGATGGCTTCCTTGCACGTTCAGCATGGCCATCGGTACCAGTGACAAGCACACGCCTGCAGGTCTGTGCCTTGCGTGTGCGAGAAGCCGCACCGTCAAAAGGCGTCGAACGCCGCCGCGACAGCTGCCAACTCGTGCTGAGGTATACGGTCGAAGGAGGAGACGCTCCTGGGCATTTCAAGCCTGCGCGACCACGAAGCGCCCCAGGGTTGATCCCTCATCGGTTGACAGCGCGCTCAAGTCTCCCGACCTCCGGCTACGGTCGAAACCGACGTACGGCGTTCACTACCATGGCGCTTCTGTGTGCTTACTGTATTCATTTTTTAGATGCGGAGCATCTTATACTCGCGCCTTGTAGTGCGCCGTCCGCGCCGTCCGCACCGCTTCTCGAACATTCGACAGCTGACGCGCGCGCATGCGCCGTCGCGCCGTCGCCCACTCCTCCACCATCTGTGCACCCTTCCTCCTCTACACACCGCGTTCGACATCTACAATTCTCCTGATTCTCCAGTGGACGCGCATGTGGCGTCGCGCTTCGAGAACATTCAACAGCTGACAGTGCATGCGCCGTCGTGCTGTATATATACTCAAGGTCGGCGCTCGCTCGCTCAGTTGCCGCTCGTCGGTTGGTTTGTACGGCGCGTCGACGTCCAAGGTCGCGGTGAAATGAATTCCAACGAATCCACAAAACACAATGATCGACGACCCTTCGACCAGCGCCGCCCTTTCGCATACGTGTGTACGTGTTCACTCATTTAACACCCCCTCCTACAACCACGTTAACCAATTTAGCCATCGACCCAAGTAAGTCGCAATTTAACACCCCATTTCACAACCACGTTAACCAATTTAGCCATCGACCCAAGTAAGTCGCACTTTAACACCCCGTTAACCAATTATATGGTCCGCATCCTCCTCAGTGTTCCCCCGAGGGAAGCTGCGGGCAATTTTTTTCATTTTTCGCTGTCATCTGTCCCCCATAGGCTCGCTGCGCGCCGTACGTCTCTTATCGGAGCAAGCTGAGAAATGATTTCAAGGCTGCGATTCCACGGTGCCAACCTTCATGAGGCGGTTTCGAGACGAGAAGCCGCGAGTGATCCATTGAGCTAGTCTCCGGGGGTGTCACCTCAAAATAGCGCTCGCGCCATTTCACCCCCCTCGGACGCCATCGCTTCTTTTGCCGTCTCGGGAGAAGAAGCGATGCCGCACGAATCCGTGCAGGGACGACCAGCGTTGACGCTGTGTTTAGACCGGATGCAGGCGGCGGCACGCACAGCCTGACGAGGCGCACGTGTCGTCGCCAGCCGCTGTTCTGACGAGAGCGTTTTGACGTCGCTTATAGTCGACAGCGGCTTCGGATACTCCGAAAGTGCTATGTTTGGAAACGACTACGCGCACACCATTGGAGTGCCTACCATCAGAAACATATTGCCACCAACAGTTTTTTTTTCACTTTTGTTTCAGAACACGAAGCTATAAAATCGAGTGCAGAATCAAGGCGCAGCGTGGCATAAATACAAGCTCAGTACTTCGATGCGCATAAGTAATGATAACTAACAAATCTTTGTATAAACAGTTTATCGTCATGTGTCTTATAGGTTTTGTGTTAGAGCAATATGACTGGTAAATGAAGTCCTGTGGTTGAAGATAACAAACATGCATCGCTTTCTTCACAACTCGCCAATTACCACTACGTTCGCTAGTTCGCTCGCTCACGATTTCAGGGCTACATATCGTTTCTTCATTACCTTGAAAAATCACAAGTGTTGCACGAGCAGGCTTTATCACCAATAGAAAATGTAAAGGTCCTTAATTGAGATAATTAAAGCCATAAATCTTATGAAATATCACAAGGAATACACTATTATGTGCTGCAATACACTCTGAAAAGAAAGAAGGAGAGAAATCACTTCCAAACAGGAAAAGAAAGATTCCTGCCTTTCCAAGCAGCTCCAACATTCGAATTCATTCATTTTATTTTTTTGTTTCTTTTATATTGCACAATCAAGTGCGGCAATGCCTCAAAGTGAAGACAAATAAAGAAAAAAGAAATAAAATTTGACCACCACTGAACAACGACGCAACATGAAGTGGCTTCGTTAGAGCAGCACGACGTAAAAGAACATTTCAACAAATGCCCACAAACACGGGGAGACGAAGAGTGTGTAGACGACGGAGCCTCAAGTAGCCCCTATTTAGAGCGCCTGTTAAAGTTCCCGTTCTTACGGGTCTTTTGCACGCGAGCCGAGGGGGACTGCAGGCCCCATTTATTCCAACGAACCAAGCAGAGCCCCAGAGTGAACGCCCTGGCATGAGTCCGCAGCTTGTCTGCGATTCGAAGGAGCGACATGGAAGAAACAACAACAAAAAATGTTCACGGCTCGGCAAGGAGAGAGAACTGGCGCGCGATTTCCTCACGGATGAAGGACTTTAGGTCTGCCAGCAGCGCCACCTGATCACATCTCGCCTCCAAGCCAGCAAGCCCTGCTTCTCGTGGTGTAGAGCGACGGGTCATCGAACGCTGCCGGCGGAGCTCCTCGTAGCTCTGGCACAGCGTGATGACCTCAGCTACTGTGCCTGGGTTTTTGGCTAGCAGCATCGTGAAGGCATCATCGTCAATGCCCTTCATGACGTTCCGGATCTTGTCTGATTCGGACATGCTGTCGTTGGATTTCTTGCACAGGTCCAGGACATCTTCAATGTATCTGGGGAATGATTCACCGGCCTGCTGAGCGCGTTCGCGTAAGCGCTGCTCGGCTTGCAGCTTGCGAACGGCAGGGCGGCCAAAAACGTTGGTGATAGCAGTCTTGAAATCGGACCAGGTTGCGAACTCGGACGCGTGGTTGGTGTACCACAAACTTGCAACGCCCGCAAGGTAGAACACCAAGTTTGTCAACTTGCCGTCCTCGTCCCATTTGTTGGGGACGCTCACGCGCTCGTAAATGGCGAGCCAGTCCTCCACGTCAGTGCCATCGGCGCCCGTGAAGATGGGTGGATCGCAGATCCTGGGGACACCGGGACAAGGGGGTGGCATGGGAGGAGGCGTTTGCTGAGAGGCGTCGTGGGACATGGTAGATTGCAGGGTACGTGAGCGTAGTTCGAGGGGCATCGAAGGGGATCGTAGCACTCTCCACCAATTTGTTATGGCGTTTAGTAGCCGGCACACAGCGAGTCTACACAATGGCGACAGTAACAGCCAAGCACGGACTCCCCGCGCGAGCGGCGTTCTTTTTGGGCAGACCAACTAGAAAGCACTTGAGAGTTCGACCCATTTCAGTGTTCGGCGGCTTCTCTACAATATATATATATATATATATATATATATATATATATATATATATATATATATATATATATATATATCCTGCGAATAATTTCAGTTGGCCTGTGATCCCCGAAGGTGCGCCCAAGTGCTTGTGGCAGTGTTTTTCAAACCGACATATCGTGCCTCCATAGAACCTTTTGTTAAACAAAAAAATTAAATTATTATCTCAGCACTTCTTCCCTAACCTTTATTTTTGCGCCCGTTATACCACAAACGCATATGTGTTAATACGCCGAGCCAATTGTAGTGCGGCAGTTCCAGACTGCACGTAATAAAATTAGTACCCCACAAACAAAACATTTGCATTCCTGCGTTTCTTGTTATGTTCGGCAATTAAATTAGGTTGTGAAGTAGACAAGGCTTTTTCGACCATTTAATTCCTTGGAAACTGATTCATCAAGTAAGCGCCGCAGTGAGTAATTCTGAGTTCCATCAGAGCCCTTGACCCTTCCTCTAAGCATGAAAAAACCCCTCGGGCACAGTGCCCGCGCGAACAAAGGAGCTGTCGTCGACTGAGCCGTGCTTCTACTACAATTAAGGCACAAAACTTCAGAAAAACCGAAAGAACCAGAGGGCAAACAATCGCAGGTCTCGATCAACGACCGGACGGTATGCGCAATGAACGCAGCGAGAACCGGAATTGAATGAAAGATACCGCTCGCTATGTTTCTACGACGACACAGGAAGCCACAGAAAACCACGTTTTTTTTTTTACGTTGTTACGCACTGCTTTCTTCGCGCGCATATTAGTGCCACCGTCCAGAGACGTCAAATAATTAAGACCCTGGGCAGAGGTTCGTTGATTAAAGCGGCTTCTTTATAAATAAAAGAGCAGCCTCGGACCCAGGGCGGTGCAGGAGTCCCACAATCAGACAGAAGCTGAATTGCGTCAGCCTGCCGTTGCAGCAGCCATCATGATGAACGCAAAGGACCGCTGGATGAGAGCAGATCGTGTCTAGAAGATGAGTCACAGTGACGCTTCGCGGACATTGTTACTCTCAGGTTCAGCAAGAAATAAACAGTGACATGGACAGCCACTTTTAATTTAGGGACATTGGCTGAACAGGGTTGCTCGTATACTTATACGTCAGGACGGGAAAGCAACTGGACGCCCCGAAATAGCGAAATGGGTGCCTCAAAATAAGATCGCGGTTATGGCACATAAAACCACCTAAATTATTATACAGAATTACACCGCATAGCCTCATACGCTGGAAGAAGAGACAATAACAGCAAATGTACGCAAAAAACAAATGACGAAGCAATATAAGAAATTGCAAATACTCCTTAGTCGCGTTCTCATTCTTTGAAAAACCTCCGGCCAGTTTCAATTCACGAACAGTGTCAGAACATCGAAGCTTAGATTCGTCCATCAGATTATATCGTACTTGTATATTCTTCAAGTCTTTTGTTCGTTGGCCAGGCTTGGCCCTCTAGCACGAACATCACAGTTGGCTCAGCAACCACATGTCCGTTCTCGCGTCAACGCTCGCTGACGGGCGCCTTCTTCACCGTGACAATGAGAAAGGTTCGCCATCTTGAAAGCGCTAACTGCGCGACATTCTCACCGATACGCTATTTTACACTCCACGGCGCCTCACCACCAGCCAATCTCGGCGCGGTTCTCTAAGGTTCAGTCCTCGGCGTTCTCCGCCCTCGCTTCTCGCTGCGCGCGAAGGCCTCCCCTATCTATGAAGGCTCACTGTCACCACAATACGAGGCAACGCGATCAGTGCTACCACAACGCCTGACATAAACACATTCAACTGCAGATCAACAGGAGGTCGTCCCATTCCCCTTTTGCAATGTTATCTCCATGGCTTCGAAAACGGTCTCCCAAGTTTATTGACGTTGCGTACGAGAAGGGGCAGTGGACTGTGACGAAGCAGATGCAAGGCTTTTCTAACACAGTATTTGAAGGTCGAATTAAAATGAAAACGCGATTTGCTTAATGGCGACAGTACTGTTGGGAGTGGCGAATGACCCAGAGTTCTTTCTACGTACCACCACTACGTACCAGCACGACAGCTTCGCCGATCAGACAAATAGAAGGCATAAAAACTCGTTATGATTACCACGAGCCTGCACAACTTGAGAAGCGCTCTCGCCTTTCTGGTTTGTGTGTAAATGCGGCACGACAGGCTTAACGCCATCCGTTAAAAAAGTGCGAAGCACTTCTGGTAATCATTGCCGCCTACAGAATGCCATAACAACGCAACCGGCGCGTCGCGACAGACAGAACTGAACGTGCACGGCGGGCAACTTGAAAAACCTCCTCATACGCTTGTTTATATATGAGCCAGAATTAAACGCCACAAACTCCGGACGTTCCCGCTCAAAACCGGCGCATCACGACCCCTAAAATTGCGCAGGCATGCTCAAAGCGTCGCCGCCATAATGACCTTATTCCAGTACCAAATAAGCTTAACACGCGCCAAGTCAGCATATATAACGCGACTCAGCCAGGGGCCCAAAACTAAGCACACAGCCGAGAGCGGAGCAAAGTATAGTGTAGTGAGTGGGGCACCACGCACAGAAGCAAGCGGCTACTAGGGGGGGGGGGGGGGGTGCTCACAGTTTGCGTTCGGGTGGGCCGGGGATGCGAAGCAGACCGTAAACATCCACGGGCAGGGATTTGGGCACGTAAAAATGCACGAGGCTGGGCTCCAAGCGACGAAGAGAGGCCGAGAACAAAATTCGTAAGCTGCTTACGCGCGAGTGGTGTCTCGCTGTGGCGGCAGCCGAGGATGTTTGCGCAGAGCACGTGGATCTACATGAGGGCTCGCTAGGCATCACAGCGACGTGACAAATGACGGGCGGTCGTGACCACGACAGTGGAGCATCGCGCATATACGCGCTTTAGTTGCGTGCAACGGGAAATCCAAGTTCCCAGGCACAGAATGATCATATGATCATGTGCGACATGGCTTACTGACGTAGGGGCAGATATATTGTCTAAATGCACCATTTCTATGCACAGAAAATATCTTAGAAGTGACAATGTGTGGTCGCTTTGAAACTTCACTGCGAGGTACCATCATCTTTAGAATTTCCCATTTTTCGACGACAAGGTGTAGCAGCAGCAGAGTCGTCCTTCAAGAGCATTTTTTTAGTCAAATTTGATAGCCTGAAAGCGCGATAATCAGAGCGAGAAGGGAAGAAATGTGGGAGGCCCGACTGCCGCAGTGGGAGAATAATATATATATATATATATGGCTCTCCGTCGCTCCTTTCTAGTTCCTCTCCTTCTTCTGCTTCTTGTTGTCTGTTGCTACCTCGTTCGCCCGCTTGTCTTTTTCTCTCTTTTTTTTTTGGAGGGTCTTTAAACTGTGAGGGTGACCCTCTGCTACGGGAACTTGTATCATTTCACTTACATCCTCCGAAGAAGGCTGGTCCACCAGCCGAAACTGTTAGGATTAAATAAATATTTTATTGTTTTGTTTCCTATACTGCACTATTCTCGAAGTTTATAACTATATATATATATATATATATATGGGATATGGTACAACGGGAGCGTTGTCAACAAGGATAAATATATTTATTTCCCAACAGTTTCGGGAGGGGTCCTCCCTTCATCAGGGGATGAGTTATGCTCATCCCCTGATGAAGGGAGGACCCCTCCCGAAACTGTTGGGGAATAAATATATTTATCCTTGTTGACAACGCTCCCGTTGTGCCATATCCCATACGAAGACTAACTGGCCCATTGAATTATTACTCCAACAATATATATATATATATATATATATATATATATATATATATATATATATATATATATATATATATATATATATATACATACATGCTCACGGCTGGTTATTTTTCATCCACTTTTCTTTCTTTTTATTTACATCCCATTGGTTCTAATAACTTCCCCTGTACATTCCTTTGCATTACTGTCTGGTAGATCTCATTAATATTGTGTTAAAACACGGAAAAACGAGCCCTTAGGTGTATGTATGTATATATATATATATATATATATATATATATATATATATATATATATATATATATATATATATATATATATATATATATATATATATATATCTTGTGAGGGTGCGCCACAATATGCTCGCGATAAGCAGACTGAAACGTCCTGTTGGTGCAATATCAACAACACAAGCAAAGATGATTAAATTTCTACAGGAATAAGCGCTGCTTTACTCACCGTTGATTAGCGCACAACAAAAACCTTTCCATTAACCCGATGGGTACAAATACACGCAACTCAGAAACCTTGGCACTTCTGAGTACCAACGTCTGGCTGACTGAAGACACAAGACTTGCATACCTGTACGAACTCCACGTCACCGGTATTGCCAGGTCAGCCGGGCATCCCCCAATTTCAAAAATGAAACCAACTGTCGTTTGAACTTACCTACAATAAAAAAGGAAGAGAGAAAAATGTATTCTTTGGTGTTCACTTGACAGAACGTGTCAAGTATCGCAATGATTATGCCCGAAATGCAGATGACACGTAAGCACATGCGAGTATTATGTAGGGCGACTTGCACACCAAATTCATTTGGCAAAACAAAATCAGTTTAACTAATGAACGGCGATGTTGAAACACATAGGATAGGCTTTTCATTAAACAGCATTGCTTGAACTATGTATTAAAACCAAAGATTAACTTATGCGACCTGGCTAAATACCGCAAAGTGGCAAGTCTTAACCTTTATCATGAATTCTTCCTTTCTTACCTTCAGATAGCCCATACGTCAGACGAGCCCATCGGATTTCCCGCCACAGTCACTGTAACGCCGTCTATCTAGTGCAAGCCCATACTGTCACCTTTCACCAATCGTTTTCCCTGCGCACAGCCCCAGACTGAAATGACCTGCCCACCGAAGTCACCACAATCATCTACACCCAAGCATTCAAGCTGCTCATCGAAACCATCCCATTATAACTACCCTTACATTAATAGCCCTATACTATCACCCAATCCCTCATGTAATATCTGAAATGGGACCTCTGAGGTTATATAATGAATGAATGAATAAATGAATGAATTATTGAATGGATTAATTGTGTTTGTTTTCATTCTCCAATGTTTACTATTTTGCCTTTTTAACTTCACCTAATCACCCTGCATTTCATTGCGACCTGCTGATCCAATGACAGCATTCACTTTACCAGTGATTATATATCACTTATACAGGAATTCACAGTTGTGGAATGTCGAGCATGCGTTGTGCTTTACGCAACAAATTTCATCATTATGAAAACGCTCCGCCACAATTCTTTTTGTTCTCTCAAATATATAGCTTTGCCGCGTATATCAATAATACATATTGCAATAACAACTAACATGGATACAGCACCATCTCAAAGAGCAAGAAGGTAGCGGGCGCGTACAGCGATCGGCACGGTCATAAGACTAAAAAGCAGCCTGTAGAAACACTTTCATCCTTACGCATTGATGCAATAGACAAAGCATCCCTTGGGCATCAAAGTGCGCGGATTTTCTACAGATCAGAATAGGCGCACCTGGTGCACAATTTGCTTGTACAGATATCAAGGAATCGATAGTTGGACGGAAAACCGTCTGGTCAAAAACAGACATGCAGACAGTTAACTTAATCCATTGACCACGATAAAAGAAAATGTAAGCCGACCGATATCATTTCCTCTTATCGTGGTCACAGTGTTGTTTTAATTGCCTTCCCAAATGCCGAAAGAAGACAAAGAAAATTTCAGTATACAGACCATCGTATAGGTAGAACGACTATATAATAATAATAATAATAATAATAATAATAATAATAATAATAATAATAATAATAATAATAATAATAATAATAATAATAATAATAATAATAATAATAACCCGTCAGCCCATCCGTGGTTCCGTCCGACCACGCGACCATACGCGCGTCAATCCATGCGTCCGTCCGCCTGTCCATGCGTCCGTCCATGCGTACATCTAGTGAACACTTCAAGTACCACCACCTCCCGTTACGCATCCCCGAGCGGGTATGTGCCACCGGTGGTTACTTACAACATCGGAAGATGTACAGACCCACGCCTTAAGGAGCTTCGCCCCTAATACCTACGCACGCTCACTTGCATGCACCCCATAGCCAAAAGGCATGAATTTTCATGGTGAGGGGCCAAACCAGCCCAGTACCACTTTACGTGGGGCTTCACGCTACGCAACCTAAAACACCACAAATAATGAACACCGGGAGTTAGCTATGGGAGACACTGCTGTCCAGCTCGGTCCTCGACGACCACATCAGGCTGGTTCGAAGGGCAGAGAGGATGACGTAAACCAGCGAAACCTTGTACGAGGGGCCTCGACCATCCGCGAAGATTTTTCCGGTCAACCCACAAGGGCTCCGCCTGTCTCTGGATAAAGTTTTTCGTCATCATCATAATTTGTGGGAAACGAACTTGCCAGTGAATTCTCACTCGGGAAAAGCTGATAGACAGTTAATGTTCCGAACTTTGCACGTGTCTGTACAATCTGTGAGTATTTGTACGTATTTGTATCTTTTAGGTAAAGGTGCAAACTAGCATGCTCATTGGCTTCTCCGGCCGTGCCTTAAGAAAATGGTATCTTGTGGTTTACTCCCGGGCATTTAATTTTCCCCGTGTCACAAACTTGAATGTCTATAAGACACGACTTCTTCAATTTCTTGGTCACCAAATGATGAATCAAAAGTGGTGTAGAAATAAAAAGGATATTCACACGCACCGAGACTAGAGTCTATGAAAATTTCGGAATAAAGAAAAGAAAGTTCATAAGATTGAAGGTAAAAATTTCCTATAAAAGTACAACGTCAATCCTTAAAACTTCCATCCAAAAGGGATAAATTAGGCAACAGACGGAAGAACGATGGCAGAACATTGCTGAAGAACAACCAAGAACGGCAACAAACGACAGAATGTTATTAAAGAATCAAGGTTAAAATGAAACGATCTCTACAAACAAACAATTTTTTTTCTTGTTCCCTCCTCCGGCTGCATACTTAGTCGCTTTCTTGTAGCGCAACACATTAAGTACGAAACAACGAAACCGCGGACTCTGTAGGTCGGAAATCCGTGCGTCGCTTTGTCCTTCGCCATTAAGCTATCTAAGTCACGCAAGAGTCTCGCTCTGTTCAACACCGTCGATTTGGCATCGCCACCGCCGTGTCAGTTACAACGACGTCACTCCAAAAAGTGAAAGCCGCTAACGATCCTCGCAGTTCTTCCGCCTCGGACGGGTGCGCCGCGTAGCATCATCGTGAAAGGTTCGTTCCGGAGAACGCGACACAGACAGCGGTAATCGAAGGAGCGTCGATCTGAGCCCCTCAGCATCCAGTCACGGGTGGAGGAGGCGGGACATCGCATCTCGCCATACGGGCATCAATTGACTCGGAGGGACAAGGTAGACGATGCCAGTGATTGTGAGGGAAAGTAGCAGAGAGTGCATCGCAGCTGTCCGAGACGAAAATAACGAGGAAAGAAAGGGAACAACATTGCGGTGAAATGATTTGTTGCAGCAACCAGCCTGCATGGAATCATGCACGAGCGCTGAATCGGAACGCAAGACGGCAAGTGGCATCTACGGACGTCTATCGAAAAATCGAAGGCAGCGAGTATTGCAGTAGCGCCATCGACTTCTTCAGACAGGAAGGTACAATGATGGCACCGCATAGAACGATAATTAATGGCAAAAGACAAGCGCAAGTCGCATTGAGCAACGCGAAAATATTTTACCGGATTGTTTATTCACCATCGATTTGTGGCGTGCAGCGGCGCGAACAATCTTATACCGCGGGCCCCTTTTGACCGCGATTAGGGCAAATCTAGATCGGATTTCTCGACCGCGATCAGCAATGGTCACTTTTACACGGTCGAAACTAATCATCCTCCAGCTTCGCACAGACGCCTGTAAAATCGCGATCGGCGAGCCAAATCACGATGCACTGATCACAATCGTTTTAGGAGACACCAATCGGGTCTGATCACAATCGTTTTGAGAGACATCAATTGGGCTGATCCCGATTAAAAATGGCCGTGTAGCAACACTTTATCTGGATCGAGCCTAATACAGATCGGCCCCTATCACAATCGAAAATACCCGTGTGACACCGGTACTGGACAGTATTAGCTGTCGATGCTGCCCCAGTGTGAAGTGATGAAAACACCACACGGAAACGAGAAGAACAAGACATGCCTTATTCATGGTCGATCAAAGGTGTGTAAGTATAGCTTTTATTGACTGCCAGACAACAAACTCGTGTCAGGCTGATCATTCCAGGAATACAAAAGGAGCCATTTCAAGAGTACATGCGGAACGTGACGATACAAATGCGATCGCACATTATGTACACTAGACAAGACAACCCACAAATGCAAATATAAAATTTAAAATAAAAGGTGCAGCCATACGGTGACTGTACCAAGAAATGTTTTACATTTGTTCGTCTTTGCTGCTATCCGTCCTCAGGATCCATCTCGATCATAGACTAACTTAAGTCTTACGATTATTATATAATACACTGCTGTACAGCTCACCGTCGCACAGCGTTCGCCATGCTATGTGGATATTCAGCTCAAATTTTCAAACGCGTTACAAGCGCTACGAACGCCCGGAGTGGGCGTATTTCTTCCATGGGAAAAAAATTGCCCGCAGCTTCCCTCGGGGGAACACTGAGGAGGATGCGGAGCATATAATTGGTTAACGGGGTGTTAAAGTGCGACTTACTTGGGTCGATGGCTAAATTGGTTAACGTGGTTGTGAAATGGGGTGTTAAATTGCGACTTACTTGGGTCGATGGCTAAATTGGTTAACGTGGTTGTAGGAGGGGGTGTTAAATGAGTGAACACGTACACACGTATGCGATAGGGCGGCGCTGGTCGAAGGGACGTCGATCATTGTGTTTGTGGATTCGTTGGAATTCATTTCACCGCGACCTCGGACGTCGACGCGCCGTACAAACCAACCGACGAGCGGCAACTGAGCGAGCGAGCGCCGACCTTGAGTATATATACAGCACGACGGCGCATGCACTGTCAGCTGTTGAATGTTCTCGAAGCGCGACGCCACATGCGCGTCCACTGGAGAATCAGGAGAATTGTAGATGTCGAACGCGGTGTGTAGAGGAGGAAGGGTGCACAGATGGTGGAGGAGTGAAGCGCGCGCGGTGTGTAGAGGAGGAAGGGATGCACAGATGGTGGAAGAAGAAGGAGGAAGCTTGCGGACGGCGCCGCACTACAAGCCTCGAGTATTAGATGCTCCGCATCTAAAACTTCGGGTAGCGAGCGAAGCAGCAAACGCAAATGACAGGCAGGCGTGCGACGACGGCCCCGGCGAAAAAAACGCGAAGCGACCCAAGGCGCGAGACCCGAGGTGTGATCACACGAGAGTGGGCGCGTCTCCCTTTTCGTGGGAAGAAGGTGCGCTGCAGAGATACGTGACAGGTCAGGTGCGGCGTGAAAAAAAAGGGGGAAAAAAGGGTGCACACTCTGCCCTTACACACACACACACACTGCTGCGAACGACAGCCGGGGCTTGCTCGCGTCAATTATGCATCCCGTGCCGAGAAGAGGCAACGCGTATAAGCTTTCATTCGAGATACCGGCACGCGTCGAGCAGCCCACACGCATCGACGAGATAGGGGAAATAGAAAAAAAAAAAAGATGGTGACGTGAACGAACGGTTGCACACGATCGAAAGCTTTCCCTCGCTTTTCGGCTTCGCTCCCAGCGGCAGTGACGATTACGGGTACACTATCTTCGCTAGACCACCTAAAGAAATGAACATGTGTAATGATGCAAGCGGCCAAGCATACGAAATGGAGATGCACAAGTTCACCGACACACGTAGAAAACGATAGACAATACGAGCTACTAGCTGTTTAAGCACGTTCTGAATGCATACACACACACACACACACACACACACACACACACACACACACACACACACATATATATATATATATATATATATATATATATATATATATATATATATATATATATATATATATATATATATATATATATATATATATATATATATATATATAATACAATATCTCCAACACATGTGTAGAACCACAGGGATAATAGAGCTGACAAAATGAGGAAAAGAAACAAAGAAAAGCGGCTTTCGATGCTTTGTCGCAAGATTCAATAAATCACTTCTCGACGGCGCAGACGACTCACATATCCCTATACCTCCCCCTTTTTCATTTTTTTCTTGCCCACCTTTAAATTTTTTTCTCACCGTGAAGCTCTTGCTTTCGCTATATCTGACAAACGTGGTTCACCTGACTTTTTTGTTCAAAGGGAATTCGCCAGTGACCATATCGCATTACTCATCATGCCCACGTTTCATGCCTCCGGAGTGACCTTTCGAGGGTGTTGTAAACGCAACTAAATCGGCAAGAAATTTTGTTCAGAAGGGTCTTACGTTTTATCTAACGATCGTAAACAAGCAAAAAAAACTCACACGAAATGCTAAACGAGCTTAATAAAGTCCCAACGAATGCCTTAACAATGTGTTGTGATTGTATTGGTTTTCGAAATCGCAAATGCATGGCGCGGAACACTCTTAAGTGCCAACCACTGGCACGCGTTCGCTCGCGTCTAAGCGTCAAAAGCGTCAAATGCGCCTCTCGGCGTCGGCTTCGGAGGGGAATACGCGAGCAGGCGCGAGGGATCAAGCCGGGCTTGATATTTCGCCTCGCGTACGCTACGTCACCACGCGTACAGCGGTGCCAACCAACCAGAGGCCGCGCGCCAACCAACCAGAGGCCGCGATGACTCCGAATGCTGTGCCTAATGGCCGCCGCTTCGAAGGCACAGCCGAGTGCTGAAAGCAAGCATGAAAACTACTCCTAACGTTCCTGAATGACCGCTTCGTAATCTAGAACGACAACGAAACGACGAACGACTGCGAGTGCTACCAGCGTGACGCGGTTTCGTGCCGAGTTCGAGCGACGCCGACAAATCCAGCGAATGCCGGCCGGCTATGCTAGCGCCGGACCCCTGTGCGATCGTCGGCCGAGCGAAAGGAGCATGTCGGTGTTCTTGTGCTTTCATCTGTGACTTTCTGTGCTAAAAACGAGTGCGAACATACTTCGGAGGTTCGAAGGTTTGAGCGTGAGCCCTCGCCTACCGCGGAGGCAATTCAGATCGTTGTCATCTGCATCCAGCGCAGGCCTCTACCATCTAGTTCGTATGAACCAGCACATGCGAGGCACATCGGCTGAAAAAAACTCTACGGTAGTTTCCGTCGCAACATAGACACCATATACGACGACCTAAATATCGCGTAGGTCATACGGAGGAGTTTTTATCTGCACTGTGTTTGTGTTTGTTTTCAACATCAATATTCATCATCGCTGAAAGCGAACCTCGCACTAGCCAACACATTTCCGTGATGTGAAAACGTACGTACTTATATAAGTGTATTCGCGAATTGTATGACGCGGAAACATTCGTTGGCTTCGGTGCTAATCGTTTTTGTGTGTTGCCAAGCTAATCATAAGCGTGCGCTGGTTGGTAGCAGTGAGATGCGACTTCGTGTCGGGTACCAGCGACGCTGACACACTGGGCTGTCAGCGGTCTCATTTCCATTCACGTACAAGACAGAAACTCGAGCGTGCGTCGCTGTGGTGATCGAAAAAGAAAGTTGCATGATTAAGTGCTGCTGGTATTGCCTGCTATTTCACTTCTCGCTTCTTCTGCTTCTGTGCTACGCTCAGTAGCACATACGTTGTTTGGAGGCATTCTAACACACACATTCTTAATTTGTAGTTCATTCTGATACTCATAGCTATAGGCATACAATTGCGCTTCTCCGTCATTTTACAGTTTACTATAACATAACGCGCGATCTGTTTACAGCTGGACAGATAACTGAAAACCTTGTGAGAAGCACCTGATTTGAAATCAGCTGCACGATGACACGATTGTGGGAAGAGAAGATCACCACATGTATGCACAGAATGAATGAAGGTACACTAGTATGGTACTGCACTTTGTGTAGAAGAAATGCAAAAAGTACCTCATGTGACTTATGAGTCCTTTCAGAGCTGTGCTTGTATTTATCTGTGCCTCCAGACTGTAATGAGCTCAATATATTCGATGGTTCTGAACATTGAATATTTGTATGTGTTTCCAAGGAGTCCTGCATTTCTGTTCGGTTTTTTAGTATATGCATTAACTTGGATTATATATACGCATTCACTTAAGCATATTCTGTGTAGTTCTGTTGGAAAACTTGCCAAAACTTCTGTACGGTGCTCTGGTGCAATCCTTTGATCAGTATCTGTCCCATCAAAAATTTTTGGCATGCTTTATTGCATTATAGTGTATTTTGACAATTAATGACATGCTGAAGCCACAGTGCTTGGCTGTAATCTCAAAACCAATGTCTGTCTCATCAAGAAGTGTCAGATGCATTTTGTAGATGTTAAAGGATATTTAAACTACCAGCAAAGTGCTGAAGTCTTCAACACAGCACTGATCCGCAATCACCACCCAGCTTAGAAGTCATTTGTAGAGTTCTCTAACACGTTCAAATAAAGTTATCAAACACTGGATTGATCTACTTGGTTTGATTCCTAATCCCAGTGTGTCTGACTTTTTGGAGGCACTTGTATTATAATAATGTCCTATTTCTCTCATTTATTACAGGGGTGCACTCAAGGGTAGTGATATTTGTTTACCTTGGCACACTTAATGTGATATTACTGTTTATATTGTTTCATTTTGTATATATGTATGCCACTTTTGCAGTAGCCTCACAGTGAGCAGCTGTATTTGAAAATAAATAAATATACCATCCGAAAGTGTTCAACGCTGTGCTCGGTTCCAATCTAGTCGCTAATATCTGTTGCATCGTGATGTGTCGGGTATATTTATTGCATTGGAGAACATTTTGGCTGCCTTCCATGCAGGGTTCAGTTCCAGTATTATGACTGATATCTGTGACTTCATGAAGAGTTAGACGCGGTTTGTCGTTTTAGAGAATACTTTAACTACAGACAACATCCAGAAGTCTTTCCTACAATGTTCAGTTGCAGCCCTATGGCCAATATCTGTTTTATTATGAAAACTTCAAGTACAGTTAGTTGCATTAGAGCATATTTTGACTACAAAAAATGCCCAGAGGCATTCTACGTAGTGCTTGGTTCCATTCTTATGACAGTATCTGTTGTATCATTAAGAGCCAGATGCGGTTTCTTGCATGACAGGATATTTCCAATACGCTTATCATTCAAAGCCCTCTGAACAGGGCACAATTACAGCCTCATGACCTAAATCCGTCACATCATGAAGAGTAGGGTGTGCGTTGTTTCGGCTGCAGACAACGTTCATTTTGGCTGCAGGCCATTTCGGCTGCAGACAACGTTCAAAAGCCTTCTATACAGGGTTCACTTCCAATATTATGACTGATAACATTGACTTTATGAACAGTTGGGTACGGTTTGTCATTTTAGAGAATAATTTGACTAAAGAGAACGTCCAGAAGTCTTCCATACAGGGTTCCGTTCCAATATTATGACTGATATCTGTGACTTCATGAACAGTTCGGTGTCGTTTGTCGTTTTAGAGAATACTTTGACTAAAGATAACATTCAGAAGTCTTCCTTACAGGTTTCAGTTCTATAATTATGACCGATATCTGTGACTTCATGAACAATTGGGTGTCGTTTGTTGTTTTAGAGAATACTTTGACTAAAGACAACGTCTAGAAGTCTTGTATTAAGGTTTCACTTCTAATATTATGACCGATATCTGTCACTTCATGAACAGTTGGGTGTCGTCTGTCGTTCTAGAGAATACTTTGACTAAAGACAACGTCCAGAATTCTTGTATTGAGCTTTCAGTTCTAATATTATGACCGATATCTGTCACTTCATGAACAGTTGGGTGTCGTCTGTCGTTCTAGAGAATACTTTGACTAAAGACAACGTCCAGAAGTCTTGTATTAACGGTTTAGTTCTAATATTATGACCGATATCTGTCACTTCATGAACAGTTGGGTGTCGTCTGTCGTTCTAGAGAATACTTTGACTAAAGACAACGTTCAGAAGTCTTGTATTGAGGTTTCAGTTCTAATATTATGACCGATATCTGTCACTTCATGAACAGTTGGGTGTCGTCTGTCGTTTTAGAGAATACTTTGACTAAAGACAACGTCCAGAAGTCTTGTATTAACGTTTTAGTTATAATATTATGACCGATATCTGTCACTTCATGAACAGTTGGGTGTCGTCTGTCGTTCTAGAGAATACTTTGACTAAAGACAACGTCCAGAAGTCTTGTATTACGTTTTAGTTCTAATATTATGACCGATATCTGTCACTTCATGAACAGTTGGGTGTCGTCTGTCGTTCTAGAGAATACTTTGACTAAAGACAACGTTCAGAAGTCTTGTATTGAGGTTTCAGTTCTAATATTATGACCGATATCTGTCACTTCATGAACAGTTGGGTGTCGTCTGTCGTTTTAGAGAATACTTTGACTAAAGACAACGTCCAGAAGTCTTCCAGTGCAAGGTTCAGTTGAAATATTCTGACCAATATCTGTCACATCATGAAGTGTCAGGCACAGTTAGTTGCATTAGAGCACATTTCGGCTATGGAAAATGCCCGAAGGCATTCTACGCAGTATTTGGTTCCTATCTTATGACCAATATCTCTTGTGTCAATAAGAACCGGGTGTGCTTTGTTGCATTAGAGGATATTTCGAACACACACATCAACCGAAAGCCTGCTACTCTGGCCTCAATTGTAGTCTTATGACTGACTTAAATCTCTCAGATCATGAAGTTGCAGGCGTGATTATTAAGTTGACTGATATAAAATACGTTGTGTAAATATACTGAAGGTACCAGCATATACAAGATATTGTTAGTAACTTTGGTAGTGCAGGTATAGAAACCCGGTGGTTTGTAAACCTGATCAGGAAGGCAGCCACGCCTCATTCACCGCAGAGAGGAGGGGGGGGGGGAGCTCAATGTCAATTCCATATATTAACATAATAGGGAGGGGGTGCTAAGTCAGCCCTGGGGAGGGGCACTGGGACAAAGTTTTGCCCCCCCCCCCCCTTAAGGAGAGCCCTGCACACGCCTATGATAGCCGTACAGTATGCTAGACGCGAATGTTCATTCGCGGGAGCGGCACACGCACCGATGTTGATTTCTGGTGCTACCGCTGTAGTTACTTTGGGCACTGAAATGTCAATTACCTCTAAAATAGTCTAAACTGTGGTGGTTGAAGCACTATCAACTTGTTAACGTGTTCTCATATCCTCTGAAACATACATTCCCGCTCCAGTTGAGAACGTGCCGTTCTGTGCTGAACTTGGACAGTTCCAAGCCAAAAGATCAAGCAACATTGCGCATCGGCCTTGGACGCGTGGGCGTCAACGTGGTCGACGCGTGCCAGTAGTTGCACGCCCTTTTTCTCCACAGGCGCGACTAGACGCTTTTGACGCGTAGGCGCAAGCATACGCGTGCCAGTGGTTGGCACTTTAGGCATTTGTGGCGTTTACTAGTGTTCCAGTCAACGCTAACGGCGTTTCAGTCCTTCCAACAAACGATAAATAAATCAATCAATCCATCAATCAATCAATTAGCTTAAATTTGCGCACGTGCGGGGCAATAACCTCAACACACGCACGCGCTCAAAAAATGGTTTCAGTGTATTCGAAATACAAACAATCTCGCTCGGATCGACAGACCTCTCCATTATCTGGCATCTCCTAGCGTTTGCCGCACGTTACACGACAGCGGTGATTCGAAAGCGCGTTAGAAACGGCGCGCGCGTCTGTGAAGATCGCGAAGGAAGGTGAGGCCCGAAGATAGCGGCGACGAGCGAGAGAAGCGCCCCATTGTGCGAGGAAGATTGATGGCCCCCACCTGAAAGCTTCTTTCAGGTGCGCCGTCGACGGTGGTTTGCGGAAGATAAGGCCTATATATAAGGATATCGAAGATCACGATTGCGTATAGGCCGCGCGAAAGACAGTCCTCAACTTTGCGGGAGTACCATGGCATTAAGACCGATCCCCTCCTTGTTTTAATTATATAGCTCGACGTGGTACAAGCGTCTCCTGTATGCCAACTTCCTTCCGAGTCCCCTCCACCTGCCCGCCTTCTTCCTCCGGATGCGAACTCTCGAAAAGGAGCGTGACAAACAGCCCCGCCAGGAAGGAGCCATTCATCTCCTCAGCGACGCGGCGCGCCGCTCCGACGAGGCTTCGAGTCTTCTTTCCGGTCTCCGACGTCGCCGAAGCGATTATTTTATTAAACAATTTTTTTTCTTTTACTGCTTTGGAGCAATATATGGAACCATGGAAATACGCTCTTTGGAGGCGCTATAGCATCAGGTATAGACGGAGAAAGGCGGATGGCATAATCAGGGCTTTGCGGGCTCCGCAGTGGGATGTATATTAAATACGTTTTTTTTTCCGCATCAGTGAACCATTCCCCTCGAAAAAGTTACGTACAGCGCGGAGAGGCCGAAACGTGAAGCATATAGAACAATCGCTCTCAAAAAAAGAAAGCCTTGCACGTAATCCAACGCACCGCTTCACATTGTCAGCATTAGCTGCCCTTGAACAGCCACGAACCAATATCCTAACGTCTATGTTTTTCCCATTTAGATGAGCATGTTTTGCTTGCGCACGTTAAGCATTTTTGCAGCATGTCCCAAAACAAAGACATTTGCATTTTTTATTTATGTCCGCCGCATCCCCCTTAGTGAAGAGTTAGGATAGCGCTAAAAAAAATATGTAGACCCGTACTTTCCGCATGTCTCGACAAAAGAGTACCCTGCTAGGTAATCAATCATTGCATATCCAAGCTCAAGGCGATTCTGAATAATATATAGGACTAGAGTGACAAAAGAAAAAAAAATATGATGACTATACAACTCGCAAGAAGCTTTTGCTAGACGAGACTGCTGAAATGAGAACATGCAGATTCGCACTCCAGCGCAAGTACGCACGCGGGCATATGCAAGAAAGAAAACAAGAAAACCAGCCAACAAAGCAAGAACGAAATCTTAGCAGCCACCTCTTGAAAATAACCTCGTGCACGCTGCACTGTAACTCAATGAGGGAAGAATGTTTGATGCTACGAACTACGTGGTGGCAGCGGAGTTTTGAATTAGCAACAAATGCTTCACACAATTAATATTTCTTGCTGTTGGTATGACTACAATTCCTGAATTATAAACCTGGCTAAAGCACTTTTCATGCTATTCTAACTTTTTTTATTAACCTTTAAATTTTGTGTAGTACAACGCAGTGTGCGTGAAAATAAAAAAAAAGGAGAAAAATAAAACGCGCTAACGTCAAGAAGCATTACGTTGAAGCCCAGTTGTCACAGAACGGCGACACACAATTTCTGAAAAAAAAAACAATTCTGCATAAACTTGCTGGAAACGGATTGAGAAGCCATGACGTCTACATACTGATTAAAACCACGCTCATACTTAAGAAGCAATATTGTTGAAAGCGTGTCGATGACTGGCGACACGACATGGTCACGTGCAGACCACACGGGACTACTGCAAGCACGCGTTGTCACGCCGCCATACCTCGACTTCAGGACGACAGGTGGATATACGGGGCGCTCAAGAAGTTTCCCTCGTCCCACGCACTGCTAAATATATCGCAGAGCCCGCAGTCAATGTCACGGACACGAGCACCGAGTGAAAGAGGCAATGAACTCTCGTTTCTTTTGGTACAGTTGGTCTCGCAGTGATGGTCTTCTGAAGAAGCGTTACAAGGATTGCTCCTCCGCTATCGTTCAGGTGGAAGCCGCTCGAGACACAGACCTGCACATTTTTTTTTTTGCTGCCGTTTTAGCCCTCCGCGTGGCATTGTTGGCTGTGTAACTCGTTTATTAAAACTACAATGTCAAGCAGGAACAAATCACATCCTGCACATCACATCACAAACTGCACATGCAGTGATGTTCAGAGCGAGGGAATGCTTTCAGCTATACAGCTTCACCACACAATGTCAAGATATGGCGATAAATTAGGTAGAAAACCGCAATCAAGCAGATTCCTAAAACTACTACGGCGGATCGCTAACATTGATGATCATGTCATTTTAGATCAAAGCTGGGTATGGTTGAGATTTTAGTAATATAGACCCTAATGGCGGCTACTCTGCACGTTGTGACAGGCAGTTCTTCAAAGCAACGCATTTTCCTTATATACTTTTAAGTTTGAGGCTAACGTGAGAGTTGCCAGAAAAAAAAAAGAAAATGTCGAAAGTGCCACGGAACACAGCGGAAACACGCGACCAGAGCTGAAGATGTATACAGCGTTTCAGACAGGGGCCTTTTTTTTTTTGGGGGGGGGGGGGGGGGGGGGGGGGAAACACACAACTATAGTCTCCACTGCAACTTACGCAACTTGAGCAGGCTGGGTGCCAAAATAAGCCTTCGAGCCTGCAGAAGCCCCGGGTCGAGCATCTGTCAATCTAGCAGTAGCAAGCAGAGCGACAACATTAACAAGTGCTGCTTCAGCGTCGTCACTCGACGCCCCACCACAGCGTGTCGAAAGTCAGCTGCGAAAAAAACCACGACAAACCACAGCAGCGCAACTTCTGCTCCTCTTACAGTTAAAGCACGAGTTTATCACGTGCGGTCTTCGCACACAACATAGAATGCCCAAAAAATAATGGACCATATCTCCGAACGGAACCCTCACGGGCTGCGAAGCAGCAGTTTTGCGCACGGGTGGCACGGGTTAAATGGCGCTAATGCGGGTGATGCGGTGAGCGCTGGAAGATTCGTTTAAATCGATGGCTGCCGCAGGCCTTGTAAGTAAGACGTACGGACATGTTTCAACGCGTACGTTAGGCGCGCGTCAGGTTTATTGCGCGTGAACCGACGAGTCGGCGGTGTAGCCAGCGGCGGTCGCGGTTGGTGTTGCGGGCGAACGGTGCTCGCTGGTGTATACAGGCTCCCCTGTATCTATAACACGAGGACGCGAACCGCGTGAAGTGCGTAGAAACCAACACCTGTGGAAGCACGAGTACACTGACATACCAACGTGAAGACGAAGAACGTCAGGCATGCGAGCCTAAACAACTCCATGCATACATGCTGCACAGAAGATCAAAAATAAGTAATGTTTACGTTTGTGTGACAAAATACTGTTCTAAGAGCATGATTACCAGGTCAGCATAACTTAGAGATCGATAAAGAGGCAAGCTAGCACAGATCCACGGCATCTATTACAAGACGCCCTTGGCTGACGTCCAGGACAGGGCAAACTAGGCGATGTAAAGGAGAAACTAATGGCACCGCCAAATAATGAAAGCCTAATGTGAGACCAGCTTGTATTTTATCGCGTGTCGACATCTGCACACACAATTTTACAGAAGTACAACAGCCTCTCAAGACACTGCGCACAACTAACGGAATGCTTCGTGCTTCTCGCTAAGTACTGCCACGCATTAAGGTGATAGTCACGCTCACCATCGCGAGCTCATCATAACCAGCAAGAACTTCCGATAGCGAATATTAGCGGATGAGACAGAATTATACAGCAAACACAAATTCGAGAATCACCGCTCAACAATGCAGCTGCGCAGCCTCGACCATTTTCTAATTGCGCTCGATTGTTTGAAACTAATCGAGTGCACAGTTGGTTCCTCGCCGTAACGGCTCCGACGGCTTCAAGAGCAAATGAAAGCGATGAAGTGTGAATCGCCGTACCCTAACGATCCTGGCGCAACACAATGGCCATTATTGCTTGGCAGAAATAAGCATGACTGAAACTCGTGAGATACGCACGCGCGGGAAAGCTGGTTGGAATAGATGCCGATACTTTCATCGGCACGATATAAATTTGATGGCGTGTCCCCGCGAGAAGATTGATCACTGTCATAAAAGTGAAGATGCTGATTTAATTATTTTGCTGCCTCGGCCAAGCAGGAAACAAAAACGTCGTCGTTAAAAATAAATCTCTTCGAAACGTATAGCTTTGCGCCAAATGCACTTTCCGATATTGCGTGAGCTCGCTATTCGAAAAAAAAAATGCCGCCATATCCACGAAGTGAATGATGATGAGTGGGCGAAGCTCCGGAGGTAAACCTGGTAAACCATGAATCCTCCGTACATTTTGCCCACTCGATTTTATTGCAACGCTCCCCCTAGCCTACGTCGCCGCACTATATCGAACGATGACACGCGCCATATGTGGCATCATTCCTATTTTATAACACCTCGCATCTTTCATAATCAACTACACGTACCGCCGTCTAGTTTATAACATCTTGCATCTTTTGGACGGACGGACGGACGGACGGACGGACGGATGGACGGATAGATGGATGGATGGATGGACGGACGGATGGACGGATGGATATGGCTGTACCCTTTAGATCGGGCGGTGGCTAGCGTAATACTTAGAACTGAACGAGAGGTGGCTACATACAGGGGACGCACAGCCCACGCCTTAAGGAGCTTCGCTCCTAAAAGCACAAGCTTATTTGAAACAAGTAACAAAGGTGATCCTTCTAGTAACGACGACAGCATCCTTTAAGCGCCGGAGTGCCCAAAGAGCGAGCAGCACATTACGTGATATGCAAGAAATGGCGCGAGTCAATCAGAATTGAAATGTGTAAAGGTGGCTGCAAACAGACCTATAGGTTCTGGTAGAAAACACGCCAGCAGCAAAACTAGACGTGTATCAAAAGACGATAGTATAATTTAAGATAAGAAAATACACCTGGTTGTACACGTCACAGCGTCGCGGGGGAACCGAGTGTAAGGTCAGAATGCCTCCCCCCACCCTCTTCTGAAAGTTTTGCAGTGGCTTAGCTCGGCTATGCCAGGATATTGGTAGCGTGAGCATGGGCGGACGGAGGGACGGACGGCCGGATGGACAGACGTATAGATGGATAGACTGGCGAGCGAGCTCACGCGGTTCAAGCGCCAGCCCACTATTGACACGTCACTCCAGGAGCCTCCAGGCCTTCTCCGGCACACCAGCTGTGCGCCGTGTGACATCACTGTGCCTCGGCCATGCGCAACACGGCTCTGGATAAGCCACGCGATATTGCTGGCTTGCGTAGCTTAAGCTACTAATGCCAGTGCGTGCCTAGCGGTGCTGGGAATCGAACCCAGCTCCCTTGCTTTCGATTCCGATGGCTGCAATTCCGACAAGTTCGAAAACGGTACGTTCTTGCAAGCTCGTGCCTAACGAGGCAGGAGCACGCTTTCAAACCAAATGAATGACTGCCGTCCCACTATATACTTCACATCGATTGTTCGCCCACATCACCATTCGGCGTTGCTTCTCGTCCCCCAGAATTTCCGTCCTCGCTGCTGCTTCAATGGCTGCGCAAATACGGTCGCAGTAGTTGATTTCGCAAAAACAAACCAAACAGAAAAAGCAGCGACGTCTTGAACTTTCTTCCTTTCGCCGATGACGTTGTGCCACCAGAGACGTGCTCAAGGAGAATGGGGGAACGCAAGCCAAGTGTAACGGAGCCATCGATTGGCCCGGCACTGGAGAAAGCATAGCGGAGGACCGCAGAAGAAAGACGGCTGTTATTTTCCGCGTACACTCGGACAGATCAGGCACTGCTGTGGGCGGAGCAATGCGTCGAAGTGACGAGTGGCTAGGAATGGGGGCATGCTCCACTTCTGCGCAAGGAAGTTCTAGAACAAATGATAACGCGAATTTTATTCACGAGGACGTCATAGTGAACATACGCACGTCGACGCGTTCCTATGTGCCGCTGAAGACTGCCAGTTGAAGGTGAAAACGTGTTTATGTTTAACCGGCTTGGGTTCACACACACACACACACATATATATATATATATACCGGGTGTTCAAAATTAAGCTTTATGATTTTTTTAAAATTAGGCGCTCGAAGGCACGTGAGAACCACTTGTGCAAATAAGTTAAGCGGCCAGGGGGACAGAAAGTTAGATGATAATTATCGCTGTCAGCAGCCCAATTAACTAAAATTTAATAATTAACTTTTTACTGGCTGCGGTAAGTTGGCATGTTTATATTGAAAAAATGTAGGCAGTGGTGTTTGTACACAGTTTCAGTTGGAAGATTTTTTCTAGCACGCCTGTGTTCCGAGATATCCGGCTCCAAAGTTTAATTGTCTTTCGCACGATTACGCATGCAAGAGGGTGAGGGTCCGCGCAAAGCTCCTCCCTAAAGTGACGCATCTGTTGCGTGTGGTGTTTAGTGTGTGAAGAGGGTGGAAGCGTAGGCATAGGTGATAGCAATTACCCTTGCCCTCTTCGGCCGTCGAAATCAAAAATCGAAGAACGCTTGCAACCAGTGTCGTAACACGCAACTGCAGAGCCTCTAACGATAGTGGCAGATACCATGCCGAGATAATGGTGCGAGCGGAGAATCTGGATGCCAGTGCGCGTGCGTAATAATCACTAGAGAAGCATGCGTGGTCGTTGCCTGGGCTACGCGAATAGCGTGACTGCTGATGTCCGAGTACTGTAACTTTTATTGAAACAAGAGCAACAACTCCACCAATAATAACTGAAACAGTTTTATCCTTGCTAACGCATATTTCCTGCTGCTACATAAGCATATTTCGGTCATGCACAAATCTCATCGAAACTCTTCACCTCTCAAGACGTCAATGCCCCAAAAAGTGTTCAAAATGCCTGCCTTCGGCAGCAACGCAAAGCATGAACCGCTGTCGCGTCGACTCGATGACTCGGCGCAGTACTTCTGCAGGAATACTCGCACAGGCAGATGTTATCCTGTCCTTCATGTCATTAACATCGCTGGGCTCTGTTACGTAAACTCGATCTTTAACGTAGCCCCAAAGGAAAAAGTCGAGCGGAGAAAGGTCAGGTGATCTTGGTGGCCAAAACATCGCTCCTGCGCGCCCAATCCACTGTTGTGGAAAACGTCTGTCCAACCAGTTCTTCGCCCTGGTAGAAAAATGTGGTGGTGCTCCATCGTGCTGAAACCATACTTGGCGCAGGTCATTCAGGGAAAGACTGCAGACAAGATCATCAATGACAACACCTAATATTTCTTCTGTGTACATCTTTCCGTTCAAGTTGTCCTCAAAAAAGTGAGGTCCGATGATCCTGTCCCCGAGTATGCCGCACCACACATTCACACTCCAGCGAACTTGATGCTTGTGCTGCCTCAGCCAGTGTGGGTTTTCTTGTGCCCAATAATGGGCGTTGTGAAGATTAACACTTCCATTTCGGCAAAACCGAGCTTCATCAGTCCAAATTATTCTGTGCAAAAAGTCATTTTCTTGATCAGTTTTGATGAGGCCCCAATTGCAGAAGTCAACTCGCCTTTCAAAGTCCGCCTCATTTAGGTCCTGATGAAGGTAAACGTGATATGGATGGAACTTGTGCTTTCTTAAAACATTTGTGACTGTTCCGATGCTGCGACCGCACTGATCGGCAATCTGTCGGATGCTGAGCTCTGGCATCGAGGTTACGCACGCGACAACGTCGATTTCAAAGTCTTCATCGACGATTGCCTTCCTGGTCCGTCTCGGAAGGTGGACAGAGCCTGTTGTGCAGAAGCGTCGAAACAGGTTTGTGAAAGTGGGCCTTGTTGGAAGGGGACGGTGTGGGTGGCGAGACGCGTAAAGCTCCATTGCTAACGAAGCGTTGCCATTCATTTCAGCCATTGCAAGCACCACGTCTACTTTTACTTTGGTAGAATACCTCACGCCAGAAGCAGCCATATTAGCTCGAAAGGACTCCACGTGGATTTCCTTGGTAGACCTTCAATGCAGAGACGCTGTGCTCTAACCGGAGGCACCCTAGTGCAGGACGGTCCTGCTAACGCGTTCACAAGAAGATGTCTCAGTGTGATCTAAAGTCACGAAAAAACGTCGCGAAAAATGGTCTCCTGTTATCGCGTTCATCAGGATCATGCGTAAGGCTCATGGCGCACCGCGCTGTCACATTTTGATTTCGCCGGCCGAAGAGGGCAAGGGTAATTGCTATCACCTATGCCTACGCTTCCACCCTCTTCACACACTAAACACCACACGCAACAGATGCGTCACTTTAGGGAGGAGCTTTGCGCGGACCCTCACCCTCTTGCATGCGTAATCGTGCGAAAGACAATTAAACTTTGGAGCCGGATATCTCGGAACACAGGCGTGCTAGAAAAAATCTTCCAACTGAAACTGTGTACAAACACCACTGCCTACATTTTTTTCAATATAAACATGCCAACTTACCGCAGCCAGTAAAAAGTTAATTATTAAATTTTAGTTAATTGGGCTGCTGACAGCGATAATTATCATCTAACTTTCTGTCCCCCTGGCCGCTTAACTTATTTGCACAAGTGGTTCTCACGTGCCTTCGAGCGCCTAATTTTAAAAAAATCATAAAGCTTAATTTTGAACACCCGGTATATATATATATATATATATATATATATATATATATATAAGGGAAAGAAGTGTATACCTAAGGGCTCGTTTTTCCGTGTTTTGACACAATATTAATGAGATCTAACAGACAATAATGCAAAGGACTGTATAGGGGAAGTTATTAGAACAAATGTAATGTAAATAAGACGAAAGGAAAGTGGGTGAAAAAATAACCTACTGTGAGCAGGAACCTACCTGCAATAACCTACCTGCTCATCGACAGCATATATATATATATATATATATATATATATATATATATATATATATATATATATATATATATATATATATATATATATATATATATATATATATACTGCTGTCGATGCTTTGGCGCCTGTTGCAAACCTAAGTATACTGATAAGCCTACTATGCAAAATAAGTCCGCCACAACACGTATGATGAATGCCAACAGCATAGTAGAACTCGTGTCACCTTAGAAAACCACGATACAGCCACAAAGTGGTTTGACTTGGTTGACGGGGTTCAACGTCCCAAAAAGACTCGGGTTTTGATAGCAGGCTTAGTGGAAGGTCCCGGATAACTTTGACCATCTGGGCTTCGTTGTATACCATCCAGTGATATCACACAGCACACGAGACTTAAGCACTTCGTCTAACGCCAACACCACGGCCGGGGCCAAACCCGCGCCCACGTGTGAGCTATATAGTCAGGGAACGTACACTTGCGGATATACTGGCTCGCCAGAAGGCACAGATTTCTATACAATTTCGATAGCGCGGCAATACCTCAACAATGATACCATCAACAAAACCAAGCAGGGGGCTACAACAAAACTGGCCAAGCTTGCGCTAAGGCGTGAAAGTCTTAAAACAGCGCGGAACTCAACGATTCTGAAGACTAATCTGGTTGCTTAGCGGTTGTTTCTATAGGCCTCAGCTATAGGTAGTATACTATACGTTGCTTCTACGTTGATTCTCACCGCAGAGGGGTGCGGTTTAAATCACAGACAGTCAAAGACACAACTTGCATTATGTGCAAAACTCCAGATCCCGAAGCTAGCACTGAAACCAAGTGTTTGCAGCTCTCGTAGATCTACGGGCATGTCGGCGTATAGGTGTATATGCCTTCGCAGCCGCCGTTGGCTTTCCCATTCCCTGCATATGTGCACTCATTGCACGTACACGGCCGCGAGTCTTCGGCTCTCTGCCGTCGCTTCGCAGCCATTAGTCGTTGGCCTAACTGTTTCCTTGTTGTTGTTTTTTTGTGCACTATAATGAATAGCGAGATATTTGTGCGGCACATACGCATTCATGATGATCGCTTTTTGGTTCGTCGAAAGATTTGATTAAACATCCTCGCTGTTAAAATACGACGTATATGGTTTCAGTATTGCACAAAACCGTTTATATAGGCTATTATTGGTGCGAAGAACATAAATCCACACAGTACCGTTTCCACTATCTGGTAGCGCGCTGCTTCGTGAAACCTTCTAAGAACGCGAAAAGCACGCCTCTTGGACGTGAGCTGCAGAACATGCGGTTCGCTAAGTCAGGAAAGAAAATAGAGAAGAGGAACGCGGAGGCAGGGAGTCACGGTAAGTGGAAGAAGAGGCTGCAAATCGTTCGGCGACGTGAGCCGTACGCACAGATAGAGAGAGCCGTGTACCGAAAGTGAAAGAACAATGGCACGCCCCAGGCAGCAGCACGTATCGCCACATCTCGATGCGCGTCCGGCGGAGGGGTGAGAGTACTAACCACGACCGAGGAGAAAACCCGGAGTACACTGCAAATGATGCGGAGAAGCCGACTGTGTGTGTGTGTGCTCGGAAAAAAGCTATCAGAACACGTTGGCGGCCAGACAATTACAAACGAGAAACAAACGCCACGTTCCCGCAATTCATTGGTTTCCAAAAGAAGATCAGAAGCATGACTGCTGGATAAGTGAGTCGAGGCCCGCGACGGGGCGCGCATCTTTTGTTCCCATAACAATAAATATTATACGCAGAACACAGAAGCGTGTAAAAGGACAGCGGCTCGCATCTCCACACGATGCGCCTTCGCTCAGAGAGAGGAAGCACAATGGTTTTGCGCGACCATTTAGCATCCTCTAAGTGCAGCGACAACGTCGTTAAGGCTCCTGGCGACGGCGTTGATGTTGCATATTCATACGACTATTCAGTTGGGCCGGCTTTATCAGTGCTGCGACGTCAGGGAGCTGCACAATGTTCAGTTCTCCGCGATTAGAAAAAAAAAAAAAGCGAAGCTTATTAAGCAGCGCAGACCTAGAAACACCGAGAGCGGACGGTTCCGAATACTGATCTGTGTTATAGGCTTCACCTATAAGTAATTCTAGGTTGCTTCTACGCCGATTCTCAGCGCAGAGAGGTTCGAGTTAAACATTCACAAACACCGCACAAACAAATCGTGGATGGCGTATAAGCCTTCCATCACTTCGGGGGGTCTAACAGCAGCCGCCGTTACTATATCCCGTTCACTTGTGTTTTCTTGTTGCACGTATACTCAGGGTGTTCAGCTCGCCACTGTGATTCGCAAACATTAGATGAGCTATAGCTTAGCCTTCTTCATTTTGAGTTGAAGTTTTGAGTAAGAGTATTTACCTATTTCGGTATAAGAAACTCGTTTACGACTATTAAAGTTTTCTGATAAGCCGCATGAATTTGTGGCGCACAGCCGCTTATGATGATGATAGTTTTTTTTTCTTTGTACGAGTGTACAAAAAACGATCTTCTAGACATCTTCGCTGTTATGAATTATGTGTTATAAGCGGTGCCACTTATTCACTTCCATCCTTCAAAAAGACAGGTTTTTCACGCTGTTATTTGATCCATGTTGACTTTTTTCTCAGTAAAAAACCCGCACATGATCAACAAAGCCGAATTTGAACAAGCAGAGAGACTGGTATCGTGCCTCATTCCCACCACAAGTATTCGCTACGAGCGACTGTGACAGGCTGTGCAAGAGCATTCGCACGGAGCTAAAGACAGTGTAATAATCGAGCTCAACAGACAGCTCTCAAGCCACGAGTATAACACCGCGGAGTAATAGCTGAACTAACTGTACAATGCCGATCATATTGTCACTGGGTCGTGACGCTGACAAATGTAGCGACGACTTGTCCAAATGAGGCTGTTCATTTGGCCAAACCTGTGGTCGGTAAACAGAAAGTCAGATTACAGCGATACACACTAGCACTGATAATAGGGCAAACAGAGCGTCGACTGTCGATCAATTGGCTAGTGGTAAAGCACGTCGGCATTCATACACGTGCCGTCAAATATTCCCGCGTTATCGCCAGCGTCCACGCAGGTTCCTGAATAATCTGTAATGTTCGCGTAGAGCGCGTAACTTCAACAAAATGATCTGCTACAGTCCTGAAGCTTCTCGAACACTGAAAGGGTGGTTCGCGCTCAGATTCACTTACAGTGTGACGGGGCGATTACAAAACTGGAGGAATGAATGCGGCAATACATAGTCATGTGCGACCATTTGGAAGGTTCAGCGCTTCACATGAACTCCTGCACACTCAACCAAACAACTGTGCTGTGCTGCCCATAGGATTATGTCCAACATAGCCGGCTCCACATAGCTGCGGAACTCAGGAAAAACAGCCTCTGATGAAACACTGTCCCTTCCCCAAGAATGAAGACATTTTTATCGCAATTAAATGCGCGGAACTGTCCATCTTTCAATCAGATAAAGAGAGAAAGAGAGACCATCTACTCCGTCGATGCGCTAGAAAGTAATTAAGATAAATAGACTGCGCCGCGCGCACTCATTGGTCCGTTCGCTCACGTTACAATGGGCAGCGCATACATTCAAACCAGTTTTTTTTTTTTTTTGCCTATACAGCAGGCTGCAGGTGAGCGTGGAACGAACCGACCGTATGCATAATAGATGAAAGGGCCGTCCCCATCAGCGGAAGCAGCTTTCAGATCTCGCCAGACAGCCGAGCAATCACAGCATAGAGGAGAAGACAAAGATAATTTTTTTCAGCAGCCGGGCAATGAGCTTAGCGTGAATTGGGAGAAGGAGAAGAAGAAACGCATCCGCGAAAAATAAGCCGCAAATTTCGACATCCAGGAAGAGCTCAGTGGGCGCACTCCAGGGCTCAATAACATTTAAAAACAAAAGCTGCAAATGGACTGCTGTGTCGCTGTCCTCATGAAATCAGTTTAGTGAAAAAGCTCACTCGATTTTAAGAAAGTTTGTTGCTTGGCTTGTGTTATGCCTAATAGGGCATAAGAAGTCGCTACTCTTACACGGGACAAGGCGACAAAGCACAAGCACACCTGCTTTTCCAACTACTTGCTCCTTCTTATTTACTTCCTTTGTTCCTATCTGTCTTTTCTCACACACACACACTAACGCACTCACACACACACACTAACACACACACACACACACACACACACACACACATATATATATATATATATATATTTTTTTTTTCAGGTACAATTTTCCCCCGCAATTATACGATATACTACATTCCCACACCCCTAAAATGTCGACTGTAGGGCTGCAGCTAGTGTAAATAAAAATAAATAAATAAATAGGTACATAAATATGACTTCTACTTCACCACCTCCATATGTGTAAAACACAGACAATACGCGGCGAAACAAGCAGCAAAGCTCTCCAACGCTAATATCGAAGAAGCGACGAAAGTGACAGCGGGTGCGGGCTCGCACTAAAGGACAAAATAACCGTGGCCACAAAAATGGTGACCAGGGCAAGACAGCACGCGCTATCTTGCAGAGAAGGCCTGAATGAAAAGAAACGGCAAAACTCGAGAGGGGAAGCGCTTAAAAAAAATGCGCGAAGGGAACCGGAGAAGCGACTGCGAAGCTTCGCTGCCAACGTACCCGTGCCTTGGCAAAAGCCGCTCATTTGCATAACGGGGGCAAAGCCGCTCAGGCGTGTCCCATAAACGACTCTTCACACCTTCGCGCACCGCTATGAGGCTGCGTTCTACGCTAAGCACATCGATAACCCACACCGCGCCGCCGAAGCTTTTCAAATTCGCTATACGGGGTGAAGAAAATCGTTTCGCCAAAAGGAGAGCCGTGGAGGAAATTTCACACTCACGACTGTATTATGCGAGAGCAGTCTCAAAAAATGCCGGATCGCAAAGTGACGAAGAGCGCCTCGGCTCCGATACGAGAGTGAAAGTTCTTCGCTCGAAAAACAAGCAAAAAAGAGCGTTTACAGCAGCGTGCTGTTGTGTTGCCGTCGCTGAGCTGCACACTTGGTGTGTCCCCCCGCCCCCCCCCCCCCCAAAAAAAATAGGGGGGGGGGGGGGTGTTCCATTTATCGAGTAGGCTCTCTTACCGTATACCGAAATGAACGTGGGGCAACGTTTTTTTCTTTCTTTTTTTTCTAAATGAAAGTGTTCTCGTGTTTATAAACGTACTGGAGTACTCAGGCCACGGAATTTCAAGACATCCGCGTTATAATTTCCAAAGGCGCAAAGAGAACGTTGACGAAATATCAAGACGAAAACATTGCCTGTCTTATGAGTGCAGAGACTTCGCGAGATTTGGCCAGACGCGATGACACTTCACGAGAACCGGGCAAAATGTCGCATGACGCCACCAATGATGCATGTTGCGAGGTCATCAAGATGTCATAGTTTGAAAAATTTTGTGGCGTCATTGCAATTAGACCAGTGACGACGTGATATAACTTCATCACATAGTGCCTTTATATGTATTATGAATACTGAGCCCACACCCAGCAGCTGCACATTCTGAAAGACAACGTCACAATGCAGCCTCGACGTTTTTTAATGAGAAGAGCCCCCCGACCAATTCTCAGAATGAACAATAGGCAAACAGTGATGATGATTATACACAGGTGAAGACGAGATATACACATAAATGTGCAACTGAAGACCACCCCACCCGCCCCCCCCAAAAAAAAAAACGCTGACTTCACTACTGTAGAACAAAATATTGTGCTCACAATATGACCACACAGCAGAAACCTCCCTATACCTCCCATGTAAGTACGCGGTCTCGCATGCTGATACGCAGCGCCAGCGCCAATATTACCACTAGCGGCTGCCGGGCATTTGACTAGAAATAAATGACACACAGAACATTTCTTTTATGACGTCACTGGTGAGGTCACCAAATAGAAAGAAACGACAAAAAAATCACAGCATATCCACGGAGTGCTTGATAATGTGTGGGGCGAAGCGTCCGTCCGTGCGTTCGTTCTTGCTTCTGTTCGTTCGTCCGTCTTTCTGTGCATGCGTTCATGCGTCCGTCCATCTGTGCGTCCATACGTCCGTCCATCCCTGCGTTCGTCCATGCGTTCGTCCCTGCGCCCATCCGTCCATCCATGCGACCGTCCGTGCATCTGTCTGTCTGTCTGTCCGTCCGTTCATCTAGTGAACACTCCTAGTTCCGCAATCTCGCATCTTTTCATCATATATTCGGCCTATAGAAGTACCGCAATCCAGCCGACATTCCGAAGTGGCACTCGCGCACTTTTTTACGGCCTGCGCTTCGTGTATACTTCCTACCTTTCACCGCTTCTAGTTCATAGCCATAAGCTAGTTCCCTATATTCATGGCACTGCGGCCCAAACGTCACTAAACCTTGCTAAAACCAAGGAGGTTACGCCCAGCGAGTTTAACGAGGCAACCCTTTCTGGTCAGATAGTGCTCTAGCACCTTTCTGATGCTACCTTTTTTTTAGTAAGTATCAAAGTTAAGGCAACTTTTACTGGAGATTAATTCACCAACAGTCGTCCCCGTAAGTTATTTTTATCAGAAACAACTATACATTTATTTATGATTAACGTGCACACGGGTTTCCCTCCTCAACTGAAAAGGATGCGTGCGTGCCGCTCCTCTAGTCCGGCCGTGGAGGTGGCTACCTACTACTACGACGACGACTACAACATATATCGCTGACGCAAGACCCGCGGCATATAGAGGGAGCTTCGCTCCCAAAACTGAGAGGAGGAAGGTTGGCGTGGGAACGGTCCTTTCCTACTTCGCATGCAAGCGGAATGTGCTCGTGCCTTCTTTTAGGTCCGCTGGCTGCTTGGGCGATGCGCCCATTCGTAAATTTTCTTCACTATTTTTTTATTTTTGTGTTAAGCTTACCGACTTTTCAGTAAGGCTAAATTCAATCAGCACAAATGAAATAAGCTTCTTATTGCACATTTCATATAAAAAACACAGACATACACGTTGTGTGAAGTGTCAGTCTATAAAAATAGCTTTAACTTGCAACTGGCACATGGGTATAACGGGCAAACATTGAACCCGTAATATCCGAACTAGTGGAAAAACAATGAACAATCACGAAGGAACGCGTCGTACTTGACTAATTCGCATTTGTTACGGCGGCGCACACAGTTTTTATTACAGAACTTTAGTATGAAACGAGACTGAAGTTCAGAGGCACGGAAAGGCTTAAAGCGATCGGAATTTTTTCAAGAGAGAACGTCACACGAAACAGTGTTTCGGAAAGGTGACAGCGTTAGTTTGAAGAAAAGTGCACTTGTGAAAACGTTAGCTCTAGCGACATTCACTGTAATAATTTCTAACAGCATTTAGTCCATCACATGTATTTGAGCGACAGTATTAGAGGTGAAGACTCACAAAGTTTCATACCGCGGCCACAAGAATTTCATGAACAGGAAAGAGCCCATAATTATATTCGACATCATTTGAACGACACGCCAGGAAAAAGTAAGGAAAAACTATGCAGCCGAGCCAACACGAGTTTCATCAAACGCATTCAGCCGACAGCAGCTTGACTGCCGTCTTGATAAGTTAGTCTACAGACACTGCACTTCTGTCAGTCCATAAGGCTTGCTGAGAACTGGGTTGGCTTATGTACTGGTGCGAAATCAATACCTGCTCAAAGAATGGGTCCAAATACATGTGCCCACCCTTGCCTCTAAGAAACCTGTAGAAACTCCAAGGAACTGCAAATCCTCGAGTCAACACACCGCAGCGCCACGAAAAACATGTGTTGCCCCGCCGCGGTGGTCTAGTGGCTAAGGTACTCGGCTGCTGACCCGCAGGGCGCGGGTTCGAATCCCGGCTGCGGCGGCTGCATTTCCGATGGAGGCGGAAATGTTGTAGGCCCGTGTACTCAGATTTGGGTGCACGTTAAAGAACCCCAGGTGGTCTAAATTTCCGGAGCCCTCCACTACGGCGTCTCTCATAATCATGTAGTGGTTTTGGGACGTTAAACCCCACATATCAATCAATCAAAACATGTGTTCCCCGATTTAGGCATCATCGCGGGATTCACGCTTTACTTGGTCGGCGTAACTCACTACAGCTTCTTTTCTCTGCCCGCCACAACTTTCTGCCTTTATCTTTCCCGTAGTTAGCATGGCAACCGAGCGAGATAACAGAGCGCGATCCAACTTGTAATATCGCTGATCGAGCGGCGAGAAGGAGCAGAGGCGAGCGCTATACGAACTCAAGTCAACCACTTTCCGCGCTTGTGCCTCATTCAAAACTCACAAAATAAGAAATAAAGAAGACATATACGCAGAAGAAATGTTTTTTTACGGTGGTATAAAATTGATTTACTTGTGAAAGCTTGTCAAAGGCAACAAATGCGAACATCCACATCAACCTTAATCCGCTCAACCAGATATGAAGATACTCGGCAACTGCTAAAATTGTGCACGTTCCTTGAAACCGAAACTAGAGTTGAGTTTCCCTGATCTGATATGACTACAACGCGAAATGATAAATTTAACGACTGCGACACACCTAACCAAATTTTTTTAAAGAGAGATGACAACAAAATCTTCCACGTTACGCAAACCACATCAATTCAGACTCAAGAGCAGAGCATACTTAACTGATCACTGCTTCAATCGCATACGCTATAACGTTGCAATACATTTGTTTTCATGTATACATGGTAACTCGAGACATATATATGTATAGCTGAAGAAGCTGTAAAAAAATGGCGCCGGATCTGCATGATCCATTGCAAATACCGCCGAAAGACGATAGTCTTGCGTCTGGAGAGATTGAACAAAACGTTTATCTGATGTTTTGCGCAAGAAAATCGGTGAAAGGTATCCTGGAGGCGCTGCGTTAGAGTGCCTCGAGCGTGCAGCGGAGGCGAACGAGCGCATCGAGGCACGTTAGACGCGAGCGCCATCTGCCAGTTACCTTCGAAAACGAAGAAAGCCATGCGGGCCCGCGGAGAAAGATGCGTGCCTTTCTCTGAGGCGATAAGGTGTACAACGCAAAGCAACGGGTAGGTGCCACCACCGTGTCGTTTCAGCAAAGCCGCTTGGTAACGCTGGCTTTTTTGAACACTGCGTTGCACTGTCAGCGCAGCGTGTTTAACGCTACGGTCCTTAGAATTACGGTCCTTCTCTAGTATAAATGCACTCATACAAAAAACCAACGTGTTGTTATGGTACTGCACATATGCACAATGATTGCTTTTTAATTGACAATCGCACAAGTATGAACGCTGAATCTTGAGCAATACTGGTGGGCGCTGTGGATGAGGTCGGCCGTTTGAGGTATCGTTAAGAGCGGACAAACAGACAAATGTACAGACAGACAGACAGAACAAAATTTTTCGTCGAAGGTCCCCAAGAAAAGCTATCGTCTTTAAAATTGACCCCATATCTGCATATTAATCTACAAATGTCGTCGAAAGACTCCTTGCGTGTGGAGAGAGTGAACAAAACGTTTATTTGATGTTCTGCGCAAGAAAATCGGTGAAATGTATCCTGGAGGCGCTGCATTAGAGTGGCTCGAGCATGCAGCGGAGGCGAACGAACGCATCAAATCACGTCACACGTGAGACATGAACGCCATCTGGCAGTTTTCTTGGAAAACAAACCGCGTGGCTCTGAGACGAGTGTGCGCGCCCGTCTCAGAGGGTGATAAGGTGTAAAACGCAAGGCGACGGGTAGGTGCCACCACCGTCGCATTTTAGCAAAGCCCTGGAAACACTTGCTTATTCATGCAAGCATTGCATGGTCAGCGCAGCGTGATAAGCGCTATACGGTCCTTAAAATTACTTATGTATGTCTTTTCTAATAAAAGACGCACATGTAGAATATATACGTCTTGTTATGGTGCTTCAGACATGCGCAATAATTACTTTTTAATTGACAATTGCAAAAGTATGAACGCTGAACCTTGAGCAACATTGGTTGGCGCTGCAGATGGGGTCGGCCGTTTAAAGTAACCGATGCCAGTAAGAGTGGACAAACAGACGAATGTACAGACAGGCAGGCCGACCAAAATTTTTTTGTCGAACGTCCCCAAGAAAGACTACCGTCTTTAAGAACTGGATAGCCATAAACAATAAAACTGTGGTGCGAACGTTGTCATGGCGACGCATCGCAGCGCGGCGTCAATGGAAAGCGACGCATTCGAAGTGAGAGAGGAAGAAGAGGCAAACATAATGTATGTGGCCAACATAACATTGTAAAGCGTTTCTTCGTTGTCGGCGTCGTTCCGTGCGTCGTTTTGTGATCAGGAGATACATTGCTGCGCAGTCCCCTCTTGCTCAAATTCTCATCGTAGTATTCAATTTCCATTCAGAGCCTTGGCGACCATTTTCGCCACGTTCACCTCTCTGTCACCGCTCTGTCACCTGCTGCGGACGTCTGTAAAGAAGCCGCACGGGGGGCACGTATTCAAATGGCGGTGACCACATAACGCATGTTCCGTACGTGAGGCAACGCAGTGCAATGAGACTGATTGATTTTGATCAAAGATTTGTGGGGTTTAACGTCCCAAAACCACCATATGATTATGAGAGACGCCGTAGTGGAGGGCTCCGGAAATTTCGACCACCTGGGGTTCTTTAACGTGCACCCAAATCTGAGTACACGGGCCTACAACATTTCCGCCTCCATCGGAAATGCAGCCGCCGCAGCCGGGATTTGAACCCGCGACCTGCGGGTCAGCAGCCGAGTACCTTAGCCACTAGACCACCACGGCGGGTGTAGTGCAAAGAGGCAGCTCAACAAAACGATGTGGCATATAACGAAGACATGCAAGTAAATTGATACCGATATCCTTTTATAAAAAAAAATCACAGTGCATCCACGGAGTGAAAGATTATTGGTAGGGCGAAGCGTTCGCCAGTCCGTCCGCGTTTCCGTCCGTCCATTGGTTTTTACTTCCATCTATCCGTGTACCCGTCGGTGCGTCTGTACGTCCGTTATTCTGTCTGTCCGTTGTTCCTTTGTCTTTCTGTCTGTCTGTCCGTGTCCGTGTTCGTATGGCCGTCCGTCCGTCCATCTGTCCGTCAGTTCATCTGTATATCCATCCGTCCGTCCGTCCGTCCATCTATCTAGTGAACACTCCAAGTACAGCCATATCACATCTTTTCACCATGTATTCATCGTATACAAGTGCCGCCATCCAGCGGATATTGTAAGGACCGCTCCTTCGGGTATGCGCCATCGGTAGTTTCGCACTACAACGAGGGACGCACAAGCCCCGCCATAAGGAGCTTCACCCCTAAAAAAGAAAAACTTGTGCTGCGGGAGCCGACAAGAGTAGCAAAGGCTACGAATTCTACGGTTGCCTTGCGACATGTTGCCCTCAATTCCTGTTTGTCATCGCTTGCGTATGCATAGGCTACAGTAAACATTACTCAAGGATGCAATACGGGTGAATAAAAAACATTTTTGTGATAAATACGACGAAGATGTTTAGAGGAGCTCTTTCCTGCACATCATGTTTAGTACATGCATGTTTAGGCCTCACCACCACCTAAGGCACCAAATTTTAATTTTTTACGAGGCAGCCCATGCCACCTTAGAAGCTCGAATAAAGGTGGAAGCTAGATTTTTTAATGGCCATACCGGATAAAGTCTATGGGCATGAGCTGTGCATATCGAGTGTTCATATGAATATGGACGAGAGCATAATATCCTTTAATTTACGTATGTTGTATTATAAGAATTTCATCGTTTACGTGTAATGTTTGTTAGCGTACTAGGTCGCATGGTTGCGTCGTGCGAGTATACCTTACAATACATTGTTAGCAAAGCGCATTCCCATCTGCATAGCATACAACACACGATCCCCGCGGACCGGCGCGGCTCGCTGCTTAACGGCGCCTGCAGCAGCAGCAGGGCATCATATCCAAGAGCAAACGAATAGGGGAGGAGGGTGGGTTATGAAATTGCTGCTGACAGGAACAACTCGAAACGATCCCTGCGGAGAAACGGCGGCGACAAAAACCCGATTTGTTCGGCTGCCATGCACCGGCGCGGTTGGGCCGCCCGCACACAGGGTCCACGCGGGCGAACTGGTGACAAATGACGTCGGCTGCTCTGCTGTATCGAAGGGAACCTGCGGCAAGAGCTATGTAGTTCTGCGGTAAAATACACGTCGGTGAGCAGCGGAATCCGACTCTGCTTTTTGCTGCGGCAGCCCGGTGAATGGAAAAAAAAGTAAGCGCGCGAAACGACCCTGATGATAGAAGCAACATTGCGAAATAACCGTGCTGTGTAAGGAAGCACAATCGCCGCTCAAAATGGTCACGCTACGGATCAGTTATTTATTTTATTTATTTATTAATAATGCCTTACAGGCCCACTAAAGGGCAGTAAGTAAGAGGGGGGGGGGGGCTACAGTATACACATTGCAAAAAAATACAGACAAAAAGTAAGAAAAAAACGAGGAAAGAAACAAAAAAAACAAACAAATGATAAGCAGCAAGGTGCAACAAAGTTATCCTGAGAATAGCAAAACGCAACGAAATCTGGTCATCAGGAAAAGATTCGCGAATAGAGATGGATACGATGTGATCTGGAAGGCATTTCCTATGTGCTCTCACTCGAGGTAATGGTGACGACTTAAATGCCAGTGTGTGACCCTGAATGCGCATGAAACTAGGTGCGTTGTGAAAATACGTCGAGATGTGAGGAAGCATGCGAACAAAGAGGGGCCGCACAAACAAAAAATAGACACAGAAAAGAAGTACCGCACAGCGCTACCTAAAGACATGGCATTCCTTCTTGTACCAAGTGATCGAAGGGACACTGACGCATTCATTCCTCTTCATCTGTATGTGATATGCCTCATGTACTTCACGTGTTAATGTTTCCATGCTTCGTCCTATCATGCGAGTTTCTCCCGAACAGCGGTGCGCAGCCACACGAAGCACAATGGAACGACAGGTGTGAACCCACAATTGATTGATAATATATGCTCCCTAAAGCGATCATTAACACAGCGTCCCGTCTGGCCTATAGGGACGACTTGCCACCACTCAAGGAATTTTCATAAACGACGTTCATCATGGAACGCAGAACTGACCAGGCGTGCTTCTTTTCTCGTGAAAACTTGGCTTTTTCTTGCAAAAGAAAAAAAAATGCGCGCACAAAGCTTCGCGAGTTTGTTGTACGCCAAGAAGACTACTGGAACGTCATGCCTGTTTTCTTTTTTCGTTGCGCTTTTTCAAATATGTTACAAACACTGTTTTGTGTGCGTGACGCTAAGTGGTGATATAAAATAGTACACTATTAATCAGGTCCTGCAGGACCTGATTAAGAGTAACATTTTACGTCTCTGCTTGGCGTCTAGTTTGGTCTGGTTTTCTAAATATCGGCCCATGTTTAGAAAACCAGACGAAAAATGTTCCGTTTCCTTGTTATGTATAGTACTTCAAGCGGGACTTAAAAGTGTAGCGCACAATGAGGGTATATTCCCTTCCTCCTCATCCACCTTCCCTCTACTTTTAGCTCAAATCACTCCTCCCCAGCCTTTACTGCTGCCGTGCCATATGCATGCATGACCACGCTACAGATGGATATATGCTATGCGTATAGTTTTACCTGCGTTGCGGCAAGCGACTGACACGATGACGGAACACGTACGACAGCACTGGTTCCTAACGTGCTCCGCACTCCGAACATTATGCTTGAGCTTTTGCGTGAATCACGATATGGTTATGAGGAACGTCATAGTGGGTATGAGTAAAAACGATGAAGTCCACACATCTCAGGTTCCCTAATGTGTACCCTACATTTGAATCAAATTACGTGTACCGGTTGTTTTGCGCTTTTCGCATACCTAAATTCAGCCGCCATGGCGGGCAATCTAACTCGCATCCTGGTGCGTTGCGACCTTATAACTGCCCCGGCAAGCCCAGCGAGAGGGCACAGCGCAATTGGAAGAAATTCGGCGCTACAGAAAAACGAAAACAAAAAGAGCGACGCACACACGCTGTGTTTGCTGCTGTAGCTATTCTACGCATCGCAAAAAACAAAAAAGCCACAGGGCAAGGAAGGGTCGAAGAGGAGCGCTAACTTTCGACGAAGCTTATATCGGAGAGTGTACGAAGATACGCTCTCAAAACGCAGAAAAAAAAAACGAAGTTATTTCACAAGCACGCAAGAGCATGTGCGCGAACACCTACATTTTCAGGAAAGTCACTTCTTTTTAACGCAGGAATGACTGTTTTTTTTTTACGTTTCGAGAGTATATAGCAGCGCACTCTCCGAAATGAACATTGTTAAAAATTAGCGTTTGTCTTCTTCCCTTTTATTGTTCAGCGTATTGTTTTTCATTTGAGTTACGAGGACAGTTATGTATTACCAGCATGCTGGCGACACCGCAATAATGATAGTTTTTTTTTCAGTCACAATACGTTTTACGTCCAACTTTAACAGAAACGACAGTTTTGTCTGCCAAACATATCGATCGGCGCATTCGAGAAGCAAGCATAAGCTGGCCTTCGGAGGAATAAAACGTCAACGCCCTCAAATTTTCGGAGTGTTACAATTTTCTTAATATCACGCGAAAAGTTAAACATCTCGTCAAATTCAGAGCAATCTCGCTAACGGTTCACTAGACGCCCTAATTAACAGCATAGCTGCAAAGTTGAGATCAGAAACTAAATGCAAGTAAAATGCGCTGAATGAAGCATGAAGAGCTGAAAAAAAAAGGTTAAAAATAATATTCTGGCTGAGGAACAAAATTCGAGAGTGTCAACGAGGGCAAAAACAAAAAAAAAATATTTTGTGAAACCAGCAATTTATGTTCAACCTTGCTTCAAGAAAAAGAAACAGTACGATAACGCTGCCAAAGAAATTGGCAACAACACTGTGATATGGCAGAAAGAGAGAGAGAAAAACCATGTTTGAGGAAGAAAACGTAGCTAAGAAAAAAACAGGAAGAATGGATTAAGGCTCGCTACAACTCTGCGATAACAATTATTTCCGAAGCTTCCAGATGCGAGCTTGAAGATAAGGGAGTCGGGAATCGATGACGAATCGCAATGAGTGTGTAGAAGTTCTCGTTGTGAGTAAGTGACCGTGAATAAAAGTAAAGAGTGGCAAACAACAGGCGCGTGCCGTATGACATGCTACGAGAAAATTCGATAAGAGAAAAACGGGCCAAGCGTTCAGTCGCACAGATCTTAAAGGATGGCTGGCAAGCGGCAACGAGAAAGAGAGGTGACTGTTCAGAGACGAAAAATCGTGGCTGTTTTTCCGCAACAAACTGATCTTCCCTAAAGGAAAGCTGCTTTAGTACGTCTCATTCCAGCAAACTAATACTCAGAAGCACTCTTCTTATAAAATGAACACTGTATCGAAATTAACGCAAATAATTTCGCGGAACTGAGACATCCGACATTTTTTCTTTCTTTCTTAATCCGAGTTCCAGAAGGAAATGCGCTGAAGATGCAGTGAGAGCGAACTACATGACGCTGAAATATAGGTGGAAGCTCTGGTGAAAGAAACAAGTAGAGGCATTTTTCTGGAAGACAGGTCAGAAAACGGAAGTCGGCTTCAATTCACTAAGAAGCATCTGTCATCCCTCCCCCCCCCCCCTCCCACCTGTCCCTTCTCACTTATGCCAATGACCCACCACGGCGGTAATTTCCACTGTCAGATTTACCATAAACTTCTTCATCTCTTCGCAACTCTGAAGAAATCCATTCCAGCCTTCATTCTGTCTTGCATGTATACTATTTCTTCCTTGTAAGCCGAGATAAACATGACATTGGGTCAGTTGCAAAGGAAAACAAAAGTGACGCAAGAGAAGCCGGAATGGAGAGACAATCATGGAACTGGGTTTTCACATATAAACTTTGCTTTTTCTCAAGTTGTTGTAAGCTTGTTTTTCACCTTTAAATAAATAAAAAAGATACCACACAACATACGTCCACTACCGGGTCGAATCCTTTCGGCACCAAACGATAAAACTGCCAGTCCCCGACCAGGCAATATAACAATATTTATGAGTGAATATGAACAAAATTTAATGTTACCTCAACATTTAGCGTCTCGTAGACATGGAAGAAACTTCCTTCCTCATGCAATTTCTGATTTCACTAACGTGTAAATGCATTCATTTTTCAGACCCAAGTCAAGGTAATAATATCAACTCACAGTTTCAAAAACCATGATTAACTGGGACCAAAAAAAAGAACTCTTTACAGAAAACTGTATGTCATCAAGCAGCCGCGCCTGCCAAAATGTCATAAATCACGACTTATTGCTCGCCGGCAAATGTTTTTGCAAACACAGCATAAAAATAATCGATTCATTCGTTTTTTAAGCCCGTTGTTACCCGTTTAGGCCCATCCTAAACAAAGCAGGAACAAGCAAAAACAGCACGACATGTGATGTTCAATGCATCATTAAATACCTTTAGGCCACCGAATTATTGAAAAAAGCAAGACAAATTGGTCAAGCCCCTCGGGTCTCGTGTGTTATAAAAAAAAATATGAACACCTGTACGTTGCAGCACAAACAGCACAAACAAGAATGAGAGCAGGCTGAAAGACAGCATTCGTTAACTCATCAACCAGAATAAGAAGCAATCACGTAACCAATTCATCAATAATACACTTGCCCCGTATTACAGCGACGCGGTATCAAGTGAGGCTCCGTCCATGTAGCGCACGAAGGTCGGAAGCACTTACCTGCACAGAAAAAAAAAAACAATATTAAAGAGAGGTCAGAACAGCATTGGTGCGCGGCAGTATATTGCACAAAAAATTATGGACGCTATTTAAGAGTATGCTGATGGGCTGATTTACAGCACCCGTCCAAACACACAAGACACCCGGAGAGACTTTCTCTCTTGTTTTTTTTTTCATATTGACTGGATAATGCAATGAGTGGCTTTTGGAACCACAAACCATACGCCAGCAAATCCTCCACCAATGTGCCCTCTTTAGTAACCCACGAAGTGCCGACAAACAAACTTTACTGCAAGACCGACCCGATAAACAACGCTGCCCCGCCGCGGTGGTCTAGTGGCTAAGGTACTCGGCTGCTGACCCGCAGGTCGCGGGATCGAATCCCGGCTGCGGCGGCTGCATTTCCGATGGAGGCGGAAATGTTGTAGGCCCGTGTGCTCAGATTTGGGTGCACGTTAAAGAACCCCAGGTGGTCGAAATTTCCGGAGCCCTCCACTACGGCGTCTCGCATAATCATATGGTGGTTTTGGGACGTTAAGCCCCCCATATCAATCAAACCGATTAACAACGCTAGAATGCAACGCACGAGCTTTCGCATTTACGCAGTAACGTACGCTCCGATAAGTTCACTCCACATGCAAGCTTCCGCACCACTACACGAGTCACAACGATGTGAGTTTCGAAGGCGTATGTCTTGCATAGCTCGAACGCATAAGCGCTCGCGTTACTTTGTGCAGCGTGAAAGCGCAGAGACAAACCTATTCCATTTCGCAAAGAGAACTCCCAGAGTACTCCATCGCGTCCTTCCCCCCTTCACGTGCGTTGGTGGAAAATCCACGGTGGGCGGAAGACAGAGAGAGAGAGAAAGAAAGAGAAACCGGGGTAGGTGCCATGCCAGTGAGGACCTGGGCCGTGAGTCTGGCTTCTGCCAAATGTTGACTCGGCGGAACCCAGGCTCCCTGCACAAATACTTCTCTCGCACAACACCGCCGCCCAGCGGCGAAGCTCCACCATCTGGTTTTTCGCGCGGGCAACGAGAGCTAGACGACGAGAAATGAGGGCCACACAACTAGGAGGATTCCATTGGTTTCCACTGCTGCAACTCCTCTCATTAGGAATACGCATTTCCGCAGTGCGTTTGCACCGTGTTATTCCGGCCTCACCCCAGACTTCACCCATTGAAAGCAAAGTCCTCTCGGCAAGCGTATAGAATCGCTTCCTAGCTCAATCCAGCGACAAGGAAAACAAGGTTATTTCAATCTTCACACTCATGTGTTGCGCGAACTGAAACATTCCAATTTTAATTAAACCACGCATTCAGTACCCCAAAAAAGCTTTGTATACCACCCTAAGCAACGAACCTTCTAAAACGAAACGCAACCATCCCATTACGCTACGCTGCACGACGGGCGACACATAAAATACGGGTTCATCGGTCTGTGTCTCGATGCTCAAGACGTCTTGCACCGGGAACTGGTATTGCGCCTCCGTTATACAAAGACAGGCGCCGCGAGATCATGCAAAATAGAGCGACGACGAAGTGAAATGATGACGCTGCAGAAGTACGAAGCGTGGGGCAACAAAACGTGGAAGAAATATTGCAAGCTCACTTGCAGTTTTAAAGAAGCAATGAAGAGAAGTACGACATCGATTTGTACATTTTATAACGATAAAATAATCATGAATATTGTAGATCCAACAACCTCAGGCTAAGATGTCGTTCGCCGGAATGAAATGTAGCGTAGCACAAGATTCTCTCTCACTAATTCTGCCCCGAATTCATAGCGCTGGTATACGTCTGTGTGACGTCATAAACCTTGCTTATACTCACGTATTTAAGTGAATACTTACGGAGAGAGGAAGGGCGACATGATAATTCCCCATTTCGACACTCACCAGACAGGGGCGAAAAAAAAAAAGAATTCACACGGCACTGACGGATAATGTAAAGCCAATTATTGATGCTTAAATCAACTACACTTTCATTCATAAATTGATTGCTAATTGGGTCGTTGTAAAAAAGCGGTAGCTTAGCGGAAAAAAACTTGGAGTAAGGTAAGTAACACAGCCTACAGCAGCGCATAATATCCATGTGGTGAAGGAGAGAATAATCAACACCAGTACCAAACGACAGCAGGAGAGAAATCGAAATAACAGCGGAATTCGCCTCAAAGCTGTCAACAAGAATGTGTGTTTTGGCGCAGCACTTATTGTGTTCGAAAACAAGGGAATGCTATAATGGTCCAATCATGGCTCGTCAATCTCAGAATTTTTACAGATGACGCTTGTATAAGTTAGGCAATCTCAACGCAGGTAGGCAGCATGCACGTGCGACAACAGCTAAATATTATGCACTAATTCGGAAGAGGTAGCTCGTTTTCCCCTTCATGTCAGCCACCGCAACTTTTAATTGCGAAGCAACGGTGCGCTACGAACCGCCTTCGGAAGGAGCACTCCCATGTGTCCGTGCTGTCAGCTTTCTAAAGCGGCGGCGATGTAAGCACAGAAAGGGACGAGACCACCGAAGATGGCAAGGGTTATTTTACAGGGCGCGTAGCGCCGGAGCTGACAAACGCGAAATTGACGTCCGCGGATCCATCCATCTTCCGTCCGTATACCCCGACACTCCCTGCTTCTCGCGACGTTATTGGTTATTTTTTGTTTTCCGGCTCGACGTCAGAGGCTTCCTCTTCCGCCTCCTCCATACCCGACCCGCTCTTCGACACGCTCGTCGGCCACCGAGGCACCGCTGGAGCCGTGGGATCAGGGCGATGCCTTCACTTCACACGTGGGGTTTCACGAAAAGATCACAGAAAGAAAATGCGGCCGCCTGCAAAGGCCGCAATCTTGCAGCTGTTCAACCATCAGTAGTAACGATTGGATAAATTGACCTGATTAATCTGAAGAGTGTATTCGGTTTACGCCATTGGTTGCTCTCATTCTTTCATGGCACTGTTAACCACGATGAAATATGTTAATAAAAAAAAGAATGTATTTATCAGTGCCTTGCACGGAGAATAACATTCCGTGTCCTTATAACTGTCCTTATCAGTAAACTTGCCAAATCTTTTTTTCAAGTTGAACAACAAGTAAACACAGTTTGTTACTTGCAAACTGTGTAGCACAGCTGTTAGTATACGCGACATTTGAACATTTTTCGTTCCGTTGCATTTAAGGTTTCTCAATTGGAACCCGTCGCGCCATTTCACGCGCAGGCTCGTGTGACATGGCACGTGTGAGAATTTGCGGGTCACGTAGTACATGACTTTACATTACAACCGAACTCTCTTGGTAGTCTTCCCACCGTTACACGCTATTGTGAAACAAAATATAGTGACACGCATTCGAACGATCCTACGGTACAAGGATACATGTTTCGTTGCGGGCGGGGGGGGGGGAGGGGGACAGCATCGTTGTCAACACAGCTTTCATTCGGTCCTCAACGGAACGAGATAAAAGAGTTGAAATACACACGATGGGAAAACACGGAATATCGACGCGTTCCGCCAGTACACTCGTTCACGCCGCGAAAGAGAAGGCGTCAGCGCCGACAGGGCGAGGTGTCGGTGAGCAGAAAGCGCAATGTCGTGCAAACAAGAAGGGAGGCCCACACGGAGAGAAAGAGGTTAAAAGGATTCACTCAACCCTGGAGCTCATTACGAGTCGAGCTGGACACTCGGTCGCTTGTAAGTACAACCCACACCTTCGAAGTAGAAGAGACAGGGCTACGGTGTACTCAAGACAGTGCAGGGACGGGGAACACTATAGCAGTACTTTGATTGGAGCGAGGCAAGGTTATCTTCAAAGAGAGAAGGCTGCCGATGGGGTGCGTACGTGCAGCCCCGCATAATGTTTTTCCTGTGCCAGTAGTAATTTTCATGCTAGTCAACGGGAAAGAGACAACCGCTTTGCTGTCGAACACCGCATGGAAAAACCAAGAGAGGAGTGTTCAAGTGGTAGCCGCATCTAACGTATGTTCAAGGTCATCGATAATGTAGAGTCGTCGTAGTCTGATTACTACGCATGTTAAACCTAATAATGTCGCGTTGAACCAAACGCACTTCGCGAGGCAACCGTTTCCGTTGGTACAATAACGCTGCAAACATATTTCGGAAGAGAGAAAAAATACATTTATCGCAAGCTACGTCGTGTCGATGTGAGGCGACCGAAAGTACACCCGCAATGTCGCACATGTGCGATTGTCTAGTGCACAAAGATAAATCCTACATAGTAACGCGATCAACAATGTTACGGAATAATAACGCAGATAATGTATCTGGCACTTAAGGTAACAACTCAAAGAATATGGTCGCTTACGATCCAAGATAAACATTACCTCCACCAGTCAAGTAGCGGTGGGCTTGTCGGTCACCTAGCTAAGATAGTTGCACGAGCTGGGTTTTTTTCGAACCTTAAGAACGTTTTCCGTGCTAATGTAAACACCGCACATATCAAAAACTAAAAGTTCATCATTTCTACTTTGAATACTAACTTTGGCTCATAGAATTTCCAACAACAATTGCTAGAGGAAATTCTGGCACTGCGATCGTTTAGCCACCGTGAAAACGGTGGGTATGTAGTATCCAGATTTGCCTAACGTTCATGCTTCAGGCTTCGAACACGCTTGTGGCCCTGTTTATTGTTGCCTTATGGCATTTGTATCGGACAAAAAAAAGTGCATCGTTGTGAACTTTGCGATCCAATTTGAACTGGTGAGCCTGAAAGATTACTGTGGTGAAGTGCATAACTGCTGAACATTTGCTGACCTTCGTCTAGTGACAACAGGGCTCCATGCCACACGGAGCCGCAGGAAAGAAAATTAGGCAAGTCAGTGTTCTACTTCCCATCATTACCATGCTGGCTAAAGCACCGTGCGTAGAAGCTCCCACGCTGACTAGAGTAAGATTTCGCTCTGATGTACCATTAGGAAACTTTGTTCTTCGGCTAACTAGGGACGTTGATTGTTGCTTATGAAATTCTCCAGGATGGTCAAGTATTCGACTCAGAACCAGCGACAAGAACCTGCATCTGTATGTGTACACTAACCATCTGAATCACACGTAAAGGGTTTCACGTCACAGAAATGAGTAAATGAGGTTGAATGGGACGCATACTCAATTTATCTGATGGTACTGATTGCAGGGGACGGAGCCTGTATCTATTCTCACGTAGTAAACGAATATATGACGGCATTCGAGAGTGGCTCGCTGCTATGGTTAGGTTTTGAGATAAACGAACCTCAACGCTCACGCCTTCAACAAGTGTCACATCATCGTTGATTTTTTTCTTTACTGACGTGGCCACGTTACAATAGCGTCGTTAGTAACGACCTCACTGATGGCGCCATCCGGTCCATCCCCGAAGACAAGAGGCGCTTCTCTTTGGCGCGGCCGTTGTGAGCGAATGCCGTCCGTGTGCTAAAGCGCAGCATGCATATACATGCGCTATATATAGCCTATCGAAATTGCACACTTTCCCCATATGGTGGCCTGCGCATTCTCTGAGGTTGCAGATATATACCACAATAATCGTCTCTTGGCTTCCAGACAACGCTGTTGCCTCACTCAAGGATTAGAAATGAATTGACAAAAGACTTTATTGGCAACGCGAATGGATAACACGCTTTCATCTAGCCAGCTAGGCAAATTCATGAAATAACCATTTCCATGCTCGCTGAAGCGCCATGCGTTGCAGCTCCCATAGACACTAGCGCCAGAGTTCCCTCTAGTGCATATTTAGGAAACTCTACGAGTCTAAGAGCCGCTTCGCATCTAAAAGAACGAAAGCAATGCGCTGCATGCCACCATAACTTGGTCGACACACGCTTCGCGTTACAAGGACATGGCCTACTCGTGAAACTGAGTTAGTTTTCACATGTTCAATCTTCCTTTTTTATGGCGGGGCGAAGAAGGTGCCAGTCCGACTACAAGTCATTTTCGCACTTGTGTTTGGCACTATCCAGATAAACCGTCTCCAATAAATTCCCCATCGTGTATAACACGTCACGTCACTTAAAACGAAACTACCCCTCTTGGGAATACTGTAACCTATATTGCACTATTCTGCAAAGAGTGCCTAATGCTTTATTCCCTCGATGAAAAAAAGAAATCGATTGCTGGTCGTCTGATTAGTAAACGTTGCATTTTAGGAGCTTGCTCCTGTTGCTGGGGGGGGGGGGGGGGGGAGGGGTGTCTCTCGTCGTTGTGCCGGTGTGTACGCTACATGTTCATTGCTCCCGCTAGAAGCGCAGCTGTGCTCTTCGTTTTAAAAGCTCTCACTAGAAGGCGCGCCACCGCTCAGGCGCTCAGGCGCTCGCTACACTCTTGATGCGTGCTCTATAGTTTCACTCTCGGCGCGCTTCCTTTCGTCGGGAGTCACTCAGTACGCGTCGATACCGCTGCCCACTATGAACACCGCAGAAGCCAAGGTGGCGGCGCGGAGGGCTCACAATGCGGCTGCAGCGCGGGCTCACCGTGATGACATTTCTCGAACTTTCCACTACATTCTATAATGCAAGATCCTCTGGCTTTGTACTTTACGGATCACAAAGCCATTATACTAAAAGGGAAACGTTCCTGCGAGCTTATGTGACTCGTTAATAAATTCTTCAACAAAATGTATATACTTCGTCAGTATGTAAATATCCGTACATGGTACATTCATATGTAAATAATAAACATTGTGTGTATAACATGTATATACAATCACACCACAACTCTCGTGTCACGCCTCTACATGATGATGGCTGAGCATAAGAAAGAAAAAGGTGACAACCACCCATTTGTAGCACGAAGCCACAAGGAAACAGGACGAATTTTTCGGCAACTAAGAAGCTTTCCTGTCTGAGAAATCCGTAAGCATTTCCTTGTGGCCTCGAGCTATGCAAACGGGTGGTTGTATTCTTTCTCTTTCTTAACCCTTCCATCACCTTGCGAGTTACCACAAAACTAATTTGCAATGATTGAGCATAAGTACAAAGGATTCACGGTTTACCGAATTTAGCCTCTGGAGCAAGCTGCAGCATAATTATTCCCTTCGTGAATATGCAATATTTTTCATTGTTATGAGCAGTACTAGCTACAATTATTTCACAGGAGAGGAAAGGGCAAGGGTTACGCTGCTCAGAAAGGTGAACACACGTCACGTGATCGAGGGAGGCAAAACGATGTGCGCGTACCCAATTTGTACTCTTCTACATGCTCAGAGATCGCTATTACAAGGGAAACGTGGTTCAGTGCAGCAGTATGCACGGCGCACTGTTTGACACGCACCTTCCGTAGGTTTCTAACGGCGCTTCACACACGAATATATAGGGACCATTTTCTTCAACAAGGTTTGTGGCGTTTGATGCAAGGCCACAAATGATTTGGCAGCTTACCTCTGAATCAGATTTGTCTACCTCGCAAGCATGCTCGTCCTTGTTTGTTTCAGCGAAACGCGGAGTGTATCTCTGACACCCCTTTGAGAAGAACAACGCCGTCACTCTAATTCGTTGCCAACTCAGTTACGTGTGCGCCTTTGAATAAGATGCCATCACCCAACCGGCCGCCACGTTCTATATTAAACAATCGAGTACGCGGGGGCACAGCTTCCACGAGAAACGCAAGCCAGTACTTCGAAGCAACCCCGCTAGGGCGCACCAGCTAAAAATCACCGTTGCTTCCACACGTCGTCGCTTCCGACTCAACTGCGAAACAGCGGCATTACATAATGCTTCTCGAAAAGAAATGAACTCGCACCGCTGGCGCTGGGCTGTCACCTCAAACTAACTGCTACACCTCAATTTTTCCCGCAACCAAATCTATCTACCTCAAAAAAAAAAAAAAGAACACGCCCATGCACACATTTTCATCGCAGATCGATTACTTAACGTCCGCTTAACTGCCATCACACTCACTGCGTTCGATTTCGTCACTAAACGAGGAATGAAAAACTAGAATTTGCCAGTCGCTATAACGATGAAAATTCGCTATATTGTAGAACACGAATGGTCCGCGAAATTAGGAGCCGTTTAGAGTGCGCTGTTGATTTTTTATTCCATTCTTTAGAATTTTTAGTCTACAATGAATGATGTGGGGACAAAGCACGTTCCACACTATGCTGGGCGGTAGCTTGCCCTCGTGGACAGCGTACTTGAAGCTCTGCAAAGAGTCTTTTTTTTTTCAAATTAGCCCTTTTATGTACACATGTGCGTGATTCACATTCGTTGCCGCGAATATTCCTATCACGCGAGCAGGATCCTGCTGACGAAAATTGGCACGAAACGTAAACGGTCGCGCATCGATCTTTCATGCGCATGACCGACTCACTTCAGTCGTTGGTCGCGCTTTTTCAGTACGAACGCAATCACATGCTCAATGATATCTCCAAACAGCCACAGCGTAGCGTATATCTGTACGTTCACGCCTCTAGAAAGCAAGTCGCGCGAAAGCGCCTAACAAAGACGACACGGTTACGACTATAGATATAGGACAAAGAAAGCGAGAGGATGGCAGGAGGCAAGGGCCATTTCGCAGAGATTGGCGGCACGTCGGAACAAAAGCATCGCCGTAGATGGCTGACACAAAGAGCGCAGCAGGCGACATAAGAGACACGAACACAGCGGTCGATGTAAATCTGTGCGTATATAGGTCTGCGTCCTCTCGATGAAGAAGAGCAGCGGTGGGCCAGAGGTCAAACGCTGCAGACAAAAAGAAAACTTGGGATGGGGTCATGAAATGCGACACGGTCGGCATCGGTTGTTTCCATTTTTAGACCTCGGCCAAGGCTAGGGCTCGAGTGCGGCCTTACTTCCACAAAGAGCCTACCGGGAAGCACGAAAAGAAGCTAAAGAAGGGATCCATAGCGGCGGCCGTCGGCCAGGTCATAGCCCGAGACACATGGGAATGTGTCGCGCCGGCGATCTACAACGCCGGCACCCGGGGTCCAAGCCGACGCTCTTTTTCGGCACCGAGGCTCCCCGCCTCTTTTCTTCGAAGCAGAGCAAATACACGGGGGTGCCGTTCTTGGAAGTGCCGCCACCATGCGCTCGCCTTTCACTGGGCAGAACGAAAAAGCCGGATGGCACCGCTATAGCAGGGCTTCTCTCCTTCTGTGTGGCAAGCATGTGGCTTCAGGCGACATTTCGTTGGCTTGAGGCGCGGGTTTTAAGAGAGGAAAATGCTGGCGCGTAAACTACTTCCATGAGAAAGGAGTTCACGTCCGTCCATCAAAGTAGTTTTTAGCGGGTTCAAAAACCAAGCATTGCCGTCATGCATGTACACCAAGGTCACTTACCAACAGGGAAGTCCCCTGAAAAAGAGGATATTTACAGAAGAATAGAAATTTAGTGGATCACACACGCCCGGCACTGCCAAATAAAGAAGGGCAATCTGCTGAAATTGACTTCAAAAGCGGGAATGAGATTAACTGACACCACATAGCTTGTGAAACGTAGTTATTTACCCAAAAACGCCAAACCCTTTTAAGTACACCATCCTGTCAGTTTTTCTAACTTATCCCATTTCATCTCTTTCTGCTTTGTAAGATGTTTTTACTCGACTAGGAACACTTCCTTCAAAGAAATGGCGCTTCTGTGCGGTTATAGGTAAATACCTATACCTGGCATAAAATGTAACAAAGGAGAAATTACATTTGCTTCGTCTCTCTCTTTGATTACCACGCTGCACGACAATGTAGTGACTGTATATGCACACCTTAACTGCACGCGGCTAAATTAACCACAACCCCAAAGCGCATCGCTTCTGTCAGGTGGCACGAGTGTAGCCAACAAACTCCACTCTAAACATTTAATGTTGTGCGCGCTCAATCGAACTGCCTCACAAGACAGCGGCGCCATCGATTGCACCGGCAGCTGCGGTGGTCATCGAGCCTCCCCTACAGCGAGACCACGCTCAGCTCACAAAACCATAAAGGCGAACCGCGGCCTCGCCTGGACGCTGCCTCTGTGCAGTGTTCAGTCCAAGATTACAAGAAGGTCAACTGGGGTTCTTTTGATGCTCCCTGCACCGGAGGCTGCACAGCCTGGGAAGGTGCCTTTCGCAATCCGACCCAAACGACCAAAACAACCTCCAGGGCGTCCAGGCTATCGATGGCTGCAAGGCACAGATTTCGGTGTCCACTTCTGTTACCGTGATTGCTGCAACGAAGCTCTTTCTGAGAATACTGTCCACGCGAGAGACCGACGCTGTATCTCGGCCACTCAATGAATGCTACCAGCTGTTCCATTAGTGTAGTTTTAATGTGTGCACTTTATAAATTAATAATTAACCTAAACGATGAGAAGAATGGGTGGAGGGCTGGGGTCGCCAGACAAGACGGACGAGAAGCGCAAGGCATACTAACATAAAAAGGTTCACAGTGCCCCCAATTTTTTTGTGTATAGGATAATGACACGCACGATTCTTTCTTTTCATGTGGCCGGTTCATATGCACTGCCCGACCACGTGACAATATGTACACTGTTGACTGATAACACCAGTACCGTACTGTGCAGAAAAGGTGCGCTAGTGACTGTGTCACCAGCAATTTTGTAATAACACAGCAAGACGAACCTGACACATAACCTTCAAGTGATACAAAGGAGGAATCAATGAAATTTCATATATTGAAATGAGTGTAAACATACTTGCTCAACCACCCGCAGATAGCGAAATAAAAGATATATATATATATATATATATATATATATATATATATATATATATATATATATATATATATATATATATATATATGGAATACCTACATATACGAAGATAAGGCATGATCGCACGTTGTCATTGTGGTTGATCAGCATGCATAGTAGCTTATTATTAAAGGTGCCATCATCGTACTTCCAGACTCACTCCTTATTATTAATATTTGTTGTTGAGGTTTAAGGTCCCAAAACCCCCATATGATTATGAGAGACGCCGTAGTGGAGGGCTCCGGAAATTTCGACCACCTGGGGTTCGTTAACGTGCACCCAAATCTGAGTACACGGGCCTACAATATTTCCGCCTCCATCGGAAGCGAAATAAAAGAGTTGGAGATAATTGGTTAATGGCTAATACATTTTGTGACAAAATCGGGATTTGACAATAAGGCCAGGACTTCCTTTTGATGTGCTCAGCATAAATACTACTTCAATATTTTCTTCTTGAACGTGGGAACGTAAGCTGATATTTTGTTCAAACAAAACCCTCCCCCTTCACCCCTTCACACTCCATTCTTCTTCAGTGTACCAGCCCTGGCGGACAGTGAAGAAGTTCCTATCTGCGGCCGGCTAGGTGAAGTAAGCTTGAGACCCCCGCTATGAAGCATTCGTGAGCCAACGGACCTCTGCACAAAGTTCCTACGAACATTACCACTGTATGCTTGAATAGAAATGCCTTCTCCCAAACCTTTTGTTTATAAACATTCACGCATTCACGTGCGAAGCATGCTACACCGCTGCTGGATTTGGTCATATACATGTACACTGCATGCGCGGCAGGAAAAATGCATTACCAACGAACGCGTCCCAATCATGTTGTTCCGAAGCACTGACTCGTTGCCGGAAGCCAGGAAGAGTTCTATATAGTAAACAATAATATGGAAACGACATAGACATCTAAGCGAAGCTAGTGACAAATGGGTTGAACCACTGAAGATGCTCAGACCTAGACTAGTAGCTAGATTTTTTTTTTCAAAAGGGGGTAGGAATGAAGATGGGGGTTTAGCTACGTATTATGAATGCTCGTGTGTGTGTTTGAGTGCGTGCATGTATACAAATGCAAATTTCGAAAACCTCGCTAACGGGATGGGCGTAACTATAGCCCTTTGGCGTAACTATAGCCCCTTGGCGTAACCCCCCCACCCCCCACCCCGGCTATCTATCTGGCTACGCCAATGCTTCGACCACACCTTCTAACACCAACACCGAAGGCAACCACCGATCTATCCATAGAGGCTAAAACTCTACACCAGCTGCCTCTTTCCGGTGTGTCGAACTAACACCAACGCAAGAGATTACCTTTAAGAACGCAAGGTATAATCTTTTCCAAGTTCGAGTCGGGAACACTTCCTGCAAAAAGAGAACCAAAATATTAAATTTCTACGTGTCTCTTTGATTTCATAGCTGGCTGCCGCGATGGCGTTTCATGCTTGAATTACAGCGACGCTTTCGCCCACCACCACAGCAGGTCCGCCCGAAAGAAACCAAAGCGTGCCTCTGTCAGTTTTTGTTTTGGCTATCTAACTTATTTTCTTATCGATAAATTTACCCCTTGTGTGCACCAACAACCACACGTAAACGCTTTGTGATCCACTGTTGCAAGGGAAGAGAAGAGAACGCTTGCGCACCATGGCATTTTTCGCAAGAAAAAAAAAAAAAATCAGGAGCACGAACCATGTACAAAGTTGTTGAAGCGCGTAAGGAGCAAGACGAACTTTGAATGTCTTTGGAGCGCCGCTTCACTTACCGCACTTAAAGTTTGACGACGGAGTGGCTTTACCCATCACCCTTTTTAACTCGGTACAGTGATGCTTGCAAGCACCGAATAAAAGCACGCACGAGTGACATGAGGCGAGGTTTTCCCCGTTAGAATAACGGGCACAGGCAAAACCGTGGGCAGAACTTGGTGCAAATGCGCAGGCAGTCAAGCATGGCACACCGCAAAGGAAGAAAATAGCGAGAGAAAGAGAAATAACAAAATCAGCTAATCTCGAATAAATTGCCTGGAACCAATTTAAGGAAAGCAACGACGTGAACGACACTAATGAATCGTGTAAAAATCATTCAAGGTTTACCTAATTATTAATAACGTGAATGCTAAAAAAGGTTTTGATTTTGATAGCCACTCATGATGTGCCTCTCAACAAACACCATACGGCAGAGGAGAAATCTTTTCTGTTAATGAATCATGGCAGCGATCCGTGGGATGTAGATGTCGTCGTGCCACCATCTTTATGTCATCATCACTGTTCAAAGTAAAGTTAACGTTACTGTATATTATCAGCAAAGTTAAATTCCTTTTTAACGGCCAACAATGTCGTTGTCTTCAAGCATGCATTTTACACTTTTAAGTGTCCTGTAAGAGATTGCGGAAAATCTAAGACATTAAATGTGATATGTGATAAATGTGATAAATGTGAAATCTAAGACTTTAAATGTGAGGTATGCATAAATGAGGGTGCATAGCTTTGCAAGAAATGCGCAACAAAGTGGGTGGTTCATGATCGCAGAGAACTGCAGCGCTACAGAGATCGGACTGCGTACGCCGGAACAGGCAGACACTACGCTGTCGGCATTACTGCCGACAGCGTAGTATTAAAACTGGTATTAAACTGTAATACCAGTTTCCTATACTTCCCATCCGGTACAGCGTCTTACAGAGGGTTGGTTTTCTGTGAGCGCTACTTTGACCACACAGTGCGTCGAATACACAGAATTGTAACACGTGAGAGATGATTCGAGGCCCCCATTATGAATTAGAGGAAAATGTTGAAGTGTGCTCAACTACAAATCAAGCTACAAATCATTAACCGTTTCTCGGTACATTTTCATGCAAACCACAAATCGTCAGAAACATTAGCGACACTCTTTTTTCAGTCGTATCACATTCTAATTTTAAAGCAAAGAAGAAACAGTGCCGACAACTACAAAAGAAAACAAAAAAAGAAAAACATAAAAATAAGTAGAAGTGTGCAAATTGCATTAGAATGAAGAAACAGCGCTAACTCCAGCGATCGCAGTATTCGCTCTTTCCTTTTTTCCCTCGCTATCCTCTCTGCCGGCGTGTTCAATAATGAGCTCCGACCGCAACCGCTGCACACAAGCAGAGCTCGATGAAGTGCAACTCGGCCCCCATCCAATGCGCATACCGCGCACAAATGACCCGCGTCCACCGTCACTCCCGGCCCGATCCGCTCCCCGCGCCGCAATGCTCCACACGCGGGCGACGTTCGCTTTACGATACCTCGGAATGCAAGAGGATTCGACCACCACACGGTTGAACGAACTGTGCACAAATAGCGTCGAAACACCATTTGTCGACGCCAACACGGCAAGAGTACTGCTTCTCGTGATAAGGCAACATATTCACAATTGGAAAATGGCGTTCCGTGTACGGTTCATAATGACACGGCTTCTAAAAGACATCTGGACGTCTAACTAAAAGCGAAAAATCAAAACAGCAGCGTTTTACAAACTTTTATACTTTGGATTTTCTAATTTTCGGTTAGAAGATGAAAATGGCACATGTTCAGGGGGAGATGAAAGCTTGATGATAAGAAAAAAATTGTGAACGCGGGGTGTCGCTGCAACTTTTCAACCTGCGGACTTGTCTTCTTCCCAGCTGCAGCCTAGAAGAATACAAGTCCCCTTGCCTACCTGGTGTTGACCTTGGCTACCGCGACAGCTCGTGCTCACGAATTCATCATTAGTTTGAATAAAAGTTATTCTTCTTGATGCGAGAGAGAATGTTCGTGAAAAAGAACGGTAAAGTCAGCAGAAGTGCTTTTTTTATATTCCTATGCTCCACGATTTTGAAGGATCGACAGAGACAAGATAGAAAGGCGTCGAATGCGGTAAAGTTAAAATGAACGGCGTTGCTCATAGCTGCTGCACAGGCTATTGATTCAGAGCAGCATCCACAGTAAATCCCCATGGGACGAAAGGGGGTTTCGGTTACTGCAAAGCTTCGACCTTCAGCATGCGTGGCTTCGCACCTGTTGACGCCACAGAAGTAATTGAGCGACAGAGCAGGCGCGGTACGGCTAGTAGCACGTCACAGTATCACATTAATAAAATTTTATTTGAATTTCTCATACCCGACTTAGCTAAGAAATTTTTGCCAACATTCTGCAACACATTACGCCACTGTATTTCCCCTGCTCACATGAGTATACCTTAAACTACGTATAGGAAAAACTACCTATAGGAAAAAAGATAAGGAGGCAACTGAGGTAGCGAATTTACGCAAACATCATGAGGTGTACATAAAAGAATGATAAAGCGAGAGAACTCGGGAAACAACACGCTTTCATCAAAATTATATAAAAATAATGAGAATGGTCGGCTCCACAACGATCGCGGGATGTCTGTGCAGTCTAGTTGAAGTGACCATGCAAAATAAAGACATGAACTAGGGAAAGAGTAGAGGAAAGAGGTTCGGCCTGGGCAAATGGAGAGAGATGCCGCTTCATGTACGCGGGCGCGAAATTCTATGGATGGTAAATAAGTGCACCTTCCCGTTGATTTAACTATCCTACGTATTTCACTTACCTTCCAGTTATTGTTTTCCTATTTTAAAGCTCTATTTTCTTCAATCCAAAGTTCAGATTGTCCTTGTTAACTACACATACAGCAACGGCTATAATATTGAATACCTAACAAGTGCAAGATGTAAGGTTCACCGCATCTTAAATGAACCGAACGATAATATCTGCAACGCCTGATTATAAAAAAAAAGGTAACTGTTGGCGTATTATGCCCCAACACCACGATACGATTATGAGAGATGTCATTGTGGAGGTCTCCGAAAACTTAGACTCCCTGCATTTTTTTAACCGCACCTAAATCTAAGAGCACAGGTACCAAGCATTTTGCGAAACCACAATGAAAGTGTCCATCGTTGGTTATTAATACTGCATACCAAAGAGCCATAATAAGCGGCCCAGGGGGATTATCATCATCAGCCTGACTATGTCCACTGAAACAAGGGCCTTTCCCATGCTCCGCCAGTCAACTCGGTGGTGTGCTTGGTGCTGCCACTCAATGCCCACAAACTTCCTAATCTCATCTGCCCACCTAACTTTGTCTTCCCCTCGCCCGCTTGCCCACGGGGATACGACGTCATAAATTCTTCTTGTTACACATTATCATTCGAAGGTAGCTTGCCAAAACGTTGAAAAACAGGTTGTCCCATGAAACGCGAGGCCATATTCAGACAGCCCGATAGAGGACCGAAAATAATCGTTTCACGTGAACTAGCCGAGAAAAGAGATAAAAGATAGTATGCCGCGTGTTCAGTCATCATATCTGCGACCAATGGAGTCATCTCAGATATACTGTTTAGTGCAAATACAGGCTAACGCTTATCAGAAAAAGACGCACAAAAATGGCAGGTGACACCCACTCTACGTACGTCTCCGAATCAAAGCAGGAGATACCCCACTAGCAAGAAAAAAATTATTCGACGCCATGAGTTTGCGCACTGCACGCGAGAGCTTTTACAGCGAAAGCTAAGATTCCAGGTTCAGCAGTCTCATAAACTTTTGTATTTAGATTGTGCAAAAAAAAAATCTACGCTTAAACGTGAAAGGGCTGAGCGTAAAAGGGCGCACCTTTCAGGCTGTGCATGCAGAACGCATCTACAGGAGTTCTTAGACCTTGCATGCGCGGTTAAACAAGAACTCTGAGACGAGAGCGAGGCAAAAGCGAAAGGCGTGCCACCATCGCGCTAAACTGCCAGCGACCACCGATGCTGTCGACGTCGATAGGGCTCATTACCTTCAACCGTAGGAAAAACGAACACTGCGAGCAGCCGGGTGGTAACTCCCAGGGCGAGCTGCAATGGCGAAGTGCGCGCTCCGTTGCGAGGTGATTAGCTTCTAAGGGGAAGAACGAATTCGCTTTTTGAGCCTTCACATTTGCTTGGTTTGTTTCTTCGTGTCGTAACGGTATATCGCGCTATCCGCCCTCGCTTCAGCCTCTGTTCGAAAGGAGCCACTCGGTTTAAGCCCTGGCTGCCATACGAAGCTGTAATGAAACGCCGCCACTGTAAAGCTAAGCATAAGAACGAAAGAAAAGAATAAAATAGGCGCACGCTTTTTAAAAACAACTCGGAACGCTTGAGCAAGCAGAAGCGGCACGTATAGAAGCCAAGCACCGGCAAGGAAGTGTTAGAACCCTTTTAAGAAATCGTTACGCGCGAAGAAATACAGTAAAAATACGCCACATAATCACGACAAGAAAACACAGCGGAGACGAAGACTGAACGAAACTATGTCAAAAGTAAACTAAATCATAACGCGAAACTCGGGCAGCAGCTTTACGATGGTCGCACGTATACGCCAGGTACAGCGCTGACGTTATGGAGGAGCTCTCTCGAAAACTGTACACACGCGAATTTCAGCGCGCACACATAATAAAGGCGGCAACGCCGTACCCTCTTCGAGAGCAGCAGCGAAGGCGCTCGAGGAGGCTTTCATCGAGAAGCGAAATCCGATTAGCGTCGCTTTGTTTGCCCTCCCGCGCCGGCAACGAGGAGAGGGCGAAGGAGAGCGCCTCGTATAAAGCACGGCGCTTCCGCGACGCCCAAGAAAGAAAAGAGCGAGGTGCGACTAGGCTTCGCACCTTCGTTAAAGGGAGGCACGAACTGCCAAAGAAGAAGCGTCACTGCGACGCACAGCTCGAACCCGCTTCGGCGCTTCGCTGCGCACGATGCGCTTTGATTCACGTTTAGAAAACAGCACCGTACAGCCTCTTCCGCGAGGCTGTCCAATGCGGCTGCATCATTGCTAAGTACGTGTTTCTACAGCCACGTGAGTACGTCCACGTACATAAGTCGAAGCAGCAGAAAAGCCCCGACCGCAAGAAGTTAGACGTTAACCCGCACAATCCAAGGAGAACCTGCAAATATGCTTCGACTATTGTTCGGGTCTCTCCGACAACGGCCTATGATAAGAGCCTCCTCCCAAATGTACACTTCTGTAACAAGCACTTCAAAAATAAAATAAAAGCGATGTGTAAAGACAGCGAAAATATAAAGTCGTCGATTTTGCCATTTTGTTTAATTTACGTCCTGGTACTTACGCTCAACTTGCTAAAAAAAAAAAAAACCCAGGCAGATGACCATCAAAACGAAGCAAGCAAAGCCTTATATGTTCATTCCAACACGACCACCTGTGTCGTTCACATGTGCCTTTTACAGTATTTTTTTTGGTATGTGCAAAAGGGGATTACTTATACGTATATCTATTTCCAGAATTGTGCGGGAAAAAAACGTACGCAGCATATGCGAACAAATGAACACTCAAACACACAAAAACTTTATATATATAGAAAAAAAGAAAAACTGTGTGAGTTCAGTTCTGAAAGTCCTTCTTGTAGAAAATAAAACGGGAAATCGTTAGGAGTATGCGCATTTACATACCTAACAGCTCTAGCCCACGTTGGCTCCTATACTCAAGAACTTTACGAGATGTCTGTCGTGCACACTGGTGGACTGTAAAGGAGTAACGATAAGAAACGCGTGACACCGAACCATATGGGCTACAACATCGAGCTGTGAAAAGCTTTATTATCGGAAAGTACTGTTTCCAGCTGTTTTTTAAACAAATTATATTATTTTATGTGGGGCTTAACGTCCCAAAACCACCATATGATTATGAGAGACGCCGTAGTGGAGGGCTCCGGAAATTTCGACCACCTGGGGTTCTTTAACGTGCACCCAAATCTGAGCACACGGGCCTACAACGTTTCCGCCTCCATCGGAAACGCAGCCGCCACAGCCTTTTTTTAAACAAAGATTCTGCCTGTTTTGCGAATAATTACTTAGGCGGCTTGACTTATTCATAAAAATGAAGTAACAGGCACACAATCACGTTGCTCGCTCATCTAAAGTTTACTTCCCTACAATGATTTCGTGCTATGCCGCAAAAACACACCTCAATAAAAATGAAACAGATTACTTTTTTAATATTATTTTAAGAACACCAAAATGTTCACGTGAACTTTTATCAATGTTTACGTATTTTCGCTTTCCTATTATACTGCAACTCCTACTACCTAGGATGTGGGACGTGCCGCGTTTTACTTTGTGCAATACGTCTAGAAGGAGGGAATGAAAATTTAAGAAGGCGGAGGCACGTCGGTCTGGTGTAAATTCCTCTAAATTGCCGCTAGTCTACGTAGCGAGAGAAATAACGGGCGATAAAAAAAACTAAAAGGGCCGGTGACCAGATACACGATATCGAGTACAGAGGTGCAACAGCATCGCCGTGCAAAGGCAAGGCGATAACGGCTGCTCTCATAGGGACCGGACCATGGCTTAAAAAAAGAAAAAGAGAAACCTCACTCGATTTCTCCGCTTCTGTTTGCCCTTCCCCTACACTGTCCTTCGTAAGAGACGGGTCCTTCTTGAAATTACGGTGCGGAGCGGGTTTCCGTTGATCAGGTTTCCTTGAAAAGCCCTCTTTCCTTTCATCCTTTTCAACGCGCGCTGCCCTGCTATGCAACTTTCGGCGAGTATAATACTCCTCAGCTAACTCAGCTGCCTTGTTTAACTGTACGTCCCCAAGTCTGTCCTGCAGCCAAAGTTTGACATCCTCCTCGATGCAGCGGTAGAATTGCTCCAATGCAACCAATTCCACCACTTTATCGCGGTCGGTCATAAACCCTTCGCCCTTGAGCCATTGCAATCAAATCGGCTTTAAGACGAAACGCGAAGTCAACGTGTGCCTCATTCCCCTTTTTAGCATACCGGAACCTTTGCCTGAAAGCCTCGGGTGACAACTTAGAACGTCCTCAAGAGCACTTCCTTAACCTCGTCATAGCTCTCAAAACGCTTCCCTCGACAAGCAAGTTATCGCGTCGGACCTTCGCCGGGAAGAAGAGCTAGCAGGTTCCGCGCCCAAAGAGACTGCTCCAAAGCATTTCGCTCACAGACGGGTTCAAACTTGACGAGATACTTCGCCATGTCCTCGCCTACTACGAACGGTGGCAGTTGATTCCCGAATTCTAATACCGCTGACCTGAATCGTCGGAGAAGCTGCGCTAGGCGCCTGCGAACACTGTAGGATTGCCAATTCTATTCGTTCATCTCGAGGCGCTCCTGTCCTCTCGGCCTCCTCGCGACGTTCAGCGCCTTTCAGCTTCTTCGCGAGCTTCGCGCCTTTCAGCTTCTTCGCGAGCTTCGCGCCTTTCAGCCTCTTCACGTTCGCGAGCTTCTCGCCTTTCTTCACGTTCGCGAGCTTCTCGCCTTTCAGCTTCTTCACGTTCGCGAGCTTCTCGCCTTTCAGCTCTTCACGTTCGCGAACTTTCTCGCTTTTCAGCCTCCTCGCGGCGTGCTTTGATATCCACCCAGGCCTCATCGACTTCCTCAGCCGACACTCCCTCATCCTTCATGATCTCAAGGATCGCTTGCTTTCGTTTCGCACGGCCCAAAGTAATGCCGAGTTCCTCACAAATTTCGATGAGTTCCTTCACTTTAAGGTTCTCCATCGTTCACACTAGCCTCTTGCTGTTTGCCCCTGTTAACAATTTACTTGCCGTACCCACTATAAGTCAACTAGCAAGACGCGCAAGCAATTTTTCACTCTCCCGTGTTTACACCCCTCCGCATTAACTTTGGTTTCAAAGCACTTCGACTTTGCTTGAAACGATCAAAGCTCACTCTAATGCTTCACACAGCCCTTCTCTAAACTACTACAACCTGAGCTAGAGTAGTCTGGTGAACTGAGGGGAAAACATCAGGCACTCACCGCATCGATGTCGCTGACGCCGGCCGATCCCGCAGCTGCCAACCACTGTTGCGAAGCCACCTCCGAAATCCCACCGCTGACCTCCACTGTTGCGAACGACGGACCGATCCCGCCGAAGCCACCACTGTTGCGAAAGACGGCGACGCCAACACGGTCCCGTAGGCGCCACTGCTTCCAACTCCGCCGGGAAGGTCACCAGCCGTTTGGTAGCGTATGTTTATCAGCTCGCGACTGCTTCTGCGCAGAGCTGATAAGACGAGCGGACGAGACGACGGTGAGTTAAACAAGGTTTATGTACAGCATATATACAGAGGCGTTACAATTTCGGCACTGGGGCCGACAGAGACTCGAAGAGCCGAGCTCTCCTCTCTAATACATAGGTCAACTTTTCGCCTAAGACCGCTGACTCACACACATGTCGGCTCTCCGACATGGGGGCTCCTCTCTCATAGGACCGCCGGTCGCGACGCGCCGCAGGGCTTCTTTTATTTACACCGGGTCCAAGCAAAATGTCCAATCAGAAGCGCCGCTGGTCGTCAGGGCAGATTCCTCCAATGGGGTCGCCGCGCCATGCGTCAGACCACCAGACACGAGGACGCCGGCTCGCTGTCACGTGCGCCGCTGACTCAATGCACGTGGGCCAGAGAGGCGCCGCGCGTGTTCACGCCGTTGAGATGTTCGCGTCCGGGCGGACTGCGGGCTGGCCTTGACCCAGATTGCCTTTTTCAGAGGCACGGACGTTTGACGAGGACTCGCTGGCATAACAATGCAGAACGCATCTACAGGAGTTCTTAGACCTTGCATGCGCGGTTAAACAAGAACTCTGAGACGAGAGAGAGGCAAAAGCGAAAGGCGTGCCACCATCGCGCTAAACTGCCAGCGACCACCGATGCTGTCGACGTCGATAGGGCTCATTACCTTCAACCGTAGGAAAAACGAACACTGCGAGCAGCCGGGTGGTAACTACCAGGGCGAGCAGCATGGCGAAGTGCGCGCTACGTTGCGAGGTGATTAGCTTCTAAGGGGAATTCGCTTTTTGAGCCTTCGCATTTGCTTAGTTTATTTCATTGTGCCGTAACGGTATATCGCGCTACCCGCCCTCGCTTCGGCCTCTGTTCGAAAGGAGCCACTCAGTTTAAGCCCTGGCTGCCGTGCGAAGCTGTAATGAAACGCTGCCACTGTAAAGCTAAGCATAAGAACGAAAGAAAAGAATAAAATAGGCGCACGCTTTTTAAAACAACTCGGAACGCTTGAGCAAGCAGAAGCGGCACGTATAGAAGCCAAGCACCGGCAAGGAAGTGTTAGAACCCTTTTAAGAAATCGTTACGCGCGAAGAAATACAGTAAAAATACGCCACATAATCACGACAAGAAAACACAGCGGAGACGAAGACTGAACGAAACTATGTCAAAAGTAAACTAAATCATAACGCGAAACTCGGGCAGCAGCTTTACGATGGTCGCACGTATACGCCAGGTACAGCGCTGACGTTATGGAGGAGCTCTCTCGAAAACTGTACACACGCGAATTTCAGCGCGCACACATAATAAAGGCGGCAACGCCGTACCCTCTTCGAGAGCAGCAGCGAAGGCGCTCGAGGAGGCTTTCATCGAGAAGCGAAATCCGATTAGCGTCGCTTTGTTTGCCCTCCCGCGCCGGCAACGAGGAGAGGGCGAAGGAGAGCGCCTCGTATAAAGCACGGCGCTTCCGCGACGCCCAAGAAAGAAAAGAGCGAGGTGCGACTAGGCTTCGCACCTTCGTTAAAGGGAGGCACGAACTGCCAAAGAAGAAGCGTCACTGCGACGCACAGCTCGAACCCGCTTCGGCGCTTCGCTGCGCACGATGCGCTTTGATTCACGTTTAGAAAACAGCACCGTACAGCCTCTTCCGCGAGGCTGTCCAATGCGGCTGCATCATTGCTAAGTACGTGTTTCTACAGCCACGTGAGTACGTCCACGTACATAAGTCGAAGCAGCAGAAAAGCCCCGACCGCAAGAAGTTAGACGTTAACCCGCACAATCCAAGGAGAACCTGCAAATATGCTTCGACTATTGTTCGGGTCTCTCCGACAACGGCCTATGATAAGAGCCTCCTCCCAAATGTACACTTCTGTAACAAGCACTTCAAAAATAAAATAAAAGCGATGTGTAAAGACAGCGAAAATATAAAGTCGTCGATTTTGCCATTTTGTTTAATTTACGTCCTGGTACTTACGCTCAACTTGCTAAAAAAAAAAAAACCCAGGCAGATGACCATCAAAACGAAGCAAGCAAAGCCTTATATGTTCATTCCAACACGACCACCTGTGTCGTTCACATGTGCCTTTTACAGTATTTTTTTTGGTATGTGCAAAAGGGGATTACTTATACGTATATCTATTTCCAGAATTGTGCGGGAAAAAAACGTACGCAGCATATGCGAACAAATGAACACTCAAACACACAAAAACTTTATATATATAGAAAAAAAGAAAAACTGTGTGAGTTCAGTTCTGAAAGTCCTTCTTGTAGAAAATAAAACGGGAAATCGTTAGGAGTATGCGCATTTACATACCTAACAGCTCTAGCCCACGTTGGCTCCTATACTCAAGAACTTTACGAGATGTCTGTCGTGCACACTGGTGGACTGTAAAGGAGTAACGATAAGAAACGCGTGACACCGAACCATATGGGCTACAACATCGAGCTGTGAAAAGCTTTATTATCGGAAAGTACTGTTTCCAGCTGTTTTTTAAACAAATTATATTATTTTATGTGGGGCTTAACGTCCCAAAACCACCATATGATTATGAGAGACGCCGTAGTGGAGGGCTCCGGAAATTTCGACCACCTGGGGTTCTTTAACGTGCACCCAAATCTGAGCACACGGGCCTACAACGTTTCCGCCTCCATCGGAAACGCAGCCGCCACAGCCTTTTTTTAAACAAAGATTCTGCCTGTTTTGCGAATAATTACTTAGGCGGCTTGACTTATTCATAAAAATGAAGTAACAGGCACACAATCACGTTGCTCGCTCATCTAAAGTTTACTTCCCTACAATGATTTCGTGCTATGCCGCAAAAACACACCTCAATAAAAATGAAACAGATTACTTTTTTTAATATTATTTTTAAGAACACCAAAATGTTCACGTGAACTTTTATCAATGTTTACGTATTTTCGCTTTCCTATTATACTGCAACTCCTACTACCTAGGATGTGGGACGTGCCGCGTTTTACTTTGTGCAATACGTCTAGAAGGAGGGAATGAAAATTTAAGAAGGCGGAGGCACGTCGGTCTGGTGTAAATTCCTCTAAATTGCCGCTAGTCTACGTAGCGAGAGAAATAACGGGCGATAAAAAAAACTAAAAGGGCCGGTGACCAGATACACGATATCGAGTACAGAGGTGCAACAGCATCGCCGTGCAAAGGCAAGGCGATAACGGCTGCTCTCATAGGGACCGGACCATGGCTTAAAAAAAGAAAAAGAGAGAGAACTCGTGGCTCAAGACAGAAGCAGCCCGTGCGATGCTTTTACAAAACGTATTTTTGCCCATAAAGATAGGCCACCTGCTAGAGTTTCCAGTCTAGTAAGTACTCCTATTTATTATGACTCATCGTTAACACATCCTTCACACGCCACAGAAATGGTGACTGCGAACATGATCCGAACGCGCAACCTTCAAATCTAGCCTCTGAATAGAACCCGAAAGAAAAAAAAAAAAACAATCTCCGCGTACAGTGACTAACGCACGATGCAAGGAAATTCACGAAAAAGACACCAGATGCAGAATGTGCGCAGCGTATATACTTGCATATACTGCAGGTGATTGGCAATGGAAGGAAACTACGTGGTCTGAGAATATAAAAGCAGAATGAATAAAAATAGAATAATTATTTATTCAAATCAGTTTTCGAATAGAATGAACGGTATCCAGAAGTACGAGCATATTTTTTTTCTAAGTATTGATACCACCAAGCGTACGCGATCAAACATAAAATCGAAGCCAATATTCAATAACGTTCAAGCCCGATGCTATAAGAAATAACTTCAGAAGTTCAACGTTTGAATACGCCTAACATAGGTAAGGGAAGCCAAAGCAACCCTTTTACGGCGCGAATGTTCGAACTCTGTGAAAAATAATTCAAAGAAGTGAAGCGAACTGGTTGTTCTTTCAGTACTATGCACTTGGCCTTGTCATACAAAAAAAAAAGAAGATTCGCAAACTATGATCTCATGAGAGAAATTAAAAAAGTAAATACAAAAATAAGAACACCATTTTACATCACAGGTGAAAACGAGTTTTCGTTTTTTTTTTAAATGGCCATTCGGTTCTCTCTGGTAGTTATTCAAATCGGATTCAATAAGGCCTCAAACATAACCATTCTTCCACGCATAAGAACAACGCAGGAACCAATGGGGAATCGACAAAGGGCGGTGGCCGGTACGTCAGTTATTTAATCGCGGTTGACCGCCAAACAATGACAAATCAATACGCTCGCCTATCGATACGTATATCATCTCTACCGATAATTACTCATTGGCAGAGCAAGAGAAGTCGTCGAAAAAAAAAAAAACTTTGCACATATTTTGTTCCTGCCCCGTCAGACAGAGACCTGCCCCAATACACCTATTCTACGTCTGCAATGCACACTGAAGGCACCGTCGAAATAGTGAGGCGCTCGTATCGACGTCGCGTCGCGACGCGGTCCAAAGCTGACCACACCCCTCTACGACTACGTGACAACTGGCACAGCAGCTGCAAAGCTGCAACCGAGCACAGAGCATCGGGGATCCTCCCACATGAGGCTCCCCGACGCACACAAAAAATAAGCCCGCTGCCTGTATAACGAGGCGCATGTTTCACTCTTGCTCCATGGCAGCCACCAACAAGGGAGGAGGAGGTAAATTTATTTACAGAAAGGCAGAGAGGTCGGCCTCAGCGATAGCTTGCTCTAGCCTGCTACTCTACACTGGGGGAGGGGAAAGGAGAAAAGAAAGATTAATGAATGACGATGGTGAGATAGAGAGGTGAGTATTTAGTGTTCTTTCTAGCTGAGACACATTTCATAGCCGCGCACATAGACCAGAAAAAAGCTCTGCTTTAGCCAACGCTGATGCCAGCCATAAATTCACACCGGTCGTTCGCGCTTTCTAAGATCTGCGGAAGACATCAGCGAAAAATGAAAATAATAATAATAATAATGAGGACAACGCGCCACCGAAAGCTTCCTCGGCAACTCGCGGTTGTTGCAGTGCGATTTTTCGCTGTAATAAAAGCAAAGCAAAGGGCGATCCCAGAAGAGCGAAGGCAACGGCCGGACGCACGCCGAAAGGCTTCGACCCGACGGCGCCGCGACAAAAGCCCCCAATGGCAGGCAGATGGAGAGAAGCCATAAATAGCCGATATCGAAGCGCCTGCCCAGATTTTATACTTTTCCCGGTACCCCTTTGCTTTTTATTCTCTCTTCATTTATTCTTACTTACTATAATTTACTATCGACTGTTTGGGATGTCGCTTTGAAGCAGGGCGTTTGAATTGCGCTTTCCACGCGATGGACAGCGCACTTTCGATGAGTGCGGCTCAAGGCTAGTAGCCATCGCCATGGGCAGGATTTCGTCCTGAGAAAGGGGGATGTAGGGGACAAGGCGGCGTTGTATCACAGCTGTAGGACGGGCGTTGTTGCCGGTGTAGCTTGTTTAGGTGCAAGTGGTGGTGAGGCTTGGCGAAGAGGGGGCGGGAAAACGCATAGTTTGCATCCACAATATGAGTGACCACGGCGGGGAAGAGCGCGGGAAAAAGATACTTCGACGCCCGCTATGCTCCTGTTTTCCACTCTGTCTTTTTATATACTTCTAACTGCATCTGTAATCATTGCCAGTAAATAAAACGCAGTGCACTAACGGCTAAAATTCACATGGTGAATGTGCATTTCGTAGTTCGTTGAAACGGACGGCGAAATACAAGAGAAAAATTGCAACAGACGCCTGCGCTAAAGTGTGCTAGTACGCTGTAGTATCATTCTATGCGATAAACTAGCCTTCGAAAAAGCATTAGAGCGAGTTTGAACGCTGCTTGCAATTATAGCGCGTATTTCGAATTTTCCTTATCTCGTTCCCTGCCTTTCCGTTTATATGCCCCCACTGGTACAGTTCGTGGCTAAACCGGGAAACCATACGTTGAAGCTGTATTCGATAAGCCAAGAATCATAATACGCCAAGCGAAAAGCATGCTAATACAACTGACACAAGCCGCGCGACAAACACAAACACACACACACACACACACACGCACACACGCACACACACACACACACACACACACACACACACACACACACACACACACACACACACACACACACACACACACACACACACACACACACACACACACACACACACACACACACACACACTTAGAACGATCCAAAAATATCGTCACGCTAAGCACAATAACACCCTTATAGAAATTTACTACTTGTCCTCAAACGCATTTTCATTTGCGCACGCACGCGTTTTCGTCAATTCGGCGTAATTTATGTCTCCAAAGTTTTGCGTATGCAAAGGCTATGCCAAAAGCTAACTTTCATCATAAAAAAAAAAACTGAGGTTCTTTGCGGTACACATAGAAAGCTATATAACTGGCGCGTGTCCAACCAATCAATAAAAATACGCAAAGATCAGGCAAGCAGAGTTAATCACGGGAACTGTGACGCGTGGTCAAGCCTAATGAAGGCGATGCAATCTGTATACATCATATTTATTACAACGTATACACTACCGAAACAAAAGACCGCCTCCGCATGTGAATCTTTTGCACAGTGTTGCAAAAGATATATTGCAGCAATAACGCAAATCAAAAAACGAAGCACACAGTGCGGTGGTCAATACGTGTGTGCGAACAAAAGCACACAACAGATTACGCACACAAGTACTCACTCGTGGGTGCGAACTATACGGAGAACACGAGTACACCGCAAGAACAATAGCGAGCGTCTCGAAGAAAGGCAGCAAAAGGGTGAGCCGATCGAGCCCCCGGTGAAAGAGAGTTCCGTTTTCCGGATGCGTAAGTTTCCGCTTCCCTCGGTAGTCCCAATCGGCGCATCAATCCCCGCTATAAGGGAGAGAGGAAAAGACAGCTCGAGCGAGGCATTAGGAACGCCAGCAGAGCGTCGGTCCAGCCGGCAGCTGTCACGCGGCCAGCCGAGCGTGAATCGGCGGAGAAGACCGCGTCTTCACAACGGACGACGACGACGACGACGTGAGTGCCCGGAGTGCTGCCGATTGTGGCCGCACTTATTAGTGGTGGACGGAGAGAAAACCACTGCAGCCACCGCGCACCACTCTAGACAACCGCGAAAGACGAAGTGGCCGTAGCTCCATCGCTCCACCACATATAGATCCGGAGACACTACTACATTTTCCTTTCGTCTGTCCAACCGCCGACAAGAATCAGGCATCCTTGGACAAGAGGTGAAAGGAAATCTAACGATCAAAGTAGCGATGAGGATATCTCAAGGAGTCCATTGTAGTTCTCCTTCCTGCGCGCTTTGAAGGTGATGGAAAACCAGCAAGGTCGAACACCGAACGCTTCCCGCAGTAAGCCATTGTCGGGGTCTCTCGGCGAGCTTTCTCGACGTCCGTCGCGGTGATCGAGCTTGCTTTTCTGTATTCTCCCTTTCTTTTAAGCTAGTGGCTTTAACAATATTTGCCCTCGTGAGCATATAATTTCCGCTATATTGTAGATGGTACAAACGCACAACCAATAAACGATGTTGCCGAGCAGCGCATTCAAGTCTAAATTCCCGAAGTAAAATAAAGAATCTAAAGACTAAAGTAAAATAAACAATAACAATATTCGGTTCTAGTGAGAATCGAACCGACGCCTTCTACAAAGAAATCAGGTGGTTTACGACGTAGCGACGTCCTTGCTTGACACTGCTTCGAAAAGAAGCTAATTAATTACAGCCGTGCATGTAGCGGGAAGAGTTTATTTTCTTAACGCATGGGATATTCCGAAACAGAAGCGAATAGTTGCGCCATGCGTTAAATCATGTGAATTGCGCAACGGGCGGTTGTTCTGAAGGCCCGCCGCTCATTAGGCACCGTTAAAGCATATTTCACAATCATCATCAGCAAAACTATAAACAAACTGAGCAGCTGCAGAGTTTCGCATGCGTTGCCGAACGCGCAGTGGGCCAGTCGCTTATCTCAAAAGGAAGATGCATAGCGTAACGGGCACCTCGCAACTGTGATTGCAGCAGGCATTTTAGGATAGTTTGAAACGCCCAATGTCGCGTGCATAGACGTTCGTTCCCTTGCGATAGGGTTGAGACATAAGCCTAAAACTGAAGCGAGCCTAGCGATTGAGAGGGCGATACGAACGGGGCCGGATTGCGATATCGTGTTCTGCTGAAGGAGAAACTCGTGCGCCCTTTTTTTTTCTTTAATAGCGCTCACTGTTGTCGTAGTAATAGCCTGAGCGTAGTGTCTCAGCTCTCATGGGCCCGAAATAGCGAAATGATAGAGTGGCAAATCCTCTGATAAATAAACTAAAAGCCCTCATGAAAATGTAGTCCTCCATACCACCTCCTCGCGACACGCTAGCTTGATAAATAAACGGGACGAAAAAGGTGAGATAAACGGAAGGAGCACCTTTCTGTTTGTAGAACTCCGCTTTACCATACAAGTTTGCATCGCCAACTTCTTCACTAAACGGTACCGGCTGTTTGTAGACCACAACAAATTAGCTGCTGTCCATCTGGTCTTTATTTCCGAGTGTTTTTTACTTTTCATCTTTTTCTTTCTCCTTTTTCCGAATAAACTTCTTCAAGGAATCATGTACGTATCCTTACTACGATAATCCTTTTGCACTGGGACAAATGAGCCAAGCAGGCACGACTTTCAGGTTTATTTATTTTTATGTATTTTAGGGCAATCTTGAGCTACTCTACCATTCGGCACGCTGAAGAATTTTCGACGACCTGAAATGCTTCCAAAGGCGGAACAAGATTTCGTATTCGTTGAGGCAGCGATTACAAAGACATATGAAGAAGCCCAAAGTAGCCCACATTACAAAAAAAAAATATTCCATGAATGTATCGACAAGTCTATGAGGGCACGAACGTTGCAAACTGGGAAGGAAACTACAAAACAAGTTACCATCTCTGGTCGATCTTCTCACAGAAAACAGAGAGGAGGCCAACGCAGCGGGAAACGTTGCGCATTGCTGACGGAGCAGAAAATAAATTGAGCTCTATTCGACGACCAAGAAGGTGACCGGTCGAGCCGAGCACCACTCCGCGCTTAACGAGATTTGCGAGGGGGAAAAAATAAAAGCAGCTACAGCAGCGGAAGCACCGAGGGTGGAGGAAACTATGACAGCCACTGCTGAGAAGAAATCAAAAAGAGGCTCCCGAATCTAGCTGAGCCGACGCGCTATACGCCGCAATACTCGCGCCTCATTACCTCTCTGTTCTCGATTAATTAAACGGCCAGCACTGTCTGCTTCTCAGCGGCAGTTTGAGATTTAGTGCGGCAAATATTTCACGTTTGCTGTCATTAGTTCAGCAGAGAAAGGGACGCTTTGGGGAAGATATAGGCGAGCCTCGAGTCGGGAGCTATGCGCGACTCCGCGTCACCTTCCATATATGAAACGAAAGTCAGCAGGAAATCAAAAAAAAAAACAAATTGAAACGAAGAAGGTAACTGATTAGACGAGTGCTCATTTGCATTTAGCGAAGCATGTGTGTGTGTGTGGAATATATGCACCTACAAGCTTGTGTTCTCACTTATTTTTTAGAAATAACTTAAAAAAAAAAAAAATCTGAAGCTGACAGTCACATAGGCGCTGCGCGTTATACTACTCAGAGCAAAGCATATATACTGTTGATTAATTCAATCTACACGCAATGCAAGATTTAAGAGAGGAGCCGTTCAGTTTTAGATTTGCGGTCATTTTAAAACTTCTGATTTTGCGCCCACGGCGAAGGCTGTAGGCAGAGCTGATATTTCTTTCGTATGAGTTCTATTAGACACAAATACGGATACTCGAAGGTCAAGTCACGAGGAAGGGGCGGCAGGCAGTCAGTTCAGAAGCGCATCAATTTCCAGAGCCGTTGCATATAGAACGCGCGGCGGGCGCGCGCTTGACGCAGCAACAGAAATGAAGGGTCGGCGTGTTCGCTCCAAGCAGATTTGAACGTGTTAGTACATCCGTGGTACAATGGAAGACGGCGGTGACAGACTCGACAGCGGTGGTTTCGCAAGTCCTCCAGCGAAAATGAGACCGTCCTCTTCAAGCGTACTCGACGAATACGACGTCAAACCAACGCTTCGAAAAAAAGCGCCGTAAGAGGCGGCAGAGACGGAAGTAAGAAGACGAATTATCATCGCTCAGCGTTGAGAGGAAGGAGTCTCTTTTTACTTATGAGGAAGGCGAACTGGCAGCTTGAGCCACTTGGTTGCATCGACGAAACGAAGGGACATGCGATGCGCAGTGCCGCAGCTCTGCTCGGACGCGTGGCTTGGGCGACGCTTGAAAGGAATGCGCTGGAATAAGGATAATCCCGGGTGCGGGGGACTAAATGCGCTATATAGAAAACAAGAACAACACGAATAAAAAGTAAGCGGATACAAACAACGAGGGATGAAAGAAAATACGATAAGAAGGAATGAGAGAGAAGCACCGGCGATCTCGACGCCTTAGCTTCTATATCTGGGGCGAAGCTGCCGTCTCGTGACGTCCAATATCTTCCGGCGCGCAGCTGACACGCCAAGCGGACGACCGAAGAAGATCTGACACAAAAGAGGACGCGGTGGAGGCCGAACGAAGCACATATACAGAGCGGCACGCACTGCACGACAAAAACAACCAGCCAAAGATCGTGGTGAAAACAAAAAAGGCGCGAAAGTAACGGCGCGCCCATACGAGAATTCTCAGCGAGGGCTGCAGACAGAAAAGCCGGCGTGACCCTCTTCTGCGGTACACGTCGGACCACTCTCGAGAGAGCGAAGCCTAATTGGCCGGAAGGCGACGAAACAAGGAGAGCCACGCGCAATCTCGGACGGAAAAGTTTCTTAGCTCCCTCGGGTCATCAGGTTGCAGGAACCGCCACTCGACCCTTGGCGGGTCTGTCAAAAGCCGCCATCTTCAGACGACGGACTCTTTTCGAATTAAACTTCGCCCGTTGTGTCCTTACATTCTGTGGAAAAAGTGGGCTCGACACCCTGCTCGACACCCTGCTCTACAATATACCAGTCATTTAAACTTACGTTCAATCGGGTAGGCTGATGAGATCCTTCGAGATAGACTACAAGATGCTCCCGACGAAGGTCAGAAAAAGCACGCAATACGGCGAAACGGCGGATCAGTTTTCGGAGACTTATCTGATGGCGCCAACTGAATATTGCTGCATGGCACGCCGTGGGAGTGCACGAGCCAAACAACCGAGATTTTATATTATTTTATAAGTGGGGTTTAACGTCCCAAAACCACTATATGATTATGAGAGACGCCGTGGTGGAGGGCTCCGGAAATTTAGACCACCTGGGGTTCTTTAACGTGCACCCAAATCTGAGCACACGGGAAACAACCGAGATGAAAAATGTCTAAAAAAGCGGCCGCTACAAGGGCACCGTTTGCAAGGCAAACCTCGTCCCAAAACCACTATATGATATGAGAGACGCCGTGGTGGAGGGCTCCGGAAATTTAGACCACCTGGGGTTCTTTAACGTGCACCCAAATCTGAGCACACGGGAAACAACCGAGATGAAAAATGTCTAAAAAAGCGGCCGCTACAAGGGCACCGTTTGCAAGGCAAACCTGTGGCAGCACAGCAAGTTTTCAACACAACATCAAATATGCTGCCATACAGTTTGCCTCAAAACAACAGCAGGTGCATGAAAGAAAGACAAATGTTAGCGCCTCGTCATCATAGAAGAAGGGCACATAAAGTACGACGGAACAATTACGTGTTTCAAACAACCGAAACGGCCAAACCGACGCAAGTGGAAGCGCTCTGGCTGAAGCATCTCAGCAACGACCGACCGAAAAGCGGCCAGGTCACGCAATCGCTCCAGTGTATTTAGGTGGGAGAATTTTTTAGTGCTCCAAGCGAAATTCAGCAATTCTAAAGTCATCTGATCAATGTGAGAGGGCCATTTCCTGAACCAACCGAGAGAGAAAAAAAATTCACTGCTTCTCGGGCATTTTCGAAGCCACTTTACACGAATAATATTGCCCCGCCGCGGTGGTCTACTGGCTAAGGTACTCGGCTGCTGACCCGCAGGTCGCGGGATCGAATCCCAGATGCGGCGGATGCTTTCTCGATGGAGGCGAAAATGCTGTAGGCCGGTGTGCTCAGAGTTGGATGCACGTTAAAAAACACCAGGTGGTCGAAATTTCCGGAGGCCTCCCCCACGGCATCTCTCATAATCATTTGGTGGTTTTGGGACGTTAAACCCCGCATATCAATCAATGATAACAGATAATGAAGTAAAAAAAAGTATAGGAAATGTCAGTAGTTATTGTAACGTAAATGTGAACAAACAAAAGTAGACGACAACACTTTTTCACTAGCGAGAGTTTCGTTCTGGCAGACTTGTTGCCTTCAGATACAGTATGTGAGGGACCGCTGCAAGCTCCTAATAAGACTACGTGTTACGCGACGCCAACAACAACAACAACAACAACAACAACAACAACAACAACAACAACAACAACAACAACAACAACAACAACAACAACAACAACAACAACAACAATAGAAGAAAAGTTTCCCAGCCGTCGTAATAGCTACTAGCACCGCTGACTGACAGTACCATGTTTTATTGCACATATAACGCTATAAAGTTGACGAGAGGTGACCACCGCCGTAGCTCATTTGGTAGAGCGTCGGACGCGTTATTCGAAAGTCATAGGTTAGGTCCTGGCCGGCGGCAGGCTATTCTTTTGTCCGTTTTTATTTCTTCTTCGAACTTACATTACCATTACTTCTAATCGCATCGCCCATACTTTCCTTGGCATCATTGTCGGTAAGTTCCATTTAATATTGCGTCCAACGAAGAAAGCGTGCCCTTAAACTGAGATTTCGTCACATCTAACAATTAAATTACACCAGACAAAAGCGGTAGCCGACCGAAAACTCGACCAGCAGATCACCGTGTGCACTATAGATGTCGCTAATTCAGTAAACGAGAGACAAAAGGACAGAAGATGCGCGGGATGTGACATGCGGGGCGAACAAGCTGTCACAAAAGTTGTGAAGCAAAGAAATAAACACATACAAAAGACACGAAGTGGACAGCAGCTGCAAGAGAGTGAAAGTTTTGCGCTGCTCGCACTGTCAGCGCTGCAAGCTCTTTGAGCGGGCATCTGGGCCTACCACGCCATCGCATGAACGAAGCTGAGAAAACAGCCGTGAAGAAACGTGCAACCGTTATATGTCTCAGAACAGTTCACTACAAGCAACCTGGTGCCACCAACGAGCTGTACTCCACCTGCGTCCGTCACATATCGACGATACCACAGAACAATTTTACACGTCGACAAAAGAAAAAAAAAACTTGCACACTTCCCGTCGTGGCAACAATATCCCAACTGGAACGTCCAAAGCATCGGAATGACCTTAATTATGATCCGGGGGAAGCTCCAAAATAATTTTGGCCATATTCAGTTTTTTTTTTCGGGTGGACATATATAAGCAAATATCGAGATGCGCTAAAGCCGATGCCTTAATCGAAATTACGCCCTGGTTCTTAGCCGGGGACGCCCATGAAAGCAACACCCTTGAGAGCTGCGGCAAAGCATATTTTCTTTGTAATCAACTAAAGTATACATGCGACGGACCTCGAAGACCACTGTAGCAATCATGGTCGTCGGTTGACAACTATCTTTTGTGAGTTTTTAGCTACCCTCGCATGCCGGCGGCACATGTCCGAGGTGACATTTGTCACAGCTACGCGCTCACAGTTGGCTGGATAGGTGACTGAGCAAATCGGCTCCCATTGAGCTGTCGCTGTTTTACTCGGCCGCTGATCGTTAGGTGTCGCCGTCGTCAGCATGATGACTTGGGTATCGATCCCCGACCTCTACCTCGGATACACGTGAAGTGAACAGTTTCGTGCAGCTGAGAGGAACCCAAACCACCCAAACATTACCACGCATAAAAGAAGGGTACTCATGTGGATAACGGCGCGTTTAAAGTGTGTACCAGCAGAAGAGTACAAATCTATGACACTTCAAATTCTCAGCGCCTACCAGGTGACGCAGCTTCTGCAGCCCATCAGTTATGGTGACATCGAAGCGTGCAAGCAGCCTCTAGAGATGGGCCGAGTACATGTATAAATCGCTCTCAATACTGCGACGGGCAGAGTGTCGACAAGACGAAACATGACCTCATCGTGTGAACTCGGCGTCTTTTCTAAAAGCTCTGAAAGAACTCGAAAAATATCTTCCGGAAAAGCTCGCACTTTCCGCCAGCATCAGTATGCAAGATGCGAGGTTTACCACACGAACTGATATTCTGTTTACCGGACAATAATCGGGTGGCGGCCGGGGCCCTCAACTTTTGTTAATCAAGGGGTCGCACACTTCGGGCGAAGACACTTGCTCTCGGACGAACAAAGTTATCATCGGTTTTCATTTTAATCAAATGACCGCAGACTGAGCTTTCCCTAAACCCGCTATCTCTCTTCACGAAATGTGGACCCTGTATATGTGACGACGCAAATATTAGTCGTACGATTTTCATTCCCAAACTGTTTCAAACGTTTTTGAGGGCCTACCACACCAAGTGGAAACCGTCGTCCTTCCCCTGAGCGCATTACCACACCCGTTTTGCACCTGCATGTAAATAGCGTACGCGCTGGAACAAGGCCGCGATAGCCGCAACCAGTGGGTAAAAGAAGGACGCGGGCTGCCTATAATAATGGTGCTGAACTGTGAACCCATCTCGAGTGCGCATTCACTGCGCCCACAGACCCTGTGATGATAGGAAGAAGCGAACGAAAGCCCCTGCCTCTGTTTCAATTCATCTGTCGTTCGCTCAAGGAGATGGGGGCACCGATCTTCCTCGAGAGAATATGGGGACGCCAAGGATGCAGTGGAAGCATAAGAAAACACGAGGAAGCGCCAGCTATATATACAGGCTGTCTCGTTCCGAATTGAAAGGCGAAGGAAAAGCCGTCAGATGAGAAAATGCAAGCCGGCAGATTTCGCTGGGGTCGACCCGGGTCGATGGGCGGCGGGCTGGAACCGTGGGCCGGCCGGCCGACGCGCCGTCCGTCATTTGTCATGGCCGCGGTCCTGATGCACGGCCGCTCCTAATGGAGAAGCCCAGCGAGCGCTCTCCACCGCGTGGCTGTATACGGAGTGTGCACGCGGGAGCGCGACAAAGAGCGATCACCGATGCCCCTTCTCGTCCTCTTTTTCCCTCGTTTTCCTTACCGCCGCGAGCGCAAATGTAGCCGTCAACAACGTCCAGAACACCGGACAGCCGGCACTAGTCTAAAACCGAATTTCAGTCAAAGCATCGTCTATATATGCCACTGGTTCAAATTGCAACGCAACTTACAGGCATGCAGTGGGGGTAACCTGTTTTATCTGCATTACTGCATTTCACAAGTAAGATAGAATTTTACCAGGAAGTACTAGTAAATTGAACATTTTTATATTTCTTCTTAATATTAACAGCAACAGCAACAAAAAAAAAACAATTGGAGACTACAGCTACCTGGTAGCCTCAAAAAGAATGCTGCACCATTCGTTTTTTTTTAAGCTGGTATTTTCCTTTATACACATAAGTGCTTTAAAGAAGTGCGCACTATCACTTCTCGGACACGTAATTACAAAGTGATAGATGAAATACAAACTAGCGTCGTGACATTAGTAAAAAAAAAATACCCTAAAACGACATAGTGATGACACGACAGGACATTAGGCATATGCAGTAATAAGAAATCTGACGGAAATATAAGTAGTTGCATCGCACTGTTGGTAGAAATAGCCCGAAACTGTAGGCCATACCTCATAATTCGTACGAGTAACAAAATACAAAAGAATCAGCAGATTTGAAGAGCAAGATCTTTCGAACAGTCGCGAAACATCACAAGCAATCAAACATGAATACGCAACGCCTCACGAGTTCAGCCTGATGGCGCTCTATGTATTACGAAGAACTTTTGTTTCGATAGGCTTCCGTCAAGAGATAAAAACTAATGCCATATTTCGAATTTGGCAAACGAGTAAACCAGTGCGCTTTTCGTAAGCTACGTCATGACGAGGAGCAATGTGAAAAGAACGGTAGGAGCTTTTCATGCATAGAAATTGTCGGACTATAGTCCAAGAAATACGCGCTACGTAGGAGCAATGTCCTCATCAGCAAATCTGCATTGTAAATCACCGTAAATGGAAAAGGTAAGCAAAATAAACGAAAGACAAACGGTCAAGGCCAGCGAAAATGAGCTACAGCACTGCGTCTTCTCGAACTTCTGCAATTTCTGGGCGGCGCTGTCCAACCTTACAGTCTCGACCAATATGAAAGACAATGTCGGATTTGCACACGAAGTCGGCAATTACCCTAGCGCGTACATGCGTTTCAGACAAGGTCCACGAACTGGGTTGTTCCGACGGGAGAACAGCGTATACAACAAACAGCTGTGAGTGAGATTACTTTCTACACTTTTGGAAAGGTCACTGTTTCCGAGTGAAAGGAAGTCTCGCTGTTACTGAAGATGCGCACAGATATATACATACAGCTCAGGTAAGCGAGTGGGTGGTCGGTTTCAAGAAAAAGTTCGCTTTCTTGCAACCACCTACCACGACTTTCATGCAAGAAAGCATTAGGCCCATTCACGTAAGGCTGACCCCTGAGTGTGCGCACGTGTGCTGCTTAATGAGCTGTGCTTATTTCTCTTCCCTCTCTGCTCTCTAACTTTCATCTCCCCCAACCCCCTTCCAAGCGCAGGGTAGCAAAGCGGCTGCTTACAGACTGGTTAACCTCCCTGCCACTCTTTACCCTCCCATTTTCCTTCCTTCCTTTTTACGGCGACTAGAAGAGCTTACGCACGATTCCCTTGCTTTTTCGAGCGTCCTCTCCTCCTTCAAGGCGTCAGCTAAAGCAGCCGTTAGGTGGTATGGTTGGAAAACGCCAGAAGAAGAGAGAATTAAGACAAACATTGAAAATTAAGCCCCCCCCCCCCCCCCCACTAAAAACAGAAAACAAAACGAATGTGGAACATACTAGACTGCGTGCATGATTCACATTACAACGCATGATATTGATCGTGTTCCACCAATAATGTAATTAGAGTCACAAGTAATATATTATAGTTCATGTCACACCTTCCTTCTTTTTATTTTTTATAATACTTATATTGTTTGTTTACATAAATATTCAATATACAATTTTGCTGTAATGCGCGTGCAGTTCCACACAGCCCAGATACCTGTGGGCAAGTTTCCTGTTCCTATATACTCTTTCAGCAACTTAGCAACTATTACTGCACCGTCAATAAACAGCATTAAAGAAGATTGTAGAACTTGTGTGTGCAAAAAAGAGCAGTTTTTACAAGAATAAAACTGCAAACGACCATAATAATACCAAGAAGCCGAATGAAACTATGTCCATCGCATCCCGTGAAATGTTCATGTGCCGCGTGAAGTGCATATTGCAGAACCTCGCATCGTCTTGTTGTGGATATGAGCGAAACGAATCACTTTCGATTGACTGCGCGTTCCTTCCCTACCACGTGTGTTTCAGGCGTATACTCAGGGCAGGCGTGGTTGTACTAGGACGGTGTAATAAACCCTTCCTATCGAAAGTATTGCCCGAGTACAATTGAACAGCCGATGACTATGAAGGGTGAATTTAAAGAGACACGCAAGGACGCTCGACTGCCACACCTGTGCTCGCACGAAAATAGTTCGCAGAAGCGTGCGTGCCTATCACCGTGACGGAGAACTCGGGGCTTCGCCGAGCGCGTCGAGATCAGCCTGTGGGACGTCTCGCGGAAGCGCACCTCCTCCGGGCAATGCTATACCAGCTGGACGCAGGGACGGGGGGCAGGTGAGGGGTCGACGTTTCGCGAACTCAACTGCATGCATAATATATGAACGGCCGTCATAGGGAGCCTCGTGCCGGCGCCAACCCAGCCGCTCTCTCACTCGCGTCACTTCTTGTTCACTTCTCCGCTCACTCGACATCGACCCGCGTGCCGTTGCACCAAAGTGACTTTTACAGCCGGCACTCAAGCCGCCCTGCTGCTGCCATCGAGTGCATTTTTCTTTTCTTTTGTCCTCCAACAGGCTGGAAGGGAGGAGGGGGGGCGAAGCAGCGGCATCAGCGAAAAGCGCCCAGGAGGAACGAGAGAAGGGAGCGCGGGGATGTTCGGGACCCGGCGGCTCCAATCGCTGCCACCCGACACAATTGAAATGCATGACTTTGCTGCATCCCGGCGCGACGTGTGAGTGCGCGAAGCAGTTAGATACAGTTACACGTTCCTCTTCCGCATGTTACACACTTGATTTTTTTTATTTTGCTTCTTTTACATACGTTTTCGTCGTTCTTTCCACTTCCAGGTCATTCTCTCCACTCTTTCCCCCCCAAGCTCTCGGCATTCACGGCTTTCCTCGTCCGCGCACGTCGACGACGGCGGCCATGCATGTCCAGTGTTTGTTCCCTTATATACTTTGGAGTATATATGGGAGCAAACACTGGACATGCATGGCTGTTCGGGCAGTGAAAATGCAGTCTGCAAGCAGCATGGACAACCAAACAAGGAAGACACATATAACACTCGCACAAAAAACAGTACGCAGCATTTGTCTAGCTGCGTACAGAATTTTGTCTAGCTGGGTAAAATTATAGGAATAAACGCTCTCCAGCCACGACTAATCTTTAGTTTTTAATATTAAAAACTGGACCTACGTTTCGAGACTCGTTCAGTCTCTAATTGAGGGGATGACTGTCCGGCAGGCTTCATCCAACCGGCCTGACTGACAGTCAACCCTTGAAGAAAACCCCTAACAATTGTCGCGAAAAGTAGGCCCAGTTTTCTAAAAACTAAGAACCAAAATATAAAAGGAGCTGAATAGTCTGCTTATTATAGTATGATGATGAGCGTCACTCTGGGCGGCCAATGCAACCATATTGTTCTAGCATAAAAAAAACGTAATTTTCTCATTAACGGCACCACGGGATTTTGTTTCGGTGCTCTGTACGTAAAGATATGCAGAATATACGAACCCTTTATCTGTAATTCTAACTGTTGCCCAGTATAGCGTGTGCAATATATCGCTTTCCGACTTATGTACCTACATTTTTACTCCTTAGTTCAGAGAACAAATTACGGCTCAAAGCTTACAAGCGCTTTATTCGTTTTCCACCGTTCTTGTGTGCTCAGGATCTTCATCACAATTTGAGCAAGTCTTGGAGCATACATTTGATTTTAACGCGATAGAATTAAACAGACTTATGATTGATATGTGGGGTTTAACGTCCCGAAACCACAAGATGCTGTAGTGGAGGGCTCCAGAATTAATAAACAGGCCGTGTTGCGAAAACGCGGCGTCGGTGTCGCTAACTGCGAGCGAAATGTCGTGGTGCATGGGAATAATAAAAATGATGGGTCCGAACCTAAACCAAACACAGGCCTTTTGCGTGGCAAGCAGATGTATCCTGCCAGTGCTTGAAACTATCCTAGAAAAGAAGCTGATATATAGGCGTCATATACAGAGAAAGAAGTCGTGCAAACGTATAATTCTGCGAAGCAGAATAGTAAAATCGCACCGTATACACATAACACGACGTGTATCGCGCAAAAAAAAGCGGATGTTTATAGGCCCATCGATTATACAGTGGTCAAGCATAATTGATCATCATCAGGAGCATTATCAACATCATCAAAGTGCAAGCATACCTTCATGTGCATATCGCCTTACGGGCACGTGAACTACTGTAGTCGTCGTAGGCGGCCTACATGTTTTACAACGGCCAACATCGCGAGCACAGGCGTTCTTTCCATCACAGCACGGCTAAGGCGCCCACCGGGAATTGAAGCATGGCAAACGTATTAGAAAGTGATGCGAACGGTGCAGTATAGCGCATTCGCGTTGCCCATGCCCCAAGATTTTACCAGCTGCTCTATAACAGGGCCTGAGCTTCTCGTGGCACAGTGATCCAGTAAGTAAACCCTGTACCTACATAGACTCGATTGTTGGTATATTCACGCAAAAATAAAATACGACTATAATTGTGCCGAATGATTCGTATGCATAAAAAACACTGAGTCATTTATGCATTGCCTTGAAACGACTCGACAGCGAAAGCAATCTTTTTTATCAGTCGATGTTTTGATCTTGCCCCACGACCGCTTGAAAGCTCTCTGCACCTAATGTGGCTTTGCGATGCTTCAAAGATCGGAGGCACCTGACCTGTCTTACATTGCCTCCATTATTGAACCACTTTGAACCAAACTACGATGTCATGTGACGAGGTTATCATGCGGCGCCACGTTCTGATGAGTTTTGCGTTTCGTCACATGGCGTTATAGTGACGCCCGAAATTTCGTCGATCTGTGACGTATTCGCGACATTGTATGGGAACGTACTACCGTGATGATGATGATGATGATGGTGATGGTGATGATCTTGCGCATAGCCCGTCCCCGATGCCGACAGTCAAATTTCTCGTTCGATGAGTCATCAAATACATTCGCTTTAACGCCACAATCATCATGACTCGATATTTGCACACGGCAACACCTTATCGCATGTTACGCTTCTCACAAAGCGTCAAGCAAATGGGAATATATTTCGCAGAGAACTGACGACAAGGGAAGAAGCACAAGTTCGTTATCGTTATTGTCGTCTTCTTCTATTCGTACTCTTATACTTCTTGTGTTCTTTCCTCGATACCGCAGACGGCGTGGCCCCATAGATGCTCTTCCTCGACTAAAACAGTCAACCTAAAAGATGTTGCCAGATCGAGCCATAAAGCAGCTTCCTCTATCTCGTGTAGGTCGGCAAAGTTATAAATACAAAAGTAAGTTCCACATTCCGTCTTGACAAAGCAGCAGCCGCGCCAGCGGGAACCCGGTATACACAATGCAAGTCGAGTTTACGACGGCAGCGCGGCTTCAGATTGCTTTTAATGCACCACTTGGGGAGTTTATGGAGCCATCACGGAACTCAGCGCAATCACCATGAAGCGTGTCCGTTTACCAGAACGTTCGCGTTTAAAGGGTGCTTCGAAGAAAAAAGCGGAGGGCGAGGCACAGCTAATAATTACCACGTCTGAACCACACCGGCCGAGCGATGCTTTATCATATATTGTCGCAGTGCAACGCGAACAAAAGATGACAGCAGCTTACGGCAGCGAAAAGAGCGTATTCAGGATCAGCTGTACAGCAAGATGCCTGCTTCGTTGTCGTCCCGAACAACCACCTGACCCACTAGCTGGAATCTATGAAACATTCCTATCACCGTTCTTTTTCATATAAACACGTGTCACTTGCCCCTCCTTATAAGAGCATCGCCCCGATGCTGATTCAGACGCACAGTATTTTTTTGAACGTGCAGTCAGTCACTCACATACGGCTTCATACGCACTACATGAACAAGTTCAGGCTGGTGCTGGCGACGCCTCGGGCATTGGGGACTGTCGGAGACAACCTCGTAGGTGACGTCACTTAGCTGGCGCGATACTCGGTATGGCCCGAAATATCGCCTTAGCAGCTTCTCGGACAGTCCACGTTTTCGTACGGGTGTCCAAACCCACACTCTGTCACCGATTTTGTACGTTACAATTCTATGGCGAGCATTGTAGCGGCCTGCGTCGTAGTCTTGTCGCTGGTGGATCCGTAAGCGGGCGAGCTGTCTAGCTTCTTCCGCGCGTTCAGTGAACACGTCAGCGCCTGTGTCGGTAGCGTCCCATTGATGTGGCAACATCGCATCCAGCATAGTCCGTACCTCCCGTCCGTGAACCAAGCTGAATGGAGTCATGCGAGTCGTCTCTTGTTTAGCCGTATTGTATGCGAACGTGATATAGGGTAAAATCTCGTCCCAATTCTTATGTTGGACATCCACGTACATCGACAGCATGTCTTCAATCGTCTTGTTGAGGCGCTCCGTTAGTCCATTTGTTTGCGGGTGGTACGCAGTGGTCTTACGGTGAGTCGTTCCACTAAGCATGAGGACGTGGTCTAAAATAGCTGCCGTAAATGCTGTTCCGCGGTCCGTGATCACGATAGTCGGAGCACCGTGGCATAGCACAATATTTTCTATGAAAAATCTCGCCACTTCCACGGCGGTGCTCTTTTGGATAGCTTTTGTTTCGGCATACCTGGTTAGGTAGTCTGTTGCGACTATAACCCAGCGATTCCCTGCAGTAGAAGTAGGAAGGGGTCCTAAAATATCCATTCCTACCTGTTCAAACGGTGTACATGGAACCTGAACTGGTTGCAGCTGACCGGCGGGTCTCTTTGGAGGTGACTTGCGTCGCTGGCAATCGATGCAAGTGTGAACATGGTGCTTGACGGCTGCTGTGAGTCGTGGCCAGTAGTATCCCTGCTGTACTCTTGCCAATGTGCGAGTGTAGCCTAAATGGCCAGACGTCGGCTCATTGTGACATGCTTGGAGCACTTCAGTTCGAAGGGGTGCAGGAATAACGAGCAAATAGGGAGCTCCGATGGACGAAAAGTTTCTCTTGTAGAGGACGCCATTGCGTAAGCAAAACGACGATAATGTCCTTGCAAAGACTTTCGGTGCCCTCGAAGAACGTCCGTCCACGTAATTAATCAAATCAAGCAATTCAGGGTCACTTCGTTGTTGTTGAGCAATCGTGGACGCGTCGAGAACACCAAGGAAGGCCATATCGTCGTCGTCAGAAAGAGAAGCTGACTGTACTGGTGATCGAGACAGGCAGTCGGCGTCCGTATGGCGCTTCCCAGACTTGTGTATGACCGTCATATCAAACTCTTGTAACTTCAGACTCCACCGTGCTAATCGGCCGGTTGGATCTCTTAAATTAGTCAACCAACACAGGGAATGATGGTCACTTATAACTTTGAAAGGGCGGCCATACAAGTACGGGCGAAATTTCATAACTGCCCAGACCACGGCGAGGCATTCTTCTCAGTTGTTGAATAATTGGCCTCGGCGCGTGTTAGCGTCCTGCTTGCGTAGGCGATCACTCGTTCCGTGTCTTCTTGCCACTGCACAAGCACAGCTCCGAGGCCTACATTGCTTGCGTCAGTGTGAAGCATTGTTGGCGCTTGTTCGTCGAAGTGAGCAAGCACTGGAGGTGTTTGAAGACGTTGGCGGAGGTCATTAAACGCTGCTTGCTGTTCGTGATTCCACTCAAAGGTGGCGTCGTCTCTAGTAAGGCGAGTTAACGGCGACGCAATCCGTGCGAAGTCGGCGATGAACCGGCGATAGTAGGCGCATAGGCCCAGAAAGCGCCTGACAGCTTTCTTATCGGACGGTACTGGGAACTGTGTCACGGCCGCAAGTTTTTCGGGATCAGGTCGAACGCCGGTACAGCTGACGACATGACCAAGAAACAGCAGTTCTTCAAAACAAAAGTGGCATTTCTCTGGTTTCAATGTAAGGCCTGCGGAGCGTATGGCTCGTAAAACAAGTTCTAGCCTCTTGAGATGCTCGTCAAATGTTGGGGAAAACACTATGACGTCGTCTAGATAAACTAAACAGGTCTTCCATTTTAACCCTGAAAGTACAGTGTCCATGAGCCTTTGAAAAGTAGCGGGCGCTGAGCACAGACCGAACGGTAGAACTTTAAATTCATATAAACCATCCGGCGTCACAAAAGCGGTTTTTTTTCGATCTCTTGGGTCTACCTCTATCTGCCAATATCCACTTCTGAGGTCCATTGAAGAAAAGTAGCGAGCGTTTCGAAGCCTATCGAGGGAGTCATCAATACGTGGAAGCGGATACACATCTTTCTTAGTCACTTGATTCAGCTTCCTGTAATCCACGCAAAAACGCAGGGTACCGTCCTTTTTCTTAACTAATACTACAGGCGATGCCCACGGGCTCTGTGATGGCTGAATCACATCATCTTCAAGCATTTTAGCGACTTGTTGCTGTATCACTTCCCGTTCCTTTGGAGCCACACGATAAGGATTCTGGTGTATAGGCCTTGCTGCGTCGTGGGTAATAATTCGATGTTTTGTTAGCGGCGTTCGACCGACCCGTGATGTCGATGAAAAGCAGTCCTTGAATTCGGCTAGCAGCTCAAGAAGTCTCGTTCGTTCGTCCCTTGACAACGTAGTACCAACGTCAAGATTAGGTAGTGATTCTTCTTGAGGTGCTTCGTCTAGGCCCGATAAACTGCCTTGGATTTCTGCAGTAGTGTCAAAGTAAGCGACGGCTGTACCCTTCGGGAGATGTCGGCGCTCAGTGCTGAAGTTAGTGAGCAGCAACTTTGTGCGTCCAGCATTGACAGTGACAAGACCTCGAGCAACTGAAATACCATGGCTAAATATCAGTGAGCTTATTTGGTCAGCAATGCCGTCGCCGTCAAACGGCTCATCCCCTGCCACCGAAACAAGCGTACACGATCGTGGCGGGACGACCACATCGTCATCCGTCAGACGCAAAGGCCCTGAACAAGACGTATGTCTCGGCTCTGAACAATCCACTAAAGTAGGGCTGTTGTTGTGAAATGTAATGACACTGTCAGGGATGTTGATGCACGGCGCCATGTTCTCTCAAGAAATCCATTCCGATAATCAGGTCTTTACAGCATGAAGCGAGAACGACGAACGTCGCCACGAAAGTAGAGCCACCGATGTCGAGCCTTGCTGTGCACATTCCGACAGGCATCAGTAATTGGCCGCCTGCCGTCCTTAAGTGAGGTCCCGTCCACGCTGTCTTTACTTTCTTGAGGCGTACGGCAAGGTCATCACTGATAACAGAGAAGTCAGCCCCGGTGTCGACTAAAGCTTTGACTTGCTGTCCATCCACAAGAATGGTAAGGCCTGGGGTCACAGTTTCGTCGGTATTACGTCTTGTCGGCTTTACAGCGTCCTGAGGTCGGAGTAATGGGGGCTTTTTTTCTTCGTCTTGACAGCCTGCAACCTTACCCCCTGAGGTCGCCGCCTTCAGTTTCCCCGGTGTGGGCTGGGTGACCTCGCTCCTCTGGTGTCGGCAAAAGTGCGGCGCTGCAACGAAGGTGACTGGGCAGGAGAAGGAGAGCGTGGTCGATGTCGGAAGACCGGCTCGTAATCAGGTATAGCCTCGTCATCATTGTTACGGCGGCCGTCGAATAGGTGTCGAGGTACCGGAGGTCCTTGAGAACCGACATCTCCACGGCGGGATACGTACTCGTTGGCATGTCGAATGTCATACCGTGGCCTGAGAGGGCGAGACGGATCGGCGCGGTGCCAGCAATAGCGGGCTATGTGGCCTACACCTCCGCAGTTGAAACAAAGTGGACGCCTGTCGGCAGTGCGCCAGGTGTCTGTTCGGCGAAGCTGTGGTTGCCGTGATGACTCCTCACGCGACGAAGACCATGGCAAGCCAGAAGACGACTGGTCGTATGGGGGCTGGATGGATGGGCGCCACGATGTCTCCCCCTGTGGTGGTGACCAAGGAACAGTTGCAGGTGGGGGGTAGTATGAAGGCGGAGCGGGTGGGGAGCTTCGAAGGGCGGCGGCGTACGTCATGGGACGTTGTTCGGGGGCAGGATCAGCTGTCGAGAATGCTTGGCGGATTTCGTCACGGACGACTTGAGCGACAGATGCCATGGATGTGTCCACTACCGGAGTCCCCAGCCTTTGCAATTCTTCACGAACAATCTCCCTAATCATGTCATGTAAGGAGCTATGACTGTCAAACGTCAAAGCGGCGGCCTGAGTTTGGGGACTGCTGCACAAGCGGTCATATTGTCGGCAGCGTTGGTGAAGGGCCCGCTCGATAGCCGACGCTTCTTTGATGAAGTTTTTCTACAGTGGTTGGCGGGTTGCGCAGAAGTCCGGCGAACAGCTGCTCTTTCACGCCACGCATGAGGTAGCGCAACTTCCTATCTTCAGTCATCTGCGGGTCAGCCCTCCGAAATAAACGTGTCATGTCTTCGGCGAACATGGCGACCGTTTCATTGGGTTTTTGGACCCTTAGCTCTAGTAGTTGGTGGGCGCGGTCACGTCTGTCGACATTGGCAAAAGTTTCAACCATCTTCTGGTGAAAGTCGGTCCATGTGGACAGGTTGCCTTCTCTGTTCTCGTACCAAGTACGAGCGCTGTCATCGAGATAGAAGTAGGCCCGGCCGAGGTTTTCCTGAGCAGACCAGTGGTTGATCTTCGCAACACGGTCATAGTGGTCTAACCAGTCTTCTACATCTTCGTGTGCGCCACCACCAAAGCGTTTAGGCTCCAGTGATTGAAAAAAACGTTACCTGGGATGGAGCGGGAGGACTGGTGCCGAGAAGTACAGGCTGGGGGCTGGTGTTAGCCATTTCTAGATGTCCGGTAGAGGTTTTCTGCGAGGGGTTGCAGTCTGGAGGAATACCTCGTAGCCGACGACTGAATCGATGGACAGGGGTTGCAGTAGGCACGTCCGGGCTGGATGAACGGCTCCCACTAGGAGTGTGAAGCATCAAGTAGTGTCACGGCCCAGCTCCTCCACCAGTGTCGCAGTGCAACGCGAACAAAAGATGACAGCAGCTTACGGCAGCGAAAAGAGCGTATTCAGGATCAGCTGTACAGCAAGATGCCTGCTTCGTTGTCGTCCCGAACAACCACCTGACCCACTAGCTGGAATCTATGAAACATTCCTATCACCGTTCTTTTTCATATAAACACGTGTCAATATGCAAAGCACCTCGTCACGTTGTAGTCTCATAATAATGGGTACATTACGCCCAAGAACAACGATATCATTATAAGAAACCAAGGTACGGGGTTGATTGATTTGTGGGTTTTAACGTCCCAAAACCACCATATGATTATGAGAGACGCCGTAGTGGAGGGCTCCGGAAATTTCGACCACCTGGGGTTCTTTAACGTGCACCCAAATCTGAGCACTCGCGCCTACAACATTTCCGCCTCCATCGGATTTTGCAGCCGCCACATCCGGGATTCGATCCCGCGACCTGCGGGTCAGCAGCCGAGTACCTTAGCCACTAGACCACCGTGGCGGGGCAAAGTACGGGGTTAGTGTCCAACGTAGAACACGGGGTTCCACTGAAGATCACCACGGCCAGCGCCCGGCGTTTTCGGATATCTATCTTCGCCTGATGCCTGAACTTAGCGTTGCCACGTGTGTATTACTAAGCGGTGTATCGCGCAATAAGGACCTACAACTTTTAAGGACCGTAGTCTTTCTTGGGGACTTTCGACGCAAAAATTTTGGTCTGTCTGTCTGTACATTTGTCTGTTTGTTCGCCCTTAACGGTACGCTAAACGGCACCAAAGTGGCCAAACGATACTCCAAATCGTCGACCCCATCAGCAGCGACCACCAATATTGCTCAAGATTAGCGTTCATACTTGTGCGATTGTCATTTAAAAAGCAATTATTGCACATATCCGAGGCACCATAACAACACGTATATATTCTGTATGTGCGCCCCGCCGCGGTGGTCTAGTGGCTAAGGTGCTCGGCTGCTGACCCGCAGGTCGCGGGTTCGTATCCCGGCTGCGGCGGCTGCATTTCCGATGGAGGCGGAAATGTTGTAGGCCCGTGTGCTCAGATTTGGGTGCACGTTAAAGAACCCCAGGTGGTCGAAATTTCCGGAGCCCTCCATTACGGCGTCTCTCATAATCATGAAGTAGTTTTGGGACGTTCAACCCCACATATCATTCATATTCTGTATGTGCGTCTTTTACTAGAAAAGGCATACATGGGTAATTATAAGGACCGTAGCGCTTATCACGCTGCGCTGATGAAGCAACGCTTGCACAAAAAAGGCGAGCCTTTCCAACGCTTTGCTAAGACGACACGGTGGTGGCACCTATACCCGTCGCCTTTAGAGTGCCTCGATGCGCGCGCCCCCGCTTAGAGTGGTGTCAGCTTTTGCAAGGGCAGATGCCGCCGCCTCGGCTTCGGCGCCAGCGCGACCGCCATTTTGGCGCCTCCGGCCGGTAGTTCGTGCTTGGCGTGTGAGGTGTTGTTGGGCAGTGTTCATTCCCTTACCGTTTTATGCACCCATCTCCGCATCACCATGCCCGGCTGCTGCGTGCCGCAGTGCTCGAATCACTCGAGAAACGGATGGAAGTTGTACCGGTTTCCAAGAGACCCAAAAAGAAGGCTTCTTTGGACCGTTAAAATCAAACGAGACAAGTGGCAACCGACTAATACGTCGCACGTATGCAGCGTAAGTAAACATTTTTTTTTTTTTTAGTGCGTCGTATTCTGACTGGTCAGCATTATTTAGGGCGCCGTTGTTTTTTTATTTAGGTGCGCAATGTAAACGCAGGACAGCCAAACGTCGTGCAGGGTACTGTGCGGCGTGCTCGTGTTAAAAGATCACGCTTTAAGAAAATGCGTCAAGTACGGGGGCTTCGGAAGCCCCCGTGTCGATAACATTTCATGCTGGTTCAAGGGCCTCGAGTGTGCTACTACATTCATAGGAATTGCGACTAGTTTCAGTGCCCTTGCACGGGAAAGTGTTGCCTTGGCAGCAGCGTTGTGAAATCCTTCCCACCCCCTACCCGAGGCTGTTAATTTCGTGCACTGCGCTTCGCAGCTATTTTGCTCGCGAGACCGGCTGCCGCTGTCGTGACCGTCCGCCTCGCAGCCCGAAGACAGACTTCGTGAAATTGCCGTACTCGCTCGCCAACTCGCCCCGACAGCGTACGCGTCGACCGGGTGCTGGCGGAGTTGAGCTGAACGAAAAGTAGGCAAGAGATGGGGACGCAGGAGGTGTAGTTAAACAGATGAGAATTTAGAAAGTGGAGGAGGGAGAAAATTATATGCAAGGGCAGAAAACGGGGAGTGAGTTCAGGCCGCGTGCCGGCGAGCGAGTACGGAAATCTGACGGCGCCTGACTGCTGCCGAACTTCAAGAGTACGGCACGTAGAGTTCACGTAATTCACATAAGAGGAAATTGGACGTGAAATGCGCGCATATGGCCTCGCAGGGAATTAACATAGGCTCGGGTGCGTGGTAGGGGGATTTCACAACGCTTACGAGGCCTGCCCATGTTTATTCGTGCACGCGTTGGCACTGATCGGTCGAAATTTGAACGCCTCTTGTGAAATCAAGCCGTTTGAACATAAACATGCTGTTCCTGCGAAAAACTCGTAATATTACGAGGCCGGACTTCTGCCCGTCTTGTGTGTATCGTCGTATGTATACTTGGGAATCAGGAACACTTCAGTGACGAACAAAACAAGCGCTGTTACGGAGTGTTGTCATTTTTACCTGACAAATAAATTCGATTGCATTGGGAACTTGGAGGCTTGGGTACAAAGCTTTCGATAGAACGAAATCTGTAACGCTCGCTATAAAATCAGAACTGGTCCTTTGTCGGCACAATAGACTAATATTTTATTCACATGAATTCAGGAATCCTTACAGATTTTCAGTGCGAAAATTGAAAGGGTTATTATAACAGCAGGCTGGGTCTATGATCGCGCTCACTGAAGTGGCTTACGTGAAAGCGCGCGTGAGCTCAATTAGTTTCCTTCTTTTTGTGCTTCAAAGTTGCTGCTAGTTCCTGCTGCGAATCATACTGAATGCATACATGAAATCTTGTTTATTGACAGTGACAGACATTCGTTTTTCTTCTGCCTGTGTGTTAATTTCCAATTCTGGTTTTATTTGCAGGCTCACTTTGAAGAGAACAACTACACTCTTAAAAAAAATGGAGTGACGTACTCTCCATTTAGGGAGGAACGGCGATGTCCCCAATGTTCGTCTTCAAATAGAGAAACGTTGCTCCCTCATCCACGGAGAAACACGTTCCTCTTTATGAAAATCAACATGGCTGCCCCCCGGCGAAGCGAGTAGGCTTAGCAAATGCAACGATTCTCGACTGGTAAAGAGTACACGGCACTGAAAGTTACAAAAAACGGTCCCGCTGAGCTTGATATTGAACGAAATTATTATAAAAACAAGCAGACGAACCTGTGGCGGTGAACACATCGCGAAAGAGAACGATGGAGCAAGTACGTTTCGTTCGGTCAGCGAAGCCACGTTCACTCCGAAAGACACGGTTTCTGCAGAGCCCTCACCTGAAGAGTGCATGCTAGGCTTGCTGTATTTATTTCTCGCAGATTCACATAGTGTAGCGACGTTATCCATGCGCTCACGGGTCCGCAGGTCACGAGATGTGCCTCCAAACCGTACACTCGATCGCAGCGAAACCATTCCGAATCCGTAGTGCAGCTTTGATAGATAGATGTTCAACAATATATAAATGGCTGGAGGTGTGAGAGCGTCAAAGCAATGAAGTAGGTGGTAGGTGGCGCCATCTGGAGGGATTGATCAAAGTTAAAAAAAGAAGTTGACTGCCGCGACGTTTGTTGTTATTACCCACTATCACGGCTCCCTTGCGGATATTTTACGCATCAACCCATTCAAGACCACTTATGGACACCCAAAGCCTATTATGTGCTGATGCAATCTATATAGCTACACATGCACACATGGTCACATAGTACACAAATAGTACGCAACAAATACACTAGCGTATACGCTAACAAGTACGCAACAAGAGCACAATCAACCATTCAAAACCAACGGCTCACACCTCGACGTGTTTACTCACACTCTACTGTGAAAGCGCGCCAGCTTATATAGCAATGAATTTCAACTGACCTGAGTGGCACAGGTTACAAGTAGGTTTTCTTACACTTTTTTTCACGTTTTTTATCAATACCACAACATGCGCACACGTAAATATATTGTATCTGATGCTTAGGTAAATCTTAGTTAATCAATGGTTGCACAGTAATGAACGGAATAATTACTAGAGCTTATCAGGTTTTCACGAAGGCGGATGCCCCAAGCCGTGCTTAGAATGTCCGCGGCAATTCAAACGATGCGCCATCTGTCGACCACTGCCACAGTTACTTTTTTTTTCTTGAAGCCTCTGAGAGTGCAAGCACTTGCCACGCGTTAGCCATTTCGGAGGTCACGTTTTTTTTTTCCTTCTTACTTGGAGAGGGCGCAGCATGCAGACCAAACTTTGTCTCCGTCGTGGTAGGTGTTCTGTGGTCACGTCGACCTCGTTTAGTTGTTTCGTCTTAACGTTTGCTTATATTCTTTTTACGTGCGTACCACAAGTGTGGCCGTTAGCCATGGATATAGTACACCACTAGCCCTTCAATGACAATGTTTTAATGCGGTAACGACCGTCCTAGCAGTGTATACGTACATTACAACGCGGGTCTTGCGAGATAAATAAGCGATGACCTCGCATCCGACGGTATTTTTTCGTGAGCCATGACAGTGGCTGTTGGCGTCGCGGGAGCTCTCATACTTGAGTGGAGGAACTATCGCTGCAGTGCGCAAGTTTACTATAACTTTATAGAATGTTGTGCCTGCATACTTTTCTGCTTCAGATGCCTCTCGCGATTCGCCTCGCGTGTCAACTTGCAATCATAGTGCGTGCCACAATTTTGTTGTTAGCGCTGTGGCTGTGGTGGTTATTACTCTGGATTCGGAATACTCTTTTCACAAAGGTGAGTGAGCGTTAGTACTTACTTGCTGTGCACAGCTGCTACTAGAAGTGCATTTTGTGTTGAGTTTCTCACGACAAAGGAGAATCATGGACGAGAAAGACATACTGCTAGCGTGCATAATTCCTTCCTACTTCTCAGTGCTGGCATGGGCAATTCAAAACGAATGCGATTGAGAATTTGGTTTAACCTACAGAAGTCATTGGTTCACTTTTCACAAAAGTTTAGTTATGATGATGTTTAAAAAGTTTGTGATGGTTGTAATCTAGTCTGGCGAATAAACGCTCGGTGAAACTTCGCAGCCTGTTTCCCTTTGTGCTTTCACCTGCCGGGGTAGCATAGCCTTATTGGGTGTCGTGTGACTATGCTGATGGACGCAGGTACGACTTCCGGCCACGGCGGCCGTATTCGAATGGGGGTAAACTGCAAAGAACATCCATATGGTGGTAGTGGCACGTATAACTCTATCAAGTGTATATGATCGTACTTTCACGCATGGACTGTAGAGTGGTATCAGGTTTCCTACACTATTGAAAAAATAAGTGTGATGCTTTTTTACGCGCCTCGTTGAATTCATGAGTGCTCTTGGTGCTGTGCGAAACTAAAAATGCGTGGGCTTACCAAGTATGTCGACACCGAAAAAAATCATTATTTTTTTTTACACTCTAAGGTAATCTATAAAGCAAGACTGCTTCGGAAGCAGAGCTCCTTGTATTCGTGACAAATCGGTAGTATGAAACAACACGAGACACACATGGAAGTGTGCGGAGCACCGGTCGAGTGCCTGACGATAAAAAAAAAGAGAGGCTTTTACTCTATACTAATAAAACAAAAGAAAACGTCATTCCTGCATTGCTTACAACAATCTTAGGTTAAAGCAATCGCTCGCGACTGGCCGCGGGCGGCTATAGGCTTGGCGTGTGCATGCGTGCGAGCAAGACCCCCGTGATTGAGGAGTAACTTGAACGCTGAAGGAGGAACGTTGCTCCTTTGGTCCTTGCCGCGAGAGGGCGCGACGGGTAAAGCGCCCGAAAGGGAGGAAGTCGCTGCGCCGAAGGAGGAACGGAGCCCGTTTCTCCATTCTCGCTCCCTTTTTTTTTAGAGTGTATGAGCAACATCGTGCGGATGGCTGGAAGAAGTTGAAACCAAATGCCGTCCCAACTTTGTTCACATTCAAACGTAAGATTGAACTTTTTTCTTGCATTACATAAAGCAGCACCAGTTGCAAGTACTCTATGTACCTGGGATTTCTACGAAGCTAACACCAAATAGGTCCTCATATGCTGCGTCCACATTAGTGCATAAATTCTGGAAATGCAGTCACGGACAAAGCTAGGAAATGCGAACACAAAAATGTGAACCAGACCACGCAAAATCGAAAAATACTGCTAATATTAGACGGTCAAATAATGGCACGCTATTAGTGCGTTTGGAAAGCTACATTTCCCAACTTTGTTTTTGTGATTACGTTGCATCACTTTGACTTGCATGTAAAAAAAATTGCGATACTTGAGTGTTGTGGTTTATATTTCTTGTTTGCATTTTTTGGTCATGACTGTATATACGTCTGGGTTTCAGTGTTTACAGGCATGACCCACTGCACAACAGTTTTCCGCTACTTAGCACACGGTCGTGTACTGCTAGGATGTCAGGTGCAGTGGCTATGTTATTTACAAAGGGGGAAAACGGAAACCATTATGTATACGAGATCCACGATGCACGAGCCCCCACTACAGTGCGCCTCATTACCTGCGTTGCGTTGGCGTGTTAAGCCCTACAATCAAATAATCAATAAACTGCATAGGGAGCGAATGTCAGTTGAGCCCTCCACAACGGCGCACACGTGTAGCTCTGGCATATGAAGCTCCAATTTGAATTAGAGCCATTTATTGTGGGGAGAAATTTTGAGCACAATTTAATTATGGTATTTTAAGACCTTCCCCTATCCCTTGTGGAAAGGGCGGGGGAAGGACAAGTGTCTTCCTCACGTCAATAACTAAGCCGGTATCTGCTGCATGTGTTACATTTGTAAAATTAACAAGCTAGACATGAACTGGCATTGCTTGAATATGTTCATGAATACATACATTTCTGCTTGCAGCACTGCCTAAGGAACGAAAGCCACCAAAAGAAAGAACTGTGCCTGCACCCTCCAGCAACGAGACCAACAAATCTCCTCCTGGTCTGCGTCAATATCCAGCTGCAGTTAAAACTACCCTAAAGACCCCACAAAACCACGCCGTTCCTGAATTTACACGGCAAGGAACATCGTGTTATGGGCACGACACCATGGAAGTTGACGACGCCGTTGTTGAACTGTCAGCCAACACTAGTGATGCAGATTCAAGAGAAGTTAATGCAGCGGCTGGTGAGACATCAAATTCTACTGCAGAATCAGCAGAACTGAAGAAGAAGCTTGCTGACCTTACAAGAAAGTACTCTGAACTTCAGCAACATCATGACACAGCCAAGAACACCATTAGTGGTCTCAAGAAAAAAGTGCAAAAACTCAAGACTGAGGCAACAAATATTTCGCAAAATATGAAATTTCTCAACGACGATCAAGTACGCGCTCTCTCAAGGAGCAGCAGCTTGGGGAACTCTTGGTCTCCGCACACTGTCAAGCAAGGCCTTCAAATTAAGTTTGCTTGTGGAACAACCGGATATGAAACTTTGAGAAAAATGGGATATCCTCTCCCATCCAAAAGAACGCTCGCACGGAGGATTCAAAATTTGAAGTTTCTCCCAGGCGTTCTTCACGAAGTGATAGACGTTATGAAATGCAAAGCCGAGACCATGGAGGATGTAGAAAAGGACTGCGTCCTTTTTTTGGATGAAATGGAGATAGTGCCGGGGTTTGAGCTAGATCGGGCTGAAGACGCACTTCTCGGAGGAATAACTCTTCCTCCGAAGCCTGAAGAGCCTGCGGTTCATGCTCTGGTATTTATGTTGGGCGGACTTAACCAGCGATGGAAGCAGGTGATTGCATATGAATTTACCGGAAGAAACATCGATGGCGGCTTGCTGAAAAACTATGTGTTGGAACTAGTACAGCTGTGCAGTCAAATATATCTGAGAGTTCACGCAATCACATGTGACATGGGCTCGGCAAACCGCGCAATGTGGAGGGAATTCGCCTTTTCCAGTCACAGAGATTCTTCCACGGTGTGCTCCATACCTCATCCGTGCATGGACGGGAAGGAACTTTTTTTCATTGCTGATCCGGCTCACGTCTTGAAGAACCTCAGAGGCCAGCTCTTGAGCTCAGAAGTTTTCACGTTGAGTGAGGCCACAGTTGCCAAACATGGCCTGCCTTCTTCACAAGTCAACTTGGAATATGTTCAGGCTGTGCTCGAAGAAGATTCTAAAAGAGAACTGAAGGTAGCCCCAAACTTATCCGAAATGCACACCAGCGCAGGCCACTTCACCAAAATGAAGGTTGGTGTCGCTGTACAACTTTTTCGGGAAGCTCCCCCAGCTATCAGATTCCTTATAAAGGAAGGAGTTCTTAAACAGGAAGCAGAAACAACAGCTTGGTTCATGGAGCTGATTTCAAAATGGTATGCACTGATGTCTTCGCGGCATCCAACACTGGCCCTGAGTCGGAGAAGTAGGGCTAAGTACTCCGAAGCCCTAGATACATTACACACAGCAATAGAAACCATCAGAACTATGAAAATGGGTGCCACATCCCATTGGAAACCGTCGCAAGCAGGTGTACTCATATCAACTACAGTTGTACTTCGCCTCCAAGACGTTCTTTTAGGAGACGAAGGCTATGAGTTTTTTCTTACGAGCAGGCTCCTGCAGGACTGCTTAGAGAACCTCTTTTCTGTGGTGCGGCTTATGAAGCCGGTTCCCAATGCCTACGATCTCAAGTGCGCTCTGAGACTGGTGAGCGTAAGCCAATTTTTGCATACACCGAGGACGACCAGCTACGAGCTTGATGACAGGGAGTACCTGGTGGACCTGCTATCCCAGGGGAAGGAAGCCTGCGTCGAGAAGGAAGCTCAAGAAATCGATGATTCAGAGATTTTGTTCATCGAAGGATTGTCGTCCACAGAATGCAGTATTCTCTTTTACCTAGGAGGATTTATTTTGAAGGGAATTTTGACATCTGTGAAGTGCGCAAAATGCAAAGATGCTCTCCTTGGAACTGCCAACGACGAGCATGCTTCGCTGACAGCACTGAAAGAGTACGTTTCAGATGGAGGCAACCTCATCTACCCCAGCAAGGGAGTTATGAAAGCCTTGATAGACTATGAGGAGCATTTTGCTGCCATAAACTCTTGGTGCACGGACAAAGTAGTCACGATGAAGTCGCCGCTTCGTTCACTCACCGCATACCTAAACAAGGTGCACCGCCGCAGCTTGTGTGTATGCGCGGAGCACGAGGACAGTATATACCGACTGCTCACAGAGAGGTACGCAAGAATAAGGCTGCGCATTCACCTTCGGCAGGTTCCAGTCGGGAGTTGCAATGGACATGCAAGCAAAACATGTGCCGGCGTCAACCTCTCATGAGAAATGGACACGCCAAGATAAGCTGTATGCTTAAAAGGTTTCGGCTCACGTGGGCACGCTTTTGACTCTTGCATTTTTTATTTTTAAACATTTCATTTCGTACTGCATTTGGTTTGTCTTGTATCTGACTTTGATTTTCACTAGTGGGACAACGCAGCATTAAGGCGCACAAATAAATGGCCTGTTCACTGAAATCGTGGGTGTCGTTTCATAAAGGTACACTGGTAAAGCATGTTACTCTCAGGTATGCTGCCTGCACAGTGCATGAAATGGTGAGGCAGGGGAAGGTGGTACCGAATGTCAGATAATGTGTGTGTGTGTGTGCGTGTGCGTGTGTGTGTGTGTGTGTGTGTGTGTGTGTGTTATATATACACACACACGCAAGTATATAAAGTACAGCGATTCCTGCCTTTGCTATTCGGCTGATTCACAAAGACCCAAATATTGCATTCCTTTCAGCAAGCGTAGTAATAAAAGTTCATGCGCCCCTCCGTCTTAACGACGACAACGGTTTAACGCGAATCTTTCTGGTGTGGGAGTTCGTGGCTCATTTCATTCAGTCTATGTCAGCCCCTGGCGCATTGTACAAGCACAGGCCACCAGTTTGTATGACGTGCGTTGTTCCATTTAACAATTAGGCAACAACAGCACTAAGAGGTGTCCAAGTTGCACCAAAAAAAAAAAGCTCGCCAACGAGTACTTCTTTCCTACCATACGCGAGCACCGCAAGCGGTAATGCGCTTCGCATGCTGCCCCACTACGGCAGGAGCCGTAATGGCGGCCATCGTAGCAGACGACGCGGCTGTCCTCACCCTCAGAGGAGCGCGCGGGCATCAAGGCACCCTAGTCGCCTTGCGTTCTACACCTTATCAGCGCGCACGCCCGTCTCAGAGACACGTGTTTCGTTTTCCCAGAAAACTGCCAGATAGCCCTCGTCTCACGTGTGACGTGACGGGCTCGTTCGCCTTCGCTGCACGCTCGAGGCACTCTGACGCAGCGCCTCCAGAGTACCATTCATCGATTTCTTGCGCAGGACATCAAATTAATGTTTTGTTCACACTCTCCACACACAGACTATCGTCTTTCGATGACATTTGCAGATTAACATGCAGATACGGGGCCTATTTCTTTCTTCTACTTTCCATGCGTGCTCAAGGTAGCTTTCTTAAACGATGACGTGTAAGTCTTATCGAATTCAGCGATAGATGATAGATGGCCGGCAACTGACTTCATGCAATGTCGTCTAGATAATGCAAAACTGCTCACTGTTTTTGCCACGAGCTTTCACAACACTCCCTTTAGACCACCATGTTTAGGTGCACAGACGTGTCTACCCTTGGTTTCATCGCTCGACAGACACGGATTGCCAAGCCTGACGGACGTTTTCGTGGCGCGCTGGTGTGCTTCTTGGCGACTCGAGAAGACCATAATTTTTGTGTCCGTGAACTGCAGCGTGTATATGTGATGCGCTTTGTGCACTGGACGTTCGCAATGTGTATGGCTGCAAACCCGAACTGTTGGAAGATGGTGCGTGGCGAATTGTCGCCTGCGAATGGACCGAAGTTGTGAGTGTTCCCGTTTCCTAAGGAGAGCCGAAGAACGAATTGAGAACGTGTCGTTCGTCGAGCTGGCATCGGCATCAGTTTTCTACGTGACCCCAAGGTATATGTGCCTGTACTCAACCAATGGCACCATCTCCACCATGTTCCGTTCTTGCTCTAAAACAAAGGTGTCATGCGTGATTCTGACTTGTTAGCGTATAAGCCCTGGCATTAAACTAATAAACGCGCATGGCAGTACATTTTTAGAACAGGCGTTTTGCTTTTAGTGTCGGGAAACATTTGCTATCGGCGATTAGCACCGCGGACTTCTTTCCTGCATTACCTCCGTTTACTTGGTTGAGAAAAACGGAAAAAATGCTGTTGCATTACTTAGAGCATCGGTTTTGTGCCTAGTATTTTCTTGCCGCTGTTCCAACAACTTTATTGCGGTATTATAATTCTGCGCCAGTCTCGCCAGCACCTTCGCCTATGTTTTCCTTGAAATTTCGATGTCTGTAGACACGTACGGTAAAAGCGCTTTCTAAAATGGTTTTCAGGGTGTGAGCTTTGCTTCCCGCTAGAATATTCAAGAACCACTACCAAATATACCGATCCAATTACCGGTCGTGTAGCAGAAGTGCCCACGGGGGCTACAGGGCTTAATCTACACTCAGGACTAACATTTTTACAGACCCTATGTTATATAAGCGACTGCGCACTAGTGCGAGAGGGGCCAGAGCAAAAGAGGAAACGCCGCTTCTTGTGTCGGTCACAAGAGATTTTTGTGAAACAAGTGATTTTATTTTCTCTTACAATCGCCCTGATATTGTGCTGAATAAACTTACCCTACACACCAACACACACACTCCTCAATAACGTGTCTATGAAGACATGTTTGAAAGAGTACAAATAAATCAGCAGAAACTTTGCAAATGAGTAGGGACAGTTTTTATGCATGTTTTAGATAGCGTGCATGTGCATTCGCGCGCACGTGTTTGTGTGTGTGTAAATAAAGGAAGCATAAATAAAATTTATTTCGTGACATTGTTGGGTCATCAAAATTTGTTCTTATTTATCAACCACGCGTTCGATAGCGCAATATTTTCTTTTCGTTCTCGCTTCACGCTTTTCGTTGTCGGAGCACAAGTTCGCTCCGAATAAAGTATCGTTTGTTTGTTCCCACGTCGTACGTGTATCCACTTACGTGCCCCACATGACGATATGTGGGAATCGTGTAAAATAAGCAGATTTTTTTGCGTCAAGGAAAATATGGCCATTCCTTCATTGCGGTCTGTAAAGGGCCGATTCAGTCAGATACCTATCGAGACTTTTTCTCGGGCTTGCGTACTACGCTGACCTTCCGATAACGGAGAAAAACAGGTAAGTCAAGTGGAGGAAAACACGAAGAACCGATTGTTGGGAGAGTTGGTATTGCATAGTGAATGAGTATTTGCGCAAAAAAAAAACCGGAACAAGAAAAAAGAGTGCACAAACAGGCACACGGACTGCGCTTGTCCATCCTCTTTCTTCTTGTTCCTGTTTTTTTTTTTCGCGAATCCTTATCGGGAAACACGAAACGGCCAACGTTTTCCAATAGGGCACCTACTTGGTTTTCACCCATGCAATGCGTTTATATCGACGTTTTGTAATACTGCAGTAATCACTGTCGAGTCATTTGGAGCAGCTGTCACTGCACAGCTCTGAGGACAGTCGGCCTCTAAAAAAGCGATTCAGAAAAGACACTCAGCATAAACATCCTTGTATGTGAGATAACGTTAGCACTTGGAGCGAAGCAATTAAGGGCGATGTTCAGAGCCCTTTTTTATTACATTACAGTGCAAGAGCAAAGACGAGCTCGGGAACGGGTTAATCTTGTTCGTCCAAGTGAAGACCGCAGCGGTCATCATCGCACACACAAATGCTTCACCGTGTAGTCACCAGGCCACCTTGCCTGGAGCACTTTTAACCACGGAGACAGATGAACATTTTAATGTGTGCTTCTAAACCAGCAGTAAGTATGATTGGTGGGGTTTTACGTGCGAAGGCACGGCATAATTATCAGGGATGCCGTCGAGGAAGTCTCCGGAAATTTTCACCAGTTGGAGTTCCTTAACCTACAACCAGAGTCACTCACTGCTTTCAAGGACTCTGATGTAACTAAATCCTATGTTACGTGGGCCACCAGTATTTAAGCTCAATCGTTAAGGCAACAAGATTTACGTCATGCACTACCTTAAGACCTTAATGCTGCTTTGAACGGCTTGCTCTTCCCTCAAAAGTGCGAATTATTTTATTTATTGATAAAATTATCATAATTTTGCGATAGACGGCATTCACAAGCGTGTATTCCCGAGTTGTACGATAACCGGAAAAAAAAAAAACGGAAAATATAGTGTCTGATTTGCATAGAACGAATAGTATAACGCTAAATGGTAAAAGAGTCGATAAACGCTGATGGCCATTTTCTTTTATTTCGCTCTATTCCGCAGCGCGCGGCCGGGGGAACGACTCGTGTGCCCTAACAAATATATAGGAGCTCACTTAAAGGCCTAAAGAGAGCACTGCTTCGGAAGCAGCAAATTTCATGCGATGCCTTCGCCGATTCTTTTAGCTTCGACTGCGGGAATAGCAGGAAACCGTACGCAAAGCGGCCGTTATGCGGGCAGCTGCAATCCACCGTGAGCCTTATAAGCTGCGAAAATGTTCGTATAGGCCGTTCGCCACGCTATTCGCATCCATGGCTTCTCAAATATTCTGCCGTTTTTACCAGTGCTGTGTCGTCATAAGCATGAAAGAAAGAAAGAGAGAGAAAAGAAAAAGAAAGAAAGAAAGAAAAGGATGAAGCTATAATTTGCCTCGAAGGTGCGTCTTGGTAGATATTGGTAGATGGTGCTTTTTGCAGTTAAGAAATAGGGAGCCTAGCTAGCTAGGCGGTCATTTAGGCTACCTACCAAGAAACTCACCCGCATGTACTCACAATTATCTTGCGGTGAAGAGAACGCTATATTTTGTGGCAAGAAGCATGCAAAGCCGGTGGTACAATGCGACTCAATCTGTTGTGTGTTTTTTGTGATGTCTCTTTCAAGTGTCTGATAATTACTTTGCCACTAACTCGATACAAAATAGGAAATATACACGTAAAATTAATCGGCACCGTAGCATCGATTTCAAAGGAAAACAGACATAGTGTGATCTACTGCAATATCTACCTCACATCAATGACGACAGGTTATGCGAATGTTTACTATGTCCTCCACAGCGGCGCACTTACGCGTTCTGCAGGCTCACCAACTTGTTGCTGGTGTATAACGTATTGCTGGCAAAATACATCGGTACTTTTGAATGTATGCCACGCATTTCGCGCGGTTTTTTTTTTTTCAAAAAACAAAAACTTTTCTTCGAAAGCCTGGAAAATAAAGAAAAAGAACTACCATTCCACTGTATGACACTTCTACCACCTTGTTTGCCTGTCAAAGTAGGCCTTACACAAACAAAGCGGACGCTTTTGGTTCTTTTCATAACTTAATTTTTCATCATGATTTTTCACACATACATGCAGTGTGCCTCTTTCCTGGGATCCCTACAAGTGTCCGCGCTCGAGTGTTGATCCGCGTCCCGAGCCCTGGAGGCACTGGAAGCCACGGTGAAGATCAACAGAAGAAAAAAACGAAATAAAAAACAAAGCGCGGATGTATTGGTGCTGTCTTCTTTCTTTCCTATAGGCTCGTCTCGAAAGGCAAAGCCAGCCTGATCTGTTTGCACGAAGAGGATTTGCTTGTGGAACGTGTTTCCACGTGGAGAAGAAAGGTCGAAAGAAATCGAACTACTTTTACAGAAACCGGATCGGGAAATGCTGCTCTCGCGTGGGAGTCCGTCCTTGTAAACAACGTTTTGCTTTTAAATTCATTCTGTGGAGTGCCAAAATTATTGTGAAGTGCACGAATTTTGAACGAAAAATAAAGCAAAAAAGCACTACAAGTACACATGCCGTATTCGCTATACGGGGCTCTGAGGAAGAGACGCATGACGCTACATGTCTGTCCATAACATGCGGGATCTACTCGGAACCCACCAAATACTCTCTGCACGTTAACGGTAAGGAACAGTGAGAGGCTGCTGTGTGCAGCACGGCGCCCGAGTTCCAAGACCAGATCCTGGTTTGGGCCAAGACCGAAGCGAAGACCTATGCCGGGTATAACTTCTCTGCTGCCTCCACCACCGCACCTTTCCCTCTTGGGATAAATAAAGTGCTTCTCGCCCTTGACATCCCGTTATGGCAGGCTTAGACCCGGCCGCCTAAAACTGCTGGTTTGTTATAATAAAGTTTATTCCTCCTCCTCCTCCTCCGCAAGACTGCAATCTACCACTTGATTTCGAAAACAATAGTAATAATCGCATCTGTTTGCAAGCCTCCGATGCACATGACGATGGTCCGAGAGGGCACTTTGTTCTGTAAATGGTTTGCGGTCAATAATTACGGGGGCGAATTTTTCTTGCCAATGAACGGAACAGCTTCAGAGACCTAGCTTCTGTACATGAACTCCTGTACGGGCGAAGTAGTCCCTGTTGCCACTTCAGAAAGTGATGGCAACACGCAGTCAGCGTTGCATATCGACGCACATGATGCTCAGCGTTCGAGGCACACGCCAAAGGCTCGACTTTCTCATGGGCGCAATATTGCAAAGCGACGACGCACAAAGCAGAAGGAATACAATATCTGACTCCCGTGTAATGCCATGACCGGACTGGAAAGGCGCGCGAGTGCGCCCTGTCTAAAGATCTGCAGGAAAAAAAGGAGCATTTTTTTATATTTTTTATCTGACATAGCAAAAAGATTCACACATCTCAAAAAAAAAAAAAAGCGAATCATGATGACTGGGCGAAGCTCTATAGGTATCCAAGAACCCACACTCTTACAGGTGGCACGATATAATTTTAATATGGGATATTTGTTGGGACATATAGTGCTAGACATGTACTTTTGTGCTATAGGTTTACCTCAGAAGCCTCAGCATCTATAGGCACATTTTAGTAGAGACCGACTCATCAATCATCTTCTCGGTAGGTTATCTTCGCCTGATCTCTAACCTTCATATTATCGTATGCCTACGTTGAGTCTATAAAAACATTTTTTTTGTGTCCTCACATATGTTTCGATAATAGCAATCCGTTTTATGCCATGACCACAATGGAAGACGAGGCTAAAGGTCCCACGGAGCTTTAGCCTCGTTAGCGGTGAGACACGGGCGATATTCTCTGTGGCTTTCACAGAAAAGTTGTCCACGGATATAGTTCCGTCAGCGCAGACCAGAGAACATTGCGTTCGATGCTCCACAAGATCAAGGTTTGCAGTTCTGTCGCCTCTTCACTGTGGCAGGAGCCACAGGAAGGGAGCGGGGGAGGGGGGATGCAGTTGGCAGCTTCACTAATGAACGGAACCTAAACCCCAAACAAACTCAAGGTCCGCGTCTGCGGATATGGTATGTGTGAATGCGGGCTGTCATTAACACAAGTCTCTTTTTACTGCGTACTACATTTCAATGCGCGTGCTTCGGCCGATTATGCTGCGACTTCTTTTGCATTTTCGGTTTTATTTATTGATTCTGTCCGTCCGTTCGTCCATCTTCTGGCTTTGAGGTGGAGAATGCTCTCGTATGCTGAGTTAAAAAAAACTGTAGCACATGAAAAAAAAAAAGTCGAGGCCATGGACTGTCTAAAACACATGTCCCACAAGAATATTTGAAACACCTCTGTCACGCTCCTCGAAAAGACAGTGCGGTGCTATCTATAGTGCGATAAGGCAATGGTTATAGGATGTCATACAGACAGAAACAATTTTGATAATGTGAGGCTTCTTGATAAATGCCCTCATTTATTTCATGTAGCGTAAAGTTTCTGCTCACTCTCACAAAGGACTTATATTTTGACACCTAACAAAACACACAGACCCGCCTGAGCTATCTTCCAGAGACGAGTATCATAGAGAGCGGCCATCTCTTAACGCATATCGTTCGAAGAGCCTCGCTTATTGTTTGCCGGATCGTAAAATTTCCTTCTTCGGGCCCCATTGCTCTGGTGCGGAATGATTTCGCGAGTAATTAGAAATTATTGATTGATACGTGGGGTTTAACGTCCCAAAACCACCATATGATTATGAGAGACGCTGTAGTGGAGGTCTCCGGAAATTTCTACCACCTAGGGTTCTTTAACGTGCACCCAAATCTGAGCACACGGGTCTACACCATTTCCACCTCCATCGAAAATGCAGCCGCCGCAGCCGGGATTTGATCCCGCGACCTTTCGGGTCAGCAGCCGAGTACCTATAGCCAATAGACCACCACGGCGGGGCGAGTAATTAAAAATGGCACTCGGTGTTTCGGCGACGGGCTCGAGTGCTGCGCCGAGAGAGGTCAAGTGCGAATCGTGTAAGTATTAACGATGGTTGCGCCGTAAACGGCCGAATCCGTGTTCCACCTCTCAAACGTCGTCCTCACTCTTATCCTTACCCCCATTACCTTGGCGTACGCCAAGTCGTCCAGAGCAGCCGACAAGTTTAAAGCTGTTCATTGCAGGCGACACACTCTTAAAACAAAATAACAAGAAAGGGAATTCGCATGTAACCCAGTTCTTGCTTCTTTGCGAGGGTGTGCGCTTTTGTTCATGGCGAACGTTTCTCTGTGGATAGAACGCTTCTGCTTTCGGCTCCGAGCATTGTTATCAAGTTTTTCGCTTTTTACGGGAGACGCTGCTCCCTGCCCCAAGGCGACGGACGCGGAGTCATCCACTGGTCCGCCCAGCCAGAGGTCTGCTATGGCGAGCTCCTCGGTAAATCAGCGCGCCTGGCCCAGAACCAGTGAGGCCAACGGTGATAGTCACTGCATCATGGCTGTGGACGTGGAGCCTTCTGCGGCTCTGTCCGACCATAGACCACCTTTGGCAAGCTCGTCGCGGAAACGAAGCACCTGTTCGAGCACCAGCGAGGACACGGAACTGTACTCGGCCACTGGCGACGACTCGTCGGATGACGACTTCGAGACCGTGAGAAGCAGGAAGGCCAAAAGAAGAAGTATCAAGTCGTCTTCACCAGCAGGGACATTAACGTCTCAGTCAAAAGGAGAATGCTGGCCGCACACCATCCTCTTCATGCCCGAGGACTCCACCATCAGCCTTCGAGCAGTAAACAGGCAAGCTCTCTCTATGTACTTTGAGGGGGTAGCACCAAACGACATTAAGGATATCCGGGTGAACACGCGGAAGAATATTCTAGCTGTGGACACAATGACTGCCAGCGCCATAGACAAGCTTCACAGAGTATCAGATTTGGGAGGCATCAAAGTTCGACCGGTTATTCCAATGGACGGTGCCTGCACGGCGGGAGTAATCTACGACATTGATTTGGCCATAGCAAATTCGGACCTCCCAACTCTCATAAAACCAGCGAACGAAGGAGTTCTCATCGCGAATGTACTTCGCCTCGGAAACACCCGATGTGTAAAGATAATGTTCAAAGGAGATTCCATTCCGTCGCATGTCAAAGTGGGACACTTCCGACATCCTGTTCGACCATTTGTCCCTAAACCACTCCAGTGCCATAACTGCATGAAAATTGGTCACATCAAGAGTGTATGTACAAACACCACAGCATGCCCCCGATGCGCTGAGCCGCACACTGCAGACGCATGTCGGGCAACAAGTCTGAAGTGCAGAAACTGTGATGGTCCGCATGATGCTGCATCCAAGGAATGCCCTCGGATTAAGAAGGAAATCGCCATTATCAAACAAATGGTTAGGGACAATTCAACCCACAGAGAGGCTGCTGAAAGGGTACGGCGGCGACGTAGTCGCCGACGGAGGCGTGTAGGACAGAGTGTTGCGCATAACCCATTTCCTCCGAGCACGAGTGAAGTAGTAAGCACGAAGCGAAATGAAGTGGAGAAGCTCACAGCTGCGGATGAGTGGCCTACGCTTCCGCGTACGCAGCCGGCAAAGGAGCCTCCTGCGAGGCCTCGCCGCCCTACACCTTCCACCGAGTCTACTTCCGTTGAGGATGTGTCAAGGGTCGATCGACAGATCATCCCGATGTTACGATCCCTCGTCGCTGTCATGGCAGACATACTAAGAAGCCTGGGAACTCCAACCGCTCGAAGCGGGTTACAGGTGCTGGACGCGCTGAGCCCAGTCCTCGCCTCCCTCGCGTAGAGTCATGGCAGGAGATCAACAATCGTTCCGCAAAGACGTCAGAGAAGCATCAGTCATCCAGTGGAACGCAAGAGGACTTAGATCACGGATTTCCGATTTTCGTCAGTACGTGTTTTCTAACCGTTTCCCAATCATCGTAATATGCGAACCGAAATTATCAAACCCGATCAGGCTATCCGGCTACGAATCAATCCCGTCCAAAACCCGAAACGAAAGCAGCAAGGTCATTGTGTATATTCGCCGGGAGCTTACCTACATCATTCAACCTGTGTCGCCTCATGATGAGAACCAATATATTTGCCTGACTGTGAAGCAGAAAACCCTCACCTTCACATTAATAGGTGTCTACTTATCTCCCTCAGCCCGTTTTGATTGCCAAAGACTGGATGACATTCTTTCGAGCGTCCCGGATCCGTGGATAATTATAGGGGACTTCAACGCCCACCACCCAATCTGGGGAAGTTCAAAAGTCAATACCACGGGCCGGAGGCTGGCTTCATTTGTATCGACTCATGAACTGTCTCTACTTAATGATGGGAGCCCTACATTTCTGCGAGGATTAACGTACAGCAGCTGTTTGGACTTGACGTTCGTGTCACGTCGCTTCGCCACAAGCGTTAAGTGGTTTTTAGACATCGAGACACATGGTAGCGATCACATCCCCAGTTATCTCACCATCGAAGGCTTTGCTAGCAACCACCCGCCGAAAACCGTACAGAGGATCGATCTTTCAGCATTCACAACCAACATTGAACACGCTTGTGAAAAAGGCTTAACCTCTGGCATTGAGCAAGCGATCAAACAAGCAGCGCAGAGTGCGATGCGCACGCTGGCATATTCTTCAAGGCCCTCAGAAACGGACATGGAGTTAGAGCGACTCCGTGCGATTCGTCGGCGTGCGGAGCGTAGATATCGACGCACAAAATCCATTCAAGATCTACGGATGGCCAGGCGCATGCAAAAGAAGATTCAGCGTCGTATAGACAAACTGGAGTTTCAACGGTGGGCGAAATTTTGCGCGAGTCTAGACCCTCGCAAACCGCTTTCTCAAATATGGCGAACCGTGCGAGGCCTACGCATATTTCCCCAACAACGTTTTCCGTTTAAAGCCTTGGCCCTTTTCCAAAATAGAAGGGATATCGAGGTAGCGGAAGACTTTTGTAGGAAGATTGCGGGCCCGCCAAATTGCACAGAAGCCCTTACTGCTGATTACACGCCACATTCACTGGACCCGCACCTGGACCTGCCTTTTTCAATGGAAGAACTGAATGTGGCTCTTGCTTCATGCAATCGATCGTCATCGCCTGGGCCGGATGGCATATCATACCGCCTATTATGCAATCTCGGTGATCGAGCACGAAGTGCTTTGCTGGAAGTATTCAATGAGTCTTGGAGAGATGGAACGGTCCCCAGAGAGTGGAAAACAAGCCGGTTGGTTGCACTTCTCAAACCTGGAAAATCGCCTCTAGAGCTGACATCATACCGCCCAATAGCGCTGGCTAGTTGCGTAGGGAAGCTGATGGAGCGAATGATCCTTGCCAGACTCGAGTGGTTCCTAGAACGCCATAGAATATATCCAGACGCCATGGCCGGTTTTCGTCGTATTCGGAGCTCCATTGACAATGTCATTGACCTGGTGACCTACGTACAACACCAGAAAATGAGCAGACGGTTATCTGTCGCACTATTTTTAGATGTCAAAGGAGCATATGACAATGTTTCTCACGAAGCCATACTTGACGCCCTCGAGTCAGTTGGTTTGGGTGGGCGAGTGTACCGCTGGATCCAATGCTACCTACATATGAGATCATTGTTTATGCAAACTGATGATGGGCCGACTTCTGAACATTATACACACCGTGGTGTTCCTCAAGGTGGTGTATTGAGCCCCACACTGTTCAACCTGGTTCTGATCGGTCTCGTTGAACGCATACCAGATTCCGTGCAGATATCTCTCTATGCAGATGATATTTGTGCCTGGACATCAGGTGTAACACGTCCTCAGGTACGTGCGAGACTCCAGAAAGCAGCGAATTTAATATCGGCGTACCTTAGAGAACAAGGCCTCGAGATTTCTCCTGAGAAATCGGCGCTGGTCGCGTTCACGCGGAAGGCAATGACGTCATATCCCATCGCCATCGATGGACACAGTGTCTGCTACGCCAGGACCCACAGGTTTTTGGGGGTCACGATCGATCGAAATCTCTGCTGGAGTCCCCATGTGGCCACTCTAAAGAAGCGCCTAACGGCCATCGCACAACTTTTCAAGTTCCTCGGAGGCAAAACGTGGGGCACATCAGTGCACGCGATGTTGCATTTGTACAAAACGCTGTTTCTGGGGTACCTGCGGTATAGCTTGCCGGTTCTGACGAACGCTTGCAAAAGCAATATACGCACAATAGAAAACGCCCAGGGCCAGGCACTCAGAGTTTGTCTTGGATTACCACGCTGTACATCAACAGCGGAAACCATCGCAATCGCCAAAGATCATCCGGCCACAGTGCACATTACTTTGGAGGTGCTTAGAGCTCATATTAGACACCTTGCTCGCGCCCCTGCCCACCACCTAGCTTCGCTTCCAGAAGATCGACCGAGTGCCTCCTTCTGTAAGAGAGTATTGACTTTCCGTGAGTGCCTTCCAACAGTCTACACGCCTCCGGAACGGATACTAACACCTCCTTGGTGCTTGGACCGACCAAAACTGCGCTTGACAGTGCCGGGGATTCGCAAGAAGGCGGAGCTCTCGGCGCCAGCTTTAAAGCAGATGATTCTACTCATGCTACACGAAGAATACAAATATCATGTCAAACTTTACACGGATGGCTCGACAACTGTTGGAGGATCTGCAGGAGCTGTGATCTTCCCAGCAAGAGCCGAAACCATCCAGTTCAGAACGTCACACAAGACGACATCGACAGCCGTGGAGCTCGCGGCACTCCGCAGCGCACTCCGCAGGATTGACCAAGAGACACCACAAAAATGGAGCATTTTTACTGATTCGAAACCAGCTCTCCAATGTCTACAAAATGCTCTACGTCGTGGACCTCAAGACCAATTGGCGCTCGAAATACGACAACTGTACCATCACCTAAAAGACGAAGGACATGACATATCTTTTCAGTGGTTACCAGGCCATTGCGGCATCATTGGTAACGAACATGCCGACAATGCAGCTAAGAATGCTCACGAAAATGGAGTGATGGAACCTATTCCACTATCAAGAAGCGACGCAGCAGCAAAGATTAATACGCTTGCGCAGGATGTCGCAAGGTCTATGCGGAATACGCCCGGTTTTCTCCACACCCGTCTTCACCGCCTGGACCCATACCTACGACTTACTATTCCATCTGGCCTACCCCGATCCGAGACGACCCTTCTCTGCCGTATGTGGCTTGGGGTGTCTTTCACGAACGCTTTTACCTGCCGCATCGGAATGAGAGACAGCGCTACATGCGACCATTGCGACAATGACGAAACAATTGAACATATTTTATGTCAGTGCCCCCAGTACAGCTCTCAGCGACAGTCCCTCTCAGCAGTGTTTGCTCGCCTCGACGACCAGCCATTTTCTGAACAGTCAATCTTGGAATGTCGGAAAGATCGAGCTTCACGCCAGAAAGCAACGAAGGCGCTGATGAAGTTTCTGCGAGCGACCCGCCTCGTTGAACGATTGTGACACTACTGTGTGCGAGTGTGTGTGTGTGTGTTTGTGCTTCTCTCCTCAGCGGGGGTGTGGGGATGCAGTTGGCAGCTTCACTAATGAACGGAACCTAAACCCCAAACAAACTCAAGGTCCGCGTCTGCGGATATGGTATGTGTGAATGCGGGCTGTCATTAATACAAGTGTCTTTTTACTGCATACTATATTTCAATGCGCGTGCTTCGGCCGATTATGCTGCGACTTCTTTTGCATTTTCGATTTTATTTATTGATTCTGTCCGTCCGTTCGTCCATCTTCTGGCTTTGAGGTGGAGAATGCTCCCGTATGCTTAGTTAAAAAAAACTGTAGCACATGAAAAAAAAAAAGTCGAGGCCATGGACTGTCTAAAACACATGTCCCACAAGAATATTTGAAACACCTCTGTCACGCTCCACGAAAAGACAGTGCAGTGCTATATATAGTGCAATAAGGCAATGGTTATAGGATGTCGTACAGACAGAAACAATTTTGATAATGTGAGGATTCTTGATAACTGCCCTCATTTATTTCATGTAGCGTAAAGTTTCTGCTCACTCTCACAAAGGACTTATATTTTGACGCCTAACAAAACACACAGACCCGCCTGAGCTATCTTCCAGAGACGAGTATCATAGAGAGCGGCCATCTCTTAACGCATATCGTTCGAAGAGCCTCGCTTATTGTTTGCCACATCGTAAAATTCCCTTCTTCGGTCCCCATTGCTCTGGTGCGGAATGATTTCGCGAGTAATTAGAAATTATTGATTGATACGTGGGGTTTAACGTCCCAAAATCACCATATGATTATGAGAGACGCTGTAGTGGAGGTCTCCGGAAATTTCTACCACCTAGGGTTCTTTAACGTGCACCCAAATCTGAGCACACGGGTGTACACCATTTCCACCTCCATCGAAAATGCAGCCGCCGCAGCCGGGATTTGATCCCGCGACCTTTCGGGTCAGCAGCCGAGTACCTATATAGCCAATAGACCACCGCGGCGGGGCGAGTAATTAGAAATAGCACTCAGTCTTTCGGCGACGGGCTCGAGTGCTGCGCCGAGAAAGGGTCAAGTGCGAATCGTGTAAGTATTAACGATGGTTGCACCGTAAACGGCCGAGTCTGTGCTCCACCTCTCAAACGTCGTCCTCACTCTTATCCTTACCCCCATTACCTTGGCGTACGCTAAGTCGTCGAGAGCAGTCGACAAGTTCAAAGCTGTTCATTGCAGGCGACACACTCTTGAAACAAAATAACAAGAAAGGGAATTCGCATGTTAACCCAGTTCTTGCTTCTTTGCGAGCGTGTGCGCTTTTGTTCATGGCGACCGTTTCTCTTTGTGCTTATGCACTTTACGTGTGCTTTGATTTGTTTTCTTCTCTATGGCTTCGCGAACACTCGTTTCAAGCGAAGAAATAATGCCACAAATTAACGAATTTTACCGAGCCCTTTTGACTATAAGGGGGAGGAGAGAACGAAAAGACATGTTCGTGACATGAGGCAAAAGGCTGAGATATGGGAGGACGTAGCAGCAGTGAAGGAGTGTCCAAAGCAAACGAGTAGTCTGCAAACTGCCACTTGGGCTGGGATCTGCCATACCAGAGGAACAAGAAAATTAAGGCCTTCCGCGTAAAGCCGGGCACCAAGTTATTTTGCATCGACGTTTTTTTTTTCTTCTTTTCCGCGTATGCGCTTGAGCTTGTTCACTGTTTTCGCGGTATGGAACTTTTGCTTAGGCTCTTATGCCGTAGCTGAGCTTCAATGACACGCCACGTCGTTAGGCGTTGTCGTGCTCTCGAAAGAACGCGCAGATTTTTCTGGCAGCATGAACACTCTCATGAATATGTATTTCAGCCACTGTGAAGTTCTCTATGCCTGCGTAATGAGCTCCACTCTGTCTTTATTCCTCTCGTGGCTCCGCGTTTTTCAGCTCTCCACCCCTCGTCTCGAATTTCTGCGTTCACTACTGAAAGGACCAGGACGACACGCGAAGAATTCAGGTAATATCGGCGACATCGCTGTTTAAAAAAACACCAACACCCCGGAAGACACCCACAAAAGCGTAAAAAAACTGCATATTAGGTGTGGTAATACTACTTTTCCGCTGTTTTCATCCGCGCGTAGCAATTCCTACGTGAAAAAGTCTTCGTACGCGGTACAGAGCAGCAGTCAACTTATTGGTGCGATGAAACTTTGGTCTAGCCGTCTTTGAACGGGCGTTCACGTGAGTGTACCCGTTTTGGGGTGTTCCCGATCATAGACGTCCCGACTGGCGGTATTGGTCATTGTTTGGTAGTGGTTAGAAGAAGAAAAAGGCGCCTAGTTTCTACAGCCCAGTATGGAGCACGGCGCAGCGACTACCATAAAGTTGGACGGAGCGGAAGTGCGTAGAATGTCTTCCGATTGCATTTTCCTGTGCCCTCCCCCCTTCCATTTTCGAGCAGCTCGATATGCGGCATGAATGTCTGCTTAAATATAGACGAGGAGATATCTCTGCGGATTGACTGAGTCCTGACCTCTGACTGGTTGTGAGAGAAAAATTAACACTGTTCGTCAGCGAAAATTCGAGGTATAGGTGCAACTAAAGAAATAAAAATTTTTCCAGTCGAGTGGGACCGGCAATTCAAACCTACGACTCTCGCTCCGTGCTGCCACACAAGGTCACCACGTATATATATCCTCTGGCGTACTGACCATGCGCTATTTATGTAATACACCATTTACCGTTGGCGGTATACGCACATTTCGGAGGTACCTCAGCGTGGCAGAGGCTTGACTATCTATCCTCCACGAGATGACGCGAAGGGCGCACGGGCACGCTTTGCATTTTACGCCTCACGGCGGCGAGCTTTGCAACGGTGAGCTTTGCACGCTTTACAACGACGTGCTTTGAGACAAAACACAGCGAAGCGCCATATTTTCGCGCCGCCGGAGGGCGCCTGCTATATGTTTCCTTGAGGCACGGTTTAGGTGCCTTCTAAGAAACGAAGCTATAAGTTGGCGCTTGGGAAGGCAACACGAACACGGTCCTTATACGGTATCGTGCTTTGCTCTCGCAAGACACGTTCAAGCATCTTCGAAGTTTTTTAGAAGCGAAGTTCCTCAAGGCGTGATCAGAGCGTCCCGTCGTAATCGTGTGTAGCCAGCTCTATAGTTAGTTCTCGAACCAGCCGTAGAGGGCGGTACTTGTACAAACAACAAAATACATACACGCTGAAAAATGCAAATGGTACGATGCTAGAGGACGTTACTTGTAGTATGATAAATACTAAAAATCCCAGTAGTTTTATGAAGTAAATGATGATGAGTGGGGCGAAGCGTCCGTAATTCCGTCCGTGCTTTCGACCGTCTGTTTGTTCTTGCTTCCGTCCATCCGTCCGTCCTCTCGAGCGTTCATCCGTGCGTACATCTGTGCATCCATCCGTCCGTTCAACCGCGCACCCGTACGTCCGTGCGTCCGTCCGTCCTCTCGTGCATCCATCCGTGCGTCCGTCCACGCATCCAACCGTCCACGCATCAAACAGACAGACAGACAGACAGACAGACAGACAGACAGACAGACAGACAGACAGACAGACAGACAGACAGACAGACAGACAGACAGACAGACAGACAGACAGACAGACAGACAGGCAGACAGACAGACGATGGACGGACGCGGCCAGCGAGATGATTCACGGTTTGCCGATAAAAAGTATGATACGCGCAAGGCGGCGGTGGCTCGCGCTTGAAGACGGAACATCAATGTGTGAGCACACGAGAAAATAGAAATGACGTCACACGACGACGTTGCCGATCGCGTGTTCGACGGTGGCGCCGTACGCCAGGGGGCGCGGTGAAGTAATATAAAAGCCGTTTAAGCCCGCACGCGCGTTCACAAGGTCAGCAGATGGACAAAACTGCAGACCGGTGTGCGCGCAAGGCGACGGCTCGTGCTCGAAGACGGAACACCGATGTGCTCGAGGAAGTGTGCAGTGAAGCTGCGCGACGGCACCGACAAGATCTCGGAGTACGAGAACGGTAGGCCGAACCGGCGCGGCAGCTGCGTGCGGACCCAGCTTCGCCCCACTCATCATCATTCACTTCGTGGATATGCTGTCATTTTTTTTTGTCAAGCCAACACTGAAAAAAAAGTAAACACCCGATACCACATGTGACTTTTCGTCACAGGACCAAGATAGCGTGTGAAGATCACTTCCCTTTTCTCTCTCATACATACATACATTATATATATATATAGTTGGAGTAATAATATAACTCATCCCCTGATGAAGGGATGACCCCTCCCGAAACTGTTGAGAAATAAATATATTTATCCTTGTTGACAACGCTCCCGTTGTGCCATATCCCATAGCTATATATATATATATATATATATATATATATATATATATATATATATATATATATATATATATATATTCTTGAAAACCGAGTGTTGGCTGTATATGTATGCATATAGGCTTTCCCCCTCGAGATCTGGGCCGCAAATCACAGGTGCAAAGGAATTGAAAGGTGGGCTAGTTGGTCAATATCTGTTGAGCGAACTCTGGGCGCAGCAACACAACAGAGGAAGAACCACGCAGCAGTAACAACTCACGGGTGCGGCCATTACGCGGAGTAAGAGTCCATGAACATGAACACTTTACCTGTGTGCTATTCCTTCGTATATGGGGGAGCCAGGACTAATCCAGGAGCCAGGAAACAATCAAAGTGAGAGAGAGAGAATAGACTTCTATTCCTGGCAAGCGCACGGTGCACCAAAGGTAAGCGGCCACATCATTACAAGTAGCCGCGGGTTTTCGCCATGTAGAAAGACCTCACCAATTTTTCAGGTCTTGGTTCGATGGCTTCACCTGAAAATGCTTATCGGTCAGTGAAGTGATGCTAGGGCTTCGCAGGCATCCCGAGGCGAAAAAATATAAAGAATAAAGAAAAGAGCAGCAACTCGTGGAAGACAACGAGTGTACACAGCGTTCTTTAGAAAGGAGGCCGACACTGGATGCGGAGAAGGAAAGGTCTGGCTTTTACAGAGGAGTTGCCGGGGTGGTTCTCTTCCGGGTGCTTTCCAATCGACCCGCATCGGACGTCCCAAGGAGGTCCCAAAGGGACGCTTTCGCCAAGTGCCCGGCCGGCGCTGTCGAGACCGACGGATCCCAGTGTTTGCAGACGCTGTTCTTTATGGCGATTGCTTTGCAGAGGAAGAAACAAACGGCCGCATGGCCGGTCTCCTGGGGATGGCCGCTTCTGGAGACAGCTTCGTGGGCTCAAGGCTTTTGAATGCGTTGCGGGATAGGCTTTGCTGCTGCAAAGCGAAGACTTTCACAAGAATATCCGGTAGCGCAACACGATGCGGTGGATATTGCCTGCATATTTATGGTGCGCGTCGCGACAGTTGCACTCACTAGGTTGGAAGCGCTTCGAGAGGGTTTCGGTGCGATCGCCTGCTGGTTTCGGCGAACTTGGCCTTTTAGCATAGGCGTACGCGTTCGAGCCATTCGCGATACTGAGACCTAATCAACAAGGTAGCAACATACATACATACATACATACATACATACATACATACATACATACATACATACATACATACATACATACATACATACATACATACATACATACATACATACATACATACATACATACATACATACATACATACATACACATGCATACACGCATACATACATACAAAGAGCCCCAAGAACCCTATGACACTACGTAATCTGCTAGCACTACGATTTTTGGGGAAAACCAGCGTATAACACTAATTTTGAGATTCACAGCGTTGCAGCTCTTGTGTGCGCGATTCATCGTTGTATTCCTCATGTAGGTTCTTGTCTCCGATGTTGGGTGTTATACTTGGTCTTCGGTTTGACAGTCGCGTGATACTTTAAAAGTTTGGGAAGGCTCTTCGGACGAACGCGCGCTCGACTATATTGCGCATCGCCAGAACGTCGATGGGCCCGTGAAGCACGCTCCTCTCATGACGCATATTATATATATATATATATATATATATATATATATATATATATATATATATATATATATATATATACTTCACTGAACCGGTTCTGTAAACGACCCGTGAAGGAGCATCTTCAGCTCCAGGTGGCATTAGCTGCATGCCCTAATCGACTTCAAGCAAGGCGTGCGCGCCTGCATCCGTCGCGCCTGTTCTAGCACGATAGTGAAGAATAATGTCAAGCAATTGTGCATTTTAAAAATTAACAGTCGCTTGGTGATGGCACTTTACATTAGGCGCTGTTGAGGCATGTCTCCAGGTAGCTAATTGATTGATATGTGGGGTTTAACGTGCCAAAACCACCATATGATTATGAGAGACGCCGTAGTGGAGGGCTCCGGAAATTTCGACCACCTGGGGTTCTTTAACGTGCACCCAAATCTGAGCACACGGGCCTACAACATTTCCGCCTCCATCGGAAATGCAGCCGCCGCAGCCGGGAATCGAACCCGCGACTTGCGGGTCAGCATCCGAGTACCTTAGCCACTAGACCACCGCGGCGGGGCTCCAGGGAGCTAATTGCAGCACGTACTTCCAAGTTCATCGAGTTGTCTCTCCATACCTCCTGCGACATCATTCAAGAGGCACGAATGGTGGCCCCAAACTGTTTTTGTTGAAAGCCACCATATACAGCTTTATAAAGTTGCACAAACGTAGTCAAGTCTTACTTGACTACACGGCCGCTCTCTCAGAATGCGTAAGAAAACACATATTAGACTTGTAATATTGATGTTATATTATACCATTGAAGAGCGCGAGTATAGCAACCTCGAACAATCTTATCGACATTAATATGTAAAAGTCAGGCCTTAACATATATATATATATATATATATATATATATATATATATATAACGTCGCGCCTGTTCTAGCACGATAGTGACGAATAATGTCAAGCAATTGTGCATTTTAAAAATTAACAGTCGCTTGGTGATGGCACTTTACATTAGGCGCTGTTGAGGCATGTCTCCAGGTAGCTAATTGATTGATATGTGGGGTTTAACGTGCCAAAACCACCATATGATTATGAGAGACGCCGTAGTGGAGGGCTCCGGAAATTTCGACCACCTGGGGTTCTTTAACGTGCACCCAAATCTGAGCACACGGGCCTACAACATTTCCGCCTCCATCGGAAATGCAGCCGCCGCAGCGGGAATCGAACCCGCGACTTGCGGGTCAGCATCCGAGTACCTTAGCCACTAGACCACCGCGGCGGGGCTCCAGGGAGCTAATTGCAGCACGTACTTCCAAGTTCATCGAGTTGTCTCTCCATACCTCCTGCGACATCATTCAAGAGGCACGAATGGTGGCCCCAAACTGTTTTTGTTGAAAGCCACCATATACAGCTTTATAAATATATATATATATATATATATATATATATAATACCCCATGTTCTACCATCTATTATCCTTAGGAGTTTGCCGCATTAAATATTCATAGTGAAGCCCCACTTCTTTGATGACACCGTGCTTAAAAAAAAGGCAAGAAAAAGCGGTATCCCCTCGGCAATAAGCTCTTCCTGCCGTTTTCATCCCATATAAAGCTTCTTTTCCACGCCACGGCAATCGCGCGATTTCTTCCGAGGTAGCCGTTTGATTTCGATACCCACATGGAGACGAAAACAATACAGTCCACGTGATTCACTACGGTCAAGGCGTGCGCCACGACGCACTCATTGCGCGCTTCATCAGAAAGGACGCTTTGCAGGTGACTGCCCGTTTGTGCTGCGGGTATGCCTCCTGCGAGACTGACGGAACTCGGCGCAACCGCAGTCCGACAAAGCACCCATGCATTCTCACCTCCAGTTGGTCGTTAGTGCGCGCGCGCTCATCAGCATGCACCGGCTATCTTATGCTTCCCGCACTATACGACGGCGTGTTACGCCGAATCGACAGGCGTCATGGCGGTGTTTTCCGCGCACACAGAGGGGGCGACGTGAGCGCTAACGAGCAGCCAGGTCGCGGTGAACAACAGCGCGGTCACTGTTCACGCGTCACTCAGCCTCGGCTATAGCGACGCCGTGTATCGCCTGGGGAGAGCGTGCCGACGCCGCCGATAGCAGGAAGCGCTCGTTGCAGGCCACCCAGTGCCTTGGCCCCATCGGCTCTGACCCGGCTACGCAAAGCTCATTAGCCGGGCCGCTACTCAAACCCGCTCGGTCTTCAGGCCAGACGCCGCGACGGGAATTCGGAACGAGCCTCGGCTCGGCTGAGTTGTGCAGTGCGAGAACGGGCCTGCCCGCTTTGTATAACAGCGCAGCATTGACATCTGGCAGTTCCTGTTTCTCGCGTCGCGCATCGCTGTAACTGCTTTGTATATCATTGTGTCAAGTATAAGTCGTTCGCCTCGCGATTGTTGGAGGCTTCGCGTCAATTGCGACATGATTGTGAAAAGTGCCAGGCGCTTTCATAAACAAAGAAAAGAAAACTAACATCAGCTGTCGCACAAACGATTCAATTGGTACAACGTTCGTGTCGCAGTAACTCGTTGCGGTGGTTTTGGGATTCTTCCGCCGTTATTGATGAAGGCCGTTTGGACTAACAACCTTCTGTGAAGTGTTGCTGTTTAAACATAAATAAAGTATTGCAGGCAAATCTGACTATCGTATAGTAAAGTGCAACGTGAATGTAGTAATGGAAAAAAATATGAACACAGCGCTTATGCAGCAGAACTTTCCACATGTATTAGCTGTTAGGAAGAAGATGAGAAACAGATTGCTGTTTTAATCGAGCTATATCAAAAGTATGAGTATTTCCCGTGACTAATCTTGCTCGTGTTTTTAAGGTCGGCCAAAAAATTCACTTGTCATGAGATCGATACACTCGAAAAGCTTGTGCATTCGCCTTTCAATAAACAAGTAGTGTTAAAAGGAAAAAAAGGGGGCCACGGCTCAGACGCAGTAATGATATTTAAGAAGTATTGCTCCACTCCTGTGCAGGGTAACAAAGCGGTTGTGTGTACAAGGTCAACGTCCCTACGTTTTCTTTTTCATCTATTTCTATCTCTTTTGCCGTCTTCTTTTGCACTATAGGGCGTGGTTTACGTGTCATTCCCTTTTGTTAGCGTCCCGGGTACACGAGGAAGGGGGCTTAGCGCAAGCGCATTTCGAGAGCTATAGGCGCACTGACGCCGCGAGAAGCCGTATACAACCAGTCGCCTGTACGCCACCCTTCCCAACGTCACCGCAATCCTTTGCGCGCACACACTGCCCAAGCAGCTTTAGACGAAAACCTCGAGTGTCCCACGGAGCAGAGTCTCGTGGCATGCAAAAAGTGGGCCCAGCGCTTGCGCCCACTTCGTTCCTTGAAAGCCTGGCGTGGCAAGCTTCCTAACTTTGTTTACGCATCTTTTCCAATAGTTGAAATGTAAAGAAAACTTCTTGTTACGGGTGAATGTGTTACTTTTGACCTAGCCAGCATAGTATTGTTCGTCACCTACACACTTTTGTAATGAATTGAGGCTTCATTCTGAAGCCAGCGATGCAGAGAGACGTTAAGCATAACGTCATTTGCGTGTTGTAAAAAAAGACTAAGTGAGAGAATAGCGCTTCATCTGAATATATGCTAGCCTTGGCCAAGTTGGCATGGACGGCCGTTGGCGTCACCTTTAGGAGTTATCACCACTTTATAACTTTGGTTAAACCTGACTTGTTGCTGTCTGAACTAGCAAGCCGAGAGGTTCTAATCTCTCGCGGCTAGCATGGCCAGAACTTATGAGCTTATGCCCCACCGCGGTGGTTAGTGGCTAAAGTAATCAGCTGCTGACCCGCAGGTCGCGGAAACGAATCCCGGCTGCGGCGGCTGCATTTTCGATGGAGGCGAAAATGCTGTAGGCCCGTGTGCTCAGATTTGGGTGCACGTCAAAGAGCCCCAGGTGGTCAGAATTTCCGGAGCCCTCCACTAAGGCGTCTCTCATAATCGTATGGTAATTTTGGGACGTTAAACCCCACATATAAAAACTTATGAGCTTATAGCTAACCTCCCTGTCCTTCCTCTTTCAATCCTCCTCCTTATGGGCTTATAGATGCATGCATGAGCCGAGACTGGCGTAGTCCTGCATTTCTCGTGGTGCAGTCGCGGTCGTCAAGCTCTTCAGCACAAGTAAACGAGGCTGACATATCATTCGGAGCTTCGCAGATGTTATTCTGTCGTATTTCGATAGCAGTTATATAAGACATTCCCGGTGCATTCTTCAGACCTTTTGTTTTTCTGAAGCTTGCATTATCACAGGCGTGCGCAATATGAGGAAGGAGGTGAAACTTCGCCCCCACTTCGGGAGAAGCCTGAACGCACCTGCATGTATACTTGTCATTTACGATTCACCTTCGTAAATCCCGTGATACTGCATTTCTGTTGCTTGTCCGTGCATGACTCATAGGTCGATTTGCAGACAATGTGATATCGATGTCATTGTAAGAGTTGAGTCGAGCTGTAGTGGCTGTAGGTATGAAACAATCAGCTGAAAATTCATCCGTCTTCTGGCCTCTTTCAAAAGGCGAAAACTTTTTTCTTGCAATCGAAAACTAAGTGAACTAAGTTAGGTGGTGTTCTTGCAAAGAACACCAACTTACCACTGGGATTTCACGACGCTGATATAAAGTCAAAGAAGCTGTAATAAAAATGGCCACCGTAAACTCGAGCGAGAAGCCGAAACAAATATCCGAAGGGAAATGAAAAAAAAAAGCGTTCGATTGACCATCGCCACCGAAAGTTTCAACAGGCTTCGAGGAAGGCTCATAGACGTCGAGGTATGTAGTCCGCGGGATGTCTGACGCTCCCCGGCACATCGATAAAAAAATATAGGACCGTATAGCGCCAAACGATGATGGCGAATGTGAGAGTGGGAAAGGGCAGAGGTGAGGATGTTAGAAATAAAAAAAATCACCGTTCCCTCACTTTTTTCTCGCTGTTCGAGCAGCGTTTATTGTTTCTTATACTGCTATGGAGACGGCGCAGGTTTTTATACCAGCTCGTCAGATGTATCGATGACATGACACGCGCATCGATCTGTCCGGAGTGAGAGCCCTTAGAATGCGCGGCCGAGAAGAGAGAAGCAGCGTGGTATAACTTCTCGGTAGTATGATGCGACGATTTGTCGAAAACGTATTGAGCAGCGGAGAAGAAATGTCCGTAGCTGAGTTATACAAGAAACGCCGGTCGGGAACGAAGGGAGCGGAGAGACCAATTTTCTGTCCTTAATGGCGGAGAAAAGAACGACGCAGACGGCGCTATAGTAGCAAAGACGGGGAAGGATAAGGATAAGAGCTCACGGGCATCCTATTTTTTTTTTTGTGGCTATAGAAATCATATGGACTACTGCGTATTCCTGCCAGCGCTGTCATCGCATGGTTCCGTGTAAACACTGAGGGCAATAACGACCACAGATCAGGTGGGGAGAAAACGCGCCGGTCACCATCTCTGACGCGGAAGATTCACCGAAATGAATAGGGAGGGAAGGGGGGCGGGAATCTGGCACGAACTGCATAGTTTGAGCTCACGGAGAAGGGTCACGCACGCCTTATGTTCTCAGGGATTACAAGACGGTTACTACCTTTTGCTGTGTTCGAACTTTTCACTTTGCGTCCTAAAGGAACCGGAAGGGCCCTGTACCCGCCATGTATTTTATGCAATATTTGTGTACCTTTGTTTCATAACCGTAGAAGCTACTGTAACTACTTTACTATCATTGCGATTACGAGCCTCTCTTCGTTTTACTGAAGCACATTTATCTCTGATTATTCCGAACCTCATTTTCTGCAAATTTTTAACTTCACGTACCTAATTATCACTCAATAATATGTATTAGATGTCAACTTCAACAAAAGCATTTCCTCGCGCAATAATATTTCTACTTCCGTACATTCCTTAGAAAATTGTATGAATACTGGTCACAATCTATGTTTTTAGACAGTGACGTCGCTGAGATAAAGGAAATGTAGCACAATAAAAACGCGTTTTGAGATATTCGCGTTTGAAGTGAAAAAATTGCTTAAATACCAAAATACAACGAAACAACGGCAAATTACCAGACCCTTTCTGTAGGCGCCAGCCAGATACTTTTCCCCAATATCACATTTCTCCTTTTCTTTAATGATTCTCATTGGTGGCCATCTGTGCAGCCCTATTATTGAAGTACTGCCGACGCAGGAGCAGGACGCATAGGCCATGCACTGTGTAGCGCCCTGTTTAAATCCATAAGGAGTTCAGCGCATTGACCTAGGCTCCACTACCATCATTGTAAGAGAGCACAGAATCAAGAGTGCATACCTTCAATATTTGGTGTCCCAGGAGAACGGTTTTTGGTGGACGCACTGTCACATCCCATAGTGGAATTATTATTTAAGGTTTCGAGCTTTCTATAGGAGACTACAAGCAAGTATTTTTCGATTAGCTAGCTGCTGATAAATTGACTTCACCACGCAAAAAAAATGATTTTGTAGGTGTTCCTTATGATGCCATGGGAAAGCGTGTGGTCCAGACGGCTCCTCTCTTGTCTTCCAAGCTGCCTACATCTATTCTAATAGCCAAACCATAATACTTTTGGAGCTTGTCATTGACGGAATCACCAAGACGTCCCCAGCCACGTATAGATTCTCCGTCAGAAAGCTCGATGCCTCTGCTTTTGCAATAGGCACGTTCAGAGTGCGCAACGAGGCACACTCTCTATTGAATGTGCCCACCGCCCTCCATCTTGCAATCTGCAACCCTTCCACAGTGCTTTGAACTGCGAGAAATATCTTGCTACGTAAGGAATGGAAGTTTCGCAGGCCGGCACACAGGTTTAGAAATATGTCCTTTTTAGACAGAAAGCAGCCGCCTTGATACAAAGCAGTAACTCATTAGGAAAAAGCCACGAATTTCAAATTGCGCGATAGAAAACGAATAGTTCTTTTTTTTAATATTTATGCTTGCCTTGTCCCCTTAAACAGCACGAAAGTAGCTTGGCTCACTGCAACGGCCACGTTTTATTAAGCTGCAGCGTTTTGTTGAGTAATACCGAGGCTGATGCTGAAGGAGTAAGCTGCTAACCTTACTTCGTATAGCATTCCGGTTATTTGATATCACAGTAATTGCTTCGCTTGCCAGTGAAAGCGACTGTTCCCGTTTATATTGGTGCACGGCATCCGCTTGTCAATGCATTTACGGGCCCATGTTCACCCAAACAAGTACATCCATATTTTCCTATCTTTTACCTTCTTCATTGCAACGCTACGATCACGCGAGGCACTTGTATCACAGAAGTCGGGAACATGCTGTGACATGATAATTACAATGAATGGTGTATATCACACTGATGAGGAGAAAGCTTTATGAATAAAGAAAAGCGTATCACAATAATTTGCAAAAGTGAGAGAACAGGTTGCAAGCCATCGGCACGTATACACGGCTCTAAATATAGCATTCACATAGTATTGCACTGGTTAATGCGAGTAACACAACGTAGTTGAATACGATTAACGTTCTGAGGCACCGCATTCGAAAATGCGAAACGAAGGCAGCCTGAGCACCGAGAAGAGCAGCGTCAAGTGACGTAAATTTCTCACTCAGAGGATGCGCGAAGCGTCGCGCGAAAGGCAAATTCAATGCGGCGAAATCTTGTTCTGTGATCTCCGAAAGAAGGTTCCGAAAAAAGAGAGAGAATACGAAAGTCACAAAACGGCAGAAATAAAACAGGTCTAGAGGAACATTCTGCGTTTTGAAGACAAGGTTCTCTGAATCAAAACGAAAGGCATATCACTATAAAAATGTGTGCAAAAGTATAGAATCAACGCGAGTATACTGCGTTATTGGGCAAATAAATAGCGACAGTATTAAGTCATGGAAACGTTCTCGAGTAATGTTCTTTATTCTTATTTATTGCGTTAGATTGCCGGGTTCCCAGACTGCAAATGGATCGGATGGACTACCGAACGACAATTCTGATCACCAGAGAATAAAATTAATAAAAAAACTGTTACGATGTAATCTCTGGAAAGTGTCAATGGAAGGAACCAATTCGAATGATCGAAAGAAAAAGAGGCAGTTTGCAGACAAGGACGGCTGAAAGTCGAAATTTTACGCGACAGGGGCGCAAAAGCAGTTCGTCGAAGTACAGTCTCCTATCGTTTAAATAAAAAAAACACACCAAAGCTTGCGTCTAGGAGAGAGAGACGGTTCGCATATACTTTAAGGAGAATCAGTGAGGAGAACAGGCGAAATGGCTGCTGGAAATTTGTCAAATCGGAAATCCATCAAAGGACTAACGATAGCGATGTGCGGCTGTCCTCAGGAGACCTACAAACTCTCCTCGTATCTCTCTCTCCCTCCCGCCCTCCCTTTCTCCCTCCCTCTCTCTCGTTCTTTCTCTCTCTAGCACCATAGCTCCCCAATGGCTAAGTGTTGCAGCACCGGCGAAACCTAATGCCGGCTAAGGAGTGTGACCTAAAGAAAAAAAAATATAATAGTCACATGCGGGAGCGGACTAACGAAAAAGATTCGACGATTCCGAGGAGCCTGTAAAGTTGCCCTAAAAATACGAGACGGAGAGAACAAATGGAAAGTGTGGATCACAGAAGCAGGTAATGCGGCGAAGGGTATGCGAAACGAAAGGCGGAAACAAAGTTCGCTTTATAAGTTGATTCTTGAAAGAAGGCTTCGTTCACATGCCGTATAGGTCATTTCTGTGTGCCTGCATGTATCTGTCTTTGTTCAGCCGTGTTCTGGGTATAGGTAGTTCTAATGATTTTATTTGTCCACCCGTTTTCCGTACCCGTCCTCCGTCGTTCCCGCTTCGAGGCACGTGACGGGTAACGCTATATCTGAAGACGCCATCTGTAAGGACTGCGTGAACCAGCTTGGAAATACGGAACGTCGCGATATGAGCGAAGTGCCAATTGAAATGCGCGCGGCCGATGCGGCTTTTACACATCTCAAGGCTCATTGTGTTGGGTATACTAAGAGTGCATTGCGAACTTTAGTCACGGAGAGTCAAAACATGATTTTGGAAGAACACTCTCACAGGGCGTGATCGGAGGAAAAATGAGGCACTTGGGCTGTTTTTCTCCTTGATTTTACGACTCGTCTCCTTTCCATTCTTTTTCACAATCATTTTCCTTTTAATCCAGTGCATGATATCCAGCAGGTCTAGAAACAGGCTATCCCACCCTTCCTCCGTTCGTTTTCCATACTCTCCTCTTCCTCCTCCTAGGCATTGCTCAGCTGCGCGTTTCTGAACCGCTTTACTGAGGCGCAAGAAATACCCACGTAATAAACAGTACAGCGCACTCCTTTTTCGCTCGTCGTATGACATATGCCGGAAATAAAACTGCCATTATGTTAAAATGTCACACGCGCCATCAACATAGGCGATCCGCATCCCTCAGCCCATTCAGCAGATGCGCGAAACCTTCGCCAAGTCAGCAACTGGAACACTATAGGCTGGTCGGGTGGGAGGTGGAGCAACAAAAGTGCCGTGAGGTGGGTCAAAGCATCCACGTGACAGTGGGGTCCTCTTCGCGACTATCAACCTTAACCTCGTGTGACTGGGTCAAAGCAACAGCCTGTTTTCAAAGCACAAGATGTGAGGTCATTTATTGTTATTCCCAATCCTGTATCATACAGCGCGTATTTCAATATACAAGTTTTCATTAGCAGCATGAATGTTGCACGTGACAAATTTTTCAGAGCAGGGTTCTCAACCATGCCGCCCTCACGGCCTGGTGCTATACATCCGCAGGCTGGTAAGTTCACCACCATGCTTGTAGGTGTACTATTAGTCCGGTCTGCTTTCTCTGATGAAGGCAAACAAGTCCGGTCGAAGATGAACTGCAGCCATCTACCAGAACAATCGCCTCCACAAAAGAAGTTAATGGGAGCATTTCTTCACTCATTGCAGCTAAGCGTTACCTAGGGCATCAAGACAGCGTATTTAGATATTTATACACTTATTGCTTTCGATTGATCCAAGGCGCAGCGCAAGAAAGCCATCGCAGTGGTTCTCTCAGCATATGACGTCATCTCTGCGAAGGATCACACGCGACCACAGAAGTGGCTCCCTACGGCCATTGAGTAAGTAATCAATCGTTCTAATGCGTGCACTGTCCATTCATTACACACAGGTACACAACAATTCTTAACATGTGTGCCGTGCACGACCTGCCTATAGAACATTGATCTCTGTCCAAGGAATCGAACTGACACGCAATAAAAAGAAAAAAAAAGTCAACCACAAGTTACTATTTCGACTTGAACAGCTCATAAAGTAGGAGCCCAGTAACTACATACTGCATAAAAGGTGTTGTTAGCGTATGGTCGCATACGCTTACCACCAAAAATATTGAAATATGTGCATGTCGCAAAATGCGTCCTTTTTTCTCTTTTTAGTATGGTTCTTTTGTGTGCAACTGCCACACTCAGTATTTCGCTCTGCTTCGTAAGCGGTTAGTAACGGTATCTGCACTTGCAACAAATTCATACAGACACCTCGATACGTGCGACCAATATGGAGACACAAGAAATGGTCACTAAATCTTGATCATTACTAAGAGCAAGGCAGTTGCCCCACCGTGGTATTCTAGTAGCTGAGGTACTCGGCTGCTGACCCGCAGGTCGCTGCATCAAATCCCGGCTGCGGCGGCTGAATTTTTCATAGAGGCGAAAATGCTACAGGCCCGTGTGCTCAGATTTGGGTACACGCTAAAAAAACCCGGGTGGTCGAAATTTCCGGAGCCCTCCACTACGGCGTATCTCATAGTCATATGGTGGTTTCGAGACGTTAAACCCCACTTCTTCACGAAAAAATTATTGGCTCCGAATACTGCATAATTTTACGCGAGAAAAAAAATTAATGTCCTTGAAACTATACTTCACCCCCATTCGTACAAACCGTCAAAGCTACAGAACAGAACCACGTCGTGCTTTTTTGCGGTTCACACACATAAGAATAGGCGGACAAAAGTTGCCCGCTCTCACGGACGAGGAATATTGCAGAACTGCACTTTAAGTACGTCTGAGAAATCACGATTATGCATTTTGATTAACTTACATTTCGTGCGTTATATACAACACATTTTGTGTATGACGTGGCAGTACCTCGGAGAGAGCGTCGTGCAATTTCAGCCTATTCCGACCCGGAGTGACATGCCAGGTCTTTCACTAAACCTTTTCTGGATTTATTGAATAATTCTTCATCCTTCCCAGTCACTCTCAGAAATTAAAGGATTTACGCAGCCAACTTAAATTTCGTACAAGACGAACCTGAGAGCGATCATTGCTAAATAAAAAATCTGCTCTAACAGATATGAAACTACGCGAAAAGGTATCGTCGCAAAGAAGGATTTCGAACACCATTCCGTTAGCTTTCCAACCTCGTGCGACCCAGCACCGATGGAGAAAGATCTTTCTTGAATAACGGCGGCGGGCCATGCGGCACAAACGAAGCGACGTCCCGGACAGCACATCCCCAACTCACTGCACAGCTGCAGATGCTGTGGGCATGTGTGTCGTCGCTTCCCTAGCTCACCCACCTTCCTTTCCTGCATCGACCATATCCTTTACTACGTACAAGTCGACGGGATATCGTTCTTTCTCTCGCTCTCATTCTCCCATATCGGTTCTCTTGCCGGAGCTCGAATGCACTCGGGTGCCGTTCATAAAATGACTGCCATTCTGAGCCAGTGAGCCGGAAGAGAAAGCGACGATCGCGATCAGTATAGACTCTTTCGACAAACTGCGGGCTGTCCAGCCCCAAGGCGAAATCCTCAAATCTTCAACACCATCGGCGTAAATGGAAAACATCTTTCGACGCGATGAACGTCAACGCCGCTTTGCTTTATAGTATGTGCTGCTGTACAAGTTTCCGCGTGTCTGAGTACGAGAGGTGTAAATTGCGTGCGTTTGGATAGTTTTCAATCAGAGGAAACGCTGGGCGATCAGTCGTACTTCATGCGTCTATCACACTAAAGCTACGTAGTTCTCAGTTCGGTCATCACATAGTTGTTTCTTCATATGCCGTGCGTTCTCGTGGCTCGCTACCGTGCGGAGAAAGCCAAGGGCTCACGCCTCCGTACGACAGAACACACTTAAGATAAGCCAGCGACGGAAACGTGACCTGATAAGATCTTGCGTGTTTCACTCGAAAATAATTGTATGCTACCGCGCGCGCTTACTCCCTTCGTGGAATTGGGCATCACTCGCAAAAACAGGTAGCACGCAGGCCGCGTGAGAAACGATGACGCATTCCGTCGACAGTCTAACGACGAACAACTCCCGCACCACAGCCATCATTGAGCAGCGAGTACGTGGACCCGAGCTTGTACCTGGAGACTAAGTGTAAGCTTTCCAAACAGAGCGCTTCATCAAGTATGCCGGTCCGCTTGCTTCTTCATTGCATAGTTGAAGACATACTGCACTTTTAACTGAAAGTTTGAGCTGGCTTCGATAGATGGATGCTATCAAAGCCAGCTGCAGGAGCCATGTGTCGTTGCTTCTTGAGGGAACTGCAAACTCCCATGCTGTAAATATCCCTGCTCGTATTTCCGCTTCATTGTCTTCGTCACTGGGCCACGCTTTACATGATCAGCCTTTGGGACCATTCATAGGCCAGTCTTCGTGCTTTTGTGTAGAGGTTTCCGCGTCATTGTACCGTGCCATGGAAGCGAGAGCCCTCCGATGTAGCACAGCGCAATCAAGGAATAATGCAGATAAGCTAAATAAAGTAATAGGGGCACCCGAACAAGCAAGACACGCACGCTCAATCGTCGGTACTGACATTTCGATCGCATACTGCAGTTTCCTGAACACTCTCGCGCTGATAGCAGACGTACGCGCAAATTCAAAAGGAGCAGAGCGGTGAGACCAAAGTCACGGCCATCTCTATCTGCAATACTGAAGCAAGCCGCTTACGAATAACAAAAGGTGGCATCTTGAAAGCGAGCTTCCACCCCTTATCTAGTCGGCGCTCTTTAACATGAACCTAAACGACGTGATAAGGCCCAACGACAACGGTGGCAACTCGCGCTGCAGTTCGCTAAGTCGCACGTGCACCGCGAAAGGGTTCGGGCGCACAATCAACTCTCGCAGAGTGCACACTTCGAATATGAAGTTGATGTGGTGAATATGAAGATGATAAAAGCTGAGTTCATCAGAATACGTGGGTGTCACTTGAAGATAACGCGTCAGAGCAGTATACATCGTTGTCATGTCACGGATCTCAGAGTGGTGTGCATATTCATGTTAGGAGACATTCGCTCGACTGCTTCGTGGTTATATCATAATACTCGTAGTGGTATGACGTCTCTAAACCACCGAGTGATTAATGGGGACGTCATGGTGAGGACCTCCGGAAATATCATCCAACGGGGATTCTTCAACGTGCACGTAGATTTCCAAGTACACGGGCCATGAGCATTCCAGCACCACCGAAAAGGCCGCCGCCGCGGCCGGCATTCAGTTCCGCGACTTGCGACTGTTTCAATGTGTTTTTTTTATATCGCACACTCGCAAACATTACTTCAATATCATTCACTGCTGCGTTGCCTCTCCAAATAAATAAACAAATACATAAATAGAACCAGGCAGCTTTCCAATAAAACAAATATTCTTAATTTGACACCCCGTATCTACGGTGAAGGTGGTGGTAGTGGTTAGAAGATGAGAAAAGGCGCCTAATTTCTGCAACCCGGTCGGGAGCACGGCGCAGTGCCTACGGTGAAGGCCTGTCCACACACGTGCCCATTGCAGCACGTCAGCCGGCGTCACACTCTCTCCCCATATATAAAGAGAGAGGGGGCACGCAGCCTCGCGTCACCACGCGTTCTCTCCCTCTCTTTCTCTCTATGAGGAAAAGGTGTTCCCGAAGCAGAAATCGAGGTTGAAACCCGTACTTCAGCGGGAAGGTTACTGCTTTATGCATGACGACCCCCCTTTACGACCTTGTCATCGGAAACATCGACGGGGCGCGAGGACCGAATGATCCGGAATGTTTGGGAGAAGGACCCTAGATAGAGCCCTCGCCAACCCAGCGACCGCGAGATACAGTGGAGGAGCATCCCGTGACGGATCTCACTAGAGCCCAAGGTGAAGCCGCGGCCGCAAGAGACAGCGAATGAGAAGATGATCGTGTTGAATGAGTTCACGTGCTGGGCAGCTGGACGTACGTCGGCACGACCCCAACCGACCGACAGGGTATTGGTGACGGAGTTGGCCAGCCAAGCCCAATGCCGTGACATGAACAAGCTGGTAAATAACAGACAGGACCCGTTGAACGTTATGACCCGTTAACGGTGTCGGAAGTGACAACGATGGCTGAGACGCCGCCTCAGATATCGTCGTTGGAAAGGGCTCGCCGAAAAAAGAACGTGGAAACACAAGAAGAGATCGAGCGAGCACCGCAAGAAAGGGCGCAAGCGCCGCTCAAAGTACGCAGGATAAGTGCTGAAGTCGAATCAGAATGTGTTTGGCAGTGCTGAGTGTCATATGTTGTGTTAATGTTGTGTTATCCTGTGTCACAAGTGTCGAAGTGTCTGTGCTGTGATGTGATGTATAGTGTTGTATAATTGTTGTAAAGACAGAACCTTGTACGTTTGTATTGTTTGGAATGTGTGATGAAGCGTTGTACTCATGTACCTGCGGTTATATTTCATGTGTGTGAGATTGAATTGTAATGACCAAATGTATTGAGTGATATATTGTGAATGTGACGTGTCATGAGCGACGGACTATGTTACAGTCTTTGAGAGTGTGTGGTGACTGTTCGCGCTCGTTTGTGTGGTTTTGAATATTATGAGATAATATTCTTAAAGTGGGGGGCAGTGTCACAGAACGAGCGCTCAAAAAGGGCGCGCCGCCAAATTCCCGCGACGAAACGCCGGAGTGACGCCGCGAGGTCAAAAGGAAAAGAGAAAAAAGGAAACAAGCTCCCCGGACACGCTCCCTCTCCTCTCGGAAGCGTGGCTTCGCCGACGAACCTCCTCACCCCACATCGGCGGCCGAGCAAGCACTGGAAATTTCTAGAAGGAAGGAGGCGGGTCATGCCGAGTTGAGTCATCCGACGCGGAGGGCATTCGAACCGTCTCGCCCTCTCCCCAGCCTTCGCTGCGTATCGCGCCGACGAAATGACGAGAACCTTCTGGAATCTCGCGCGGAAGGTATTTAATCGAGCGGTCGAGACGAGAGAGCAGGAGAAGAAGACGGAAGTTAGCGCCAGAGCGCGTAGGGATTCCGCCGTGTAGTCGGCGAAGGTTTTGTCCGTGGAGACAAAGCAGGAGAAGAAGATGATTTCCACCTGAGGGGTGAAGGCTCGAGCTACAGGCAAGAGCGTGTGTCTACCGCTATCGAGCGAAGACGCGTGGCAACAGCTGCGTGTGTGAGGCCGACGTGTTTCCGGCGAAGAAGTTTGAAGCTTGGAGAGTGGCCTATTGAAGACGTGAGGTTTCCTGGAAGAGAAACTTCAGGGGACAGCGGAACGACAACAACGCTGTACTTTGAGTGAGTGATTCTCGGAAGAGTATCATCCAGACTTTTGTTCCAAGAACTTTGGACTGAATAGGTTTTCTATCTCTTTAGTCTTTAAGTGTCTTGGTTGTTCAATGCATGCGACTGCATTGTAGTGTGTATTGTTGTCTGTGTCCGTTGTTTGAGTGTGGCTGATTGTACTGTGTAGTACGTTGTTCGGTGTGTGACATATTGTATGCAACTATTGTGGAGTGTGCATTCTTGTGTATTGTTTTCGATCTGCCATTTTTGAGAATATAATTTTTGTTTTGTTTATCAACTCTCGGCTCTGACTTGTTCTTTGGGCCACAGCCGGCGTCCGCTGGCGCGCCAAAAAGGACCACTTCTAAATCGTCCACGCTTTCGTGGTGCGGTTCGGAGAGCCGATACTTAGGCCCTTGGAATTAGCCCGGCGATCGCCTCCCCAATTAACGGGACCGGTGTGACAACGTGGCAGTACCTCGGAGAGAGCGGCGTGCAATTTCAGCCTATTCCCACCCGGAGTGACATGCCGGGTCTTTCACTAAACCTTTTCTGGATTTATTGAATAATTTTTCATCCTTCCAAGTCACTCTCAGAAATTAAAGGATTTACGCAGCCAACTTTAATTTCGTACAAGACGAACATGAGAGCGATCACTGCTAAACAAAAATCTGCTCTAACAGATATGAAACTACGCGAAAAGGTATCGTCGCAAAGGATTTCGAACACCATTCCGTTAGCTTTCCAACCTCGTGCGACCCAGCACCGCTGGAGAAAGATCTTTCTTGAACAACGGCGGCGGGCCATGCGGCACAAACGAAGCGACGTCCCGGATAGCACATCCCCAACTCACTACACAGCTGCAGATGCTGTGGGCATGTGTGTCGTCGCTTCCCTCGCTCACCCACCCTCCTTTCCTGCATCGACCATATCCTTTACTACGTACATGTCTACGGGATATCGTTCTTTCTCTCGCTCTCATTCTCCCATATCGGTTCTCTTGGCCGGAGCTCGAATGCACTCGGGTGCCGTTCGTGAAATGACTGCCTTTCTGAGCCAGTGAGCCGGAGGAGAAAGCGACGGTCGCGATCAGTATAGACCCTTTCGACAAACTGCGGGCTGTCCAGACCCAAGGCGAAATCCTCAAATCTTCAACCCCATTGGCGTAAATGGAAAACATCTTTCGACGCGATGAACGTCAACGCCGCTTTGCTTTATAGTATGTGCTGCTGTACAAGTTTCTGCGTGTCTGAGTACGAGAGATGTAAACTGCGTGCGTTTGGATAGTTTTCAATCAGAGAAAACACAGGGCGATCAGTCGTACTTCATGCATCTATCACAATAAAGCTACGTAGTTCTCAGTTCGGTCATCACATAGTTGTTTCTTCATATGCCGTGCGTTCTCGTGGCTCGCTACCGTGCGGAGGAAGCCAAGGGCTCACGCCTCAGTACGACAGAACACACTTAAGATAAGCCAGCGAAGGAAACGTGACCTGATAAGATCTTGCGTGTTTCACTCGAAAATAATTTTATGCTGCCGCGCGTGCTTACTCCCTCCGTGGAATCACTCGCAAAAACAGGTAGCACCGTTCGGCGCAGGCCGCGTGAGAAACGATGACGCATTCCGCCGACAATCTAACGACGATCGACGTCCGCATCGCAGCCATCATTGAGCAGCGAGTACGTGGACCCGAGTTTGTACCTGGAGACTGGGCGTAAGCTTTCCAAACAGAGCGCTTCATCAGGTATGCCGGTCCGCTTGCTTCTTCATTGCATAGTTGAAGACATACTACACTTTTAACTGAAAGTTTGAGCTGGCTTTGATAGGTGGATGCTATCAAAGCCAGCCGTGTGTCGTTGCTTCTTGAGGCAACTGCCAACTTCCGTGGCGTGAATATTACAACTCGTATTTTCGCTTCATTGTCTTCGTCATTGGGCCACGCTTTACATGACCAGCCTTTGGGACCATTCATAGGCAAGTCTTTGTGTTTTTGTGTAGAGGACTTCGCGTCATTGCACCGTGCCGTGAAAGCGAGAGCCTTCCGATGCAGCATGCCGTAAACAGTGATTAATGCAGATAAGCTAAAAAAAGTAATAGGAGCACCTGAACAAGCAAGACGTGCCCGCTCAATCGTCGGTATCGTCATTTCGATCACATACTGCGGGTTCCTGAACACTCTCGTGCTGGTAGCAGCAGTACACGCAAACTCAGAAGAAGCACAGCGGTGAGACCAAAGTCACGGCCATCTCTATCTACAATACTGAAGCAAGCCGCTTAAGAATTACAAAAGGTGGCATACAAAAAGCGAGCTCCCACCTTTAATTTAGTCGACATTCTTCAAAATGAATCTAAGCGACGTGATAAGGCCCGACGACAACGGTGGCAACCCGCGCTGCAGTTCGCTAAGTGGTCGCACGTGCACCGCGAAAGGGTTCGGGCGCACAATCAACTCTCGCAGAGTGCACACCTCCAATATGAAGTTGATGTGGTGAATATGAAGGCGATAAAAGCTGAGTTCGTCAGAATACGTGGGTGTCACCTGAAGATAACGCGTCAGAGCAGTATACATCGTTGTCATGTCAGGTATCTTAGAGTGGTGTGCATATTCATTTTAGGAGACAATCGCTCGACTGCTTCGTGGTTATATCATAATACTCGTAGTGGTATGACGTCTCTAAACCACCGAGTAATTACGGGGGACGCCATGGTGAGGACCTCCGGAAATGTCGTCCAACGGGGATTCTTCAACGTGCACTTAGATTTCTATGTACACGGGCCACGAGCATTCCAGCACCATCGAAAAGGCCGCCGCCACGGCCGGCATTCAGTCCCACGACTTGCGACTGTTTCAATGTGTTTTTTTTTTGTATCGCACACTCGCAAACATTACTTCAATATCATTCACTGCTGCGCTACCCCTCTAAATAAATAAACAAATACATAAATAACAGCAGGCAGTTTTACAATAAAACAAATATCTTTAGTTTGACAAGTATCGACGGTCAAGGCCTGACCACACACGTGCCCATTGCAGCACGTCAGCCGGCATCACACCCTCTCCCCATAGAGAGAGAGAGGGCACGCAGCCTCGCGTCACCACGCGTTCTCTCTCTCTCTCTCTCTCTCTCTCTCTCTCTATGAGGAAAAGGTGCGGCTCCACGTGAAAAGGCCACGCTGGAACGGGTGCGTGTGGTAAGTCCTTATGGGACTGCATTATCCGCTGTTTTTACGAAGTGCGACTGCTGAAGTAGCATTAGCATGTCACTCCCTCGCGAAATAGGAACAGCAGTACAATATCAACATTCATATCTGTACAAGGCACTCGAAGGAATCAATAACGAGCGAAAGAGAGAGAGAATTATGTTATGTGGCAAGAAAGAATTAGTAGAAAAAAATACCACAGCACGGTGTAAACAAATGGGTAATGGGATTGGTTGTCTTGCCAGCGTAGAAAAAGTATAGTCTATTCTGAAGCGCATAAATTAATTTCGTTTTTTTTTTTTGTTTAGGTTAGACTCAGAGATGTTGAAATTCAATGCCAATGAAAAAAAAGAATTAATTAGGAAGAAGCAGTTAAGTGGTTCGAAAAAAATAACATATAATACAAAATTTCGAGCGTTCCGGGGAGTGTCGCCAACGCATCATGTCTACAACAGACCATCCTCAAATTGTGCTCTTGGTGCTCACGCACAGAGAAGCGAGGAGAATCGAGGAAGAGAAAAAAAAGAAAGAGAAAATGAACGTATTATAAAAATAGGGATCTGTGTTTACGAGAATATTTTTCCACGAAGTCGGAAGCTTCATTCCAACCTGCTTATAAAACAATGGGCAACGGGATGTGTAACAGTCACGTGTGTTCGGTATCAAGGCGGAGTAGAAGCGACAAGCTGATGGGAGCAGCCGTGACGGATGACGTCGAGAATAGCGCGCTCGCACAACCGCACGAACACACACACGCGCGCGTACGCACTAGCGCGACAACACAAAGGAACTGGTATCCGGCAAAGCGGAAGAGAGGACTCGTCCGTTGCTCTGAAATGGAAATACAGAGGAAATACCATTAGGACTATAAGAATGCGCACACAGTTGATGTGGTTTCCTTTTTTTTTTTTCAATTAACCTTTTCTGGCGGTCAGTTAATTAGAACCCCGAGGCAGGGCTCCGTTGATTAAGACCGCTTCTCTTTCTTATTCCTCTGTCGTCTCTCAGAGACAGGAATAAAAGAACAGCAGCCTCGAACCCAGGGCTGTGCGCCATTAAACGCGGGCTGACGACCGCGCAGCGAAGTTCGGGCCATTCACAGAAGCCCGCGGGAACCGGATTATTTCCTCGCCGTGTCCTTACGCGATGGCACGTTCTCAGTAGCAGGGACGCACTAAACGATCGTACATGCAGCGCTAACAGAAGGACAGTGAACGGGTGACAATACTGTAGTTGTGGTCACCAAAATTAATAATTTTTTTATTTTGCGATATTATTATTCGAGGTATAATATACCTGCAGACCTTGAACACATGCTGCTCAGTGGGTGAGCCAGAAATTTGGGGGGGGGGGGGCGCAAGGTGATTCAACCACACTTTATGCGTGTTCATACGTGCGTTTGTGTGTGTGCGTGAATATATATATATATATATATATATATATATATATATATATATATATATATATATATATATATATATATATATATACGTGATATACGTGCGCAGAGTTACCCACAATGGGGGGAGGTGAGGGAGGGGCAAAGATTTATCTCAGCGCCCACACCACCTCCACGTGGCACAGTCTAAAAGGACGACAGGATTAACAATTATTGAAAAATAAAAATAAAACAATGATTTGCTTCTTGTCTGCCTTCGGTCTCTGTCTTTCCTTAAAGATGAGAAGTAAACAGTGTTTGGAATGTAATAGCAGGGTCCTTCGGCCGCCATTATAATTTAAAAAAAATGTGCGTGGCAACAACCATGGCTCTCCAAACAATGACGAGACAGGTACCATTGAGTAAAAGTATAAGGCAGACTTTGCACCACCCTTAGGTGACCTAGGGGGAGATGCAAAGAGCATCGATCCTTACAGAGCAGGGCTCGTTTTGTAGACGCGCAGACACAGGGCGTAGGTTTTCATGTTATAAGCGCGAATAGCTATTCACTTACGCCACAACTGTGAGCGGCGGCCAATCGAACTTATAACGAACGGGATACGAGGAGCTTATAAGGGGTCACGCATCATCTTAGCGCATACTTGACGCTCGCAGGGAAAATTAAAACGTTTCTCCACTCGCGTCTCTATTTCGTTCCGACTTTTCGACGGGTGTGAGAAACGGATAAGCGCCGCACCATTGTGGAGAGCACCGCCTCGGGGCGTCTTATCCCGGAGGGTACAAAGGGAGACGCAAGGCCTGCAATCCGCGTAGACTTAACGACCCCATTTTCGAGACAAAGGAGTGAGCCAGGCGCCTAGTGAGCGTTGATAACAAAGTTGAGAAGCACGAAACACCCCCGAATGCTGTTTAGGACGCGGACTGAGGATGTGTGGAAAGAAGGTAAGGTCCGGCGAATTACAGCGAGTGTTGGCGGGGCGGATGGACGGCGGTTTAGGAGAGCCTTGCGCGAAAGTCGGCCTTGCAGCGATGTAGTAGCCTCGAAATGCATCAGACCGAGTCATCAGCGTTCGAAAGAAGCCACAGGGTGGTAGCTGCTTCTGTTCGCAGCGTTGCGTCGAGGAAGGAAGTCGAAGGTGTTAGCGTGCAACGCGTGGATCTTCATTGGGAGAGACCACGTATCATAGCGAGGAGAAAAATGATGGGTGTTCATGAGCGGGGCCACAATGATGTACCGGTGATTCATTAGTTGAGTGCACCTTTACTTCATACAAACACAAAAAGGGGAGGTCTCAATGTTGCTACATAGATGTGCGGCACCGCTCCCTTGATTGATTGATATGTGTGGTTTAACGTCCCAAACCCACAATATGATTATGAATGACGCCTGTAGTGGAGGGCTCCGGAAAGGTCGACCGCCTGGGATTCTTTAACGTGCACCAGGCACCACTCCCTTGCTCCAGCTTCTGTCTCCAAAACAGAAACCACTGTAAGTGCACACCCCATGGCTCCCGCTTTACGTTAGATTCCACAGGCCAAAACGAAGGCACCTCGCGTTTCCGAACTATGCGAAAACACATCCTTCGGAAACGCGATGGTAGTGCTTTCAGCTGAACACACAAAGACGTAACGGCACAATTTTTTATATTGAGCCCCGCAGCAGTTTGCACCTCCATACCCCGAAACGAAGACGTAGGAATTCATGAATAAAAGTAAAGCCGACACTGCAAGAAATATCGGTGTAAGTGTTCACATGCGTATTTACTTATAAGTTTTTCAACTTCGGAAAGTCGAAACCCACACAAAGCAAAATATGTGCGCCATAGATGCACGTATCAATAAAGGGCGCACATAAGAGGGTGAAGGATAGAGGCACAAGCGCAGCTTGCTGCTGACAGTGGCTGCTGGATGTGGCAATTCTTCAAATGGAATTTGCGATACGCACATGCCGTACAGGCTAGATGGCTTCGGGAGCGGATTCCTTTCACCGCATGGCGATTGCGTAGACGACGATTGAACTGCTTCGTTGAGTGTTCGCGTATATTTTCTGTGCAGCCTTTTCGATTTCAGTCTTTTTGGTTGCGGAAGGGTTTACTAAGCGGCGTGTAATCGAAAACTGCCAACTTTCACACAGCGCCAGCGTGAGCCAGCAACCCGAAGTTTACTTTCCGCTTAGAATGGTTTCGCCCATTACCAGTACCAAGTGCACTGCTTGCTGAGCAAGAAAAAAAAATGATACCATATCCTGCTAAAGAAAACCGTGTGTAGATATGAAGCAGCGAGCGTTAACGCTGACACTGGCGGCGGCATTGATGCTGGCACTCAACGCGGCGGCGCGCAGGAGAGAAACCAGGGGAGGCTCAAAGCACGCACTGATGGACCGGTGTTTCCTACTGGAACACGCCGATCGCTGCTAATGAGCAATGAGAAACAGAAGGCTCCGATTAAACATCTAGATCCGCAGTCCACTTTTAGTTAACGCGCACGCTGCAGATTTTTATCGTACAACAATGCAGAGATGAAATCTCAAACCAGCAGTACCTTAGATATCAAGATCCAGAGCCCGCCCCGTATATACGGGGTGGCTGGTGAACGGTTGTGCAGCGCGAGCTGTCGGTTTTGTCAGTCAAGAAACTCGCATACAGACGCTGCCTGAGTCAGCGTTGCGAGGCAAGAGAGGAGAGCGTAGGAGAGGAGAGAGAGAGAAGTGAAGAGGACGCGCATGCACAATGAAGTGTAAACGCCGTTGGGAGGCATGCCTAAAGTAGAGCAAGCGAAACACTGGCTGTGTTCCAATACTCACCATAAAGGGCTAAATAGACAGCTAAATGGAGGGCGGCCATCTTAAGTCCCATCCCAATTCTCACGTAGCCGGGAAAATAGACAGCTTCGAGAAGACCGCATCGTAGACAAATACGATGCAGGCTACTTTGCTATCTAAACAAGATGGCGGCTCAGCGAATCGCACAGATAGATCAAATCTCGCCGGAATGGTCTGCACTAAAGCTGACGCTTCTCCAGACGCTCAATGTGAGTAACGTTTATTTGTTTTTGATTTCAACACGAAATAAGCCAGAAAATGCAACTGTTACGTTTTTTTTTACTTTAACTTTTGCTTCTCGATGCGAGGTGGCGCATTGCCGCATAAAAGCCATATAAGTGTGTTCCATTTTTCGGACAGCATCGGCTCGATGCTGCCTTCTAAGCAGTCTTCGTTGACTGTCTACGTGCTGTCTAAGAATTGGAACACAGCCACTGTCTGCGTCCGCGCTGCGAGACGAGAAAGGGGGAAGCGTAAGATACGAGAAAGGGGGTCGCGCATGCGCAACGGGGTGGTTAACGCCGCTGGGACGGATACTTAGCGGAGAGAGGAGGCGAGCGAGTGAGACGCTGGATACGTCACCGTTTCGAGGCGAGAGAGGAGGAGCGTAGAAAAGGAGAGAGGGGTAGGGGCACGCATGCGCAGTAGGGATGGTCAAGCCGCACACCGGATTGAGCTCGATTATAAGATACTTCTAATCTAAAAACGGGAAGGTTGGGGAAGCGTGTGTTTGGAGCTAATGGGTAGGAAATTTGCATTCTGAACTGCGGCCACTGATATCACTCAATGAAATGCTGACTGACGTTAATAACGTGAATACTTATTCTTACTGACTCGACCAAACATTTTTTGTAACTAACTCAATCGAAGGCAGCCGCCTTAATTTCGCACAATTATACAGCCAAGCTCTGTAGAAACACTTTCTCCACGGAGTGCCAGTGCGTACGGCAAAGCCGACCTTCTGTATTAAGACGGAGCCTTTTTAATTTACATTTGGGCCACATCACATGCATGCCGTACGAAGGCAAGACGTGTAGTCACTTTTCATTTCATTTTTTTATTTATTTGTGCGAGTTACAATTGATCCGAAAAAAAAGGACAATTAGAGCGTAGTAAGCGCCAACCTTCAGGCGTTTTGGTGAAATCGCGCTCTTCGTTATGTCAAAGAGAGGCAATATTGAAGAACGAACGGTCCAAGCGGTGCCAATACTTCTGTTTGAAGGCACAAACGAAAAGTTGAGCAAAAATACAGATGACATATTATTTGCTTGAGACGGTGACATGAAGCAGTACGTCATAAGAACCGTTGGGGTCTGACGCTCAAAAGCCGCGATATGACCCTCGGGAACACCGTAGCGGAGGTCTTCGGAAATTTCAACCACCTAGCGTACTCTAAAGCGCACTTAAATTAAAGCACACGGACCTCCAGCATTTAAATGGGTAAAGATGAGCAGGTGGGTGCAGCGTTCATTACAGAAGCGTAGACGTGCAAGGCGCTAACGCTGAGCGAAATGCACTGCTGCAATCAACCCTAGAAAGCGAGGGCAAATAGCAATAGGCAGGCAACGACAAAATACGGGAAAGAGGCGAGAGCGACGGCTGCGAACAAGCTGCCACCATTTACACGTTCATTCCTGGAAGCGGCCTTGACGTAGTAGACGCACCGGACGATCACGAGAAATTTTTAAAAATAGCGGAATATTTTTATATTCATGGCGCTACACAGCGCAAGTTCTGAAGCAAAAGACGACGCGCCGTGTGAGAAAAGAAACAAACACCAGAAAAGAGCGCCGAAAGGGAGACGGTGCTAGGTATTTCATAGGCGTTTGCTGTCGCAAACGAGGGCCACCAGAGATGGCACACCAACACTGAGGAGCGAAAAGTAGACCAGGTTCTGAAGAGCGCTAACAGTCACGGGAGTCGATCGAGAGGCACAAGCGTGAACAATTAAACATCTTGCAACCATTCGGTGCAAACAGTAACATGTGGGTAGGCGAACGTAACACAAGTCAAGTTAATGTAAATTTCCTCGTTCAAGGGATCACCACTCGGCTCCTAGGAAGACGACCGCCAGATGCAGTCGACAGGCTTATGTACCGATACGAGTAAAGAGTACGCGATGAAAGAAATTTGGACACAAAATTATTTGGCACCTCAACAATTGAAATCTCATATCGAGAGATTTGCCGACTTTGTTTATCACGTCCTCCCACATCACTTGTTGAAGCTATAGCACCACTGTCGGTGCTGTGCAAGCTCGGAACATAACAGCTGCAGTAACTTCCACCTAATAAAACCTCGGCATTTGAGAATGCACCAAAAAAATATTATCGATAAAATTTCTCTTCATAAGATAAAATCAAACGTTTTAGAAATCACGCTGGCAGAAAGGTGCTGTCTGCAAGGCAAATGCTGTTTTTATCCTCATTTTAATCTCCAGAATCTCAGTGAAAGATCATAATGCACATTGCTTTCTGTTTCTGTCTTCTTTTCTTTTTTTTTCGCGAGCACTACAGAACTATCAGGTTCACACAAAGAAGGAAACGTGACCACGCTGATATAGGAACAAGCCTGCAAAACGTGCGGTAGAGAAGACGGCTCGAAATAGCGGTCACCCGATACACAGAAAACAGATGTCGTTTGAAAAGGGTGCTTCAATAAAGAACTGAGGGTCGGGTCGGAGAAAAATAAAGTGGAACGTACAACACAAGAAAGACAAGTCTACAACACAGGAAGCGGCTTCCCGAATTGTTGGAGGGCAATCTACGGTCCTTCTCGGCTTTATTGTGTTTTTTAAAGGTTTTCTCCAGCTCGAACGCTAGGCGCGAGCCTAACGGCGAAATCCAAGGCTTTTATCAAAAGCTCAACGAGATGACATAAATAAATAAATTAATGAATAAATAAATAAATAAATAAATAAATAAATAAATAAATAAATAAATAAATAAATAATAAATAAATAAATAAAGCGCTAAAAAGTGCGGAAGGGTTGAGTGAATGTCTTCTTCGAATTTTGTTCAGTTGACGTTCGGAAAGCCACAGAGCTTTTCTTCCAGTTTCGACTGCTGTGCCACCGCTTAATTTCACCCCAATTCAACCTAAGACAGCTTTCCCTTCAAGTACACTCACTTACTGCAACCGTTCTAGACTGAAAAGCGGATTATCCCATTGGATTACAGAGCATTTTCTGCTCTGCTAATTTTTTTTTTCAAATGACCGTTGTCTGCGCTTCAAATGCCCGGATGCTTACTTCAGAAAACTAGTCTGAAAATAATATTCGTAGTAAGACCAACTCACCTAAGCCGAGAGGTAGATTCAAACTAATTTTAAGGGAAGAAACAGTGCCAGAACAGGACAAAAACAAGAGGACGCAAATAGGGCACTCTCGTCATCGCCTTGTTAAAACGCTGTTTCTTCTTTCGAAGTAAGTATGTGTCAACCAGCCCATTTCAAGGTTCAGATATAGCTTCGAACATTGGCGTTACAGTAGCAAACCCTATGGATGCCTCTACTAATGCACATGAGTTAGTTGTTCAAATATAAAAAATACAAAAAAATCAATAAGTGTAGTGTTGTGAAGGGGTGAAGGATATCATAGTTGAAATCAAGAAGAGGAAATGGACATGGGCCGGGCATGTAGCACGTACACAGGATAACCGCTGGTCATTAAGGGTAACTAACTAGATTCCCAGAGAAGGCAAGCGGGTTAGGGGGAGACAGAAGATTAGGTGGGCAGATGAGATTAGGAAGTTTGCGGGTATAAAATGGCAGCATGCAGCAAGCACGGGACTGGGTTAACTGGCAGAACATGGGAGAGGCCTTTGTCCTGCAGTGGACGTAGTCAGGCTGATGATGATGATTATGATGATTATGATGATGATAATGTTGTCAGTTACGTGAGAAGCGTCGGAACTTTTTGGGACATATGCATAGTTAAAAATACCACGAAACAACAAGAACGAAAAAAAAAGCAAAAACAAACGGGAGTGGCACTGACTACCAGCACTGCGTTTATTTTTACGGCAAGTCTCCATTGTCTCCGTTTTCCTCCTCCCAAGAATGCATGTACATTTGTAGTGGAAAACTAAACACTGCTTGTCAGCGCTGGTTCTCTTTGTTCTCTCTCGTCTTTGTAGTTTCGCGCAGTTTTTTTTCTTTTTTTTTACTATGAATTGTCATTGACAAGCATTAGTCGTAGAGCCACTTACTAACGAGTCATTTACTCATTCAAACGGGCTTCGAATTCATAAAATGGGAAATACGCTAAGCTTCTATTTTTCACAGCGAATTACCAAGTTGTCCATTTTCTCACTTTACCCACAACTCCGCTGCCGTGAAGCGTCTCTAAAAATACTCGCCACGGAGGTTTATAGCGAAACTTTGGTGCCCGAATGCTGATCTCAAAGTCTCGGAATGGAACGCCGACCGCGATGGACGCATAGAAATGCAGGCGACACGCTCTAGGCCCGTGCGCCTACATTGGTTGCACGCTAAAGACCACAAGATGCACCACTATACAGCACCCCTATAATCACATAGACCCTTCCACTGTTTGCAAACACAGGCTCATGATGACATCCGGTTTCGTCTACCGATGTGCCTTAAGAGCATCGGTGGATAAAAAGAGCTTTAGATTAGCTTGTAAACAAGGGAATCTTTTTTACAAGGATCGTTCGTAAAGTATACTTTACGCACGTTCCTTCTATGCGAAAAACGAAAGGGAGACTTTTCTTACCCACGAAAAGAACTTGAAAACATGTTTTCAGTTTCGACGTTAGGTGCTAGTAAATGAGGTAACCGGAATGAACAACTGTATTTATCCCTTGTTAAAGGGAAGGGGGCAATAGGAAAGAGTGTGCTCTGGACGAACTACTTGAAGTAGTCCTCCTCTACCCTCTCAGCCCACTCCAGGATCGCCGTCTGAATGTCGGGCCCCGAGCTGCGCAAGGCAGCCTCCCTCTGCTCCTCCCTGGAAATTAGGCGTTTCAGGACAGGGAAAAAGGGTGCTTTGGGCAGCGCCACATGATGTGGTTCAACAGGTGAGCGGAAGTTTTTTCGGGTACAACGCTTGCAACCTTGAACCATCTATAGTGGTTCAATGACGTAAAACCATGCCGATTATGGAACTGCATGATTTATAAAGCGTGTGGTGCAGACAGCGTTCTGAAATGTACGAACGCACCTTTATAAGAACGGGAAATAAAATTGTAAAAAGCTGAAAAACAGTTAAGACAACAGAAGAAAGCAAGCAACCAGCCTAACTACGCTTTGAAAGCGCGTTGACACGCCGTACTCGGGAGTTCCTGCATTGACTTACGCGGTGCTGAGCTCGACGAACTGAGCGCGTCGCAGCCACCGTCGCTCGTCGCCGAAACGAGGCAAGCGTTCGCAAAAGGCAAAGCAGCATGGCGACAGCTGGCGCAAAACCAAGTGGACCGTGAGACCACACAGAGATAGCAGTTCTCCCGTGCTGACACTATCCGCAACCGGCCTGCGACAGCCGTGAATTTGTGCATCTCTCTCTGTTCTGTGTCGCACGATGCCACAAAAAAAAAGAAAAAAAAAACAGAGACATGCGGTAAACGAAAACACAATGGAAAGGCAGCCGGCGGTGCGGAAATGCGCACCACGAATCATTTTACTGAGCCTATCTTTCTGTAAGCGCCACCGCAAGGCGCTCGCTCGGAAACTGGCAAACCAAGGGAGCGAAAGAAGGCGCAGAAGACGGCGAGGGAAGCTGGAGGAAACACGAGCGCAGACTGGGTGGGGAAGGGGGGGCTGTGTGTCTCTGCTAGCTTCGTAGGCTGGCACATCTTGATTTTGGTTCCACAATTAGGAATAACAGCAGCGCACGCGTACATGCTGCAAACGTATAGTAAGTCAGGCATATCGCAGCAGTCACAACTGTCGTTTTCAGAATACGCGCGGAAGTCCGAATCTCAATGCTCAGCGCAGCTTTAAAAGAACGGAATAAATTACCCCTCCCCCCACCTCACACACACAAACCGGCACCACCACTAATACTGGAGGGGGGGGGGGGGGGAGTGGTTATAAGAGGAAAAAAAAAAGAGAAAAATGAGCCCCGTAACTGTCTGCATCAGGGTGCGACACTCAACACTAGCTCACAAGGGATGGGGGTGAGGAGGGATTAAAAGGATAGGATTAAAGGTAGAGAGAGAGAGAGAGATGCGCTGGGACAGCAAGCGAGGACGTATGAGGGATAGGAGAGATAGGAAAGATGGAAACACGGTCACAGGAGTCCGAGGACGGGGCACCACTTGCGAGAGCTCTTGTCGGCGTCAGGAGATGACGTAGGGCCAGCCCGATCGGCTAGAGCTACGCTGACGTCGGAGATCGCGAGGACACGACCGATCGGCACCGAATCTAGCGAGCGACTCTCTAATACTGGAATAAATTCCCCTCATAATTTGAAGACATCGCGTACACAGGCCTGAAATGAAGAATGTAATCGAAATCGGTACTCGAGTTTTGAGTCAAAGTAGTCAAAAACGACATTATGTTTGTAGCGCCTGTGCGTCCGCACAATGGTATCAGGATCGTTCGTGCGAGTGCATACCTCTGCATAGTAACGTCATCCGACCACAGACAGCAGACAGGTGCTGCACGAAAATACTATAGAGAGCAAATACCTCCATCTTCGTACAAGCTGGTAGCGTGCATTGGTATTTTTTATGAATGTTTAGCGGCAGTGTAGCAGTTCCGGCGCACAATGCAGCTGGACGCGCGCGGTGTGTGTGTGTGTGTGTGTGTGTGTGTGTGTGTGTGTGTGTGTGTGTGTGTGTGTGTGTGTGTGTGTGTGTGTGTGTGTGTGTGTGTGTGTGTGTGTGTGTGTGTGTGTGTGTGTGTGTGTGTGTGTGTGTGTGTGTGTGTGTGTGTGTGTGTGTGTGTGTGTGTGTGTGTGTGTGTGTGTGTGTGTGTGTGTGTGTGTGTGTGTGTGTGTGTGTGTGTGTGTGTGTGTGTGTGTGTGTGTGTGTGTGTGTGTGTGTGTGTGTGTGTGTGTGTGTGTGTGTGTGTGTGTGTGTGTGTGTGGTGTGTGTGTGTGTGTGTGTGTGTGTGTGTGTGTGTGTGTGTGTGTGTGTGTGTGTGTGTGTGTGTGTGTGTGTGTGTGTGTGTGGTGTGTGTGTGTGTGTGTGTGTGTGTGTGTGTGTGTGTGTGTGTGTGTGTGTGTGTGTTCCGAGGAGGGCAGCGCAATCTAGTCCTAGAAAGGATATTAGACGCCACGAAAATGGCAGTGGGCAGGCCAGGTCATCGGCTCATCCGGCGAATTAAAGTTTGCGAGGCAGGAACGTGACAGGTCACAGAGATACGCGACCTGCATGGAGCGCCACGCATGCGGGACAAAATGAAAAAAAATACGAAAAAGAAATCCGAGTGAGAAGGAAGGGGAGCCCGCACGGACAGCGGACGTCCCGCCCGCGTCAATTATGCACTCCGAGATGAGAAGAGACCTCGCATTCGCGGCAATCGGTACGTGTGGGCGCGCACACGCTATAGAAGACGGCGCGCAAACCCTATAGCGCCCGAAAGGTGATGAGGATTGCGTAGAATGCAGCCAACGCGTGGAACACCCGCGATACAGGGCCGGCGATGGTTGCTGCCTTGCTTATTGCTACTGCAACTGACTCCGCTGTAAAGTACTCATGCCGTGCTTTGCTTTATTTTTTTTTCGTTCTCTGTGCATTATTAGTGGATGGAATTTTCTTCCTTCTAAATTATCTGTGGCAAAAGAGAACACGAGGAATTGAACAAATGCCGAGCAAAAAAACAAATAGAACAAGTACAGCAACGCAATTAAAAAAAAGAGATGGGTATCAAAAACATGAACAAAGAAAGAAAGAAAGAAAGAAAGAAGAAAAGAAAGAAAGAAAGAAAGAAAGAAAGAAAGAAAGAAAGAAAGAAAGAAAGAAAGAAAGAAAGAAAGAAAGAAGGAAAGAAAGAAAGAGAAGGAACCCCCAAAAGGGTCCCAATATAGGGCCGACCGAACAAGGGACGATTGCGGCGTGCGCATAGCTGTACAGAAACAAAGCACAGAACAACGAGACCAGAAAAGAACGAAAATAGGGTTGGAAGTACCAAGGAATAATTGACGCAGAACCGCAATGAGGTTGTTAATCATTAGGCAGCGGTGAGTGTCATGCGCTAAAGTAACGTTTCCATAATAACAAAGAAACCCTTCCTTCGAGCACCGAGCGCTGATGACTATAGGTCACCGTAAACAGCACCTTGGGGATGACCGGCAACCCCGGCTGTAATTAAGCCCCCGCGAGGAATGCCGCAATGGACCATCGTAAAGCCATTCACGGCGTCGAAAGAAGGAGACAAACGCAAATAGGGCATATCTTTTGGTTGTTTTTTCATCTTTATAGCTTATGAGTTTGTTTCGTGCTTAAGAAAATTCGATTTCACTGTTCAGGAATGTTATGGAGTTCTAATAGCTCGTGTATTGCTTCAAGAAGGATACCGTTACACTGCACAAGGCAAAATATATTTGGAATGTGTTTTTTTGTGCGTATTTTGTGTCACTTCCTCGCACTGCCTACGTGATGCACGAACTAAATGAAGCTGTGATGAAACATTATCAACCGTGATGCTACGGAGCTCAATGTGTTTTTTTTTTCCCCGGATGCTACATTGTCATGATGACATCCCATCTTGGTTCTTTCTTCTTCGCGCGCCTTTTACCTATTCTCATTTGCATTACATTCTTCATCACCTTCTTGAATTAAAGTTCAGGAAAGATGGAAGCTTGAGGAGCTTGGACACGAGGTGTCACATTAGCCCTCGTTTACAGATAGGGTCAACGCGGTGAACTTTGAGAATGAGAAGTGAAAAACTCTTGGACACAAGGTGTCGCTAAAGCCCGACTGAATAAGAGGTCTTTTCTCCTTATACGCTCAGTAGCAGCCTTGAAGGAGAGAAGACCTTTTGTTTAAATGGTGCTTAAGCGGCATCCTGTGCCCAAGAGTTCTTCACTTCTTCGCAAAGTGCACCGGTTCACATTGTAGTGCCACTTGTCGGCCTGCTGGCACCTTCTTTTCCCTTTGTGTATTCTGTATATGCTGACATGAGCGTTTTAGATATCAAATAATAATAATAATTATTAGTGTTGGAATTACGTCAACTGATGTTTACGCAAGTTTATTCAAAATTACACTCACATGAGCGACCAATGAAGAGCCCTAAATAGGACATGTATTTACCTTCACAAAAAATAAGTTCGCAGTTGAACTCTGCCTCACTACGCTGCACACTCGTTTGACGGTTTTATGACAAGTATACTACCTCAACCAACATACATCAATTGTCACAAGTTTAATGATTTCATCGCATGGGCCCTTAGATGCTATACGAATTGTGTTAGTTTTATTTCAGTTTATTCTATATCCATATTATATACACTGTAATTTAGGATAAAAATCCCATTACGTTAGCTTTACAATATTTCCCGTTGAGTGTGATGCTCTTCTCGTATATTGACTCCCCGGGTGTCTCAAAATTGTATGGCGGCGCGTAGTACGCCTAAACGAATAATTAATACCTATATCAACACGAAATCAACGAACGCGAGGGCACTATACATTCTTTTTTTTTTTTTTTTTGAAGTTCGTGCTCTCAGAACCTCGGAACAAGTGTCGAGCGATAACGCTGACGAATGAACGAGCGATGGCGATGGTGAGGCAGAAAGCCCATTGTTGCGCAGTTGATTAATGGCGTCTACCCTTCGCACACCTCACAGTCACCTTCAGGTGCTCGGCGGGCGGTGACATTCGGGAGATAAGGAATCGTATAATAATGATAACACCACGCATCAGGCATAGTGTCATCACAAGGAGCAATCTTCCTCCGATCCGCGGAGAGCGCTCACACATCAACAGATCGCTACACCCAGGATTTCAATTATATGACACGCAGGACTCGTAATCCCGTCTTCGGCTGCCACACAGCCACTTCTCACTTTTACTTGCAGAGGCTCGACGGCGAGTTTGACGAAAGCGTCCCGAGAGACGAGGACCATTCATCATCGCGGTAGAGATCCGGGCACAAAACTGGGCGTCATTCTGTGTAATGCTGATTTGAGAATACCGAGTCCCACCTTGAGGTGCAACGTTGAATTGTTGAAAGGAAGTCAATCTAATTTATGTACTCTACTCTTCCACTGTACTCTACTCTACTCTTCCATTCAGTGCGCATACCAATGCACGTGTCGCAAGGACTACAGCATAATGATCGCTCCGCGGGAGGCAAGAAGATACCATTGTTCGAACGTGCACGCAAAGACGAGCAAACACACATGCTCGAATAGGTAATACTTGCTGGGCACCGTGCGCATCGACAGCCCCTGGGAGACGACAGACATGCATTTTGGAAAAGCACTGCGCCATAATCTTCTCATTTAAACTAACAATATACAGGGTGTTTTCAAAATTAAGTCCAGCATTTTATTTTTAAAATTACACAGACGAGGCACCTGCTGCGCTGTACCTGCGGCGTTCCTTTCATTGTGGTAGAATGTGTCTTCAGATACAACGAACAATAATTGCTACAGAAGATATAGAAATGAAAAAAAAATAAACTTCTTTTTCAGTGCGAATAAGTGGTTGAGTCAAATGGAATAAATCATGTCCTTCCTGCGAAGAGTCCATAGCGACTTTGAAATTCTTGAAAAGCTGCCTCTGGTAACCATGACGGAGCGATGAAATCTGGCAAATCTATAGCTTGCCAAACCGAAACCGACGCACCAAACATTGCATCTACTATTCGCTTCTAAAACGCCCTCAATGACGTCGCTGTTTCCCACCCTGCAGAAGTATAAGCGAGCGTCGATAAACGGCCATGCGGAGGAAAGCGTTGCCACGGAACGAAGTATCCAGATGACTGTGGATTACGGCGAAGGAAACAGTCATTGAAGGTTCAGTTCAGTTCAGTTTATTACCTTAAAGGCCCCCCTTTTTAGGAGGGGCATTACATAAGGGGTGGGGTTTTATTTAGGTTACCAATAAGCAGTAAGAGTTCTTTTAGCATTGAAGATGATCAATAATACGGTCTTGAAAGGCAGATGATGAGGCGATGTCCCGGGGGAGGCCGTTCCAGTCCGTGGCTGCTCGAAAAAAGAACGAGGCAGAAAAAGCAGTGGTGCGCGAAGATGGGCGGGAAACCTGAAATGGATGACTGGTTCGATGAGATATGCGTGCTGCGGCTACTATATAAGGTGGCTGATTGAGGGAAGAATGAAATAATTTGTGATAAAGCACGCGAGTTGCAGTGCGGTGGCACAAAAAAAGGAGTGGCACTCCAGATTTCGCTTTCAAAGATGAAATACTGATATCGTATGAGTAAGATGAGTGAATGAATCTGGCAGTACGGTTTTGTACCGCTTCTAACGCTTTGATTAAATACGCTTGATGTGGGCTCCATATGGCAGATGCATATTCTAATTTTGGTCTGATGAAAGGTGTTTTTAAAGTGAATAGTAGATGCGATGTTGGGTGCGTCGGCTTCGGTTTGGCCCGCTGAATTGGATTTTATCACTCCACCGTCATTACCAGCGGTCATCTTTGCAATTATTTCAATGTGTCTATGGAATATTAGCAAGGAAGATTTGAATTCGCCCCTTTGACTGGACAACGTTTTTCCACCGGTCAAAATTTGATTGTTTTAATTTCTAAAACTACGGCAGCAACTATTGTTTGTGCACAACATTTGAAGATACCTTCTAGCACAGTAAAAGAGAATGCCATCAGTAGCACACAGGTGCCTCGTTTCTGCAATTTTCAAATAGTATTGGACACATTTTTAAAAACACCATGCATCAAAAAGGACAAACAAGGCAACAGTGCCCATCTTCAGCCAACACTTTCTCCACCACTCTATATACACGCGCATATTATTGTCTACTTTTTCTTGCAATAAAGAAACAAAGACAGACACGGCTATGCAATCATAGGCCCTAACGCGGAATGAACGCTTACATATTATGCTGTTCCACACTTGAGCACGCTGCCCGCGGTTGTTCTGAAGTATCATCAAGCGACGCACATCTACACATAAAAACAAAGATTTATTTATTTTCTCAACCAACGCTAAGTATCTGCGTCCTTTTTGCATGCGATGTTCTCTACGTTCCCAGGCACAGACACAATATCTTACCGTATCCACTTCTCACTCCGTTCTTTCATCTCACATCGCTGCCGTAACTGAACGCCGTCACGCCTGGCATAACGAATAATGCATGAGTATTACAAAGCGAGTTTTCTTAATGGTTAGAAAAAAACTCCGAAATTAACAGCCATATCTCAATGTTCGAAACGTGGATATACTTGAGGTGCATAACAACGAAAGAGGAAGCCAGACGGTAAACAGCATGAATAATATCGACGACTGATAATGAGGTCCACGGATTGATGGAGTCTGCTTATTCTCTTTAACACCGTGACCGCATGAGTGAATTACCGACTCGCGAACGAGCAGGGAAGATTAAGTGCGCGGGCGAGGGGCAAATGTGGTACGACCACCACGTAAAAAAAAAAAAGAAGAGCATACCTTTTTCTTTCTCTTTAAAACAAAAGCCCAGTTTTTCCAGTTGTCTCCGAACTCCAGTTTAACGATCTCGCATCGCGACGCTGTGCGGACACGCAGAGAAACGTTTCGACATACCACGAAACAAGCGAACGGATAACCCCGCCGTCGTCCTCACCAATTGACCTCCTTGTGCAGTTAGGATCGCCAGGTTTCTTTCTCTGTTTTTTTTTCCCTCAACACTACGCCGGTTCCGGTCTATACCACTTCGCATTTTACCCATTTTCATGCACAGTCCCAATCGATTGATGCGGCGGTAATGTAAGTCAGACGAGTAGACGACGTCGAAATCATTCGAACAAAAGAAAGTGAGAGTGAGAGAGAGAGCAAAATGAGACGTTTAAAAACCTCTGCCACTTGATTAGGCAACTTGGCGCAATACAAAAAAAAAATTAAGAGAAACGCTGTAGCTCAGAAAAAAAGTATAGAGAACAGCTCGAGTGCCTCTAATGGTACTTGAGCTTTCTACAGAACGACTAGCATTCCTGCAAGTTATACATGGCGCCGAGAAAGGAGAGTGAAGACGAAGTATGTTTGGCACGCTAACCGGTAGTTATCAACTAGGTATGCAGGACTGATATCAGTAAAGTGGTCTCACAACTACGATATTTACCACTACAGGACACAGTTACAGGTTAGGGAATAAAAACAAATGTATCGCATTTCATGGAGTGCGCCGAAGAAAGTTTTTATTAAAAGTTATTTAGAGCGAAATTTCGAAGTGGTATTTTAACGTCAGACGGGGGCAAGTTTTTGTCAGGCAAGATTCAAGCTGGTAAAGCTGAACAGTCACTCCCTAGGACAGCTTAAGGTTCCCGGTGTGCAGAAGTGGCAGGGCAAAGTCAAAGATTTTTCAAAAAAGCTTCAATCGATGAATTGTGCACTGTGAGCGCACATAAAATTAATAATAATAATAATAATAATAATAATAATAATAATAATAATAATAATAATAATAATAATAATAATAATAATAATAATAATAATACACAGCTTATACAAGATGCGCTTATTGTCAAGCGTTGAACTGATTGAATCCAGTGGCGTCACACGACACGACAGTCCAGCCGAACCTAGCGCAGACGCCCATTATACATCGCACGTCCTCTTACGTCATCTTAAGCATGCGAAGCGACATCAGCAATGCTCACTGTGCCTCAGCGTTATTCAGACGGCCTTCCTGTGGCTTAACGTGTAATGAAACACCGAACATCAAAAAGGAAACATCTCCCCTCAAATGCCAACGGTGAAAAGCAACACAGGAGACCAAAAACGAAAAAAAAAAACAAATGAAGCTCTACAAAGTTTGCAAGTTTGCGTCAGTGAGCTATTTAATTGGCTCGACATCGAAATAGTTACAAAAAAAAAAGACGGTTACTTCGCTGACTTCGTTTTTCTCTCGCCAATGTGATAGTGGCATTCGTGGACGAGAGCGCGAAACAAAGAAAACTCAGAAGAAAGAGAGAGAGAGAGCCTAAATGCGGTGAATCGTGCACGCGTAATGCGCACTGACAGGAGGAAGCTGCACGCACGTGTCACGAGATCCCGTATCACGTTTGGAACAAACCGCGAAGGAAGCGGAAAGTGGGTGCTCGAGCCAGATAAAACAAAGGCAGGACGAGAAGAGAAGAGGAAAGAAAAGAAAACAAAAAAAGACGCACGAGAAGAAGCACACGCATCCGAGAGATCGACGGACGTCGGTGGAAGCATAATAGGGACATTCTCGAAGGAAAAGAACTCGCGCGGTTTGCTCCTTCGCAGAGCATGAAGGGACAGAGAAAAAGAACCGGATGCGTAAGAGGAAGAACAGTGGGTGCATTCCGAAGCCTCTTTGTTCCCACAATGGCAATAAATACGGCGCAGAATAAAGCGCCAAAAAAAAGATATTGACGATCGATAGCGCATACCAGTTCTTTTCCCACCTTTCGTCCCTAACGCGTGTGCGTGTTCCACTGCGTTTTGCGCCGCTGCTTAACGCGGTGTGAGGGGCGGAGAAGGCACAACTACGGGATGTGTGCGAGCCAGTTACGCGGATGTGTTGCTACAGCTGTGTTAGACCGACGCTCGCTCGGGTGTCGCTGTTAGCGGGACGGCGTGAGCGAACTCAGGAATGCTCGGCACGCCGCCGCCGAAGAAGCAGCGGCGACGTATACCACCAAATCGAGGAATACGAGCGGGAGACCAGTTGGTCTCGTGCTATAACGATCTGTCTTTTTATGATTATTTTTTTTTTCTTTTCACGTAGACTGACTAGAAAAGTATGCATTACGAAAAAAAGAGCCCTAATGCGATCATAGGGCCTCGCTATGAATGACAGCATCGTTTGCTGCTGCACGCAGTTTTCGTGCAACAATTTTGGACAATATTGAAATGAATCTCCGTGTGTCGATTTTATTTCGGCACATTCGAAGAAAGCACTTATTTCATCCTAAATCCAAAAAAAAACTATAATGCTAATACGACACCTTGGAATGTACAACTAAACAAACCAGGCACTTTCTGGGAGAATGGTAGTCCAAAAGAAAAGACACTGATAAGCAAAAAGTAAAGGTAACACGCTAAATCTTTGCTTTAGCTATATTTACCCTGTCTTCCGTTCCGTTTTGTTAAAATGCGCAATGTATGCTTAAGAATGTAATGAAAACGTGAAAGTACACGCGCGGAAGATTAATCATTACTACCTAACGTGGGTGGAAAAAGCAATCTGAAAGAATCCAAACACAAGCTTTTTTTATAGTCTTGGCGATATCCTATTGCCAAGTTTTTTTGCCTTGGTCAAAATGGATGTATATACAAGGTGCTTGCATGGCTAGGTCCGCGAACTCGCACGTACACATTACACGTGATAACACGTACACAGGTGACGTATATTACAGATATTACGTCATCTGCCGTCTTAGCACCACACCACTGATAACAATGCATAACCAGGACGGGAAGGGAAGGAAAGGTTCGAAACCAGTCGTAATTTCTCCCTTTTGCATTCGCAGTGTACACTTACACATTAAAACACACGCGCAAACACACGCCGAAAACACGAGTCAACTCCTCCCCCTTCCCCCCTTTTCCACCAGAAAAAAGATTTCTGGCTACGCTACTGACCCACAAAGTACCGCAGTGTAGAGACACAATTAACTTACACTTCGACACAACGACAGCGCTCTCTGAGCGATGGCGCCTGCACTCTAAGGGAGCCGACAATGGCACGAATCGCATTTAGGCTATGAAATTATGACTGACAGGAAGAGATCGTGACAATTAGCGCTGTGAAGTGCCAGCGGAAACCCACTTTGCTAGGTGGTCGCGCGGTGCGCTCGTATTTCAAAAAAAGAAAAGATATACAGGCCACGCGATAAGGGCGAGCAAGCTACATCGGTAAGCGCTGCTTGCTCGGAGCATCTTAGTGGCTCGAAAAGAGTTGACTTTGTCGGAAAATAGCATGTCGCTTATGGTTACTTTTGCAATAAGTGGCGAGTATATATCTCCTGTTTCTTACCGTGCACTTACATCGCGAAGTACACGAGTCTCTACCGTTTCGCCTCCACAAAAATGCGACTCCTGCGGCCGGAATCGAACCCACGACCTTCTTTCTGGCCAGCATCTCAGCACCGTAACCACTATACTCCCCACTGCGGCTTACCGGAGGAACTGCAGTTCATAGTCACTGCTTTTTAGCTATCACAAGCAGCTTTCATTCAGTCACTGCAAACACAATCAGACCCAATACATCTAATCTCGCCATTGAAATTTCTTTGAAAATAAGCAAATCAATTCAGGATGATTTTTGGCTTCTTAAATGGGATAAAAAATATAAGATTTTTCTTACTTGAAACACTGCAGCGCTAGTTTTGACGAGGTTAGGACAGAGAAGTGCGCTACATGACGGGCCCTGCACGCTTCTGTTTGTGTGCTGCTGCGCGCGCGCGCGTGTGAGTGTGTGTGTGTGTGTGTGTGTGTGTGTGTGTGTGTGTGTGTGTGTGTGTGTGGTGTGTGGTGTGTGGTGTGTGTGTGTGTGGTGTGTGTGTGTGTGTGTGTGTGTGCGCGCGCGCGTGTGTGTGCGTGTGTGTGTGTGTGTGTGTGTGTGTGCGCGTGTGTGTGTGTGTGTGTGTGTGTGTGCGTGTGTGCGCGTGTGTGCGTGTGCGCGTGTGTGCGTGTGTGCGCGTGTGTGCGTGTTCGAACTTCTCTGTCTTGTCCTCGTGAAAGGGAGCGCTGGAATATTTTAAGCAAGAATATATCACCTAAAAGCCACAAGCAAAGCATTCACATGCTTGACAACCACTAAGCCCTGCTGTCCTATAATGAGGACACGACTGCGAACTGGTGTGGGCGGAAAGTAAATGAACGAATAAAATATCTTTGGAAATAAGCCCTTCAGCATCCTTGAAACAAGTGAGAAAGCTGAGATAGCTTCCGGGGGTGCATTTATCGAAAAAAATATTATGAAACATTACGCTGGTTTATTCGTATGTTTCAAGTTCCGTCGTCTTGATTTCAACTATAATTTACAATTTCGAGGAAAGCAATGACAAAGAAACTACTACGTATGTTGATACAGTTGTATTGACAGTACATCATAGTCATCTTTTTATTTCTTCAGTATTTGCGTCACCCTTGAGGGCAATGTTTGTTGGTGTCTATTTTATGGGACACCACAGCGAAAAAGTTAAGAATTTTGATCAGTATGTATTGAGCATAGGTTTTCAAGCGAAGATTGTACCTTTTCTCCCGGCTTTATAGCAACTCATGCTTGCTTCCGAATCAGCCTACTTCAAAACCTCTGTGGTGCTCTCATTATTGTTACCCCTACAGATGATACACGCCTAACTGGTAGACATACAGCAGTTGTTTCCTGTAGAAGAACGTTGTTGCACAAGTATTACTACCTAAATATTTTAAGTGTGCCAAAGATTCACACTCAACCACATAGCTAAATCGCTAAAGCTTACGCCTTTGTGCCTGCGTTCGAGAAGATTGTAGTTTGGCGCGTCTACTTGGTCAGCCTCTCGACCGAACTCAGCGAAAACATTTTTGTGTTATATCAAACTCTAATGTGCACATGAAGCGTAAATATAGCGTCAAAATAAAATGACAGAGTAGCATGTCACGTTATTCACTTGAAGCTAACGCCGTACAGAACAAAGATGTACTATCAGCGTCAAATGAAAACCGAACTGCGGGAAGTGTAGTGCGCGCCATCGAGTTATCAACGTTGACAGTTGTGCGCATTCTGTTCGGACTCTGCGCATATACGCGTGCCTGTCCGTTGTGATAACTGGACGGCACAAACTATACGATCGCGAAGGCTTGCCGCTTTTCGAGTTTCATTTGACGCTGATAGTACATTCCCCTTTGAGGCGTGGCTTCAAAGCAGTACAAATGACGACTGAGACTCTGGCTTCACGGCAGTGAGGGTTACAATGCCGTGAAACCAGAAGTTCAGGCGAGTTATCTTATTGAAAACGCACACATTCGATCGTTTCAAATACTTCGAATGAAATGAGAGCGGAGAAGAATATTGAATTTCATAACCTTCGATCGAGTTTTCGAAAAGGTCAATTATGCGCTTGGAGCCAAAACGTAGGCCGATGCCCAGAAACAGTATATGACAGGGAAAGGAGGTCACGTGGTCTACGCGTTCGCCATCTTGGCTGACTTGTGCTTCGGAATGCCCCCATTATAAAGCGTTGTGTCGATTATGTTCTGTTAAGCACTATGTAATACACGCGTACCATTTCACTGAAGTATGGCTTCTCAGATTCGAATTTGCGGCCTTAATCTGAATAACACAAAGCGAAGCTCTCTTGGCATATTCCTTGAGCTTTCCAGTTGCTGGCTTGCAGGTTACGTCGAGTGGTACAAGTTGGCACCGTGTAGAACAAGCATGGAGCGGACCAGCGGTGCTTCGTGAGATTTCTGAAGCACATACCCATTAGTGATAGCATCTTTCTGATCATCCATTTGACTCCGAATTCCAACAGCTTCGCCGTAAAAAATATTGAAAAAAAAAAAGACCTGTCATGTTAAGAATTATTCGCTCGAGTCAGTTCTTAGCGAAACATTTCACCGAAGGTTTGCCAGCTGTAAGAGAACTACATTCCATTCTGCACGGTACCCCAAATGCAAAGATTACCTAGAGGTCCGATGTTTACCGTTCCTGCCCTCTTCTTGAACATTTTATCCACCAGCGCAGCATCAAGATGACACTACGCAAACAGGCGACCAGTATTTCAAGAGTTCTGCCACGACTAGATGCATTACATCGAGGGTGCGGTGACAGTGCAAGGTTTTCGATGGCTACGTATGACAAGTCGTACAAGGTCCCAAGCAAACTCGACTTACCGCCAGTGTTGCGTATAATGCGCAGTCAAGACGTAGGTTGCGGGCACCTGCGTTCAAACATACCAAGCGCAGGATGCACCGCGGTAGTTTGGTAATCAAATATGTGCCCTTACGCGCTCTTTTTTTTGGGGAGGGGGGGGGAGGACTAACTTCGGCAAAAATTAATTAACAAAAAAAGTTTGGTAATGGAGTAAAATTATAAAACCCATACGCAATTGCCCTCACTTTTGCTTTTTTTCAGCCTCGATTCTCCTTCGCGTTCTCCGTGCCAGGCACTTTGACAGCCGTACGTCAAAAGGAAACGCAACACAGCCATGCAAGCTTCCCAATAGACAGGCGTGTTCCGCAAAGCCGGCCACGGTACTTCGGGAATGGCATTCGCAGCTGTATCCGCCTGGGAGATCGAACACTCTTTTTCGCTACAGCCTCGCGATTCACGACAAAAGGCAAAATAATAATAAAAATAATAGAAAAAAATGAAAAAAAAACAAACGCTAATAAGAAACAAATCAGACAAAAACTGGCGCACCCATGTCAGTTACCATGGAGGCTGACAGACAGTGAGACGTGCGGAGTGCCAGGAACGCTTGGCTGGGGACGTGTCTTGGCGCCCGACGAGCACTGCAAGACAAAGCCCTCGCCACGGCACAGTACAGTCAACCGACCATGGCGCTACGGAGCCCAAAACAGGCTGGCATTCTCTCGCCCACTATTCAAGCAGGCGCTAAATCGCGCAAGAAAAATGCTAGAGGGTAGATATGTCTGGTCACTTTCTTCGGAAATAGCAGGGGTCATTCCATAACGTATTTGAGCAATTTGATACGAGTGACAAAGTAATAAAATATCACGATATGAATCGCTCTTGAAGATAAGGAAATAAATTTGCCATCTTTGCCTCATGCTCTTCGCCCCCTCTATCGCACCTCTTCCTTCATTCCTAAAAAGCACTGGATATTGAACAAGTATCGCTCCAGCCCATAGCGCATAATCCGAAAGAAAAAAAAAAGAAAAATCTGAGGCAGCTTTGCACGAGTGCTACAAGCCTGAAGAAACACCGGACCTGGACAGCCTTGCTTGCGCTTTGGCATTTTTCTCTTTTAGGGGCGAAGCTTCTTAAAGCGACCCCCGTTCGTCCCTCGTCGTAGTCTTAGTTCGTAACCAGTCTTACGCTTTGACCTGCAAGGTGGTGCCGGTGGGAGATTTCTCCTGTGCGTTGTTGAACAATAAAAAATTCGCAGCGTGCGCGTTAGCGAAAAGCCGAATTCTCCTGTCTCTCATTCCCCATTAGCAGCCATTGGCATGTACATTGAGCAGTATTTGACAAGACAGGGTTGCTACGTTATACTCGCTGGGCGTAACCTCGTTAGTTTTAAAAAGGTTTAGCGAGCGTTGGGCCGATGTGCCATGAATACAGTGAACTAGTATATACCATGAACTCGAGGTGGTTAAAGGTGGGAAGTAGACACGAAGCGCAAGCCGTAAGAAAGTGTGCGTGTGCCTCCTCTCGTTCAGTCCTTGGAATGACCGCTGGATGGCGGTGCTTCTATATGAGGAATATATGATGAAAAGATGCGAGATGGTGGTACTTGGAGTGTTGATTAGATGGACGAACGGACACACAGACAGATGCATGGACGGACGCACGGATGGCTGCACAGACGGATGGACGCATGGACGGACGCAGGGGCGGATGCACTAGAAAACGCAGGGATGGACGCACGGATGGACGTGCGGACGCACGAACATACGCACGCACGGACGGGCGAATGGAATCACGGACGGTCACACAGACGGACGCATGGACGGACGGAAGCATGAACGAATGGACGGACGGATGCTTCGCGCCACTCTCCATCATTTACCCCTTGGATATGTTGCCATTTTTTCGCTCTGGGTCTCGTTCTCTCTATCTTCTTCTCACTTACTTTTCCTATTTTCCTTATTTTTTCTCTATTTCTATCTTCCTATATGTTTCTCTCTCTCTTTCCGCTTTGGTTTCTTTGTTTCTTTTTAGAAATGCAGACGTTGCATAGGCACTGTGTCCACCTGAATGTGTGCTAGCCAAAGGCCTTAAAATATCCGGTAATTTACATGCCGGTACAAGGAAAACCTACAACCACCACCATCGTTTCTCTAATGTACGTCGCCAAAAGTTAATTGTCTTTATTCACAGAGCATTGTAAGATGAAGCCTACGAAGAGAGCGCGTGCTTTTTGAGTTGCTGCCTAGCACGTGCAAGACATTCACTGGCGATAAAAGTTTCGGTTAACGCGATTACCTATAATGCCTCCATTAAACAGCTCCGCTGCTAGAAACATCTAGAACGAGGACAACGGCGTGTTTCTGGACGTGTAATGTACTTACGTCGTCTTGCAAGCGCTTTCTGAAACCGTCTACATGTCTTCAATTTAGTGCAGCTACGACTATATCATCTTTAACGTAACAAGAACCGAACAATAAAAGTTAATTGGCACATTCTGGGTAATTATTACCAAATGTGCATCATTTGTATGAGTCAAATCATTGTTGCCCCGTTTGTTTATAAAGGACGCACTCTGCCATGTACGCTTTCTTTTAACCTACAGCGTCAGCCCATTAACTAACAATCCTTTTTTTTTCTCTCTTTCTGTCCTCTTTCCTCTCTCTCTCTTTCTCTTTCTCATTTTTATACCCCCTTCCCATTTCACCAGCGTAGGGTAGCAAACCGGGCATGTGCCTGGTTAACCTCCCTGCTTTCTCTCTTGTTTTTGTACCCACAGCGATGTGTATAGCAAAGTAAATAAACGGCGAGATAAAAGAAGAGAAGTGGATCATGTTTGGCGCAGTAACTGGTTAAGATAGGTGAAGTACAAAAAGAAAAAATAATAACACGGGGAGTAACAGCTTGTCCCGGACATTAGACTAGATGAGCTTTGTTTTTAGCTTTACCTGCCTTAATATTGAAGCTACCACGTACAAAACAAAACAGCCTGTTTTCATTATTACTTTTTTTCAGTTTTTCACACAGAATTTCTTGTTGATTTTAGGCATTGTTCCAGGCACGGCAAACAGAGAAGCCAGTGGGTCTCCATTAACGCTTCAAGAAAAAAAAAGCACCGAGCGCGCACAGACGAAGACGAGGAAATAAAGAGCAATTCGGACCAACGGAAGCGGGCGACCCATTTGGCGGTGACTAGTGGCATCCCATAACAAACGGAACGGCCATCCACGCAGGTCACAAAACACTGAGGCGCAAATGGAGGCGGCAGATGACACTGTACCACGAGACACATTCGCCGCAGTTATTCGACGGTAAACAGCTGCGCGGGGCGGGTCAGGGAAGACCAGCGACACAGGCCAAGGGTCAGATACAACACGAAGGAAAGATGGCGCCAAAGAAGTGCCACACAGCAACGACCACATGCTGCCGTTTTTAGAAGTTGGCCGGCGGCTGCGAGGGGATTGGGGAGCGTGCTCTTTAGCTCCAGAAAAGGCATCCGCAGGAGCGGTGCACAGAAGAAGCCGAGAGAAGGAGGAGCCGTCGCTTAGGTCGTATAGGCCAGGACATATGGGATTGTGTCGCGAGGACGATCTACAACACCGGCTCTCTGAAGCAGCTGCTTCGATCCTGCTCACTCTTTTTGCTTCTCCTTTTCTGTCTTTCTTTTTTCCTTTTTTTTTCTTTGCTGCAGGCCATGTATATGAAGCCGCTTCCACCATTCATCTGGCTTTCCGATAGAGCAGAAAGCGTAGACCTAGCTACCAACATAATTCTCCATGGCGGCTTTCGCTGTTCTATTCATTATTGTTTGACTTGTCCCGAAAAAAAAGAGAGAAGTAGATAGAGAGAGGGAGAGAGGTAATTACTGCGGTACCTTACTGCATCCATGGTTTTCATAAACACAAGGATCTCACCATAAGCAGCACAACTCCATTTATTTCAGTTGAGTGATTAAACTTAGTCTAGCCATGCGTTAGCGAAAAATGTCTTTCATGATCTCTGATCATGACAGACGTGACTAACTCTGATCTCTGTTGGGAAACGTCAGATGAATAACAAAGCCGTAGGATGGTATTGCGCCGGACAGGGAAAACATAGCAAGCCGCACCATCATCAAAGAAATGTATGCAGTGTCGTAAATCAGCGCTTGTTGTCCATTAAAAACAGCAGGCGGTCTGTATGAGAGAGCAATTGCAAGACATTGAGGTGACCCAGAACAAGATGTTTCCAATCTAGACTTAGCTACGTCTTGGACATCATAAAAAAAACTAACTTTGAGAATTCTTACGTTTCGCTCTCAAGAGTAACACGCAATAGCGACTGTCGAATCCCTCTCACAAGACACTGAGCACCTCGATTGTGCTAATGCAGTTGATAAAACCCTGCCTTGGCTACAGCGCATAAAACTCAATTTTTTCGTTTTTATTTTAAGTTCACAGGGTGGAACTTCTTTCTCACATACAGTAAAATGCAAAAAATTAAGTGAACGTAGTTCTGCAGCGCATTTTAAACAACACCAAGTACAGACAGTCACGAAATGTTCCATCATATCATGATTATGTTGAGAGATGAGATGACTCTTTCTTTGCGAACAGGCGGGTGGATCTATTCATTCTTTTCAAAAAAAAATTGAAGAAAGAAATATTGATCACACAAAGGCCCCGATATCCAAACGTAGAAGCTACTATATATATAAGCAGACAGATCATCCAACGCGTTATTGGAAGATCGTAGGTTCGGTTCCTGCTCACGGCAAGTTATTTTGTCACCCACTTTTCTTTTTTTATTTACATTACATTAGTTCCAATAACTTCCCCTGTACATTCCTTGGCATTATTGTCTGTTAGATCTTGTGTCAAAACACGGAAAAACGAGCCTTTAGGTAAACACTTCTTTCCCTTTATATATATATAGCTTGAGCTTCGGGGATACTCAGAATCAGGCTCGGCAACATTTCCAAACTCACTCTGACTCACACTCGCGAAAATATTATTCTCCCGAACTCACCCAGACTCATGGCTAGATCTGAGACTGAGTGAGTACGAGAAAATAGACTGATGAGTGAGTTCACCGTACTATGAGTGAACGTTCATAAATATTTTTTACCATCCCTAGCTTACAAAATAACTAAGAAAGTTGAGAGCCAGTCATTAGGGCACTGCGCGATTCACAGAATTGCAAGGGCAAGTGATGTCGCTTGTAAAAGTAAATGGAGAACCTGAAAGCCTATATGTAAAAAAACAGATCGCGGCAAATGAGCTAAACAAAAAAAAAAAGGAACGAGCAAACGGGAGCTTCTAACATCACTGTGCCATCAAACAGATAAATGAGAGCTGCCGATAAAGGGAAGCAACTGTGCATAGGAAAAAATTAATATAAAGAGCAAAAAGAAGCAGAGAAAAGACGGGAACGGCGAGAGGTGCTCTGGTAAAGCTGTTTCGATCTCTGACCTATTCGCCTCAGTGGTATCTGGGGTACGTAGCGGACATTTGCAGCAGTTTTCCCCGTTTGCGAGCAAAATGTATAAAGAACTTGCTCGGGGGAAAAATCAAAAACGGGAGACGAACACTAAGGAAGCAACGCGCTTAGGGGAAAAAAATGCGACAGCAAAGAAGGTCATCTCAAGGCCCTCGCGGGGGCAAGGCCTCAGTAATGCATGTAACCCTATCGTCATGAGTCACAAAATGAAAAAAAGAATAAAATAAATAAAATAAATGTAAGCGGGCCGAGGGCGGCGATAGACGATGCAATAATAAATATAGCCCGATGGATTTTAGGGACGCGATCAAGGTTAAACAAAGCACGGTGACGCCCCCCCCCCCTTCCCAAAAAGAAAAAGAAAAAACGGGAAATGCCATCTGTTGGCTTAATAGAGAAGGGGGAAGTGGCCGAGCACCGATCGTATATACCGGAACAATTTTAAAAATAGCGCTGAGACGACTAAACGTTGAGCGAGAAAAAAAAAGTCACTCGGCTTTCTTCTCCATGCGCTTCACTATTCGAACTAATAAAAGTAATGCAGATCACGCAGTCAGCGACGCCTCGCGTAGAAAAGATGCGCAGTAGACGCACTCTGCAACATCTGCACAAATGGTACTCGATCAGCCAGCCAATCTCCACAGACGCAAGGTCGGAGTACATCGAAAACTCTCACGGTCCCTCAAGCATTCGCCTAAGACGACTGCAAGGCGAAAGCCGTGTTCTCCTCACCAGTCGAAGTGTCCATCCTTCCCCACTCGCTCCCTAGGAATCTCTCTGCGCCCAACATAGTTTTCCACTCTGCCTCCAAGATCGGAGGCACTGCGCGTTCTGTGCACCTCACTTGGTCTTGAAGTGCCTGTGTGTGATTGACCCACCTATACAACAAAGCAAGGACGTCACGTGATGACATCATACGTAGTCGCGTTGTGTAATGTCATAGTGACGTCATCACGTGAAGACGATTCTTCGCATCACTAGTGTTCACGCCACTGCCACCACTTCTGTCAGTTTTCACATTAGACGAGGCGTCTAAGCCTTCCGCCTCATAGCTATGTAAGACGCCAGCAACTTTTAATAACGACGGCTGAGTGGGACAACATCGAAAAGCTCAGCATGCGTCGGCGCTTCGCGGGACGATGCCACTTGACGCTCCTGTGTTTCCGTTTTTGAACGAGTGAATTGGTACTCCTCTCAGCTTTTAGATGCGAAACAGCTTATGGTCGAGCTCGATCCGGCGTGCGTGGTATCCCTTACAGCGCGTGCGCAACAGCTGGCCTGATCACTGCCAGAACGGGCTCACGCGCTAGCGCGTTTCAAGGCGCTGAGTAAGACGCTGTGGACTCTCCCTTTACATCTCAAGCACGAGGCCGAACAGCAGATTCATTAGCCCCATGCGCCATTAGACATCATTCTCATCATCATCATCATCACCATCATCAGCCTGACTACGTCCACTGCAGGACAAAGGCCTCTCCCATGTTCCGCCAGTTAACCCGGTCCTGTGCTTGCTGCTGCTGCCAATTTATACCCGCAAACCTCTTACATGGTTATTTGCTTACGCAGTTATTTGCTTACGCAGTTATCGAGTTCTCGCGCCATTTTCTCCGTTTCAATGATGATCCGAGTATGGTCATCTTTGTGCTTATGCATACAGCTGTATTTTCTAACTGCGCATGACAAGCTGATATGCTGTGCCAACAGGCATTCATTGTCATTGCGTACATTACGTGCGTGCTCACGCAGGCACTCATTGAGGCACCTCCAAGTCTGCCCGATGTAGCACGCACCACATGATAGCGAAATTCTGTATACTATACATTCGTGTCACATCAGATCAAACTGGGACTTGTGAGTGACATTTCAAAACAACAACAACAACAACAACAACAAATATAATAATAATAATAATAATAATAATAATAATAATAATAATGTTTATTTTTCCTCAATAGTTTGATGAAGGTAAAAGCTGCTCTCCCACAGGGGCAGCTTGACAAAGGCCCACAGCCACCTTTTAGCACGACAGCACTGGCAAACAGTCGGCAATATGAAATTCAGTCAATCAAGCGTTATCGTGACTGCTACATTGTCGTGGTCGTTTAGAGACCAAAGAGCGACGCCCATTTCTCGAATGTTGCACGGGAGTGCATAGTGTGCGCGCTCGAATGATTATTAATCAAATAAGTATTTATCCGTATTCACTCTTCAGTAACAGTTTACACACCACCCGCTAAGTAAGATGTGGCCATATATGTCTCATTATCAATAAAATGTCACGTGAGAGTTAGTTCCGACAGCAGCAGTGACTCAAAACGTGCACAATAGACAAGGTACGAGGCGTTTCGGCAAAAAGAACCACACACGCAATGTCACACAATCGATAGACGAGTTTTGTCTTCTATAAGAGTACTGTTAATATTGGCTAGAAGTCCCTTTAAACCACTCAAAATGAAAAATAATTCTGTGCCGTTATTTGAGTCAAGAAAAGAGAAAGATTTGATGGCTGGACACAGCTGGGCGCCACTTAGCGCCACTCAGAATGAAATGCTAAGCGCATATTTACGATGATTGCATGTCCTCCGCAAGCAAACTTGATGTTGGACGCATAATGCTTCTCGAGTCAGCATAACACATGGAGCCAAATCATTTGATTGTGGATACCGCGGCTCAGAGAAGTACTTAAGTAGAGCAATCAGACAAAAGAAATGGAGGCACGAAAGCACTTTCGAAGAAGCAACTATAAGTATGAAGACCACTCGAACCTCTAGACAATCTCTACAGCGCACTCGAGAGTGAAGCTAAGACTCCGAGAGCATTGAAGGACAGGGAGGAGGGGAAGCACGGGCAGGTCAGCCAGAGCCTCGCCCATATCCGTTTTCCGGGTGCGTAAGCGTCGGCTACCCCGGGCCGCTCCAATCAGCGCATCAATCCCCGCGGGTGAGAAGGACGGGGCGAGCAGGGCAGCACGCGAAGCCGGCCGCTGTCACGCAACCAGCCGAGCGTGAGCTGGCGAAGAAGCCCGCGTCCTTACAGTAGAAGGCGTCCATTGACAAGAAAGTGGAGGGAGGAGGGGGGCACCAGCCGAGTGAAAATGACCGAGATAGGTGCGGAAGCTGGAGAAAGCCTCGACAACCGGCAATCGTGGACCCGAAAGACAAAGGTGTCGTTCGCGGAGGGCGGCTACATACGCTCTTCTCTGAACCGGCTGCGGGTGACATCCTCGTGAGCTCCTGCGCAATTCCGAACAGCGTCTCCGAATGGATAGAGTCAAAACAAATAACAGCGCACTTAGAAATAAAATATTGAATCCAACCGAAATCCCATCCTTGGTCAACGTCTATGCGAGTTCGAATCACTCAATCGCAAATCGGTGCACTCCGGCAAAGATATTGAACGTATACGGTTGTGCTCCCACTCGTCACGCTTTTGGGAGATTGTAAAATAGTAATGTCACTGGAAACCAATAGAAAATCAGCTCTAGTTTTCCGCTCCACTATCTAAAAAAGTCCCCTTGTGTACATGCCTCCAGGAACATTTCGTGTTATACCGTTGCTCTAAAATTAAGTCCCCATTTGCCTTTGTATTTGAGGTGGTACTATACTCTTAATCAGGTCCTGTTTCTATTCGACCTTGTTACAGCATAGGTCCTGGTTAAATGCTGGATACATACAGAGAACTGAACAAAAATTTCCGGTTTCCTGGCCATATCTAACTCATTAAGCGGGATCTGATTAAGCGCGATCTGGCGAGAATATACCACCATCACAACAAAAATGTCGCACTCAAGGAGACAACAAACACGGACACGGGGGCAAGTGAAGTGGTACAAGACTTTCATAGTGCAAGTGGTAAAAGCGAGGGCTTCGACCCAGCGGTACACGTTAGAGTTAAATATATAGGAGAAAGCATCAAACAAGGAGCCAGCAGTGTGTTAACGCTCGACACGAGTTTCGCATAACAGAGACATGGGAAGCTCCAGCACAGATTCATTCAGAGCCGTTGTTCCTCTTACGATCACTCCACGAGGAGTACACGGATATGCCCTGCTCTCTGCACACAAGCTTAGGAAACCGACAATGGAGAGCGCAGCGTGGTATGAGAGTCCGATGAAAGGCGTACACTCGGCGGCTTCCACTCATCGGCGGCCAACTCTCGGTGAAGGGGCTCATCAGCCTGCGCTCCCGACGCGATGAAGCCCCACCGACACGGCGGAGCACGACGCACTTATCCCGCGTGCATCACGTCTATAAAAAGGGCACTTCTTACGACGGCCGCTGTAATACCACGTAAATATAGAAGAGTGGCTTTTAAAGTCCCCGACAAAGCGGTATAGAGTGAGCAGTACTCTTAAACGAACAAGCAGGTACTTTTAAATTATGGAGGTTGTAGTTGATGGCTCATTCGGAAGTATAAAGGGGTCTCTCTGGTTTCGACGCATCGTGTAGACAGCTTTATGGTACGTGGTTACTTGAGTTTTCTGCGCGTAAGATAACATGAGTACCAAGCTACTATTTTTTGTCCAACGGGTATGTCTATCAATGTGCAATGAAACTGGTTAAGGTCAAGTGAGCATTAAAGACAACTTAAAGAGGAAGTTTGGTTCACGTGGGTGGTAGTTACGCAAAAATTAGGAGACTTGTGCGACCAGTGGAAAGGAAGAAACTAAATAACAGCGAATCGCAAAGTCTTAATCATGATTGAGGATACTTGCGAGCCGCATCTGCTGCGAGATGTTCATCGAGACACGCATGTAGTACCATCCCACGTTGTTTCATATGGCCTTCGGTATGTCCTATTGATAGATGGGCTTCATGTTCTTCCCTTGCACTTTGTTGAGTATTACAACGCTGTGGGAAATGGTATCGCCTCACACGTTCGCATTCACTAGCAATTAAAACGAAAGGCCTTGAAGGGTGGCCTTGGAATCTAACGGTACTTAAATTGCTCCTTGGTGCAAGCTCAGTGCGAATAGCCGGTGGAGCTGGATGATTTCGAGGATCAGGAAATTGAAAGCGAACTTGTTGCTGTGCTAAAAAAACAAACACACTCGTAGTCTCATATCTGCAGAACAAAAAATAAAAAGAAACAGTTCAAACTCGTCAAACAAGCAGCGTCTCAACAAGAACAGGAAAGCACTTGTGTTGAGCTTTGTGATCGGATCAGAAAATTGTAGGTGCTAAAAAATGCACATGATTACTAATTAAGAAGACGAACATATTGAAGTTTTGCTTCATTAGTTCTTTCAATGATAAACCAAAGAAAACACAACCGCGGCAACAAAGACAAAATGTTTAGGACATGTTTTGCAATTGCCTTCTAACTATTTGCGAGTACCCGCTACGGTGGTCAAGTGGTTGCAGCGTTCGACTGCTGGCCGAATGGTCGCGAGATCCAAACCCCACCGCGGCGGCCGTGCAACGCTGGAGGCGAAACGCCGAAGGCACGGGTGCTTGGATCTAGATGCACATTAAAGCACCCCAACTGCTCAGAATTCCCGGTACCTTTCCCTAAGGCATTCCTCATAATTATATTGTTTTGAGACGTAAAACCTCAAAAAGTATTGTTTCTTTATCGATTGTCGACGATGTAGCCAAAACCAGAAAATGCCTAATATTTTTTATTTTACCCTCCCGCGGCTACATTTCATACCTCCGAGCAGCTTATGCTACGCTACAGCAAGAACGCTAGGTGACTTAAGCTGAACAAAAAAAGCATGACGTGAAAGCCCACGGGTGGGTATACGCTAAATGTGCATAGCTATTTTTAACGCCTACACCACGAAAAACGGCGAAAGAGAAGCAAAAATGGCGTCCAAGATGCGCCGAGGACTCGGAGAAGACGCGCGCTGTGCCCGAGGTGTCGGTGACAGACGCGGCGGGTTTCCGCAACTCCTCGCGGGAGGCATACGCCAAAGACATGACGACAATGTATAAGGGTATATATAGATTCAGCTGGTAAAACTAGACGAGCGCAAACATTCTTTCTCCCGAGGTGCGACGATCCACCGAGAAGGAGAATTGACGAGCAGCCGCCGATGAGGCAGTCACACGAGGAACGAGGAGGGTGAAAAGGGGACGAAACAGGAGTGGCGTCCTATTACTAAGGAAGGAGAGATGCAACGAGGAAAACTTGAACGCACAGACGAAGTGAACGCAGGGAAGCGTCACTAAGACGCGTGGCTTTCTCGCCGAAAGGAAAGGACTCGGCTATACAGGCCGCGGAGGAAGCGTGTACGCTTGTGTTCATCACAGCGAGCGAAGAAGCTTGGTTGTATGAGGAGAACGAAGGGACAGACCGCTATAAATAGATAGGCGGGAATAAGTTACGAGAAAAAAAAGGACTCCTACAACGTTATGTGTGTGCAGGGTGGCATGTCCTATAAGAACTGCATGCCACCCGTATGGTGGCCTCCAATATCCTCTCTCACGCAGCTGACACGCAGAGTGGACGACCATCTGTCGAAGAGAGAGTGAGGAGGGGAATGAGAGAGAATGATATGAGGAGGTTTACAGCAAGATCCATCCTGCAGAAGCAAGAGAAGCAAGGGCATGGATGACGGCGGATCGAGGCAGCGAGGTGTCTTTGTGAGAAGGTTTCGGATTCATGTCGAACAGCACCCCGAAGCGCTCTTATGAGAACAGCCCTCGACAGGAGCACAGGTTAATTGAAGGGAGACAGGGAAAAGTACGAACTCGCTCCGAAAGTTTCAGATGCCCGAGTCCACGAAATTTTGCTATCAGGTCAATCGGGCGACGTGTGCAACTGGTAGACGCCTGTAATGCCTTATATAAGGCCTCCAAGGGATTCATAAATGTTGACTATTGGTGATGATGATGATACACCATTTGTTTCTCTTCACGGTTACATATTCCATAATTCAGGGACCTTGAGGCATTGGCTATTCGGCTATGTCGCCCCCATCATGAAGCAGCATGCCATTGGAACAAAACCCTCAAAAATGAAGGGAATCGACGATCATCTCCACTGGTCAATGAGTTGTGAACAGTGAGAGAAATCACTCGGCAAGCGCTTGCCAGAACGCCGTAATCAGAACGTACAGTGTATACTTGCAGCGGTAATTGTCTATGAAGCCCTGTCGTCCTCTTCGTGGTCTATGGGTCAGTTCAATTTGTTCCATTCTTTAAGGTATCATTACGACTCGCCTGCTGCAAAAGCCGACCAGCCGGTACCGATGCGCTGAGAGGATAATTGCCACAGGCCCAAGGGCGTCAAGAGAACAGAGCAGAGGCACAGGAAAACTGGTGGCGAGAAAACTTCAGAGCAGCTTCCTTATGTTTACAACAATAGAATCGTAAGACTACGTCATTGCTTCTTGCTTTTTCTGGGAGTTTATTTAGCCACCTACTCCGCGAGTTAACCTATTTATGCAATGCCGATAACATCCTCCAAGTTAATAAGCTTATGAATAAACAATACTTTAAAAAAAAGAAAGGACAACCGTGAGTTACAGACCATCAAGCTTAATGGGACGAACAGAAAATCAGGCGCAACGGCCAAGATGCACTCAAATGCGCTATCCTCACCAAGGAGCGATGGCAGCATTGAGATTAAATGCATATACATAAGCACCATCATCTTGCAAACGCGTCTCGATCGGTCAATGTACTTCCAATTAACCTCGCGGAATATATCACAATACACTCGTTCCTTCCACGAGTCAAGAATATCAGCACGATGTGAATCAGCATGCATACAGGTTAATGAACGGCCCCAACAGTTAATAAAGCATACAACAACGCTTTTCGCCCGTAAGGAACGTACACTGCTAGATCATTCGAATCAATTAACGATGTCTGAGCGCCTTCGAATGAAACGGGATAAAGAGAAGCTTTCGCGTGCTTCAGCGTTTTGATTACGATTAGATTTACGGTCGCGCGAACGACGTCAAGTTGCGCGTGTGCGTCGATGCGAAAACTACGCAAGCGCGCATATATGAACGCCATAAAGTAGCTGGGGTTATTCGCGGCGGCTTATCTGCATATCAAAGAACTCCGCGCTCCGCGGGCGTCCTCCCATAAGCTGCAGCCACGCTGTTCCTCTGTGTCAGAGCGCGAGGAAACCTGCGTTAATGTTGCCCATTCCTTTATACTACACGCGTATAGTTTTAATGAAATTAGCGAGCGGTAGCGTCCGTTAAAGCAATACGCGCCATGTAGGCACAAAAAATTATCGACAAGAAAGGTGGCTCAACTTCAATGTCACACAAAATAATTTCTGTAGGGTCACTAACGCGCAAATCGAAGTAGTGGTGGAGAAGGATATCGTAGCTTGCCGGCGGATCTGCAGACTTGCGAGGTTTGCAGGCAATGTCCCAGCGCGGTTTCCTTCTTTGACGTTATGTTGCAATTATGGTTATAATTTCTTGAAACCAAGAGCAGGCAGGTCAGCAAGAAAGTGCACAGCCCGATACATTATTGCACGTGCCGGTTGTCTAAATGATTTTTCCCGCATACGGTGCGAAGCCGGACCCCAATATGGCGACACCCCATTCCAATATAATGATAAGCAACGACAAGTGAACTTACCGGAAAGAAGCTATGTTTGAGCGTCGGTAAATGGACCAGTTAAGCACGATGGAAGTTGATTCGCAGTGATTGGACGGTACATTTTCTTACGTATCAGACTCCTCGAGCACGGGAAAATTACAGAGCGCCTTTCGACAGATAATGGTGTTGAGGCCGGCAGTTCAAGATATTGACCATGAACAAAAAAGTGAAACGCAGCGAAACATCCAGTAGAAACTGAGTGGAAGTAAAGCTTGACGTGCTAATGAGCGAATCGGATTATTTTTGTTTTCAAAACTAGGTGCATGTTTGACCGAAAGAACAACACCACTAATCAGACAACAGCGGCAGTGAAAAAGCACAAGGTCTAAAAACTAAGCAGCGCTAAGTGAACCCATCGTGAAAGAGAAGATGCCACTATACGCCCCTATAAATAAATACATCAGCTGAACACGAGCTTAATACTGTACGAACAATGACATTTGCCATGAGCATTCCTGACCAGACAAGTTCTCGTAGTTATGATTTCATAATTCACGAATGCATCCCTCTCCCAGAAAGCACTTCATGTTTGGTACATTTTCTGAGCGACACTGATTTGAAGAAGTCACACACTGAGTGTTGGATGCCCTTTCTGTGACCTACCCTTCCAATGAAGCTGTGTTTAAGTGTTTTCTGGTTCGTTTTAAGAGTCTTCTGTTTTATACTTTCATACTACCTCTCCTCGTGCCAAGCAGCTCGAGGTTCCCTGTCAGGCTTAGTTTCAGAACACTGTCCTTCCTTCGCGTTTACTTCTGTCTTGCAGAAGGAATTTACTTATTCGTTCTATTTTCATTGCACTAGCTCAGGTATCTGACAGTGGCTGCGAATTCTAGAAGGCAGGTCACGTTTCCAACAAGTAGTTGGATTGTGCTTAGCTATATACAACGCAACTAGCTTGAAAAACAACGCTTTTGAAGTACGGGTTCGCTTAAACCAAGTGCATACAAGAGAAAACATGCACATAACCCCCTTTCCAAAAAAAAAAAATCTACCAGAAAATTTTAGACTTCTGTTCCTCAACAGTTATGACCAACAAACAAAAACATCCCGTTTTCCACACTAATAAAAACGTGAGGGAGGAGGGCAGAATATATGCATATATGTGATAAGACAACAAAAGAAACTTTGCACGGACACTACACTACAACTGCAGCGTCCAATTCACTAGACGCTGGTATATATGCAAGTCGCCGTGGCCATCCACTTCACCGAAGCGTCAGCGCGTTGTCCAATTCCCTAAATGGACTCGGCTATTTCCCTTGCTTCCCGGTGCGATACGCGCTGTACGGCCCTTCCTAAAACTTTGTGGTCATCCCTATTTCTTCAGTTTTTCTCCGTTTGCTCTGGTTTCGCTACGTAAATGATCGCACTCGCCGATGCGTGATAAGCAATAAAAAAGAGGAAAAACTAAGAGATAGACTGGTTCCGCTCTCCAAGTCAATTCGTGCGAATGCAAAGTTCTCCCAACGGTCCACACGTCTTTCACGTTAGAAAATAGCAACACCTAGAGAGACGCAGGTCTTCTTAGGTGATTGAAGGCATAAAAAAATAGAAGAGACCAAAACGTGGCCGATATAATTCAAGCTCCGAACATTTATACTACAGAAGTGTAGATAAAAGAAGCATACACTTTTCTGAACTGCACACGCCTTAATTCGGCTATACACAGTTCAATTTTTTCTAAACAGGACACAGAAGAAAGCCGCCATATGTATATTAGGAAAAAAACGTTATTATTAACAACGGCCTTGACAGCAGCGCGCGAAAAGTAGAAAAATAATTGAAAAGCGGATTATGATTATTTCTCGTAGGTTCTTGTGATCACAAAGAAAAATAAAACACGGAGCGAAAGATACAACCATGCATTATATCTGTGATCGACTAAAACAGAACTTTCGGTTTGAACTATACGGATACAGAAGTTGTAAATCTTATTACTTAAGTAAATGATCGTAACCTTAAATAGATGAGGTGCACAGGTATGTCTAACGGCAACAAGCCTCGTTAGGTATATAGTCGAGCGCATGAAACTGTAGTACTACCCAAACTATACGTTAGCCCCTCCAAATATGACTGAGAAAGTAAAAAGGGCAATTTAGGCAGCATTAGTAAAGATGAACAAAAAAGCCGTACGTTTTACTTACGCGCTAGAGCCGAAGGAAACATACGCTTCTGTACCGATCGCAGACCTTTTAAGGACGTGAAGCAAGCGGAAACCAAGGTTAATGCACCTCTCTCTCCCAGCGAATAAATGCACACTAAATATCGACCTGAGAGATACGCACCCAGAAAGTCCAGTCGCTTTTCGAAATTGCAATGTTGTCCACTTACCTGCGAGAAAAAGAGTAAAATAATTGAATCAGCATCAAAACAAGAAACAAACGTCATAACGCCATTGAGCGTATATACAGTCGGACAAAAAACCTTGCACAGACACACGCACACAGACTAAATATATATATATATATATATATATATATATATATATATATATATATATATATATATATATATATATATATATATATATTCAGCAGGAGACTCGCACGTGACCATTCGTCAATACGCACCTGGCAGGCTGACCAACATTCATTTTCATGGATTCACGACAAACCGGATCCCTTCATGGCTGTCAAAAGTACCCGGAGTGGTAACGCGATTACATTCTCTCACCGGCTAGCCAGAAAGAAGCGACAGGTTCTTCGGAGCGTCAAACGCGTTTGCCAAGTAATGTTTACCTAAGCTGCGCAAACCAGTTAACAATATTTTGGGTTTAACTGCACGAACACGTCATTATCACGCACTTTTTTTTCCAGAACCAAAGAAAGTGCCGCTATTTCAGTTGACGGCGACTGCGGGCCGCAATTCGCTGCAGAGTCGGTAGGAAACGGAAAGGCGCGGGCAAGCAGCGCTGAAGTAAACGTGAGTCTATAAAGCGCGAAAACTGCAAACACTATGTCACGAGACAAAGAAGAAATCAAGCCGGACTGGAAGTCCGCGTTTCAAAAGGGGGGGGGAGCCTGAAAGCGCACCAAATAACGCGAAAGCTGGCAAAGGAAAACGGAAAACGATAGAAGGGCAAGAGGGAGAACGAGAGAAACAAAACCGGCTGAGGGGAGGATGGGGGGGGGGGGAGGCTTCATTCGCAAAAGCACGAAATATATACTCGTAAGCCCTGCGGCGCATTTAAACTGTATTACGTGCCTCGAACGTGAAAAAAAAAATGAAGAAACGCTCGGTATGATTCGAGAGTGGGGCGACCTGCTCGGAGACTGCGTTGGTCCTAGATTGTATTTGCTTCTCCTTTCGACGACGAGGGTCGTTCGACGCGCACGCATGGCACGTGTTTACAGCCCTCCGCGTTCGCTCTCGGCCGACGTAGAACACGCACTCCACTGGAAACGACGACAGGAAGGCAGCCAGCCAGGCCTATACTTTCCCAGATTCAATTTTGCCACACCACGCGCGACCTAAGCTAACTTACCTCCTCCGTGGTCCCCTACACTTACATGTTCTTTTCTTTCGCTGCTCTAAAGTGTATCACGACGTCTAAAAAGTTCGGATCCAGCCCAAGCGTAAGCGTACAGTAAGCTTCGAACCCGAAATTTACCAATGTCAGTGGAAACGGGATAGTGTAGTGCACGTCACCCATGGAGGCACTCGCAGTGTAGTGGCACGCTAAGGCTACCCTGCCTTTCTGGTTCCGTCAGCGAAGCCCAAGTTACACAAATTAGGTACAGAGAGTAGTAGCAAGCTCATCCCCAGTCGACGCACTTGACTCGGCTACATGACTGAACATCTTCCCGTAACGGGATACTTAAATTCACAAGTCAGATATGATTGATTACAAAAGCTATATCCACGCCTCTATTTTAAATGATTACTTGCCTGATGTATGAGCGAGAAATTACAAGTGATGGCATAACTTCCCGGTTCCAATATTCGAAATATTTTTGACAATGCCCAAACACACGCAACACGCACTATATTTACTGCATATATTAGGCAACGGTGTCTGCAAATGTCGAACGATTACTTTCACAGCCAGTGCGGACGACTTTTGCGTATAAGTCCATCACGGCTAAAAGCATCAGCGAGCCGAATTATTATTATTATTATTATTATTATTATTATTATTATTATTATTATTATTATTATTATTATTATTATTATTATTATACAGACGCATGGCATCTGTGTAGTACGAAACTAATCTTAGCAAAAGCAAGCTAAAGGAAGCAGATTTATGCTCTGCGTAAGCGCTGCCGTCACTCCCGATAGACTTCAGGGTTATGATAGGTGATTTCAGTCTCGAAGTGCTTATTCACCATAAGTCTCTCGCACGAAGATTACCATTGACAAGGGCTATTTGCCTCTCCAGATAACACATTTTAAAAAAGGCAAACAAAGAGGACCTCCTTGTCGAAATAATAATATTTGTCGAAATAATACTCAACCCGTCTTCTAGGGTTTATCCCGTCTTCAAGAACTTGTCATTCCCCTATAGAGGCACTCTTATGGCCAGAAGACGGGGCGCCGGGTGGTGAGGTAACCTTATCACACCAGAAGAAAAGCTTAAGAACCCCGACACAGCGAGAAAAACCCGAACTCAACAAAAAAAAAAATGGAGAAGATAGAAAAAAGGTGGATTATATAATAACATTTGCGCGAAGAAAGAGCCTTGTCAGCGAGGCGCTATATCGTTGCGAGAATTAAATATAACCACGCATCTCTGAGAACCCAGGCGACGACATCCACTTCGCATCGACGCTCTGCCTTCTGGCATTTCAGACGATAAAATATTTCCAAATAAAAGCGAGGGTAGGAAAAAAGAAAAAAAAAACAGGCGGCTTGATTTAATCTTCGAAATGTGTTGTTTTTTTTCAGCCGGTTCTCTTAATATTCTCTCAAACCCTTTATTGCTTCGCAGGTGTAGCTGCACACCCGAGGTAAGAAAGCGGGCAACCACGCACGAGCAATCAGAGTTGGAAAGAGAGACTCCCCTTTACCTCTGTTCCGCCCCCGGGGTTTCGGAGCTGTCGCCTCGAATTTCGAGCTTTCCAGCTTCGCCTCGAAAGTTCCTCACAGACTGCTGCGTTCCTGCGCGGTGGGTGAGTGCCTTCGTTCCGGACGTGCGCCTGATTTACGCCCGCCACGACAGCCTTCCGTGTCCCGAGGGCCTCCAGCTCTCTTTCGTTCCACGGACCTCTTTCAAGTTTATCCGAGAATGCTGTGGTCTTTAAGAGCACGATATACAAACCGTGCCTCATGCTTAGCTAGTGTGCACGATTGTGGAATTTTCTCTTTTTCGATCGCGTTTTGTGGCACTAAGAGGCAGAGTCCCTACTTTGAAAGAAATGAACTGTGTCCTTGAGAAAAAATTGCATGAACCAGAGATACAATTATCCCTAGGGAAGCATAGAGCCCGTTAAATGTGTGTTTTGCATGAAGTGATTCTTCGTCCACTTTATGTCAATTTGCATCACAATAACTAATAACGTCACTACAGTTAAAGTACAACAATGATATACGTCCTATTACCTTCGTGAAACGCACCTTTGACATTACGCTACTTTTGGTAAGTATGACTAGGACACGCAAGTTAATAATTGGACACAGAAATGGTCGCGCTCGAAGAAGTAAGAATGAAGAGATTCGACGAGAGAATAAAGCACTCATGAAACCAGAGCAGTTCGGAAGAACAAAGACTAAATCATGACAACGTAAAACAAAAATATGCGACCACTAGCTCAGAGGCATTACAACTGAAACATTCCCAACGGCCCCCTCAGATTTGAGTGAAACAGACAGCGTTCCACAGCGGACGCCCAATGGCGGCAGAGGAATCTTGCACAACCGCAGACGACGTTACTCTGCTCGCTATAGCAGACGACGAACGACGCTCAGCCGAGTGAAAACACAAACGGGGGAGGGTGGATGGTAGGGACGCGAAGCACTCGCAAAGCGAGAAAACGGCAACAAATCGGGCACCATTACAACGTGTGGCTACAAAATGGGAAGAGACCCAAAAGCGAGCGCGCAAAAAGAGACAGCGGTTTGTGCCTTTCTCGGACCACTGGGCGCGTCTGGCTTTCTGTATCGTGCCGAATGGGAAAGAAAAATATGCTCAGCTCAATTTTTTTTTTCATTTCACATTCTCTCATTTTTCCTCGCATTCGGAAAAAAAAAGGAAGAAGCGGAATGATTCAGTGAGTGCAAAGTTTCCCCAATACAACGTAAACCTCGTACGTTCAAGTGCCTGTTGTGCATGACAAACAAGGCACGGATCGGCAAACACACGCCGCATAATGGGTATAAATAAATAAAAACACGAAAGAACTCGAACAAAAGAAGAAGAACAAAGAGCACGACGTGCATGTCATGCACGAGAACACACGGCATTCGGAACGACAATGAATATTAATAGAGTAAAGCACATAATCTCTGCGCCAACCGGACAGAGAACTGCCGCAAGACGATGCTTCGAAACTTCAGCTCCGCGCCGCCAACAAAGACACCACAGCTTCACTCGAAGCGTGCGCATCCGTAGCGGAAACTGGGCGATACTAGAGAGTTTTAGTACTGCGTACGTGGCGGCGTTGCGTACGTAAGGACGCCACGTTCTGCGTAGTGCGCATGCGCAGACCGCAACGCGCACGTATCGCGTTACGTACGCAGCCGCTACGTACGCACGCATGAGATGCGTGCGTACGTACGTATGAGCTGAGCGCGCCGCTATTGAACAAGTTCGCGACAGCGCGAGACTTCGTTTTGCTAAATGGCGGCATCGAAGGCAAGCACCGACCGGCTCTGTGGCTTAAAATATGGCCATAATCTGGCTATAACACTTGGATTGGCTTACATTGGCTGTCAACAACACGTGCTTCTATTTTGATCTACCAGATGGCGCAACACGCTTCACGCTCGTTACGTACGCGGGTACTACGGCGTACTAAAAGCCGATTAGTGGCAAACGACGCCACGTAATGCAAGGCAGCTTGCGTGATGCGTACGTAGCAACATTCCGCAGTACTAAAACTCTCTACTAACTCCCGTATTCACAAACGCTCCTCGACTCGGATTTCATCCTTCAGTTGACAGAGTTGAGCACTGCACCGCTGCCTCGACTGAAAGTGACGCTGCGGCGCTTCTTAAGAACCAGTGCAGATTATCGCTGATATGTAGCACCTGTCTCTGACCTTTCTCAAGTCAAGGCGAACCGTCATGTGAAGGGACGTTCTAGGCTACCGTGGTAGGCACCAGTTACATTGGGCGCACATGTGATTGACGACTGAAGCGTACATTATGCACGTGACAGAAAAAAAGCGCTGACTGAAGGATACGCTCTTAACTCGTGATCTGTCGAAAACGAAAAACTTGCCGTCAAAAGAACAAGAATGAACGAGTTAACAGATGCCGCTATCGCATAGAACCCGGTATAGTGTCACTGTAGACAAGTGCCCCTGTCCCAGAAGATTTCCCTGCATATCTCGGCGTATGCAGATGCACTCTACTTCTGCACTAGTTATGTCCAAACGAAATCCGCATCGCGAAACACAAATTCTTGTTAACAAGTACGTACAGCAATGTAGCAAACTGGTTTAGTTGGAACATACTGATGACGATCAGTGCAAGAAACGACACAAAAAAAAAAAAACACCGAAGTGGACGACGCAAGTTCTGTCGAACAACGGAGCCTGACTCCCGTACTCAAGAACGTCCCTTCACTCAACGCTTCACCTTCACTAGAGTAAGCCGATGGGAGCGCCGCCTGTAGGCACGGCAAGTCACTGCATATCAGCAATTATCTGCTGCGATTCACGAGTGGCCTAACGCCATTCCCAGCCGAGCAGAAGCGCAGTGCTCAACTCTGTCAAGTGAAGGATGAAAGTCGAGTCGAGTAGCGTTTGTGAATACGGAGGTAAGTTCAATGGGAAACAAAACGTGGCATATATAAACATAAAGGAAGGCGCTAAGGAAATCTTATCAACGCCGACGAAGCATCCGATCACGTATGCTGTAGACAAGAAACCTATTCATCTGCGAGAGCGATTGAAGGCTGGCTCAAGCACGTGTCTTCTATTATTTCGAACGCTTCAGCGATTTCACGCATGCGCTGGTTCCGGCGTGCGCGGATGTACAGCAAGAGCGCCGAATGGAGCCGCGCGAGCTACGATGGTCTTATACGCCAGGAGCATAATCCGCAACGGCTGCGCTTGAAGAGCCTGCATGGCGCGGTCGATTGGAGCCGAGAATGGCTGAAGCTATAGCTCGAAAACAGCGTCGGCGGTGCCTCGCAGATAGCTACGTGCTCCACCAGGCACCGGCAAAATCGGCGGACAGCGACCATAAGCAGCGCCTTGCGATGCAGACTATATAGACTACGCCGTACATCAAATTATGTCCTCATCGGTTCTCCGCATCCACTTCATCGTGCACCCGACGGCAGTCTCGCCCCTTCGCCGTCCCGGCGTGAACGGGCAATCCAAGCAGCTCTTGCCACCGCGACGGACAGCGCGGCTAGCACGTGCTGGTGGTGGTCGATTATTGACCAACGCCCCACCCTCTTCATTCTACATTAAACGGAGGCAATCATCGTTCCTTTAGTGCGCGTGTCTACATTAAGCGGTTTCATTCGGCGCTGTCGTCGACTTTAATTAAGGCGCCCTCGGGCTTGTCGCGTTCGCGTCGCTGCAATTTTTTTTTTATCCTTGGTCGTCCACCTTTTTTTTACTTTTTTAAGCGCTTCCACAAACGTCTGGTCTTCGATGAGCATCGGGCTAGTTCCGAAAATGAATATGTTTTTCCACCCATGATCTCATGCAACAATCACGCACAAAGAGCTCGGCAGTGTAGGAGGGCTTGTCGAGTCTTCTTCGCACGTCTTAACCTTCGAAAGGAGTCCCAGTGTAGGTAGGAGCAAACTGTTACGTTATAGCATATAATGTTAGCTAAAGCTGATTGCCCTCCTCACTTGTTCCTTTTTTTTTTTTCAGCTTTGTCAACAGGTGCCACCGAATAGTTACAGAAGATCCTAACACTGCGAAACTTCCCCTTACCAAACTTTAGAGACCTCAGGAAAAAGATCGTTAAAGTGAGCGTTCGCTAACGTAAAATGGCTATGTTGCAACCGGCTATCTGGAGCTAACAAAGACCTTCGGCATTTCAAACAAAATTTCAACCATTTCATTTGTAATCCACTAATTATTTGAATGTGAATTGCTGTTTTTAGCATGCATGTTTCGGAGAATGCAGTAATCTGTTACAGTACTTGGCCACATACGACTGCACTGATTGCGTCACTGTGTTGAAGGCTCGCATACTTTTTTCGGCACAAATATCTGCTAGAAGCTAAAGATCCCCCCCCCCCCCCTCCAAGAACATAAGCGCTCCTTTAAGTGAAGTTTTTGGTGCTTCCTCTAGAAATGTTGCTTCCTCCACTTTCTCTCCTTATTCGGTTGGACTACAATCTCCTCGGTAGAAATAATGGCGCAGGTCTTAATGCAAGAGTTCTGAATAACATATTCTCAAAACGCAGAACGCTATAGTATGCAGCCAAGCAATTTCAGGCAATATCTGATCAGTATTACATGAAATAATTTGGATGGTCTCACAAAATATATGTGTAGAATTTAAATACGCTCTGCACTACTTCTGTTAATCTGAAATGCGTGAGCATTTCAAAAAATTTTCGCTATTGAAACTGAACAATTTCGTTATGTTGCGTACATGCGCACACAGGAAGCGTATGGGCGAACGTGTGGCGGCTGATAAGAACAAAAAACGCGACATATTTTCGTGTGACAAGTGACCTACAAGGCACAAGAACTGGGATGTCGAAGAAAGGTTTTCAGCAAACAAACCTCCATATTATTGGACCACCACGTGACCAACGAAAAGCAGCACATCGCTTTTTTGCTTCGACCACTGCATACGACTAGCTCCGCGTTTACGTTTACCGTTCTCATAAATGCGGCTAGTTGCAGCATCGGCACTCATCAGATTATCTTTTAGCTACGACATTTAGCTCTCGTGCATGGCCGTTTCGGTATCGATACCAAACTTCGTATGGCATAACATGACTATGCAGTACATATTTGACTAGTCATAAGATGAAAATCATGACATGTATGTCATGAATGTCATAATTTACATTTCATGGTCCTGCAGCTTTTGCGGCGGTTTCGTTCCTATGGCATAATGCAAAACTGGTATGGTATGACATGACTGCATGGCGAACACAAACGACAGACCCTAAAATGAAAATCATGACATGCGTGTCATGTAACAACATGACTACATGCCACGCTCATGATATGCTCGCGGCTGTTTTGCTAGCGTCTCATATACCAAATTTGATATTACGGTACGTGAATGGATGACGAAGGTATGTGACTGGTGCAAACATTATAATCATGAGATGCGTGTCATGTAGCAACATGACTACATGTCACCGTGAAGGCGACAACACAATTCGACGTGACGCGGTGCGTGTGCTCGCCTGCGTTCATTTCGTCGCTTCATGCCGGCGTTGCCACGCCAGACGCCGGTCCTACCATATAATCGCAGGCGCGCGCCGCGCTGCGTTGCTTTGACGCATGCGCGTTTCAGCGCGTTTGGCATCCCTCCATCACGAAAAGAGGGAGACGTAGTGTTGTCTGGGTAACGCATCGGCGCGAAATGCAGCATGTCGCATTTGGCACCGGTTGCGTCGGGCCGCGCCGACAAATGCTGGTCACCAGAGTCGCACCTGGCAGCAGATGAAGTGCTCGCGTTTTGCTAACGTAGCGTCGCTGTGCTCAGCGTGCGCGCGCGTCAATGCTACATTGGATTATATTGGGTCCTTCATGATGGGCTCGCGGCCGTTTTGCTAGCTCCACATATACCAGATTTGGTGTACGAAATGTCAATGGATAGCAAAATATATAGCAAATAAGCTTCACTCTCATCGACGACAGGCTCACATGAGACTCGGTGACAAATTTGTACCTTCTCGTTGCGAGGCCTTTCTTTACATGTAATAACTGCCAGCACAAGTAAATGCCGGTAACGTTAACTCTTACACACTCGTTTGCCTTTTTTTTAATGACCCGATTGACGACTAACAAAGCAGATACCAAGCAAGGAGTAATAGCAGCGACAGCATTACGACTCATGTTGAATTTCAATGGCGTAGTCGGAGCAGGTATTTCTGCTCCTCTTGAAGCAAATGTGTTCCAATGGCAGAGCGAACACGGGAGTCAAAGGTTCCAATGAGAGAGTCGGAGTGGATTCAGGGCGGGAGTGACTCCGAGGAGCGGGAAAAGTTGCTCCGCCGAAATCGGCGGAGTGGACCGGAACTCGGCGTGACGCGCTCCCTTTAACACGTTCTTCCGCATGGTGGCCCCGTCACTGCCACGTGTTTTACGATACGACAAAGGTCAAGTTCTTGCACGAGCAGTTGATCGGATCATGTTGCCGACACTTCAACTACAACGTATGAGCAGTGATTCAACAGAACTTGACAAGCGGAATCAGCGGAATAGAATACCTTACAGGCAACGTATCCTCGGCAACTCTATCAGACGTTCACTTACTCCTTGTTTCTACGCTTGCTCCGGCGGCGCGGATTGTGTTCGAATCGCGGATTCGGAGGCGTTGCTCTACACCAGAGTCGAGTGCTCGCTCGCAGAGTCCATCGGCTGCTCCGACTCTACCATTGGAATTCAACACCAGGCACAAGCCTCCAACACTGCAGCGAATCGTTAGCTTTGTCAAAGCTGCGGCAGACGCCAGCAATTTTACATAAGATCTATACTACCCAAAAGCAGCTGTTGTCTCCGTATAGAGAACACATATAACAAAATGAAGCAGTAAAATTTATTCATGCAGTTAGGTGCGCTTTCAAATTTTGTGAAAACACCACTGCATTGCACCGTTTGGGCAATTTACAGCTTATTTATTATGACTAGCGAGATTATAAACCAATGTTTTTACGTCACGCAAATGCAAGTAATGTTTTTCGCGCATTTGTCCATTTAGCGAAATTTGACAAAACATGTCTTCGATTAGACAAACTTAAAAAGAAAACATATAATGAAAACAGCGCACTGACGCTTTGATGACTACAATGTTGCTTGACTCGCACGCAATCTGTCGAACTTGTTCAGCTATCGCTTGTGCGCCATTTCGACCATTCGTTTCAATGCAGTGATTCGGTCAAGAGCGGGTGCGTTAAAAGATCTCGTGAATGAAAACGTGGGGTGAACGGGGCACCCGATAACATTATCACGTCGTTGAAGGCACCCTCCAAGATATCTCGGTCAGCATGCCGAAGGCGGATGTGTCCACGCCCTTGTGCCGTTTCCTTACTGGAGAACCATCATTTTTCCCCCATAATCGCTGTATGTGGTTGCCAGGTAAGACAAACAGTATAACTTTGCGGAGTGGTAGCTATGGGATTCTTGACGATTAAATATCGGCATGACTGCACAGCAAAACGAGGACGCCGGAGAGGACACAGCATGTGGACACCACCTTCGACTGGTTTTTGAAGTTGAAGCCAGCGACTGTGTTGTGTTTTACCTTGTTTAGTCGTTCAATTTGCGCTGAGTAGTCATGTCGATAGCAAAGAGGAGGACGGAAGTTTCAATTAAGAGACGAAAGTGCAGATGGTAGCCATTAGAAAGCGTATCTGGCCAGCTACTCTTGACCGTGATGAGGCAGACGAGCAGCTGGAGATGGGACCCAAACTCCAAGGACGAGGCACCCTGAAGCCTTGGTGTGCAGCGGAAAGCCCGGAAATCACGGAGGAAGCGGCGCTGGCTGCGTGGCCCACGAATGCAGCGGAGACGCCGAGGATCTCTGGAGGAGGCGGCAGGAATCCGAGCTAAGCTTGACGGCCGAGAAAAGAGCGTGCGCCTGATAGCGGCGCAAGGAACAGGGAATCCTTGCATATCACCCCGAGCGATCAATAAGGCCTTGTACGCCGGGCGTGTATTGGACGGGAGGAGTTGGCGAGTTGCCAGCCGGGCCGGGAAATAATGGATTAGAGGACGAGGAAAATGGCGACAGAATGTCTCGCCATTTTTTCCCCCTTTTCCTTTTGCGCCTCTTCCGAGTTTCGTCCTTTTTTTTTTTTTTTGGCCTCCGCTTTCGTGTACGTCTATCTATATAGTGTCTGTGCATCCGAGCGGTAATAGCTCTCTAGATGTCCGAGGCAGGCGGGTTTACGATCACCGTGTTCTGGGCGCCGGCTTTTATTATTTCACTGTTTTCATTCCTTCTTCCTTGGGATAACTTAAGAAAATAGCAGTGTTCGGCTAGGGCTCTCGTTTGATGGCTTTTCGCTTTCTTTATCGACAGTTGCACACGCGAACACTTCTTAGCCCCGGTTCTTCTTCGCGGGAACAGCTGATGCAACGACACGGATACACATCGTCTCGCCAGGGTTGACGTGCGGGGAGAGGTCGTAGAGGGAATCGCGAATCCCGTGTCACTGCAACGTTCCATCAATTGAGCAACGTCTCTATATTACGCGAAAACACAGAACTGCGCACCACGCAGATTAATTGCACATCATGCACGCGAACCAAGCTATACTTTGAAGCGCGCACGGTACCATTTTTTTTGAAATTAAAAAAAAACAGGCTCAGTAAAAAAAAAACAAGGTTGTGTTAGGCTCCGTAAAACTTAAAGAGCCATAAATAAAGAATAATGACCGCAGACCTGATTCGGGATTGATCTACCGAGATACAAACGCAAGAATGTGAGCCAACGTGGCGATCTAGAGGCAATAAAGCATGGATTGTCGGCATCGTTTGAACGATACTTTACGCTCGAATTACGGCGAAACATTCGGCTGAGTGGCCGCCAAAGCTGGCGCGCTGTTTTTTCATGCCTGAGAGGGCGCATTTTCTTCAATTTATAAAGCGCTGCAACAGCAAACGTCCACAAAAAATAAATAAACTATATAATATATATATATAATATATATATATATATATAATAATATAATAATGAACGAAACAGACACGCGAGTTCGTTGGTTTAAAATCCTCTCCGGCATGGAGATCGGCTTTCACTCCGTTATTGTCGATAGATCTTTCTTGCTTTTTCCACAAGATCCTGAACTACTGATCGGGTTTCATTTACACTGCTAAACCGGTATATTTTTTTTACGAGTCGTAGTAGCTTAGCGGCGAATGTGTTGCGCCGCTATAGGCTGTAGAAAGCAAGTTCGATCCCCTGCTAATGAGAAAAGCTTACTCCCGTGGGGTCTCACTCGATCTTCAATTTCGAACACGTTCGACGTACGGAGTTTAGTTTTTTTTTTTTTTTGGGGGGGGGGGGGATACATTGTTTGGCAGAGTTATGCATGGGTTAGGAATCAGCAGCAAAAAAAAAAAAAGAGTAGTAAGCGAAGATGGTGCTATTGCAGCACAAGGTGCAGACGAACAAAGGAAAACACCGGCCACTATAAAAGGAAGAGGGAGGCCCCAGAGCCGAGCCACGTTCCGCCCCCGCCACTTCGCGGGGTCGGTTTTAGCAAGCGGCTAAAGCACCGCCATGAATCCCGCAGCTTATCTCTTAGGCAGGGAAAGGAACGGCACTCCGGAAGCAGCGGAGGTCGTGTGGAAGTCTCGCCTATCTCACACTGAAAAAAAAAAGACAAAGAGAAAAAAAAGAACGAAGGGAAAAGGCCGCGCGGATCACCCCTATACTGCGGGCAGTTAGCATCAATCGCAGCAAGGCATTGAGCGCGCATGCCGGTTTATATGCACGCGCGCCCTGCATGCCAGATGACCCCACGTACGCTGCTACCCGAACGTGAGCCGTTCTGTGCAGAGACAGTCGCGTTTATCAGCAACAGACGTGGCGATCGGAGGGCAAACAACAAAGAAAGGGAAAGCGCACCCGCTTCTTGCTAGGCAAAAAAAAAACAAAAAAGAGGCAAAAAAGTGTTTCACACTTGCCGTAATGCCTGCTGGCGGCGCTGACTGACGCTCTCATGTTTAATTATATATATCCCATAATGTGGACGGAGGGACGACCACCTCCATACAGCTCAGTGGTATACGAGCATCGGACGCGTTATTCGAAGGTCACGGGTTCGGTCCCTTCTGGCGGCAAGTTATTTTCCATCCAGTCTTCCTTCCTCAGCTTTACATTAAATTACTTCTAATAACATCCCCTATGTTTTCCTTGGTACCATTTTCTGATAGTTCGCTATATTATTACTTTTAACCAACATGGCGTAACTAGACACATGGCCTGTTTCCGTTGACACCGAGTGACAGGCGTGTAGTGTGGGGAAGCGACCGAAACCAGAGAAGTATAGACATGTGTAGACAAACTTAGAAACTCAGCGTCTCTAGAAACAGTTTGTAATAATAACCAACAACACTCGCAACAACACCAGCTCTGCTTCTGGTTACAGTCCTGGGCCGTTAGTGGAAGCAGGGCCATTTTTTTTTCATTTTCTTATTCGACCGGAGTGCTAGCACAGGATCCTCCGGACATGCGTTCGCACTCCTGTCCAGAGAGCCCCAGCCCAAGTTCGAAGTCGGAGTAAGCGTGGTCCAATCACAAACTCGACGAAGCAGAAATATCAGCGGCAATATTTATGCACGGGCGCTCAGTTCCGAGGACGCCCCAAAAAGCACCACCACACGGCTTCTTCCTCATGCAGAAGATTCGAAGGCAGTACTTTGTCATACAGAGCTCAGTGTAAGGAACATCAAAAAGCTGTTAGCCTGAATCCGTCTTTATCCAACGGTCGCGCCCATCTGAGTCGCATGTCTCGTCTGGTGTACAGGAAGCGACTTCACATAATAAAAGAGATGCGTCCACGGCGCAGTATACTATGATGCCAGGCCATGAAAAGAAATAGGAAAACACTACAAAAAAGAGAAAAAATGGACGCTGAGCTTCTCGCAATAGTAGCACTGACTTCGCGGGTAATGCTTCATTGGTGTGCCGCGGACTGTAGGTGAGCATGCGTATACTCTTGTTGTCGGCAGCGGAATCACTAAAGGAATGAATGTCTGCAGAAACATTATTCTCACATACAATGAGGCGGATGTTACCATATGTTGCTCTACGGAATCGTTTAAATAATAACAAAAACTAAATCACTGCAACTGCGAAGCATTATCTGACCCCCTTTATATAGGGGCTTCAAGCGTTCGTCTTGTGAACGCCGTCGTAGTCAAGCGTCCTTGCCGGGGACAAGAACCACGGCACACATAACAGCGCTGGTAATTCGGGTGAGCAACCGGCGTATCAGAACGCGGTTAAGGCGTCACCCACGCGATTCCTGCGACTATGTTAAGGGCAGTGTTCCGTCCACACTGCACCTACCTGCCGCGGTCGCAACCCGCTTGGCTGCATATACACACAACTCTCAAAGTTATGTATGTTAAGAACAAAAACTTAATCGAGCCCAATCATGTAATCAATTCATTCTATTTAGAGCGGCTATATACATCACAATATTGGCAATGGTGATGCGCAGGTATAATAAACATTCTTACCTCATTAGGATGTATTTTAATGACAAACATCACTGGTGTGCCAGGGCTCGGATATCGAGAAAACACGAAAGACGAATAAATTTTCATCTCAGCGCCACTCTCTCAGTCATCGCCCCGTTCCCCACTTCACCATCTTCATTTTTATGAACACATACTCTAATGCGAAATATGTGTCCAATACACGGTACATGAGCTGCAGTAGCAGATTCGGCGTTCACATAGCACTGATGTTGACTTCGCCTTAATTAGCCCAATGGAAACGGCTCCATAATGCAGGCCCACTCAAACCACCGACGAAAATAGTCTGCTCCGTAGCTTCCGCAAGGCTCAACATAAAAAAAAAGGAGCACTCAGCAGGAGCACTTAACATAATAGCTTTCAACAAATCTCTCGAGAGAAAGGCAACCCGAATAAAACGTACACAAAGAAGCTGCGAGGAGCTCCCGCGAGAAAATCACAGCGGAAAGGGGTCATTATATATCAACAGACGTAGAAACAAATCTATGTTCACAATTGGTAATGCATATCGATACGAATGAAGCACCTCTGGTTTCTGGGGATGCAAACATATGAAGCCCGAACTCTTCGCTTCACTCTCAATATTTTTTTTCGAAATGCGGAGCAGTGAGATCGTATATTATGTCCGGAAAGCTTCATGTCTTGCTCCAGATTTCTTTTTCGTTCTCATCAATTTGTATTTGGATTATTTCTTTGGGTTTCTTTTAACTACTACGTATCATTCTCACGCAGGGGCATCGTAAAAAAGAAAAAGAGGTAAACAAGAGGATGCGTTTGGTTCAACGCGCCTCCTAAGTGTCTTTCACTCTCAAATTCTTGGCTCAAAATATGTGGGACACCCTGTATTATAACTTCGTTAACTAGCTCATCAACAAGATGGCAACAAAGCCTTTCAAACCTGAACGATACCTTTCCTCGTAGATTGCGTCAAGTATATTTTCTGTACAGCGGCTAATCCAGCGCGCAAGAACGTGAATTAAAAAAGTGAATGACGAAGAGTGGGCGAAGCTCCGGAGGTAAACCTCGTAAACCATGAATCCTCCGTACGTTTTGCCCGCTCGATTTTATTACAACGCTCCCCCTGGCGTACGTCGCCGCACTAAATCGAACGATTGCCTTCCACCAATGGCACGCGCCATGTGTGACATCATTCCTGTTTTATAACATCTTGCATCTTTCATCATCGACTACAAGTACCGCCGTCCAGTTTACAACATCTTGCATTATTTTCATCATCAGGTACAAGTACCGCCATCTAGTGAGCACTGCAAGAACCAAACGAGAGGTGGCTACATACAGGGGACGCACAGCCCACGCCTTAAGGAGCTTCGCCCCTAAAATTGGCAGCATATCCACGGAGTGAATGATGGAGAGTGGGGCTAAGCATTCGTTTGTCCATTCATTCTTGCTTCCGTCCGTCCATGCGTCCGTCTGTGTGACCATCCATGCGTCCATCTATGCGTGCGTCTGTTCGTGCGTCCGTCCCTGCGTTCGTCCATGCATGCATCCGCCCCTGCGTCCGTTCATGCGTCCGTCCATGCATCTGTCTGTGTGTCCGTTCGTCCATCTATTCAACACTCCAAGTACCACGATCTCGCATCTTTTCATCATATATTCCCCATATAGAAGCACCGCCATCCAGCGGACATTCCAAGGACTAAACGAGAGGTGGCACACGCACACTTTCTTACGGCTTGCGCTTCGGATCTACTTCCCACCTTTAACCACCTCGAGTTCATGGTATATACTAGTTCACTGTATTCATGGCACTGCAGCTCAACGCTCACTAAACCTTTCTAAAACTAAGGAGGTTACACACAGCGAGTATAATGTAGCAACCCTTTCTTGTCAGATAGTGCCCTTTATCAGGTAGCAACCCTTTCTTGTCAATGTGCATGCCAATGGCTGCTAATGGGGATCGCAGCGTGCGCGTTAACTAAAAGCCGAATGCTCCTGTCTCTCATTCCCCATTAGCAGCCATTGGCATGTACATTGAGCACAATTTTTTATTGTTCAACAACGCACAGGAGAAATCTCTCACCGGCAACACCTTGGAGGTCAAAATGTTATATAGTTACACACTACTACAACGGCTACGAGGGACGAACGGGTGCCGCTATAAAAAGCTTCGCCCCTAAAAAAAAAAAAAAAAAAGGCAGATTCCACGTACAGTGGGTATCGATGATATGCGAAGCACGAATGAGGAAGGTTGATATGCCAATTTAAACTCGGCAAAACGTTACGAGGCACAGGTAAATTATGTCATACACGACTTCCATGACGCGATTATCATGTTTGGAGGTGTCATTTACCTTTGTCGTCTCTTCATGTCACGTGATAACAAATTTAGTATATGTGGAGCTAGCGAAAGGGCCGCGAGCGTACGTGCTATGAGCGTAGCATGTAGTAAAGTTTTACTTGACACGCGTGTCATGATTATCATGTTTGCACCAGTCACATAACGTCGTCGTTCACTTACGTCTCGTAATGCCAAATTTCGTATATGTGGAGCTGGCGAAACGGCCACGAGCGCGTCAAGAAGGGCCCAATATACTGCGACGTAATGTTGACGCGCGCGTACACTGGGCGCAGCGACGCTACACTAGCAAAACGCGAGCACCGTCGCGACCAGCGCCCGTCGGCGCGACCCGGCGGCAACCGGCGCGAATTGCGACATGCTGCATTCCGCGGCGACTACGTTACCCAGACATCACCGCGTCTGCCTCTCTTCGTGACGTAGGGACGCCGGGCACGCTCAAACGCGCATGCGTGTAAGCAACGCAGCGCTGCGCACGCCTGCGAGTTAAAGCCCCTCGATCCTCAAGGGGCTTGGCTTTACTGCGAGTATGATGGGAGACAGTTCTGCACCCGGTTGGACGCGACGAAACGAACGCCGGCGCGAACGTGCGCCGGGTCACGTCAAGGTGTATTGGCACCTTGAGTGCGGCATGTAGTCATGTTCTTACAGGACACGCATCTCATAATTATCATGTTTGCACCAGTCACATGCCTTCGTCATGCATTCACGTCCCGTAATACCAAATATGGTATATGCGAAGCTAGCGAAACGGCCGCGAGCGCATCATGAGTGTGGCATGTAGCCATGTTGTTACATGACACGCATGTCATGATTTTTATGTGAGTGTCTGTCGTTTGTGTTCGCCATGCAGTCACGTATGCATGTGTTCGCCATGCAGTCACGTGTTCTCCATGCAGTCACCACACCAGTATTGCAACATGTCATGTTAACGAAACCACCGCAAGAGCAGCAAGACCATGGAATGTAAATCATGACATTCATGACATACATGTCATGATTTTCATGTTATGACTAGTCTCTTATGCTAATTCTACGATCATTTCATGGCATACCAAGTTTTGTATGGCATGACCGGAACGGCCAGGAGAGCTAAAAGTCCTAAGCGGATAGGTAGGTAGGTAGGTAGGTAGGTAGGTAGGTAGGTAGGTAGGTAGGTAGAGTAGATAGATAGATAGATAGATAGATAGATAGATAGATAGATAGATAGATAGATAGATAGATAGATAGATAGATAGATAGATAGATAGATAGATAGATAAATAGATAAATAGATAAATAGATAAATAGATAAATAGATAGATAGATAGATAGATAGATAGATAGATAGATAGATAGATAGATAGATAGATAGATAGATAGATAGATAGATAGATAGATAGATAGATAGATAGATAGATAGATACGCTCAAAGTCGTCGAAGCTCGCTATGAAATGCTTCGCATTTAAAACAAATTTGCCCCGCATCTGCATGTTACACCGCAAATGTCGTCGAAAGACGATAGTCTTTCGTCTCGAGAGAGTGAGCAAAACGCCTATTTGATATTCTGCGCAAGAGAATCGGTGAATGGTATTCTGGAGGCGCTGCGTTAGAGTGCCTCCAGCGTGCAGCGGAGGCGAACGAACGCATCAAGTCACGTCACACGTGAGACATGAGCGCCATCTGGCAGTTATCCTGGAAAACGGGGCGCGCGCCGTGCGCACCCGTCTCTGAGGTGATAAGGTGTAGAACGCAAGGCGACGAGTAGGTGCCACCACCGTGACATCTTAGCAAAGCGTTGGAAACACTTGCCGTTTCGTGCAAGCGTTGCATGGTCAGCGCAGCGTGATAAACGCTACGGTCCTTAGAATTGCTTATGTATGCTTTGTCTAGTGAAAGATATACATACAAAATATTGACGTGTTGTTATGGTGCCTCAGATATGCGCTATAATTGCTTGTTAATTGACAATCGCACAAGTATGAACGCTGAACCTTGAACAATATTGGTGGGCGCTGCGGATGGGGTCGGCCGTTTGGAGTACCGTTTGGTCACTTTGGTGCCGTTTAGTGTACCGTTAAGGGTGAACAAACAGACAAATGTACGGACAGACAGACAGACCAAAATTTTTGCGTCGAAAGTCCCCAAGAAAGACTATCGTCTTTAAAAGAGCTATCATGTACAAACGTGAGTTGTATCAGCCAAGTAAAAGGAGAAAGCAGAAGAACATGAGCCCGGGGGAATCAAAAAGTGTACACAACCAGCGCGGAGAGAAGATGACGACATCGGAAACGAGGCAGTGTCTGTCCTCTCAAGGGAGGCGGCCGATTCTCCGCGAGGCCGGTTTCCAATCGGCCCGCATCGGACGCCCCGGGGGACGGGTGCGCCAAGTGCCACCACGGCTGTGGGGACACATCCCACTGCTCGCAGTTGTACGCGTTGCTCACGGAAGAAACAGTTTCGGATGCGAGGATGCCAGACACAAGCAAGTGCCCGGGAAAGAAGGGCGCCTGGGGACCACTTCCTCTAAACAGTGCAAGGCGGCCGCATCTACCTACGGTGATGCCCACTTTTCCAGGCTACGGTTCAAAGATACAGGGTTCCACCGCAGTCGAACCGTTTACGCAGCGATTACACCCGTACTGTGGCGGCGGCGTAGGGAATGCATACAAGAAAAGGTTGTGGGGGGGGGGGGGGTGCATTTCACAGGCTGTTATGCCATGTATTCTTATAGCAGCGCGGCCTGCGAACATTCTACCACCCTAAATAGTATACCTTTACAACAACCTTAGTGACTCGTTTACAACGAGCCACTAAGAAAGCATACCAGGAAATTGCTGCCTCGATCATGATAAGTCGGTCACATTGTGCTGTGTGATAGCTAGCCGTGTGTGCTGGGCACCAAGACAAATATATAATTAGTAAATGGGTAAAGAGAAATGACGTATGGGGTGGCCTACGACCGCATTATAGGCATCCATGATTGGGCCTCTGCTGAAGATCACTGCAATGCGGCATCTCGAGCACCGACTAGTCTCAGCTCATGTAATATACAAGGTACAAGCGACTGAGAGGCGCGCTTATTTCATCATCGTTGTTTGGCCCACATTTTCGAAATCATGATACATTCGCACCGGCGTTGTATACAGCACTGCCACGAGTTGAGCCTTCCCTTTGGCGTCGGAGATGTTTCAAGAAGGCCCTGTTCCTTCCTTCGTTGTGTTCTGGGCGTATGCACCACAACACGGAGGTGAATAGTAACTCATTACCTGTAAGGGTTACGAAAAAACTTCTGAGAAAATAAGGATTGTGCTTTCGTTTGATACAAAACTTCTCCTGGTCGCTGAGTCAGTAAAAAGCAGTGAAGCCTATATAGTCAGTCCAGCATCCCCCGATTGCATCTACGCAGCACATCACAAACTAAATTTGAGTGTTTACGCTGAAAATATATAATTGTGTTAAAAGAAAGCACAACAATTATTCATGACGTTTGCTGAACTTTAGCGGTTTAATCCCCTCATCCCCCACCTCATCCGAACAAAACTGCCAGACTTTGAATAAAGTTTATTTATTGAATCAACGTTCACAGCAAGTGCGCTGAGGCTCATGCAACAAGACTACTTTGTTTTCAACTCAGTTCAATTTTCGATATTGACGGTATGCATTGTGGAAATCGGGAAGCTTTAAGAACATCCATGTCCGTGGAACTCGCAGTTAGGTCCAGAGGCTGTTCATTTCGTTAAAAAAAACTCGTCCAACATGCTGCGGATGCGACGACGTCGACCGAGGCCATCGAAGATCGAAGTGAAGATGTGAAAAGCACGAAGTACTCGTGATGCATTCCGTCCTTTTCTGTGCTTTAGAAACGGGATCACTGAAAACTAAGAAACACACCGGCAAAGAAATGACTGAGAAGCACAGCAGAAACGTTTCCTGAAATCATTTCGCACGAGTAATATTATGGGCGGCTCCCCGGCAGACAGTGGTTTATTGGAAGCGTATACGCGCAGCTGCACGAATGGACTGAAAAGAATCAATCGCCGGAGCAGCGGAGAATGTAACGATGAAAAAAAAGAGAGAGGGAGAAATAGAAACGGAAGCTAGGAGATGCATTCGGCGGCAAAAGGATGAAAGAGAGCACAGACAACTACGTCGACAAGTGAAAACAAATGGTGAGATTCTACAGTGTGAGCCATTCGCATGTTTACTTTTCGGAAGTCGGAATATCTGTGAAAAGAAAAATCGCCCACGTCGCGTCGAGAAAGAACACCACGCTCATCATCATTACCTTTGGCAGTACTCTGTTACACTCACCCAGGCTTGCTTCTTGTTTTAAAAAACAAATGTAGTACAGGAAACCGACCTGCGACAGAATTAATCTTCAGCAACAGAATGCACAAACTCATCTCGTCTGAAAGTTCTTTCTGCTCTTTGTTACGCGGTAGCCCTATATGAGGGGCGTACATCGCTTTTACTCACCCCATTCATCTCTCTCTGTCTCTCTCTCTCCGTCAAACACACACACACACACACACACACACACACACACACACACACACACACACACACACACACACAAACTCTCTCTCTCTCTCTCTATCTTTCCCTACTACTGCCCTTTCGGGCTACAAGCCCTCTCGGTGGTGCCATATTAATCCATGCTTTAAGCGAGCTGACTTCATTACATGCCTTTAAACTGTCACCTTCTGCTATAATAGCGCACATGCGCAATGCTTGGTATGCAAGAGCCGGCTGGCTTGCCAAGCCACAGCACGTTTCTTTAATGGCGTTAAAACACGTACGCTGCCACTCCGGCACTTGGAAACCTATATAACAACACCTTAATTTTCTCACCCCGCCGTATTTCCTGCCATCTTCAACTGTTTCCTTGGCAACCTTATCATTGCTCTAATAGATGACCTATATACGTTCCCTGTGTATTAAATGGCATATCAAGCTGCGATTCCCCCATGTCATTGTTGACTAGAGTGTAGGCTATAGCTCCTTGCTGCCTGATCTGTACTCCCCGCCTTTTAATCTTAGGCCTAACATTTCACTCTCCAGAGCTTAATACGCCTTTCCTAACTACTGTTATACTTTTTTTTTTCAGAAACTTCCAAGTTTCTGTCCTATATGCTAGCACCTATAGGATGCAATGATTGCACGCTTTGTTTTTCAGCGAGAATGGTGGGTTGTTGCCGATGATTTGGTGATGCACGTTTTTCACCGCTCGAACACTGCGGTTATCTCCTATTCACTTCTTCAAGAACTTGAACAAGAGAACATAATTTTTACAATGATTTCTCTCAGTTCTGTTGTAGAGTCGAGCATATTGTAATTTCTCGAACGCAAAAATTTACGTATACCTGTACCTGGTTGTATAGAAACATCATTAAAATAGATACTGCAATCTTAACTTCGAACATTTATATAGGTATGTTTGAGTATCATGTGATGATAATCCCATAAAGAGAAGGAGACAGCAAAAGACCCGACACTCTTCAACTTTCTTTTGGAAAGTTGCCAGAAAATAAGAGAAGTGGAACGAGAAATAGCGCAAATACACTCGGGTACAATTGCGAAAAAAAAAAAAATCACTCACTCACCAAAAACTAAACGAAGAAAAAAATCAAGAAAGCAAAGCCGTTCGATCGGACCGTCGGTGCTGAAGGTTTCGACACTTCTTGAGAAATGCTCGCAGGCTTCGTGTCAATGGCATGCTCAGCCAACCCATCACATCAAAACGAAAAAAAAAAAGAGAGGCTCATAACACAACACGTGACGACGAGTCAGCGAAGCCGAGAGTTGTGGATGCGGACAAGCCAAGCCGGAAAGAAGAGGGAGAGCTGGGAAGGAATACAGGCGAGAAAGCCAGCAAAGAAGGCAACGTCGGCGTCGTTGCCTCGCTCGCCTCTTGCCTTCCTGCCACCTTATTTTTTTTTTTTGTCACCGAGGAAGCCCGCTCGCTTATTCGGGCACCGAGTCGACAATCGCACCGATAACGCATCGATCTCGATTGACTCAGCCTTCACACATCTCAGCTCCGATGAAGACGGGGGGAAAGCGCCGAGTTCCATATAAATTATTGTGCAAGCGCTTCGAGAAGACGTGAAAGAGCCGGAAAGTGGGGAGATAAAGGCATAACTTCGTGCAGCCGTTGGCGAAAGGACGAGAACGACGCGCGCGATGAAGTGTCATGAGGAGCTCGATGAGTGAAAGTAGCAGAGGCCCAGAATGCATTGAAAAAGAGGTGAAATGCATAGTCGTTGCCTACAGCCGAGAGCGAAGATGCCAAGCGAAAGTCGCTCAAGCAGAAGGGCATGGGAGGACAATTTAAAAAGAAAACATTAAGCCACGTATGTGTGCTCAAGAACGAAGACAAGCACGTGAGTATTAGGGCGAATGGTGTTAGTAAGTCAAAAACAAGAATCTTTTAATAAACAAAGTAATAAACAAACAAGAGCACCTGAACTGCGATGAAATTATAAACGAGACCTGATAGCTTTATAAAAAAAAAACATCAGTATACGACCAGAGGTGAGACTGCTGCATAAACAAGATTTTAAACTTTTGGCTATTGGAGGCATAGGTCGGCAAAACTTGTGGAGCTCGCTCAGACTGACGCATGAAATATATTTCGAGCTTTGGACTCACTCGGACTCAGACTCACGGCTCAGTCTGAGTCTGAATGAGTCGACTCATGAGTCTGTTAGCCTAGGGTTACCTTTTTCCGCCGACAATGGTGCCAATGCTCTTCAATATCAATACCTCACGTAATCGGTGCTCTTCTTGGCGCCGTTTGATAAAGCACTTCGAATACCAATCGCAAAAGCTCCGAAATCCATAAGCTCATTTTTCTTGGAAAAGATGCGACATAAGATATATTTATCAAGAACGTGTTTCGTAATGCAAAATGGGCTGCCTACAAAGAAGCTTCTGATAGCTATGTCACAGCTCTAAAAACGCTAAAGAAAATTTCATGTCGAATGTCTTACCTTCCATGCTAAAATCAAATGTGAAACAATTTTGGCGCACTATTAACCCGACGTCTAATGATTCCATCTCTCTCCTGGATATGTATGGTGATTATATTTCTGAAAGTGAATGTGCTGGTGTCCTTAATAAAACATTTGTAAACAACTTTTCGCATAAATCCAACAGCTCTTTGCCACACCCACCTTACTGCAATTACGTCCAATCGCCACCAGTGAACATGGACGCTCCTGGTATTGCCGCCCTTATAAGCAATTTGAAGTTTCATTCTTCACCTGGTTATGACAGCGTTGACGCTAAATTTTTGAAAAATACATCTGCAACTAGCTCAATCATCTTGGCAAAAATTTTTCAGCAATCACTCGATCAATCTACGCTACCTCTTCAATGGAAAATCGGGAAGGTTGTTCCTATCTATAAATCCGGAAATAAATGTTCTCCTACTAACTATCGCCCCATTTCCCTTACTAGTACCTGCTGCAAGCTTCTAGAACATGTATTATTCACAAATCTTGTAAATTTCCTCCAATCAAACTCCTTTTTCACTCCTGCGCAACACGGGTTTCGTAAAACATACTCCTGTGAAACACAGCTCATAACCTTCACTTAAAAACTGCACACTATCCTGGACAGTTCGTCTCAAGCAGACTGCATTTATGTAGATTTTTTCTAAAGCATTCGATAAGGTCTTTCATCAACTTCTACTTCACAAACTAAGTAACCTCAACCTTGATAGAAACGTGCTACAATGGATTGAATCATTCCTTACCCGCCGCACCCAATTTGTTCATGCTAATGGCTTTAACTCTTCTTTCAACGAAGTGCGCTCTGGGGTCCCACAAGGATCCGTCCTAGGGCCCCTTCTATTTCTTATCTATATTAATGACCTCCCTTCAAAATTGTGCTCTAATATTCATTTGTTTGCAGACGACTGTGTGATATTTCGTAAGATTAATAATAGTGACGACATTAGAATCCTTCAGTCTGATCTAGCCGCTGTTTCTAACTGGTGCCAAACTTGGCTGATGGAATTAAACATTAACAAATGTAAGGTTATGCACATATCCCGCAACCCCAAGCATCAGTCAACTTATTACCTAAACAACATAGCTTTAGAACTAGTTACATCATATAAGTACCTTGGAGTGCACATTACAACTAACCTCAGCTGGTCAACACATATTGAACATATCATCAACTACGCTAACAGCTTGTTAGGGTACTTACGCCGCAATTTTTCTAGAGCCCCATCGTCACTAAAATTATCGCTTTACAAATCCTTAATACGCCCCAAGTTAGAGTACGCAGCATCAGTATGGGATCCAAGCCAAGAAAATCTAATCGCTTCTCTCGAGCTTGTTCAAATTAATTCCGCTCGCTTTATCCTGTCAAACTATAACCGTACTGCCAGCATATCTTCAATGAAAAGCAGCCTTTCCCTTCCCTCTTTATCATCACGCAGGAAACTTTTTCGGTTAACCATGCTGCATAAAATATATTATCATTCCTCCCTGCACAACGAACTCTTACCCCAACCACTATACATTTCCCATCGCATTGACCACCGTCACAAGGTTGGCATTAACTATTATCATACAAAATCTGCCACTCACTCATTCTTGCCCCGTTCATCCCGTGAATGGAACCACCTTCCCGCTGAAATTGCGGGTATCACCGATAACCAACTGTTCCGTGCTGCTTTAGCCAATATTGTATATGCAGAAATATCTAATGTTTAATCTGTGTTTGTGTGACCACATTGTTGCGATAATACTAATTTGTTTTGTCTTTCCCTTTCCTTTTTATGTACACAACGTTTTTGTAACCATGCTACCTCATGTTATACCTTTGTTCTGTACCACTCCCCTCTGTAATGCCTCTGGCCCTGAGGGTATAATAAAATAAAATAAATAAAATAAAAAGTTGGAAGGGGGGAGGAAGTCAAGGCACATCCTTACGTATTTTATCACCTCCCTAAGAGCACCTCCCAAACCGCCTCTTATCAATAAATATTAAAATAGTGTATGAATGACACTGCTTCCGAATACAGATGAGTTGACGAGAGTATCAATGTGATTCCAGGCATAGAGTTTCCCAAAATTAACTAGAGGGCACTCTGGCGCTGCGATCGTTCAGCGACCATGGGAATGATGGGTAGTACACACATTTGCCTAGTCTTCGTACTTGCGGGCGGCGAATCAGTACTTGCGGCTTCGTTCATTGCTGGTTACGGTTTTGTTTTAAAAGAAAAAATGAACGCTTTTGAACTTAGTGACTTGATTCGAAATGGTAAACCTAAAGGAATAAGATTGTGAAGCGCAAACGGTGAACATATGCTAATTTATGTTTTCGTGAAAAAACAGCTTCAAGCCACACGAACACACACGGGCCAGAAGCAGGGCAGAAGTACGAAAATTAGACAAATTTGTGTACTACCCATCATTCCCATGTTCGCTGAAGCGCCGTGTTTTGCAGCTCCCATGGCACAGACACTAGCGCCAGAGTTCCCTCTAGTGTATATTAAGAAACTCTATGATTCCAGGTAAGGCTTTTCGTAATGCTGAAGATCAGTAGATAGGACCATAAATCGTCAGAAGAAAATGGAACTCACTCAGACTGACTCAAGAAATAGTATCTTCCGCTTTGGACTCACCAGGGCTCAGATTACCCAAACTCTTTACTGAACTGAACTCACTCGGACTCAGACTAGAAAACATTACTCACCCGGACTCATTCAGACTCAGACTCACAGCTATATCTGAGACTGAGTGAGCCCAATCGAGTAGACTGATTAGTGAGTTCGCAGACCTGTGATTGGTGGTACATTTAGGTACTTTTCCAAGCCCCCATTTTCCGCGCGGGCTCATTTATTTCGACAAAGCTGCGATCAAATAATTAATTATATCACCTAGGGTTTCACGTCCTAAAACACGGATATGAATAAGAGACGCCGTAGTCGAGATCTGTGGCTATTTTGACAATATGGCGTTTCTTTAGCGTAAGCTGGCATCGCACAGCGCACGCTCCTCAACCTTATCGCCTCCATCAAAATGCAATCGCGTGAAATCAAACTTGCGACCTGCGATCAAATAATTGTGGATTGTTACTGTAGCTATGGGAAATATTTCAAAACACGGAAATTCGCCAAGCAGCAGAAGAGAGTTAAACCATAGACGTGGTGCCGCCAATCTTCCAGAGCTATCGCTGAAATGTAATTCTGAACAAAGGGCCCCCCCCCTCCTTTGACAGCCTTCCACATTCCGCTATTTCAGCTTTTCAATAGCCATTCCGTATTTAATAAACGAGCAGCGGATAACGGATAATATGTTTTACACGATGGGAGGGGGGGGAGGTAGTATACAGCGGCAAGAATGTTAGGGTTAAAAGTGTTCCAGTGCCTTTGTGTAAACACGTTACTTTACTGCAGTAACCTATAACATGTTTCAGAGCTCGCGCTTGAACGAACGTCACACCCAGGATGCAGAAAATGGTGCATTCGACGTGGCGCAGCTGTGAGTGCCATTTCCAAAATTGAATGAAATACATCGAGGTAGACTGCCAATGAGTGCGCACGTCGTCCGCTATGTGGCCCTAACCAACCCTCCCCACTAGAATACTGCAAATGCTGCCTTCATGTACCTAAAGGTAACATGTACAGTAACTCTACTCCCCAGAGACAACTCGCATCATTATTCTACAAGCGCGCTAAGTTGAACAAAGTTCTGATGGGAAGATCGAACAAAGTAAATAGTAAATAAACAACGCCGCAGTGGTGCGTGCTTGTAGAATAAATCAGCGGGTATACGTCTGAGTAATCAGGGGGTACGCAATCAGTGTTCCATCAAAAGCTTCAGTATCCGCTGACCAAATTACAACAGCGTAGACAAACAACATTAGGTGCTTTTTAAATGCCATATACGCTCAAAGTGGAGATCAACATTGAGGCAGTGCGCGGTAACATTTCACATACACCCCTCCTTCATTTGTTGTCTCTAGGAGCCGTTCAATGTTTCGGCATCTTCGCAAATATTTCAGTGTGCCACTACAGAAAGGCGTCTGCTAAGCACATAGGTCAGATGCTACTAAACGCCATGTACATCGTAACCAAAAACAAACTAACCCAAACTGCCCATATCAATCGTATATAAAAAAAAAACGCCAAGCCCGCACGTAACCCGCAGCATAGTCACCGCGAAAGCTGGAAGAGCGACTTTTAGGGGCCTTTTTTTAAACAGTATTATGGTAACTGCTACAAGCGCAACTGCAGGGTACCCACTACACCTTACATCATCATAATCCTTGTGTAATAGGGAGGCATTCACTACTCCATTCTTCGCCATTCTTCGGAGAAACGTGGTACCCAATACACAAATTCAAGAAATTTTATGCAAATTTTTTATGCCGTAGCTGACGATGAAGAATTATGCCTAAAACATCATACTAGTTTATAAAACCACTCAATTCTAGGCCAATCCCCCACAGTGGGTGTGCGCCACAGTTACTAGGTGAACAATAACAAGAACAAGCTTTAGTAATGAGTTGTTCCTTCGCAATTCTAAAATGCTTTATTCCACTTACGCGATCCCTTTCCCGACATCAAGCCTGCCTAGGCCATTTTGCGACGGAGTTTCAAGCACGTGGCGTGGCTCAGTGGTAGAACACTAGGCTGTTACGCAGGGGTCCCGCCACGTTCGAATACCATCGTGTCCACGTTTTTTTCTTATATTCACTTGAGCTTTTTCATTCTTTTTTCTCACGATACTGGTAACGGACACCAGCGGCGGACAACTACGGCGCACGCGACCCTTGTGACGTCATAACAGCTTTTGCTGTGAAAGAAAGGATGAACGAACACACAAGCATGCATACACGCCCTGACGTACAGACTCCCAACAGTGTTGATATGCCTATAAAGCATATGGAAAATGATGTTAAGGCGATCAAAATACGAAAGGACGTTAACAGCACGGTTTAAAATGTTCCTTTGATGTACCGTACAGCCCTGCCACTGCTAAACTTTTTGCTCGGCTCTGGTTAAGCAGATGTCACTTAGTCAAGGCTTGGAGCCCCGTTGCGGCAGCTGGCACATACCTATCACATGTTCATGTGTATCAACTTAAGCTGCACACACACACACACACACACACACACACACACACACACACACACACACACACACACAAGCTGTACACACATAAATGTATATACTCTGCACACAAGCTGCACACACGCATGCACATGAGCGTGAATATTTGTTTGTATACGTCTATAAACCTAAACGCACCCAATGCCGTAAAATATTTCTAATATTATGGGGTATGATGATACTTCACGCTCCCCACTCCACCCTTCTTTTCCCATAATGGCCGAAAAGTTCCACTCATCTACTATTGAGATTTATCTTCTTTTTTTACACACAAAGTGTCACGCAATAAATATGCAGAGCATTTATATAAGTATATTTATAGACACAATGAAGATAAGTGCGCAATTACGATACAAAAGTACTAAAATTTAGTAAGGCACAAAAAAAAACGAAAACGCTTGCTTACTTAGCTAATATCTCAATTTGTTCCCGTAGCATCAAGAAAAGAAAAAAAAACATGCAAGAAGCACAACACGAAAATATAGGGGAGGGAAGAACAAATAATTTTAATACCCTGCAGAAGAAACGCGACGTTACCAACAACGAACAAGTAATGGCGCCAGTCACCGGAGGTTTTGTACGGCGGCTGTCAGGGAGACGCAGGCGCAGCTGCCGACGTGTTCTTCAATTAAATTGCCTCGTCGCCATTTCTTCCCTTCCGTCGCGGTTCGCGTCGTTCGCGAGCAGCGCACCGTCTCGGACGCCGCCGCTTTTACTCTCGGGCAATACGCGTTCACGCCGCGCGGAATGGGAGACGGAAACGAAGCCACAAAAAAATCACAACGCCCTTGCTGCACCCGCACACGCGCAATAAAAATAATAACAGTCGCGCCGTTTACACAAGCAGCGGGTAGGCAACAAACACATTCGAGCGAGTTACTGCGGCGCCTCCGAGAGTAAACGCAAGACGTCGCGATGTGAAACCAACAACGCGGTTTACTCGGAGGGGAAACACGCGTCTCTATGGCGGTTTCCTTCCGCCGACGGGGTAATTCTCCGCCGGAAATGGACACCACGCGGGAAGCAAAACGGTCGCCACCGGGGCCGGATCCCTCAGCGTCGAAGCACGACACTAGGAGAGAAGGTGAGTACAGGCACTGAAGAGCTTGAGGAATCAGTTCGTAGTCATAACTGTGCAAATACGCAAGACGGAAAACCGGGAAGGCAGAGGATGCAAGTGCTGACTTCAACTAACTGTTTGTTTTGGGGCCAGCTTACGTATCCAGCTATTATCGGTATCAGATAACATATCACCAAAAGAAGCAAATAAAAAAACACGAAAAAATACTAAATCCTAGTGCCAGCACGTTTTCTGTAGAACAGTGAGCGTGAACTCCCTTCTAGTGCGAACCATGCACGCTTCTTTCTGTAATTCGAGCTTCTATACCTACATATTGAAAACGAACAAAAAAAAATAGCGCCGAGGAAGACGTGTGTGTGTCCTCTTCTTGTGTGCCCGTTCGTTCGGAAGTTTTTTTTTTTTTTTTTTTTCATCGCACACTCCGTCTGCGACAACCCACCTCAACAAAACACTGCATCCGAACAAACGAACAACCGAGGCACGCTGGGAAGTTGTGCGCGTAGCTCGAGTAGTTGGGACGATTCGGACTTTTGCGTTTTCCTTTGAAAAAAAAAAAAAAGGCGCCCCGTATCAAGTACCAGTAGACGCGCGACCGAGATAGCGCGCCCATGCCACGATTGTCCGAAAGCAGGTTACGAACAATCGTCGTTTCAGCAGATGCGTTAAAAACGACGAAAACACTACAGAACAGATACAAAATAACAGGAGTAAACATGTTCGTAGCGCTGCTGAATGACACACAAGCAGGCAGAATGGAGCTACGTAAGGAATACGACTACCCACAACGCTATGGGACACCTCGATGTCTTCACCATCAGCAGCGCGCGAAGAAAACGCTACACTGTAAACCAACGAATACATATGCATTCACTCAAAGTAGGCGAGCAGAAACTCTGTGTTTTCTAAAAAAAGGAAGCACAGCGAAGTACGCGAGACCCTAACGCCACTCTCTTGAGTACGTGACGCAAACGTTTCTCTTCCCTTCCTTTGTCGAGGTTTCCTCCAATTACCCCACTTCCCTCCTTCTTCGAGCCGTCTACTTCTGTCCGAGAAGAACGAGCAGAAATAAGAGAGAGCTTGCTTCTTCAACACATCCGAAAAGGAAAAGCGAGACCGACAAACGTTGGAAAGAACTGAGAGAATTGATGGCACAAAGTATAGTAAAGAAAGCATACAAACAATAACAATATAAAAAGGAAGGGTCAGTCTGGCATAGAGGAGAGACATCATCCAAAAAAAAAAAGGACAGGGTAATTGAAAAAAAGGAGAAAAAGAAAAAAAAGCGCGTACACAAGAACCAAGTCCTCCCGGACAAATGCGAAAGTAAGTACGGTGATCTCTTGATTCTTGCGCTTTCAAAACGGGAATGTCAGGAGTCCGCTGTTTTCGTCCGAAAAGCATAGCCAAATCTTTGAGATCCCTCTGCGGAGTGCACCGGCCAATCTCGAAAACAGCCGAGAGGTCTGTAGGTTGCTTTTAGCCTGGTCCCTGGCTCACACTTTCAAACAACACGGCGCGAAGCCGGGTTGCATCGTAAGAAGCGCACCTTGCGTCATCTGCGCATTTCTCTCAGCTTGTTCTTGTGACACGCCTTTTGGATCACTCCCTATTTTGTGTAGTAAACAAGGCGTACCCGTTGCCTTCGGCTGAACGTGAAGCAGCGGTTTATCTGCTCTACAGTCTGCTGCCATCAGGAAAAAGCGTTTCGGAGTCCGTGCTAACTCTTTGCACTCTTCGGTCCGAGCGAAAGTGACATAAACCCGCCGACGAAAATTGAAGTATTAGGCCAAGAGACACTTTTGTCCCTTACTCTAAAAACGGCAACAGCAGTTACCGTGTGTCTGGGAGCAATGTAGGGACTTGGACGGGTAGCGAGTTGCTAACATGCTCAAACAAAACGTTTCGAGCAATGCGTGCTGAATGCGATTTTCATCAACGCTAACGTATGTACTAAAGGTCTGGCGTCAAAAGCAACGTGCACCGAGCCGAAGCAATTTAGTGGTTAAAAAATCAGAGCGTTGCCGAGGCGCTACTTTCCTGGGATTATTGAACAAATATGGAGCTATCTGAGGCACTAACATAGGGCTAGAGCAGAACGAATACGAAGAGAATGTACCTAGGAAAGCGACATGTGGCAGCAACATGTTATGTCTTTTACCGAAATTCCTGCGCAAGCAATTAATCAGCACAAGCTCACAAGCGATCGCTTCTGCAGTGATATAAAATTGCGAGTATCTAGCTCTCATAGGCTGTACGAGTGAATAAAAGCACCTTTAAAGGCCACCATCCATTCTGTCCCGTTTTAGAACTTGGTACTACGAGGACATATGCCGTCACGCGTTGTCGGCACTTTTACTACTGAAAGCAGTCTTTCCCACATAAAGTCTAATGTTGCAATGAAGCAAACTACCATAACGACTTGCAATAAAGATTTGTATACATCAATCAGCGAATCCTCTCTGGAAATATTGCAAAAAAAAAAAAAAACTGGCACACCAAATTCCTTAATAAGTATGATACGAATTATTCAGTACATCTCAATATAACTTTATTTCAATCTTTATCTCTCTGTGCGCATGCGCGAAACAGAGCATACAGGGCCTTGTTTAAAACAACGTAACGTCCCGTGCGTTGCTTCAAACGAATGTCGCTTTCAAGTATTTTATTTGCGAGTGGAACTGAATTAAACTCCCGAAAAGCTTCGCAAGGGCGACAATGAGATCAGATCGACTGCCTAATGTAAGGGTGAGCTCGAAGACGTGCAGAAAAATAAGAGAACATGGGGCTCAAGATGAGGGCGAGAGATCCAGGGTATTAAGCGTTGGAAAATGCATCCCAGGGAACACGCACTGCTCTTGTATAAAACGTTATGCAAATGAGTTAGACGCGTGCGTATACGCTCGTCAGGGTCCACAGCTCTAAATTAAAGTCATGTTTCGAGACTATGCAGAACGATAAAAAAAGTAAACGTGTCCAAGTGGCTCCTGGGGAATAAAAATCGATGATAAGCAAGAATGGTTGCAGAAAAAAATAAAAAAAGAAATCCCCGCCCAAGCACTTGCGAAAGCACTTGCAGAAACGTGCGGCCCCGGAAATCAGCAGTGGGTTCAACCCAACGCTCCACTGATGCCTCACAATTATTGGCTAGGCATACGTTTGCGTTAGACATGTGTTTCGCTTGAGTTCAGCATAACGTTTATTTCCCATCCCGTACATTGTGCCTCGCACGTTCATGGTCATGGAGGAGTGCAATGAATGGCTAAATGCGTTTCGCATTACATTCATCACAGTGGTGGTTCTCGAACCACAGGCGGACACCTACATCGCAGCCGAAGACTAGGTACCACTAGAGAAACTCCCGCCGAAAGCGGCCGTTCGCCCCGGCGGACGCGCCCCCGCAATCAAATCGTTCACGCTGTTGTGCCCGCAACGCCGCTTGTTCGGCGCGGCGTTGTTGCAAACTTTCACAACGTGAGCTAACTCGGCGACATGGTTCGCAGGATTCGCCCACCACTGGCGCTTGCATTCGCGTTTGCGATTTAGCGCGGCTTTGAAGACTGCCGGATCATGAGTACTCAGTTACTATCAGCACTCTGCATCCCGGATCTGCTTTTGTTCCCGCACTGCACCACCAGCCCGGCGAACGCGAGCTCTCTTACGTTTTCACTGTCAGCGTTCTTCCAAAGTTGTCCCTGGCTTCCCCATGTGGAATCTCTCAGTAGAAACTGGTGCGCCCGTTCTAGGCATCAGGACTGCGGCGGGATGGACGATTTCACCCACAACGCTGCCAATGACACGCGTGCTTGGGTACGGCTTGGGCGTGATGAGAACGACCTAACTGACAGTACAGCCAACGGTAAACCGCTCGTGACACCCATGCCGAATGGCTTTCCATTCTCCTGGTCGTATACAGCTTTCGCTGTAAAAAAGCGGGCGCGTGCATGTTTCGCACACAGGGCCAGTCTCTCTAAGGGACGATATTGACTGATACATATCAGCCAATAAAATTCTTCCCAGCTTAATAGCGTCGGTTTGAAGCGCTGTATACAGCGGACGTAATATATACCTTACTGCATACCAAAAGTTATTGATGATATCTGAAAAGACATTGAAGATCACGGCAACAGAGGCACTGCTAAATCTTCAAACTATATAGCACGAAGGCTGATGGTGACGCCGTTTCCTGCGCAAGGCTGGCGTACTGTGACGCTGTCTCGAGTTCCCTCTCTGTCTCTCGCTGTCTTCCTCGTCGAACTTTCGAACTCTCCTATTTTTTTCTCTGTGTATGGTACCATATCAGTGTTTGTAAACTAGTAAAACTCACTGCCTTTTCATTCTCTCCAGTTTTCCTTCTTTCCTACCTGCCTACCGGGATTGCAATATTAGCTGCTGCTGGCAGCCCGTTACGATTGTAACGATAGTTCCCTCCCAGATGCCCGTCACCAGCAGTAAGTGGTAGATATAAACAACTAGTATATTGAACGTTGAAGGAGGTGCTCCTTCGTAGCTCAGTGGCTAACGCCTCACACTTCAGCGGTCCCCCGTTCGATTCCCCGCGCCGGAATCTTTTTCTGGATTATTTTTCTTTCTTGCGCTTTTATATGTATAGATCCGTATACATATACGGAGAGTCACGGCGATGCAGATGTCGACACCAACGCCGGCGGCAAAATCCAATTGCTATCGCAATGAAAGATAATGCATGTTTTAATATGATGGTTAATGCGAGCACCAATTGGATTGCCAAGACAAAGAAAGGGGAGACGTATCCTTGGATGGCATGTCGTCTCTAATTGCCTGCTCTCTGACATATATAAGCATAAATGTATAGCTTCGTATTTCATAGAAACATTTGCAGCTAGCTACGCTGCTCTGCGGCTTGGATGGGTAATAATGGATGCGGTACATAAATTACGAAGTCCAGTGCGCTTGATTCGAACAAAGATCAGCGCCGTTTACAGTTGCGTCCCCGGAGAACTGTCAGTGCAGAATAAATTCATAATTTATCTTCAGAAGGCACAATTGGGATGTATTCATATATTTTGTAATCGTAAATTTAACACACGGGCTAGAAGGCACGTACCCCATTCTCAAATGGTGTGCATCTCATTCTACAACATTATTTAGTAAAAGCTAGACATGTTCTTTTTTTGCTAATACCGAAAAACACAAGATGGATCGGTTAAGAAATATCCTATAATTTATAAAATACTTCGGTCAAATCAGTGGAATGAGAAGTAAAAGCAAACAGCTCATTAGCACGACCGCGTCATAGAGTTCGTTTCGCAGAGATCACGGCGTTGCTGTTAACGTCGATGGGTGTTGTTGGCTGTGAGCGATAAATAATTGTTGTCGTGACCAAAAATATCAAAAAGATGCAAATGAAATATATAATAAAAATATTCGATTCGAGTGAGAATCAAACCAAGGTCTGCTGCATAGCGAGCAGGTGTTCTACCACCGAAGTCAAGCAATTGCTTGAAAGTTATTAAAAATAAATAATAAATATTAAATAAATAAATAAAACTCGGTGAATATGCAAAGGCAGGATCCACTATAGCGCCGGTAATATTTCGCGGGAGATGCGTAGAATCTCGTCAGACGTCAAAACATGTGAATACTAGTGGGTGTTTTAGAGGGCCACTCATTACAAAGCACTCAGACATTTAATCATCATCATCAGCAAGAACATCGGCAAAGTTACCAGCTACGTAGGTTTGCATGTTGTATTAAGGATGCGTAGTGGGACCATCGCCAATTCGAAAAAGAGGAATTATGGAGTAGTGGGTGCTTTCCAACTGCAGCTGCACTAACTAGGCCTTCTAGGATAGTATGATACGGCCGATGTTACACGCAGAGGCATTTGTTCCTTGAGGCGCGACTTAGGCATCTACCGTCCGAAAACAGAAGCAAGGATAACAGTCGAGAAGGCAATGGACACGGGTCTGGTTACGCGATCGCGTTCTACACTTTAAGGCGACCCTCGATCGTACTCGAAGTTTTGCATACGCTGAGAACTAAACCAATGCAGAGAAAGAATTCTGACCCGCTGGTCGTGGGTCGAACCCCGGCTACATTTTCGTTACAGGCGAAAATGCTTGAGGCCCGTGAACTTGATTTAGGTGCACCTTGAAAGCCCAGGCGGTCAAAATTTTCAGAGCCCTCCATTGCGGCGTCTCTCACAATCATGTGGCTGCTTTGGACATTAATAGCGAACAATTATTGTTATGCAAGAAGATGACTTCCCATGAGAAACTAAGATGTTTGCTTAATGACCTAGCATTCCTCAACAATCTGGACACATTGCACGCACCACCATGGGTTATCTCATGCAAGTTGAAAAATCGCCAACACTCTCCCACTCATACATTTTCTCTAACACGTTCGTATTCGGTTCTGTTTCTTTACAACGTTGAATGACATCCACGTCTCAGCATAACACAAGTTTAATACCAGCGCTAACTTTGAAATAAAGTGAGCAATTTTCTTCATTGTTTCTGTTAGTGTTTTCCGAACCCCAGGTGGTCGAAATTTCCGGGGCCCTCCACTAAGACGTGTCTCATAATCATATGGTGGTTTTGCGACGTTCAACCTCACATAATAATCAATCAATGAAAAGATTCGAATAAACTAGACTTCAAACCTAAATTTGAAAAAACATTGCCGACAAGTTTTTTTTTTTTTTACCGCTTCAAAGATAAGACGAAGGATATTTGTTTGGGTGTATAGATTGCTGGTGAAATACCGCCGACATTTCTTTTTGCGTAATAGCGTGGTAATCAAAGCTGCTGTCTATATTCCCTTTTCAGTTCATTAAAACAGTAAGAATCGAAACGATTGTGACCTTGTTTATGTCTCAAATGTGGGCTAGTAAAAAATATATATATAATAACTCCCGATGGCTTCCCAGTCTTGAATAATGCAATCCAATTAGAGCTTTCGATATTGAAGGATGGTTTTCCAGAATAAAAAGCGAGGGCTTAAACCCCGTACTCCCCCCTCCCCCCCCCCTTTTTTTTTTCATTTCGCTTTTATCTGCACCTCGTGGCTGCTCTCTTTCCTTCGATACGACAGAGTGAAAATATCTCATCCTTCACGCGGGTCCTTTCAATTACGTAAGCCTCTATCGGCGGCTCTCGCAGAATGCTCCGCCATATCCCTTATCAGAATCCCTGCCTCATTCATAAAGCCATTGATATATGCACGATAGAGTCATTCCCGAAAGCCCTGAACGGCTTCGATGCCTCTTCAAACGGCTGGCACGTAGCTTGGCGATAAATATCCGCCACAGAAAGCCCACCAACACCGGAAGTTCTGAACAGTTGAAATTAATTAGAGGCGACGAACGCATGGATGGCCTTTCGTAAAGTACGTGGCTGTGCATTGACGCGGTCGGTTCTGGATGCGAAGATGAATAGGCAACAATCCTGACAAAAATTTCAGAAAAAACGAAGCGAATTCAATAGGACCGCGTCAACAGCGGCCTATATACGGCTGCAGTGTGCACGTGGTCATCCGTTCGATTCATTCCGGTAGAAACGCAGCCACAATGCGATGAAAACAGTGTAGGAAAGCATCGCGCAGTTGTATTTATCTTCCCTTTCATAAACTAAGGTGGCTGAAACTATTCCGGATTTCCACATAACGACCTTATTTATAACCCGTGTGTTGCATTGCACTCGTAAACTGCATAATTTTCCTTGTTTTCTTTCTTTTTCGCGTTTCATCTGGTAAAAGGTATAGAATCACAGTTAAGAGCCATAGTCATTAACATGTTTGCAATTATCGCTTCTGCTGTACTTTTCATGCAGTGCTTTTCGATGCCCAAAATGTCTTCTTTGATTAGTACCATCTTCTTTTTTAATACGTCAAAGCGATGTAAGCAAATGCACTTGAGGATAACTCGTCGATTTGACCACTATTTCGCTAAAGCACAAGATCGAAGACATGTTTTAAAAACACACCGGGAGAACAGATCAGATGAACTTTCCAAACTGACCAAAGAAGAACCCTTGGGCATATAAGCTTGTGCACGTCAGAATAGGCGCTCGATATGGTTCAGAGTAATACTGAATCTTCGTGCAAGTTTTTTTTTTCTTTGGCCACCGTTTATAGAGGACCCAAGCGTAGAGGTGCATTTACCGCTCGCATCTAACAGCCACGAGGTAACATGGCAGCAGCAGTGCGGAGACCATACCAGCAAACCACACGGAGTGCCGCCGTCGCCGCTGCTGGAACGAGCGGTGAACCGCCGCCGCCGCGTACCAAGATGGCGATGGAGATAAACAGGAGGAGGCACATCGCGTTGCTCCCAGTTCGGCAGCTCACCCAGGTAACCTACGACTTCGGGCCGACGGGAAACGTTCATTACGGCGACCGCTCGGTTTTTCCTTTCGCTCTATTCTCGGTGACTTGGACCTCCGTCTGTCAAAGCTTTCCCCGAGACGGAGTAAACTACGGCGCGCAATCATTTCTTCGTATGGGTTCCTTCGTATCAACCTTGATCCGGCGGACTGGGAACTGAGAAACCGCGAGCGGGCCATGGAGTCTCCCGGGACGTCGCCTCGAAATAGCGCCAGAGCTGCCAGCCTGCTAGGCCGTGGCGGCGGGGAATGCGGGGTGTTTTACTCAAAACAGCGCCCGCAGCCACACACACGGTCGCCATGCGTCAAAGACCCCTGGGATGACAGGCGGCGAAGACGGCAACGAAGAGCTATGGGCGAGTCGGCCGTGTTGCCAGAATGGCTCCCTGTGACAAGCGACGAGCGTGTGTCGCTGTGACACTCGGCCGTATGTCGTCGCGGCGATGGCCCCTTCTCAGGCGAAGTTGCACGTGCCGAGAGAAGGACATTTTTAGTAATCTGTCTCCATTACCGACGCCCATCTGTGGTTTGAGTCGTTATACATCCCACTCCCTCCTTAAAAAGAAGGTCTCTCCCTGGAAGTTGTCGAAACTTACTTTCAGTGACCAAGATGGTATTTATTCTTATAAACTTGAATACATCTCACTCTTACTTGATTCTTTGCATTCTCTGAGGCCTCCCAATGAATGTCACGCCGTGAAATTGTACGTAATTTTGTTGCGTAAGTGTAAAAATGCACATGGTCAAGGCCATATTTTATTTGCAGATCCACTGACTCCGGGTAACGATGACGAATACATCACCAAGAGTTACTCAATTTGAGTGTCAGCTCTAAGCGCAAAAGGGGGGGGGGGGGATCAAATAAAAGCGAAATACTGCTTTACTGAAAGGCTGTTCTAAATTTGCTGTAAAGAACCAGGTGTGTCCACTGACCATCAACGCACACACTCAACATCGAATGTGTCTAAATCATACAAAGAAGATTACCTGAACGTCACAAAACGCCATTTACCACCGTCACAAGATACAGATGCAGGAGCTAAGACAGGCGGGATGTTTCATGTTTGACAGGCGGCCGGTGATTGTCACTCGTACCGTAACAAAGAAAACAGGACCGTCATTGTCCGCCAACTTGCTATTGCGTGGGCAGTGCTGATAGCAATAACTACACAGCACTGTGACTGTTCATTTGGCATTGTCGCGGATGACACTCATCGCGGTCCTTTGTCCCAGCTCTCTTACAGAGCGAAAGGACAAGAAGAAATAAAAAAAAACGACCCATGAACCATACGCGTCAGAATGCTCGTTTCGTTTTCTCTATCTACTCCCTTTCCACGGCTACCCAAGTTATTGTTTTTTTCTTTGCCTTTCAGTTTTCTTCTCACAAATTGTCTCAGGGCTGCGGCAACATTTTTGACCGGTGTTGTCATACGAGTCTAATACGAAGCACCACAGTGCAGCCAATCAGTGTTTGAGTTAGACGAACGATACACGAACTGCAAAAGACAGTTACCTTATTTTGCCTCACAGATTATCACAAGTACAACGATACAGTAAATCAAATCTGGCAGACAATGTAAATTACCTGTTTTGCTACGCTAAGTGTGAACCGGTGCATAAATGAAACGCCATCTGGGCTTTGCTTTCACATTCCTCCGTGAAAACGCATTCTTCTTCGCAAAAGCACTGGCAACCCGAGCCACAATTTCCGAGTTCGTTCCGGCGCATCTAAAGGGAACATACTACGTGCAAACGAAAGCGTACACGAGCTATAACGAGTTACGGGTCCTCGCCCTCCCCCTTTCCCCCACGTTTTTCTTGCACAATAAGACGAACATACATTGCACCAGATCAGACGCAAGTTTCATGTGCTGCCTCCTGAGATGATCAGCTGCGTCCTTCAATTCTTTCCATGCCTTGTAGAGAATTCCCATTCTATTTCGATTTTGTTTCCACAGTGAATAAAAATTGAAGTAGAGTTGGATTCAACTGAAGTAAATAAACATTCTATCAACGTACAAATTTTCACGTGTCCTTTTTTCCAAACATGGTCGAAGACTTAAGGGTGACTACGAGTCCACCACCATGTCATTTAGGCGCGTGAAGCCGATACAAAGGTATGCAGACAATATTAATAGTATATTAACACCATATCATTCACATAGCCCAAGTCAAAATAAGAAGCTGAACAGGCCGGCATCAGCCTAGTGCAGAATGTTCTATAGGCATGAAAACATGGATCGGGGTGTACGGCGCCAAAAAAAAGTTCCGTCTTTTTAACTGAATTAAGCTCCATCTATACCACATGTCACGTTCCTGCGTTGTTCTCCATTTAGTCTAATTTTAATTCTTTCTGACGCCTGTCTCCAATTTCTTGGGGTAAATCGACAAAACGACCTGCCCTGCCCTGCACGGTGGTGGTACCTGCCCACCCCTTTGCGTTCTACACCTTATCGCCTCCGAGACAGGCGCGCACACCTTCCATCGTTTTCGAACATAACTGCCAGATAGCTCTCGTGTCCAGCAAGCCTCGATGCGAGATCACTAAGGTGCGCTGCCTTCTACTCCACAACAACTATCGTTTATAAAAGGCACGTGTCTTTGTAGCGAAGGTAGCTGGGCTTCGCACACTGTCTGGTAGTTCTGGTCTGCAATTTATGCACGACGCACAACCGGTTATAGTTCACATTGAAAACGTGCCATACTTGCCACAAAATGAAATGTGTTGCATTAGCAGCATTCAAATATTCACTTTCAACAAAACTATAAACAATTCAAACATAATCACACCACTTCTCTATAAGGCCGCCGCAAAAACAAATCGTGTGCTAATGATAAGCAAACCGACGTTCAACATTCTTCTCGTCTCTCTCTTCAAAATACCCCTCACCCATTCAAAATATGGCAGCTATTGCACAACCTGCAATACCCGATTCACAAATGCGACGAATGCTTGCGCGAAAAAGAAAAAAAAAAACGCCAGGCCTGCACGGTAGGCGCAGCACAGTCACAGTGAAAGCTAGAAGAGCGGCCTTTCAGAGCCTTTTTCAAAACACTCATTGCGTAACTACTGCAAGCACACTCGCTTGATCACCACTAGGGCATCAATAATAATTTTCAGGGGGTAGTAGGCCGGCATTCGCTGTGCTATTTTTGGTCATTCTTCTGATAAGCGCGGTATCCGCTAAACACTTGCAAGGAATTTTGTGCCAATTGTTCATGCAGTGGCTGACGACGATGAAGAATTATGCCTGAAGTGAGTATTCGCCACAGTTAATAGGGGAACAAGAACAAGCTTTTGTGATGGTTTGGAGCATTGGACAACCCACTCGTTACGCTATTCGCATTGTGCAACGATTGGTTGTTCTTTCGCTGTTGTAAAACACTTTATAAGTCGTATTAACGCGATTGCTTTCTCTACATCAAGCCTGCCTAAGGCAAGTTTGACAATAGGTCACAAGCACCGGTGTAGCTCAGTGGTAGAATACTGGGCTGGTAACCAGTGAACCCGGGTTCGAGCCCCACTGTGTCATGCGTGCTGGGTCATGCTTCCCAAGGCACGTTTGGCAACAAGTTACAAGCACCGGCGTACCTCAGTGGTAAAATATTAGGCTGGCCCCCAGCGAACCCGGGTTCAAGCCCCACTGTGTCATTGGTGCATTGGTGCCAACGGTGGCGGATAAGAACGACTGCGCGTGACTCGAAAAATGATCTCGTAACAGCTTACGCAGTAAAATGTGAAGTACTCAATGGTCAAACAAGAAGCTACTCCGGACACATCTCTCAATAGAAGTTATGCTTCCTCCGAATAAGGACAATGGTCCGATTATTGATGACAGCTGCGACACAGCTCTTTTTTCCTCCTATCTACGACTGCACTGACACTGCAAACAAGAAACTGATATAGATATTTTTTTTTACTTTACCTATTGCCGAACACCTTTATTCACATAGGTGCAAGCGCAACGTGTCAAACTCTTTGAGTACGTCAAATAAGCACAAATCGTAAATTGTCATTTGTTCACTTCAAAATAGCGAATCGCATTCAAACATATACATAAAAAATAAAGGGCAACAAAATGTGCGCATATATCTTCCGAAAGGCAAGTAGGCCCGAAAGACGCCAATGAACAGAAGCAAAAGTTGCAATATAACAAAACAGCCTCACACAATGTTTGCACGGCTGGTACGCAGTGGCAATACCTTTTTTTTTTTTTTTTTTTGAGCCACTCGCTCCGAAATCGGTCGCAGTGACGCTTTCATGCGGAACACAAATAGTAGTAATAATGTTACACAGTCAATGCCAGTTTAATTTGTTGTAGCATACCACGAACAAAAAAAAAACTGCTCGTAAGAGCTGAAACAAACATGGCCACTGTGTTTCGAGTTCCTTATTAAAGGCAAACGCTGAGGCGTCTTCCACCCCCACTATTGCTGGCGTAGTCAACACTCGAAGAACAAACGAACGACTACAAACAAGCACACAGAGTACAAATAAAATAAATCTTCACAAAATTACAAAAAAAAGTTCGACGTCACGATCACAGCACCGCGGACATCAAACAGAAAGTATCAAAGCCGAAAACACGGGAACGCTGAATGCAGGAAAGAAGCAGAAGCGAAGAAAAAGAAGAAAATAGTGGGATCAATACTGGTACTGGTAAAAAATAGGACCATATGTCGAGGCAATTTCAAAGCGCTACCGGAAACTGTTTTTATTAAGAATGCAAGCTCATTTGAATAGCAAAAGAGCTCGCCGGGGCGTTTCCGTAGAGCGACCTGCTTTACCACGGCAGCGTTTTATTACGCGCGACTTAAGGACATCAACGTCGTATCGGCTGCCTGGTCTCTGCGGTTCAAGAATGCGCGAGCAAAATAATAATAATAAACACAGAACAGCTAAGAATACGCAGTAACGAAAGGGTGTTGAAGGCGCCTAAGTGTCGTCAGCTTTAATGCACAATACAATGTAGCTGACAGGAACGCATCAGATGGATTATGCAAAGATGCCTGGGAAAGATAAAATGAACCAAGCCACAAGACAGGCGACTCTTACAAACTGACTTACGCGCATTACACACATGAGAAACTGACTATGCACTATGTGAACTGCTGATAAAAGGCCTTAAGCGGCTCACGAAGCTAGACCGTGCATTACGTATACGTTGCGTTAACGGTTGCTATTGGTGAAGTTTGCGACGTTTACTTTGCTGAAGCAAATACCACAGGCTAAAATTTCATACAGGTATTATGAAGAGCTGAGACAGAGAAAAAAATATTGAAAGGCGGGGGCGTCAACCCGAAGAAAATTTTCGGTTTGCTACCCTTCCTGGAGAAGGCGTTAGGGGAGAACAGAAATGCATACACGTAGCTTCCAGGCTTCCAACCTCTTAATGGTTGCAAGGAATTTCGAGCAATTGTGATAATAATAATAATAATAATAATAATAATAATAATAATAATAATAATAATAATAATAATAATAATAATAATAATAATAATAATATCTGGGCTTTAAGTTCCAAACCACTAATAATTATGAAAGACGCCATAGCGGAGGGCTCCGGAAATTTTGACCATCTGGTGTTCTTTACACATGCGCCGACAAGACACAGCCCGCGAGCGTCTACCGTTTCGCCCCCATTGAATCGCGAACGCTCCGGACCGGAATCGAACCCACGACCTTCGGGTCAGCAGCAGAGAAACCATAGCCACTGATCCACTGTGGCGGACCAGTGCGATAGATTACTCTTCAGGAAATTTATTACTTACCTTTGTGACGCGGTAACAAGTAACTGTAGCTAATTAAATCTTAAGTGATGTAATTGCTCCACAGTAGAACTTAGCGCAAAAAACAGCGACGAAGAGGATGTTGTTTGCAAGGCATGTAAGAAAGAAGTATGCACGCTCGAGCATATGCTCTGCGAATGTGGGTCACTTGGCCGTGGCATTTCCCGGAACGGTTTACAGGGATGATAAAGTTTCACGACCATGATCCTCCAAGTCCTGGCTGTCTAGTACGCCCATGACAGGGCTAAGAGGTTTGACCTCCCAGTCCCAACGAGGGATTAGCCAGGCAGGTGGCTACACCCTGTGCAGGTTGTATAAATAAGTTATTTTAAGGAACTTCTCGAACACAACTCCAGCTGTAAACTGAGTTTTATTGAAAAACAATTTCACATATAAGAAGTTGGAATAGTCGCATGGTCAGAGTTGATTTCATATGTGAGGTTTAACGTCCCAAAGCCACCATATGAATACGAGAGACGCGGCAGTGGAGGTCTCGGGAAATTTCGACCACCTGGAGTTCTTTAACGTGCGCCCTAATCCGAGCACACGGGCCTAGAGTATTTTCGCCTACCATCGAAAATGCAGCCGCCACAGCCGGTATTTGATCCGGGGACTTGCAGGTGACTAGACGACTGCGGCGAAGCCACATGGTCAGAATAAGAATGGTCACCCACAAGATTAGGTATAGTGGCCGGCGCTCAAGAATTATGTTTCTGTTGGATGCAGCGTGATAGACGTTCTTTAATAAAACTCAGTCGATAGTTTTCTCTGCGTTCTTGAAGTTCCTTCTTCGTCCCTCGTTTTCTGCGCTATTATCTACAATGATGCTGAACCAACTAGCCCTACAGGCCACCTCTTTGATATAATTATAATTGGTTACGTTTTGGGTGCAACGTGTGCAAGTCACTCCGCGTACAGAGACAAAAGCGCATGTCACCTGAAGAGAGATTATTAGAGATAAAAGACTAGTGGCGTCCACCACATGCGGGCATTCTCGTTTGCTATACTGCAGTGAAATAAGCAAATGCCGTACTAGAAACGCGAAAAGAAAAAAATTCTCACCATAGTCTGTGCAACACATCCTAGACAAATGCCATTAGCTGATCGAAATACGGCATATCTATTGCCTCTGAAGACGCATGCAGTGCCAGGAAGCAACACGCAATGAACGCTAAAAAGAGGAAAGGACTCGTAAAAATAGAGAGATAACCCTTACGGCGGACCACTTGAGTAGTTCGAAAAAGAAAAGACCCGAAAAAAAGAGATCGACAACAAACGAAGCTAGCACTGCGCACAAATAAAAAAAAGGGGGGGATGAAAATGGGAGGACGAGAATGGTCTACAACATCAAAAGCTCTGAGGGACGCCTTTTTTTTTTTTTTCAAAATATGCAGCATTCACGGCAAAAGAGCAAATCGAAGCTGCTCGCCCCCGACACAGCAGCAGCAAACACACGTTCGCTACATACCATCGGCACGGAGACGACAAATGAAGATTCTCGAGCATCGAAGGGAAGGACGAAAATGAAAGCGAAAGGCAAAAAAAGCAAGCACAGGGGTCCTGTTCTGTTATGTACACAAATGTTGCCAAAGTACAAAACTTTTAAAGGAAAGCAAGGTAAGAACGAAAATCGGGGCGAACAGGAAGATCCGCCGAAGAACAACGGCGCGGTCAGCTCACCGAATGGTCTACCAAAAAGCAGGGAACGTAAGGAGCCAGTGAAAAACAAAAACAAAAAGGCGAACTGGATAAACTATTGAGGATCACCGTTGACAGAAGAGCATAAAATGCCCAGCATTGAAAACAGCGAAACGTTGAGGCCCTAATTAAAGGACGTGCGTGTTTCAGGGCATAGCAGAGTTCGTTGCTTTTGTTTCTTTTTTATTTTACTTTCCGCAAAAGAAACTGCAATCAACGTTTCAAATTCGAAGACAGTCGTGAAAGCGGGGCCGAAACGACGAGATGCCTGAAGACGTCGACGTGGTGCTCTGTCTGTTCGCTCGCTACTAGTGACCGGGGAGTACAACTGCGTGCCGGTTAAGTTTTTGCAGCTCGCTGTAGTGCACACCTTTAGCACGCATGAAAGCTGTATGTGAGCATGTGCGTTTATCTGAATAATAGTTACACGTGTGTGCGTGTGTGCGTGTGTGCGTGTGTGTGTGTGTGTGTGTGTGTATGTGTGTGTATGTGTGTGTGTGTATGTGTGTGTGTATGTGTATGTGTATGTGTGTGTGTATGTGTATGTGTATGTGTGTGTGTGTGTGTGTGTGTGTGTGTGTGTGTGTGTGTGTGTGTGTGTGTGTGTGTGTGTGTGTGTGTGTGTGTGTGTGTGTGTGTGTGTGTGTGTGTGTGTGTGTGTTGTACGTGAGCGCACGCAGGTCGAGTATGCACGTGCAGAAAGAAGGGAAAAGCAATGGTGGACCCAGAAAGTAACAGTAAGCTGACAGATGATAACGGGCTCTGCGTACATTATCAGAACCTCGTCTGCCTTATTTGCCGTTCGGCTTTTCGCGCGACAAAGCCGGAGGGAAGTCTCCCATACAAACACGCCTGTTCGCAAGCGTTACCGTGCGCACGGCTAATCTCCGGCAAGACACTCCCCTACGGTGTCCAACGGCTAGCTGCGCCCTGCGATTCCTTAATCGCCGGCGACCCACGTTGGTGGGGCCCGACGTGAACAAGGTGATCTTTGATGTTTGCAACGTCGCCATGGCAACACACACGAGGGTGAATTAAGCGGATTACAGCGATAATTAGCGCGCGCTTCCGTGTACACGCCACACGAGTTGCGCATACGCTTATCGTGCCTTGGGTAACAATGCTAAGTCAACACAACAGAAAAACAGAAATAAAAAGAAGCCGCCTAAGGCAAGAGATGTCACAAGCACAAAAACAGACACACCACTTCTTCGCTGCATTAAAAAAAAAGAGGGAGAGAGACAAAAAAAGAGCTTCAGCACTAGTGTCTTAATTCGATCGAAACAAAATACTACATATAGTTCAGTATTACCGGCTACGGCGAATTTCAATAAACGGAAATTCAATAACAAGAACACGATTTCCATCGAGACTGAAAGCAACAACTTAACTAGCTGTCATGCATGTTGGGAGCAAAGTAGCACACGCTGTATGAGCATGTGGAGGCTTAACGTAGTTAACTGAGGAGTTTCAATATTCGCGTAAACATCACAGCTTGCAAGCGCTCGGGTAAAGCAAGAATAACAAAAAACGAGGTGGAAGAATTGTGAGAATACGTCGTTTGTTATTTCATTAATCAAAACCAATTTAAATATAGTGATGTTGATTAGCGTAACTGTCACAAGTTTACAAATCTACTACGACGGAACAAATGAAAGCCGTTGTGCAGAACATTAAGTATCGCAACCGATAACATATGAGTGAAATGTTAAATAAGGTGAGCAGGCGAATTAACAAAAACTTGAAGCCATTTGTCAGAAGCTCATAGCTGTGTTTTGCGCAGAGAACTGACAAATTCTTTGTTTTTACTGCGATAGCAATTATGAAATGGACACTCTCGGCTGGATTTCGGCAGCCGGCGTCTGCATGGGCGTGGGCGTCGACGTCGATGTACATGCACCGTATATGTATACGTATCTATATATATGAAAACGCAAGAAAGAAAAAAAAATCCAGAAAAAAGACCCCAGCGCGGAATCGAATGTGGAACCTCCGCGTCGTGAATGCGAGACGTTAACCACTGAGCCACGGAGGGGTACCTCCATCAACGTTCAAACGGCAAGCTATCTTTTTTTTAATGTCTACCACTTGCCGCTGTTGGCGTGCATCTCGGGGGGAACTATCGTCTTTTCATCATCATGAGCAAGATGGCGCAATGAGCGCGCGGCGGCTCTCATCTCTCACGCGTACTTTGGCCCGCGGAGAGGTGGGAAGTGGACGATTTCTAGAGCGCCCTTATCTCCCGGTGGAGAGGATCATGCATCTTGGCTGGCATTTGGCTTGACCGAAACGACTCTGTTGTAATACTTTTTTCACAAGAATGGCAGAGTGAGAAAGGAGTAGCATGCACGCTCTTTCCACATCTTCTGAACAATTTTCCGACAGAAGAAAAAAAACACAAACTTATTTGTGTTACACACACACACACACACACACACACACACACGCACGCACGCACGCACACACATTACTCAGCACCATAAAAACTACGTCCTTTTCAAGTGTTTCATCCTTGCACACAAGACGTCCAAAAAGACGTTACAGTAACCCGAAGGCGGCTACCAATGGCTCGACGAACTCGTACATTTCCTGTCGGATTTAATGAACAACTTGTCTTTGGTGAAAGATAAAAAGATCACAGGAGGCACGAGATGCAGAAAAAGAAAGAACTCTACCGTTGGGCGACCAACCGGTCGGTACACGAAGCTTTTAAAGAACGAAAGGCTCCACAGTATACTCACCTGCAAAGAGAAAAAAAAAAGGAGTGTGGTTCATTTTCTTGTCTGTTTTCCATTTATTATAACATTGAACATCACGCTGGTCAAATATGGGCACACAAAAAAACATTCAATAACAGGCGTGACTTTCGCACGTCACAGAAATGGGTGATTGATTGATTGATTGCTCGATTGATGGATTGATATGAAGGGTTTAACTTCCCGAAACCCCATATGATTATGAGAAACGCCTCAGCGGAGGGCTCCGGAAATATTGACCACCTGGGGTTCTTTAACGTGCACCCAAATACAGAAATGAGTGCGGCTGAGTAGTAGGGTTTATAATAAGCACAATTCATTGGCACAGCATGAGGTTCGAAACACTGAAGAGCAACGAATCAATAATATGCAGAGAACAAAAAAAAACATTCTGCGCAAAATGCAGGGAAAGTCAAATAAAATAAAATATTAGCAGAGAGGAAACAAAGCTAGAAATTCAAAAAGTGCACAGCCAACCACCAATCAGTAGATTAACACCATCCAAGATTGTTTGCGTTAAGATACTGTCAAACACTCAAAGACAGACACACCAATGTATTCGCTATCGGTATAAAATAACCGGCTGAAACGAAAGTATTCGCGACAGTTTCATTCTGCAGAGCTTCGGTGAAGTCGGAATATTCACAAGGACAAGAGGATGTTATCCACATTGTACAGAAGCAACACTACACGCCTGTAGTATTTTCAGATCGGGTTTCAGTCAAAACTATTACTGAATCATATACCAGATGAGCGAATTAGATGACAATACAGATAAAACATACGCCCAGTAGTTACCAAAAACGCGAACTAATTATTCAAGGTAACAATCACCTTCCTGAAATGTCCCCTTCTTCACACAAGCACATATTGAAGGCAAGAGTTAAGAAAAATAGCACTCGTAAAAAAATTCGCGTCAATGCAACAAGCCCTGACCATCGGGAACAAAACCACCGAAGTATATTTAAAAAATGTTAAAAAAAATCTGGGAAGCCCACTGTAGAGCTAACTTTGATGCATGGGTGTGTTTGATGCATGGGTGTGTGCGTGTGTGAGTGATCGTGTCAAGTTTTCGCACTCGAATTAACTTTTCGAAATAACTTTGCCACATTCACGATAACTTGAAGGTGAAGCCACCACCAAACCACAGCAGGTCAAGCTTTTTATTGACTACGGAAAAACTTTTAAATAGAAATTTTATTAAATTTACTCCATTGATTTCCTAAAAAAACTTGAAGGTGGGTGAGAACATTGGGAAACACGCAAGGAAGCGCCGACACATTATCATTGAAACAATCGTCAAAACACCTTCTAACCTCTTTAAAAAACAAAAAACTAAAAAACAACTACGCACGTGCATACGGTGTAAAATATATAATAAAGGTAGTACGGACGACGATTACAACGAAAATGCAACATTGATTACGCCTTCATTAGAAGATGTATTTTTGTCGCTTATTACTTGAAAGTAAAACGGAAACGTTCATTCACAACGTGAAAGCAGCGTAATAAACTAGACAGCCAAGGCAACAGATCGCTCATCATCTGTTGTCTAGGCTGTCTAATATTAGCCAATGAAAATATCTGATCTGAGGTGAGAACATATTGTTTGATTTGGCTGGTTTGGTGGTAATTGTACCACACGAAGTTGACACGACGCTGAATACTGAGCGGCCGCACAATCGCTATTCTATGGCTTGCTATACTATTTGTTACGACGCTTTCCAGGCTTAGTCACAATGACGTCCATCTAATAGCGTAACCTATTATTGGAGCTGCACCATAGCTAGAAGCGCGAAAAACGCTAACGACCCGCGCGGCTTCTCCGAAGATGGCCGTATCATACGGTCGCAGCGAGAGGGCTCCAGCGAATGGGAACGGTAATCGAAACAGCGCAGGATCGACGCGCACAGCAGCGAGGTGCACAAAGCGGTTGGACATCGCGTCGAGCCATTCAGACTGCGACGGAATCGGGGGTGTACTGGGACACCAAAGTATACACCCCAGCAATGATGAAGGAAGAAGTCGAATCACACGATACGAAAAGAAAAAGGAAAGGAAGCGGGGAAAAAGAAAGGCTAGAATAGTCCTTAAGGTAGAACGACGAGTGACAGGACGCCATTAGGAAATAAGTTGTTGCGAACGGAAGCCGCCGGTCGGTATAGAATAGCAGGAGAACGTGTTCTGGGAGCGAAGACGAAGGCTTCCGAGCAGCACTTCGGAGCAGTCGTTGTCGATCGAAGGATCGAAGAAGGAACGGTATCGAGTTTGGGGGGGCCATCGACTCGGCCGGCTACGGGGAAAATGATGACACCACGAAACACGGAGACTAATGACGGGACGGGACACAAAGTCACACTGGACGGAATGGTCTTTTATGGGACTCGCATTGTGCCGAAGGAAGAGCAGTGAAGCTCTAACGCGCCATGTAGAGGCACCGACGCGGTTCGCGAGTGGAGATCTGAGCGCGAGAGAAGCATTAACTACACCTAAGGCGAACTATAGAACACGCGGGATGTGTTTATGGTTGTGTATACTATAATTGAGACGAGGTGTAACGGTAAAGATTACGACACACTCCGCACATCCTTTCCGAGGAGCTCCTCATCCAGATTTGTGATCTGCAGATAAATATCTCGGGTATAAGTTTAACAACATTTTAGAGAGACAACGCGGTTCTAAAAAAAAACCAAGACGCACATACACCCTACATGACGCTGTAGAGATAAAAGAGCTGTGAATGAGACAATTCAATACTAAAAACAAACAAAAAGAATCTAACAGATAAAAACACAGCACACGATACCTTCCAATTGTATTTCTTGAAAAAGCTACCTGTTTTTATGACAGCGATAAGGAAGGCACACTTACACACCGATAATGTATATATCATTGTATTTCATACGCTTCAATCAATTCTCTCAGATTCCGCGGCTCCTCTGTCAAACTAATGATGTGGGATCCACAAAGAGCGCTTTTAAAGCCAATAGAGAGGAGAACGAGAACGTCCGTCTCAATACTAACTGTACCTGAATTACGAGCCATCCACACTCTAATGAAGAAGCACTTACACGTCTAGAATAACGAAACAGGTAGAGACGACACGCTGTTTGCGCACTTGTCTTCCGTGAGCCTAGCGTAAAGGGTGGTGATTCGAAATGACAGAATAATCGCGACTACTCGATGTTCTTTCATTAGCCTTTTGCATTGGAACTCAGTCAATACGCGGTCGCAGAGGGAGAGAATGAAACATGCAGGCCTGGTGTTTCAATTCACTCAACTACCACAGTTTTTTTTTTTAGATATGATGTGAAGGAGATGAAGGCGCACGAATAAGAGGCAACGGATACTCCTAAGCTCTTGGGTGGGTCGAGTACACAACACAACAACTAAATATATAAACAGCTGAAGAAGAAAAAAAATAAAACATACAAACATCTACGTCAAGCAAAACCATTATAACGTAAAGAAAATATCCGAAAGGCAATTAGCCCAATAATGCCCCTTTCAACGTCTCTAGTGATTTTGTAGAGTAATTCTCTCAAACTAGCAACAGTCCGCGCGAAACAATAGCTATAACGTCTATATATTGGGTAAGAACGGCTAAATAAAGGATTGTTTTCTTTTTTAGACACTATACTAACGAGAACTGTTAGTTTTCGTCATTATATTGGGTAAGACATTACTGTATTCGCTCATTCTACGTACGTGTAACTACCCACCTATGCGTGCGAAATCCATCATTTGAAACAAATTTTTAAAGGTAGATATATAAACATAGCTCCCCATCCCGTACCCCTCCCCTATCACGCCGAAAACAGAAAGGTAATGTTGAATGTTTTAACATCATCCGAATACTCTAACCCATACAGGTACTTCAAAAAGGTGGTTAAGCGAGCTTGTTGCTACGTACGCACAGTAATTTGACTCGTTTCTGTGCTGTTTGGAATAATTATGCATACGAGTACACCTCAGCAAGGGGTACCGTGTCCAACCGCTTTATACACCAGCGATTGAAACCGCGAATATTAGCGATCATTTGAGAACGAGGTACTGTGTCGAGCACCTGCCGGATTGCCCTTTTCCGAAAATCGTTAACGGTACTAAGCGGGATAATAACGCATCCGCGACACAGAGCTGACAAGGAAAAATGAAGAAAAATATCCAACGGAAGTAAAAAAAAATAGCGTGAGAAAAATATATTAGCTAGGTGAAGCGACCGTGGTACAGAACACACTCCCTCACGATTTCCTAATGACCTCGTTTCGAGGGATTTGTCCGATAGTCGCTAAGTGCGCACAGGAACCCACCTCTTCACAAAAGCAGCCATCGCAGATTCGCATCTTTCTCCTCAACGACTCTCTCCACTCGCAGTTGCCCCCCCCCCCCCTTTTTTTTTTCTAACCCTGCTACAACGACCGTGCTGGTTCATTTTCTCATTCGTTATACTTACCACCATCCTATTATCGATTGGCGCTCCTGTTGCTCTGAAGCTCGGATACTGAACGACATCCAATCAAACAGCCGAAAAGAAAATGTATAATAAAAACAGGATAGGTTGAAGATTACCGCAGAATGAGGTTAAAAAAAGGGCACACACGTTTGCTGCGTGGTGCTCACTTACTAAGTGGTATAACTGAAAAAAATATCAGGAGGAAAATCAAATCTTCAACTGCCTCTAATGGGCTCACGTAACAGCCCTGCATGCAATACGAAGATTATGCGAAATCAGGCAGGTCAATAGTGGTAATTCGCGAAATTTAACGCGAAAAAACACACACCTTGTAACGTTTTAGTCAATCCTTTTACTGATATGGTATACGACGATGTTTTCGCAAAAATAAGGCGCCGGCTACTCCTTGGTTTTGAAAATAGCTGAAGCTTGAATGCAGACTAATATACTAAACAGTGATTATTTATACATTTATATGAACAGTGATTATTTATGAGGCGAAGGCCTCATAAATAAAGAAGAACATTAGCAAAAACTCATTCCCTATTATTTAAGAAGTGACATTGACAACCTTTGACGAAATCCACACTATACGTCGTGACTATTATTTCGGTTCGAGTAGGAATCACTAACCTACTTTTTGTTTCGTCTCAAGCCTATTTGCAGTGTTAATACGCAATCATACACATAATATACCACCTTGGTAAAGACTGTTTGTTGCTACTGAAAGCTCTAAGAGATTCATTTGGTACTCTCTCTCTCTCTCTCTCTCTCTCTCTCTCTCTCTCTCTCTCTCTCTCTCTCACACACACACACACACACACACACACACACACACACGCACGCGCGCGCACACACGCACACGCACACACACAGAGAGAGAGAGAGAGATAGAGAGGGATTATATATATATATATATATATATATATATATATATATATATATATATATATATATTATATATATATATATATATATTATATATATATATATATATAGCTTTCGAGTTACTAGTCAGAGACAGAGAGAAAACTAAGGTTCTTTCACACCGAGATGCCTGTATCAGCACAGGAATTTTCAGGCGTTCCGGACAATATACTGCCCCTTTAAAAAACTCTGCGTAGGTTTCGCCATCGTCTCGAACACCCCTTCACAGGCGTCACAGAAGTTAAACACCTCTCCCACTGCTTATTCCTTGTTCTTGCCGTTACTCACCTCCATCTTTCAATGTCACTTCAGGTATCTGTTCCTCGTGGACCACGCGAAGAACGAAAACAGAAAAAAAAGGAAGAATCAAGCCTTCAAGACAGGCAGAGGGTGGAGAAGTCACCGATAAATAAACAATTGGTATCTCCGCTTCGGCGATGGTCCGTCCGAAGGAGCTTCAGGGTCGGATATAAATTGAGGGCGATAATTTATCGATATCGGACAGCTCGGCGCAAGCTGGCTCCAAATATTTCCTTCGCCTTTCTTATTTTTCTTCCTCTACTTCTTTCGTTATTTTTTTTTTCTTTTCAGACACGTCCTCACGCGTGCCCCAGAGACGTCAAGTATCCGAGCAGGCTCCGAGCTCCGATGCCGTCCAACTAAACGCTGTCGAGCTTGACACCGAAAAATTCGCCTATCTGTTCTTTTTTTTTCCTTCTGCCTCTATTTTCGCTCCTTTATCCATTCTCACGACAAAAGGTGGTAAACTGCAAGTACGTGTTTTTAGCCTCGCTGCCTTTCTCTACTTATTTCCGTATTTCTTCTTTTTTCTCTCTCTCTCTCCAGAGCGACTAAATGCAGTTGATCACGAATATAAAATCAATTAACTTCTACGATTAATATTAGACGCAACGGAAATCGGCTAAACTTCTTCTGACAAGCTATTTCCGAAAAAAAACGGAAGGGTTTGATCCCCTCGCATCTGTTTTTCTTCTCCCTAAGCTGTACGTACACACAAAAAAACCAAGAACGTCGGTAGAGCCAACGTATTGTTGTCCGAAGATGAAAGCCGGGCGCGGCTACATCACGGTGAAGACGCGCAAAGCCAAACATAACACAGAGAGAGAAGGAATATAGGAAAGCTGGGCAGGTTAGCTAGACTACGTCCACTTTGCTACCCTACGCGTGGGGAGAGGGGAATAAAAGAGCGAAAGAGAGATAAAGAGCGAATGAGATGCACACTGCACACCACATGCGCATTGCCGGGTTTCACAGCCGGTTGCCTGACTCTCCAGTAAGCCTTGAGGAGACTGGATGATCGCCCCTTTGCACGGGAAAGGTCTAGGGTGCATGTTCTCCCAGTACATCAGCTCAGAAAGTCACACGAGCCCTTCTGCAATCCTTCAAGGCCGAACGCTACAAAATTATTAACATTGAAGGCAGAAGGAGCGAGGTAAAGAATAAACATTCATAAAGCTATTATACAGTGTCAGTGCGCGTCTTCCAGGGAGCGAAGAAAAAAGAAGAAAAAGAAAAGTCTTAAAGAGATCGTGATTAAGCCGTTCCAGAACAAACTACGTTCAAAATACGCAATTAGAAAATTAGAGTGAAAGAAGGAGCATTTAACCAGCGTGAACTTTCCAACGACAAAGGAGCGTCGTTCCTGATCGGCCAGATAGTTAAACTATAGCGTGACAAACAATGCGCAGTTACTGCTCCAAAGCCTGAATTCAACCGAAATTTCATGTTCTCAGCCGTCAACACGGGGCCGCTCACTGCGCAATTACGTCAAGCTCCTCCCCTTCCTGTCCTTTACGTCTTTTTGTTTTTTTTTTCAAACAACAGCGCGAAACAGCTCCGATCGCCGTCGTAGTAGCCTCCTTATTCTCCATTCTGTCTAATTTACACATACCGTAATGAACAATACTACTTAGAACGGGCCAAAATCACCACAAGCAGTACCCCAAGAAAAAAATGAAGGCCACGCAGTCGCGAAACAGTTCTTATTCCCTAAGGACCTTTTTATTTGATAGAGAACTCGAGGAATAACACTTCATTGGGTCGATGCGCTCGCAAGTAATTAAGATAAATAAACTTCAGACTCATTCAGGCGTACAGACCGTTATACATTGGGCAAGGCATACATTCCGAAGCTCTTTTTCTCTTCCCACCGAGTGCGAAACGTAAGCGCGCAGCCGACCGGCCACATACATAATAGATGGAAGAGCCGTCCGGATCAGCAGGCGCCGCCTTACATCGAGGACACACAAAGGCATGCAAGGGAATGCACGAGCAAGAATAAGACTGTAACGACACACAGCGGCCGCAGGAACGAAATAATGTAGGCTAAGAGGGCTCTAAAAGCCAATTTCGGTGCCTCTGTACGAAAGAACAGCAGCGTTTTCTTTGGTGAAGGTCCGTGGCCGGATGAGGCGGCTCGCACAGGAACCGAGCCGCGAAGAAGGCTTTCCCGACAACCGTCGTCGCCTTCGACATAAAACTAATTTCGTCAGAGACCTCGCACTTAGAGCGACGTATAAATGGGAAAGGACTAGAGAAAATAAACACGTTGGTAAAATTGAGAACTATATATATAGCACGCAATTCAGAGACAAAAAATGCAGAACAGCCAATTTGCAGCCGGCCAGTGACGAGGAAGTAAAACAAAAAAAAAAATTGAAGTAGCAAGCTTCATTTGCACTATAAATCACCGAAGCACTTGGCGTTTGTACGCGTCACACCCCCATTTGCACAAGAATGAAAGGAAGCAAAAAAGTGAAAAGTACCAACGCGATCATTTCAGATCAAAGATGTCGGAAATTTTAATCAAACACAATCGGTAACAAATAGTTTGAGCACTACAACGCATTATTTATTATTATTATTATTATTATTATTATATTATTATTATTATTATTATTATTATTATTATTATTATTATTATTATTATTATTATTATTATTATTATTATTATTATTATTATTATTATTATTATTATTATTATTATTATTATTATTATTTATTGCTTTGTGCCCTGCAATATTAACGAATCTGCGATGCAAGCGCCGCATTAACTGACATGCGAGCAAACACATCCTTCAAATATTATTCAAGGACAATCACTGATTGAACGACGGAATTCGATCACACACTTCGCACTCAACGCCGAATATGACGGAATCGGTATGCGGACAACCTATGAGACAACGACTGAGCCTGATGAAAAGTAAAAGGAACACTCAAGAGATGAGGAGGAGGAGGAATAAACTTTATTGTAAGAAACCAGCAGGTTTAGGTGACCGGGCCTATAGGCCTCCCATGAGGGGACGTCAAGGGCTTGCCTCATATTCCTGGACGTGTACACAACTTCCCACTGCCGGTGCTGTGGCACTCACCCGGCAACGCTTCCGCACATGCCGTTGGAGTGCTCGGCACAGTACAGGCACACTCAAGAGAAAAAAAAACTTTTTTTCTTTAACATTCATAAAGTACAATTCCACAATCCGGAGAACGCTCTTACCGCCATACGACGTTTGATAAGCGAACAAACACAAAAAAAGAAAAAGAAAAAGAGGTTAGAGAAGCCACTTTGCGATTCCTGCTCCAAACACCGTGACGTCGCAGATTTTGACAGCGTCTACAAGGTCCCACATGGTTTTTATTCAGTAAAAAGGAAGCACACTGTCAACCGCGGGGCCCATAGACCTAATCGAATTCCACTAAGCCGATGCCGCGAAAATACGAAAATTACTTTTTGAAATCAGTAACGCGAAGTGTGCTGCTGGCGCAAAATTTAAAAATATTTTGCTGTCCCACACAACTGAAGCAGCGAAAAATCAATTACAAGACATGACAGCGACGGGTACTATCCATTTAAGCACAAAACATACAGAAACATCAGGCGCAGGATTCGACAACAAAATGACGAAAACAGCCACAGCACATTCGTAATCTAACATTGGCGATCGCAATATGCTGTCTGCAGCTTAGACGCGAGGTGCATAATAAAGCGCGGCGTCCCGATACGGCCGTCGCAGCGTCGACATTCGCGGCAGCGTGTCAGACGGCCGGGCCACGCGATGCCGAGGTTATTAAATTGGCGCCGACAGGAACAGCTCGTAACGACCAATGCCGAGAACCAAAGTCAAAGAAAACCCGATTTGTTCGGCAACCACGAAGCGTCGTCTGGCGGCCCACACACACACACACGCATACACAACACCCACCGCGCGAGCACGCGAAGTGGTGACAAATGACATCGCTCCCCATACCGCTAAGGGAATCCATTTGATAGCGGAAACACGCTCCGCCAAGAAACAAGCGTCGACGACGGTTAATGCTCTCTCAGACCGGAGGAGATGCGAGAACAGTGTCTGACGCAGAAAAAAAGAAATCGCCAGAGCCGTTGAAACCGCGGCATTTCAAGCAGACAGACCGACCATTCCGTTGTGGAGAGGCCACCACGTTCTCGTTTTGTACGCAAAAAATTTCGAGAGGACTATTCGTCATCTTGTCCTCGCGTAATCCACGCTAACTACACCAAGTGAGATAGCTTTTCTCGCTACCTGCGTCGCAGTCATTCACTTTTGAGTTCGGCATTGTTGCGAACGACGGACCGATCCCGCCGAAGCCACCACTGTTGCGAAAGACGGCGACGCCAACACGGCCCCGGAGGCGCCACTGCTTTCAACTCCGCCGGGAAGGTCACCAGCCGTTTGGTAGCGTATGTTTATCAGCTCGCGACTGCTTCTGCGCAGAGCCGATAAGACGAGCGGACGAGACGACGGTGAGTTAAACAAGGTTTATGTACAGCATATATACAGAGGCGTTACAATTTCGGCACTGGGGCCGACAGAGACTCGAAGAGCCGAGCTCTCCTCTCTAACACATAGGTCAGCCTTTCGCCTAAGACCGCTGACTCGCATACATGTCGGCCCTCCGACATGGGGTCTCCTCGCTCATAGGAACGCCGATCGCGACGCGCCGCAGGGCTTCTTTTATTTACACCGGGTCCAACCAAAATGTCCAATCAGAAGCGCCGCTGGTCGTCAGAGCAGATTCTTCCAATGGGGTTGCCGCGCCATGCGTCAGACCACCAGACACGAGAACGCCGGCTCGCTGTCACGTGCGCCGCTGACTCAATGCACGTGGGCGAGAGAGGCGCCGCGCGTGTTCACGCCGTTGAGATGTTCGCGTCCGGGCGGACCGCGGGCTGGCCTTGACCCAGATTGCCTTTTTCAGAGGCACGGACGTTTGACGAGGACTCGCTGGCATAACAGCACCTTCGCCGCCAGACAATGCACCGGAAAGACGAGCTGCTTCCACGGGGCTCGGATGTCAGGTGCGCTCGTTCGCCAGGTCCCTCCAGGTTCGCCTCCAGGGCCATGGGGAGAATACAGCTCCAGACTGTTCCGGGAACACATCCCCTTTTTGACGACGGATCCCAGCTCCACTGGCTTGTCGCCACAACTTGTCGACCAGCTTCACTCGTCTCTTCTGACCATCTTCGGTTTCAGCACTTGTCGATGGTTCTGCAACTTGCTAAGAACGGTTCGACAACAGACAACACACGACACACGCAAGTGCCCTCGGTCACCCGACAAGACACCAGACAAAGTATAGTACAACATATACCTATCTACGTGTTTATCGGAATTTTGTTCCCTCTACATCAAGAGGCACATGTGGGACAAAAGACCCTTAAAGTAAGAACTTGAATTTTTCACACTTACAACAACGCAACGAATTAGAATACCACATGAAGTTGGCCCCTTGAGATCACTCTGAACGAGAGCGCTCAGCCCAGGTCGTGATGAGGTCAAAATTTTGCCCCGAATCGCCAGCCAGAAACCGAAAGGCTGAGAAGTTACTAGCTGGAACGCACTGCTCAATGCACCTGCATTAGCGTTTACCTTTTCTTTTTTTCTTTAGCGAACGTCAAAGTTGCGCTGTGGAGCAACATGCTCCACTTCAGTAACCGGCCACTTTTAGGCGACGATACCTATGCGGCACCAAGAGCGGCTCACACTTGCGACGTTGCACAGGGGAACAACGATACGGCTTGCTACTGATTGACTCCTCACCGCTTAGCTCGATATCGTGTTCGATCACCGTCGTGTTTCCGGGGCGGTCCGAAAACACGTCTTCAAACTCGGAACCAATCTTTCTCAGGTCCTCTTTCTCAGGTCCTCCTTCACTGAAGCTAGGCTCTAGGTTTATCTGCTCCCGGATTACTTTCGATCCCCCTTCAATTACCTCACTAGAACTCAAAATCTCTGCTTCCTCTTCCTCTGAAGCATTCAACAACCGATTTACGACCGCTTGATGTTGAACGCATGGTTTCATCAAGTTGTAAATTTTGTCCGGCCGCCTTCCTAATTTCACTTCATAATTTGAATCGCAAGGCTTCGATAATACTGTGGCGGGCCCTTCCCAATCAACCTCAAGCTTGTTCTTTTTGAACGGCTGCAGCAGCATTACCTGACTCCCTACTTCAAAAGCACGCTTCTTCACCGATTCCCCGTAGTGCTCCTTCGACAGCACTTTTGCCGCGTTTTTCTGGCTTTCCACTAACGCTTCAATTTGGCTTTCCACTAGCGCTTCAATTTGGCTTTCCACAGCGCTTCAATTTGGCTTTCCACTAGCGCTTCAATTTGGCTTTCCACTAGCGCTTCAATTTGGCTTTCCACTAGCGCTTCAATCGAGAAATCCTCACGTTGCTCTCGAATGAGCGTCTCTCGATCAACTCTCGGCAGCTCGCTCCAACTTTCCGCTACAGGCGAGAGCGTTGCAACCCTCTCGCTCTGACTCAATGGCGCCATGTCGTCTCCCCTTTCTCCGGAAACCGCGCAGCTAGGTTCGGCGACGGGCCGCTCGCGTGACTGCTCACATGACTCATGCGGAAACTTTCCTTTCTGGGGTTCCGTCGACCCGCCGACAAGGTCACTTGAGAGTTCACCGCATGGAACCAGATCAAGCTCCCGCGAAAGCTTTCGCGCTTGCGATCACGTGAGGGCCATGCACGCTAAGTTGGGGAAGAACGATTTGCCCTGCTCTTTGAGAAGCTGCTCAGACTTGTTGGAGAAAAGATATGGAAAACGATCATTTAGCGCGGCAGACACAGCTGCTTCGGTGCGAAGCTTACCGAACGGGCCTTCAATGACCACCGTGGCGATTGGTAAGCGAACACTCTGCACCTCGGCGACTTGCCTGATCCACGCGCATTCTCCTGTGAAGTCATCCGGAGACACCAATGAAGGATGGACAACGTCCATGGTTGCCGCTGAATCTCTAAGTGCTCGGCACGTTTTCTCATTGACCCTAATTTCTTGGAGATACGGCTCCAACAACCGCATGTTTTTTCCTGATTCTCGGATTGTTGCGAAGGCAAATTTTTCCTGACAGTTTCTCGCGATGTGCCCTTCCTTTTTACAGTTGTAGCAGATTAGCGGCTTCCGTTTGTTTTCCGATTCGAATGCCTGTGTGGTAGAAACCTCACTCGATTTCTCCGCTTTTGTTTGCCCTTCCCCTACACTGTCCTTCGTAAGAGACGGGTCCTTTTTGAAATTACGGTGCGGAACGGGTCTCCGTTGATCAGGTTTCTTTGAAAAGCCCTCTTTTCTCTCATCCTTTTCAACGCGCACTGCCCTGCTGTGCAACTTTCGGCGAGTATAATACTCCTCAGCTAACTCTGCTGCCTTGTTTAGCTTTACTTCACCAAGTCTGTCCTGCAGCCAAAGCCTGACATTATCCTCGATGCAGCGGTAGAATTGCTCCAATGCAACGCATTCCACCACTTTATCGCGGTCGTCATAAACACCTTCGCCCTTGGGCCATTCAATTAAATCGGCTTTAAGACGAAACGCGAAGTCAACGTGTGACTCATTCCCCTTTTCAGCATACCGGAACCTTTGCCTGAAAGCCTCGGGTGACAACTTATAACGTCTCAAGAGCACTTCCTTAACCTCGTCATAGCTCTCAAACGCTTCCCTCGACAAGCAAGTTAATGCGTCGGACACTTCGCCGGGAAGAAGAGCTAACAGGTTCTGCGCCCAAAGAGACCGCTCCAAAGCGTTTCGCTCACAGACGTGTTCAAACTTGACGAGGTACTTCGCCATGTCCTCGCCTACTACGAACGGTGGCAGTTGGTCCCGAATTCTAAAACCGCTGACCTGAGAAGCTACGCTAGGCGCCTGCGAACACTGTAGGATTGCCAATTCTAGTCGTTTCAACTCGAGACGCTCCTGTCTCTCGGCCTCCTCGCGACGTTCGCGCCTTTCAGCTTCTTCGCGTTCGCGAGCTTCGCGCCTTTCAGCTTCTTCGCGAGCTTCGCGCCTTTCAGCTTCTTCACGTTCGCGAGCTTCTACTTCTCGCCTTTCAGCCTCCTCACGGCGTGCTTTGATATCCACCCAGGCCTCATCGACTTCCTCAGCCGACACTCCCTCATCCTTCATGATCTCAAGGATCGCTTGCTTTCGTTTCGCACGGCCCAAAGTAATGCCGAGTTCCTCACAAATTTCGATGAGTTCCTTCACTTTAAGGTTCTCCATCGTTCACACTAGCCTCTTGCTGTTTGCCCCTGTTAAGAATCTACTTGCCGTACCCACTATAAGCCTACCAGCAAGACGCGCAAGCAATTTTTCACACTCCCGTGTTTACCCCCTCCGCATTAACTTTGGTTTCAAAGCACTTCGACTTTGCTTGAAACGATCAAAGCTCACTAATGCTTCACACAGCCCTTCTCTAAACTACTACAACCTGAGCTAGAGCAGTCTGGTGAACTGAGGGGAAAACATCAGGCACTCACCGCATCGATGTCGCTGACGCCGGCCGATCCCGCAGCTGCCAACCACTGTTGCGAACGACGGACCGATCCCGCCGAAGCCACCACTGTTGCGAAAGACGGCGACGCCAACACGGCCCCGGAGGCGCCACTGCTTTCAACTCCGCCGGGAAGGTCACCAGCCGTTTGGTAGCGTATGTTTATCAGCTCGCGACTGCTTCTGCGCAGAGCCGATAAGACGAGCGGACGAGACGACGGTGAGTTAAACAAGGTTTATGTACAGCATATATACAGAGGCGTTACAATTTCGGCACTGGGGCCGACAGAGACTCGAAGAGCCGAGCTTTCCTCTCTAACACATAGGTCAGCCTTTCGCCTAAGACCGCTGACTCGCATACATGTCGGCCCTCCGACATGGGGTCTCCTCGCTCATAGGAACGCCGATCGCGACGCGCCGCAGGGCTTCTTTTATTTACACCGGGTCCAACCAAAATGTCCAATCAGAAGCGCCGCTGGTCGTCAGCGCAGATTCTTCCAATGGGGTTGCCGCGCCATGCGTCAGACCACCAGACACGAGAACGCCGGCTCGCTGTCACGTGCGCCGCTGACTCAATGCACGTGGGCGAGAGAGGCGCCGCGCGTGTTCACGCCGTTGAGATGTTCGCGTCCGGGCGGACCGCGGGCTGGCCTTGACCCAGATTGCCTTTTTCAGAGGCACGGACGTTTGACGAGGACTCGCTGGCATAACAGCATTCACCGTCTTTCACCGGGCCAGACGAAACGACAATGCATCAAGGCCTTCAGTGATGAATAAGGGCAGTACATACTTCCCCTCACCACATAGGTAAATAGTACGTCTGAAACTCGTCACGTTGATAAAACAAATAACAGGTAGAATAAGAAAAATAAAAGTACATCTGCGGTAGATGCCAGCGTAAGCCTCGCATACTAACTCCTTCACAGCTCTGACTGAAAGCTAGCAATATACTAAACGCGCCTTCGCGCAGGGCATGTTCTCGCATAACACCGGCCAATATTTCCCGCCGCGGTGGTCCAGTGGCCAACGTGCTCGGTTGCCGACCCGCAGGTCGCTCGCGAGATCAAATCCGGGCTGCATTTTCTGTGGAAGCGAAAATGCTGTAGGTCCGTGTGCTCAGATTTGGGTGCACATTAAAGAACTCCCAGGCGGTGAAAATTTCTGGAGCCCTCCACTACGGCGTCTCTCGTAATCATACGGTGTTTTTGAGACGTTCAACCCCACAAACAATCAATCAACACCAGCCAATAACTGGCGTATGCATTCGAGATACCAACTGCTAAACATTTCTTCGACGTCCCCACATGCACGTGACGCAGTCTCTGACGTCATACGGGCACGTCCCACAACAACGATCTCGAACGCCGACCGGCTTCACTCCCACGACAACAACCACGCAGTGCATGGGGCAATCTGTATCAAATTGAGCGCGTATAAAAACACAGCCGAGGCGATTCGTCGAAACTTCTTTGCGGCAAAGCACACGTGCTGCATGCGGCGCTGACAGGAGGGAGAGGTTTCCGGGCGCGCGGCAAGCTCGCTCTTCAAATTCGAGCCTGAAAGGAGCGGCATCTCGAGGGGCGAAGCGCCACTGCATGGATGCATCCCTCCAGAGGTCAAGTGGATTCACCCGATGCCGCAGGCTCTCGTTATACGGTAGCAGGAATGAGCCCAGTCGCCGGCACACCGCGCGTGCTCTCCATGGACGCGAGCGAAAGAACAACAGCAAATAACACACAACAACAAAAAAACTACAACATACAAACACAATAAAAATACTGAGGTATCGCGCTGCAAGTGGTTGGGATGGGGTGAGGCTGCTCAGCACTCCCATGAGCATCTTGAGAACCAAAAACGTTGCATTTTCATTCACCATGCAGTCGATACAAGAACAAACAAAATTAATAGAATAACAGACAGTTCTTAATTAACCAGCGATATGGTCGCTCGAATGCGTTACGCAACTGCAAGAAGTGCTTGCTCTTTCGACTCGCACAGTTTTATTCTTGTTTATCACTTTAATGTACTAGACTGAGAGAAAGAAGCTTCTACGATGCCCTAACCAAATTTTCGGAAGTCTGCGCGAGCTGCTTGCGCGGCGAGATGCCACAAAAACAAATAAGGCATCTGTTTATTATTATTATTATTATTATTATTATTATTATTATTATTATTATTATTATTATTATTATTATTATTATTATTATTAATACTGCACAAAGAACACTGCTGTCAAACGCCATATTAGCGAATGGCGCTTTTCTGCACGCGTTATCACCAAAACAAGCTAACTAAAGCGCCTATGTCACTTTGCGCCGGAACATTTCCGCGTGAGCTTGTTGAGAATCCTCCAATGGATTTCCTTTGTCCTTTTGTTTGCCTAATCATGCACACAGCTCGGGAGACCATATCACTTGTCCTCGGAGCAAGTCGGGCTCACGCGTTCGGTGACGCATAGTGTCCTAGGCTCCTATGGATGCAGCCACTCCAATAGCGTCTGCTTTGTCGCGCCACCCTTTATTCTCAAGTTGGTACCACACGTAAGAATGACCTTACACTGCTCATGTTACGTTGTTCGCGTTGTCGGTGTCACAAGTGACATTCGAGGCGTCCCTGAATATGCGCCTTTTTTTCTTTAAATTGACCGCTAGATTACGTTGAAAAGGGTTTGAGTTCGTCGCTATCAAATAGGCGGCTGCGTAGACGTTTGAGAGAACCACTGTCTATTATGAAATTTCCAAAACGAAAAGTATTAGGCGGCCTATATTCGTCCTGTCGCGACAATAAATTAAAAAAAAACACGTTTCCCGGAGAGAACAAGTGCGAACAATCAACTCACTTCGTATAGGCTCGCCATTACTAGCAAAGGCGTTTTATTAAACGCATTTCGTTTAGCGTACCAGAAACCAACTCCAAATCTTGAAGAAAAAGACGGAAGCCCACTGCAGGAACGACGACCGGGTGCAGCAGTCAGCTATCTCTTCGCAACACTCTTCTATTAGGCTCACACGCGCTTTGTTCTCACTTTCTTCGTGTCAGGTGCTCCCGTCGAGTTGACAAACGGGCAAACGTTCCTGCTGATCATCAGCACCGCGCAAGCGACTGAATAAAGGGCGCAGCGGCAAAAGGCGAGAGAGAGAGAGAGAGAGAGATTAATGAAAGAGGAAGAGACAAAAAGGACGCTATTTTCTGCCTCCCGTCGCGGGGGCACGGCTCAGCGCCTTTAGGGATCGGGGAAGGGGAAGTAAAGATGATAGGAAGAAGAGAGGAAGGAAAGAAAAAGTGAATGTCATGGCAAGAGAACGTCTTGTCAGTACAGTCAGTAGTGCGAGTGAAAAGAGTCCGTCTATAAGGCGGCGAGGTCCGCGCAAGCACAGAACTCGAGGAAGGCTCGGAGGGCTTTCGTCTTCGAGCGCGCGGGAAAAAGTATGTCTTCCATTGTTTCGGCAGGTAGTCCAAGCAGACGATAGCGGCTTACCAGTGCGCAACGCTCAGTGGCCAGGTCAGGGCAGGAGCAAACAATATGCTGCAGCGTTTCGTCATCACCGCACCTTCGGCACGCTGGCGATGAAGAGCGACCCGCGGAATACATGCGTGCCGCAGGCCAAGCACCACAGAACACGCGCCGCGGTTATTCGAATGTGTGGGCGTACACGCGATGTTCAAGGGCTCGCGGCACTGCAAGATCAACCGCAGTGGGAGAACGACGTACAATGGATGACGCCAAGCAATGCGGCGCACGGACATGTCTCGTTATACGCATTTAGACCACGGCTGCGGATGGGACGTGATCCCATCTCCCAGAAAAGACACCTAGGAGCCGAATGAAAACGAAGAAAGCAGAAGAGACTGCGCCCTTCGACCGGGTCGTAGCCCCAGACACGGGAGAACGCCTCGCGGAGAGCCAGCCTCTCACAGTTTAGGAGGAGAAGAAAAAAAAAAATCACGCTGTTGTTGGATGCTGCAGTATGTATATAACCTTACAGCATAACTGAAAGATATGCTTCGCCACACAGGCACGATAGCAGCATAGTTAAATCTAGACGTAGACTTATGTGCATCACTCATCGAGTATACTGGAAGTCTACCAAGAGGTCTTAATTACCTTCAAGAGACACAACTGTATGAAATTATGTTCGACGCAGATTTATTTTATGAGAAAATGCGTTGATCGAACAACAGTGACATGGAACTTAAGGCTACTTTGATCACAAGAAAGCAACTTAAGAACAACGACTTTCAAGAACTATCAGACCTTATGAGGCATGATCACACGGCCCCCGTAACATTGACGACATTAAGGATGCTTATCCCGCTACTTATACACATTAAAATTTCCATCTGAAAACTCTTTTTCGCCATTCATATAAATGAGGCATTAAGAAGAGAGACAACCTTATATTTGAGGCAACGTTACGCTCAGTATCCGCTGTGTTCGATCCTTCATTTTTTTTTTTTTTTGTTATCCCTTCGCAGTGCGGGCGTGCGCGCTATAATGAGCTCTGGCCCCGACCGCAACACACAAGCCGCCACGGTTCGATGGAGCGGTTCCGGGAGTGAAGCTCTGGGCACACAGCGCACAAATGACCCGTATCCACCACCGCATCACTTCTCTCCTCTGCTTCTCATGCGGCCCCAGCCCAACCTGGTAAGTTAACCGGGTTCTCGTTCCGCAGCCGTCCACAGCTGTGCAGAGTTCAGTTCTTCTGCCGGGCCTTAACAAACACGGTTAATGTTCACGGGAAACATCGCGAATGAATAAACGTCAGACGAAAAGATGTGGACGCACTCCGAACACACTAATTCACGACTGAATATCACTTCACTATGAAAAACATACATACTTGAACGAAATTGAGTATGTTGGCAATGGCAACTACTATTCACCAGTTTCCCCACAAACACTTAATTGTGCAATAATCGAAGGATAAAATGAAGTGACGTGACAAAAATTCACCGAAAATATAGCACATTTCTGAAGCGTGAATAATTTTAGTAATGAAGAAAAAAAGGCTACAACTATTTCCGGCGTTCTTTTGCAAATCAACAAAGCTCAGTCATTCATGACAACCTTGACATACTAAAAAAGTACAAAAAAATAGCACTGACGTCATGCCCTGTGCTCTTGAAAGAGATACAATGCGAGGGGTACGATGTAACACAAGACGTATAGAAATGACAGTTTCCTCGAAGTGTCGCAACATCTTTCCATAGAAACGATTCTTCACAATGTATATTGCGACTTATCGCGTGGCGATTCGGTGTGGTTGTGAACTCCCATGCGAAAGCGCGGGTTATGCCAAAAGTGTTTTTGGCCACTTAGGATGAACTTTTGTCATTGTCAACAGACTCGCAGAGGTCACCTATCACGCATCACGGAGAGTGGTCGACGAGCTGCCAAGACCCATGTTGCCCGTCTGAAATTGTACACGCCAAGACAACTCGATTGACTCGTCCGGCGGCCTTCGTCTGCGCGGAGAGGAATGTTGCACACTCGGACGAAGACAACGAAGACTATACGGTGAACGCGCTTGCCGCTCCGAGTTAGAATAGAATAGGAGGATCTCTAACTAGTCGGCCGCTTCTGAGCTCACCCTCACGACCTACCAAACGGCCCCTTTCAGCCTTTGCTGGTCTCCTCTAAGCGTAACAATATTATTTCAAGGTGTGAAACACTTTATGCACTCGGGTTGTCGGCGTCTGCTGTCGTCACCGATCACGGTAAAGCAAGTGGCAAACGTGACGGCGAGTTCACTCAGGAAAAGCTCGCGAGAGAACAACGCCCCCGAGTGGCAAATAAGACGACGCGTGGGCTCACGACGAGTTCGGTGTCTTCCCACACCACCTTTCCACGCAGAAGTTCTAAGCTTACAGCTACGCAGACAGCTGCCCGGGTTGTAGCAGCACGCCAACGGTCTGGTAGATATCACGGTGCATCACACCATACAATTATTTCCTCCCCTTCTCGTCGTTAACCTCTTCAGCACCAAAGAGCCGTGAGACAATTCCTCTGCGATGTGCCTTCCGAGTTCCACCGGGCCTCGGTTGAACGGCTCGGGAGGTGTTGCGAGATCATCATAGTAACCCGGACCATAGGGTTCCTTTTTACGTTATATATATATATATATATATTATATATATATATATATATATATATATATATATATATATATATTATATATATATATATATATGTCTTGAAAGTCTTCCTGGATTCCGGTCGAGTTATAAGTCACCAGAAGAAGCGAACGAGCAAACGAAAAACGATGCTTTATTGCCAACGTTACGGCCGGGGACCGGCCTTCTGGCCACGACCGCAACACACAAGCCGCCACGGTTCGATGGAGCGGTTCCGGGAGTGAAGCTCTGGGCACACAGCGCACAAATGACCCGTATCCACCACCGCATCACTTCTCTCCTCTGCTTCTCATGCGGCCCCAGCCCAACCTGGTAAGTTAACCGGGCTCTGGTTCCGCAGCCGTCCACAGCTGTGCAGAGTTCAGTTCTTCTGCCGGGCCTTAACAAACACGGTTAATGTTCACGGGAAACATCGCGAATGAATAAACGTCAGACGAAAAGATGTGGACGCACTCCGAACACACTAAATCACGACTGAATATCACTTCACTATGAAAAACATACATACTTGAACGAAATTGAGTATGTTGGCAATGGCAACTACTATTTCACCAGTTTCCCCACAAACACTTAATTGTGCAATAATCGAAGGATAAAATGAAGTGACGTGACAAAAATTCACCGAAAATATAGCACATTTCTGAAGCGTGAATAATTTTAGTAATGAAGAAAAAAAGGCTACAAACTATTTCCGGCGTTCTTTTGCAAATCAACAAAGCTCAGTCATTCATGACAACCTTGACATACTAAAAAAGGACAAAAAAATAGCACTGACGTCATGCCCTGTGTTCATGAAAGAGATACGATGAGAGGGGTACGATGTACAAAACACGTATAGAAATGACAGTTTCCTCGAAGTGTCGCAACATCTTTCCATAGAAACGATTCTTCACAACGTATATTGCGACTTATCAGCGTGGCGATTCGGTGTGGTTGTGAACTCCCATGCGAAAGCGCGGGTTATGCCAAAAGTGTTTTTGGCCACTTAGGATGAACCTTTTGTCATTGTCAACAGACTCGCAGAGGTCACCTATCACGCATCACGGAGAGTGGTCGACGAGCTGCCAAGACCAATGTTGCCCGTCTGAAATTGTACACGCCAAGACAACTCGGTTCACTCGTCCGGCGGCCTTCGTCTGCGCGGAGAGGAATGTTGCACACACGGACGAAGACAACAAAGACTACAGTGAACGCGCTTGCCGCTCCGAGTTAGAATAGAATAGGAGAACCTCTAACTAGTCTGCCGCTTCTGAGCTCACCCTCACGACCTACCAAACGGTCCCTTTCGGCCTCTGCTGGTCTCCTCTAAGCGTAACAATATTATTTCAAGGTGTGAAGCACCTTCTGCGCTCAGGTTGTCGGCGTCTCCTGTCGTCGCCCATCACGCTAAAGCAAGTGGTAAACGAGGCGGCGAGCTCGCTCAGGAAAAGCTCGCGAGAGAACAACGCCCCCGAGTGGCAAATAAGACGACACGTGGGCTCACGACGAATTCGGTGTCTTCCCACACCACCTTTCCATGCAGAAGTTCTAAGCTGACAGCTACGCAGACAGCTGCCCGGGTTGTAGCAGCACGCCAACGGTCTAGTACATATCACGGTGCACTACACCATACAATTATTTCCTCCCCTTCTCGTCATTAACCTCTTGAGCACCAAAGAGCCGTGAGACGATTCCCTCTGCGATGTGCCTTCCGAGGTCCACCGGGCCTCGGTTCAACGACGGCCCGCGTGGTCGCCGAGATCATCATAGCGAACCCGGACTATATATATAGGAGATCTAACAGACAATATTGCCAAGGAATGTATAGGGTAAGTTATTAGAACCAATGTTCTAATAACTTCCCCTACACATTCCTTGGCATTATTGTCTGTTAGGTCTCATTGTATTGTGTCAAAAACACGCAAAAACGAGCCCTTGGGTATACACTTTTTTCCCATATGAGTAACGCCGTCCTCCCAGTGGTATTGATGTGACCTATAGGGGGTATGCACTTAACGTCACCCGCGAAGAATGCGAGTCGCGGTCGCCATTTTCAAGGTCCGCGCGTTCGCCGTAGGCGCTGTGCCCGAGATCCGTACGGCGACTTGGATATGTCTAGAGACCTCCAGAACACCTCCACGCATGCCCGCCGAAGTTCGGACAGCAGGACACACCTAGAAGCGGAGCTTCGAATTGGCGCGGAGATAGTGTGGAGCTGTTTCTGTACAATGTATAGGCAATAGACGCCGCCTCACATACACGGTCACCCCGCTACGGGAATCAAACCTGCGTCCTCATTTTTTTTTTTGTCATTATGCAAGCGAAATACAAACGTCGTACTGCTTCCCAAATAACTCTTTGCTAGAAAAGCCCGCGAAAGGAGAGAATAATAAAACTGCTAAAAGAATACGTATGGCGGGCTAGAAGAGCGTCAAAACGAGGAGCTAAAAATACAGCTTTATAGAATTACATCCGTGCGGGTAAATTCTATTAGGAAATCGAGGGCAGTAAACGAACAGCATTCGCAACTGCTCACGCCCCAATCCTGAACTGTTTCCATCCCTAGCATTCAAACTAAATGCCAGACATGTGTGGCTCCCTTCCGGTTACCCTAAAGAGGAAGCCAGGCGCGATCAGAGGCAACAGATGAGCGTCTCAAAGAAAAAAAAAAAGAAGCGTGCAGTGGAAATATGGCGGCGGTAAATACGCCTTTCAAAGAACTAGCAGCGTTAAAGACCCTGTAATGGACGTCCTGCGATATTATACAGGGAACGACGCGACACAGTATAAGAAAAAAAGACGGAATCGTAAATAATTTGATGGTTCTCGCGGAAGTGATCGGGGTTATACGAAGCGAATTGATGTTCGTGCGCGCTAAAGAGGCATAGATTGCGGGCGAAGTAAACAAAAACTAAAATAAACAAAGAAAAAAAATAAGAAAGGAAGGGGTCGTCAACGTCCTTCCGATCTCACCATAAATTACGCGTCTGCGGCACAAAAGCGTACGACTTACTTGGTCATTCGGTCAGGCGACCACGATTTCGAGGGGAAACGGTTCCGCATCAACATAAATTGACGTTTATAAACCTCCGCCTAAAAGCAAGGGCTATAGACAAATACGCGTAAGCTAGCAAGGCTGTGTGAGCTCTGCCGGGATTCGTTTAACAATATCTCCCTGCGTCAACCACCATTGGCGATGGGCAGACACGAAAGGAAGCAAAGACCACTCGATAACATCACTGCGAGGGTTCCAGCTGTGTTTATTCGCCCAAATGTTATATTTTACGCGCTGGAAATAGTTTATACGTTTGTTATGTTTCGTAATGTCCACGACTGGTTTTTAGCGCAACGCTCGCGGGTGAATGCTTAGGCGTCATAGGATCCACAGAATCCCAGTGTCTTTTTAAGCAGAGAGTGTCATAAGTCCGACTAGAGTGAAACAAGCTCGACGGTTCTCCGACGTCACGCTATACGCTGAAAAGCGCCCTTGAAAGCAATATAGTTTGCAGCAAAATATATTCATCGCAGCGGACACGACGACATGTGTGGCCCACTTGCGTAACCATGGGGAGGAACGGGAAGTGGGTGGCTTGAGTCTAGCTTCAAATGTGCTTTACAGCGAAATATCATGGCAACACTGCCTGAATTTAGTGCTGTGCTTGTGCTACAGCAACAGCTGAAAGAACAAAACGTACCGCAACACGTTTACCGGCATCGAATTATGAGGCCGACTATACCGATGTCGCCGGCTTCCAAGGGGGCTCATTAACTTCGAAAGGGCAGGCTAATGAGCAGCACCAGTGCGTGCTGCTAGACTCCTGTAAGGCTGACTCGCAAAGTGGTCACGCAGCAGGGATGTGAAGTGATTAGTTCCAGAACAGAGACAGTGGCTGCAAAAAAAAAATGAAAAAAAAACGATTCGCCCACTGATTATACTTTTTTTTTAACCTCTACTTTCCACTTGCTCCACCGGCCACTGTTTGCCGGATATTGTATTAACCAATGCTCATTCAGCGTTAATTCAGGACACCCGATCCCTATTTCCAGCGTTGTTAAGCACTTTCGTGAAGGAAAACAAGACGTCCACTGTATTGGGGACAGCGGCTCGCCACTTAATGAGACTGACTACCGAGCCCCGCGCTTTCAAACTTTCCGTGCTGTTGCCCTGTCGGGACAAGCACGACCTTCGCTTCAGTGGTGCTCCTGTGTAAAGTAAGATTGATTGATTGATTAATTGATTGATTGATTGATTGATTGATTGATTGATTGATTGATTGATTGATTGATTGATTGATTGATTGATTGATTGATTGATTGATTGATTGATTGATTGATTGATTGATTGATATGTGGGGTTTAACGTCCCAAAACAACCTTATGATTATGAGAGACGCCGTATTGGAGGGCTCCGGAAATTTTGACCACCTGGGGTTCTTTAATGTGCACCCAAATCAGAGCACACGGGCCTACAGCATTTTCGCATTCATCGAAAATGCAGCCGCCGCAGCCGAGATTCGATCCCGCGACCTGCGGGTTAGCAGCCGAGTGCCTTAGCCACTAGACCACCGAGGCACGGCTACTTAAAGTGAGGGCGACATCCGTTGAGACGTAGAGTATCAGAGTGTGCGTCCACAAGAAAAAAAAAAGAAGAGAGAGAGAGAGAGAGAGATAAAGATGCAAGGAAAGGCAGGGAGGTTAACCAGACGCAAATCCGGTTTGCTACCCTGCACTGGGGAAGGGATAAAGGGGAGAAAAGAGGTTGCAGAAAGATGAGAAGGTACACACAATCACGAGCACACTCGGGGAGCACACACAGTCTACAGGCGGTCACTCAGGTTTGTTGATTTGAGGTAAATTAGCAGTGCTTTAGTTGCTTTTTGCGCAACTGAGGCAGATGCCCAAGGTCCTAGTATCTTCTGCACACAAAATGGTCCGGGGTCAAGTCGATTCAAAACCATCCGGAGCTGGCATCGCTGTGTGTCGTAGCAAGCGCAGCTGCACAGGACGTGTTCGATGGTCTCTTGAGCTCCGCAGTAGTCGCATGTAGGAGTGTCTGCCATACCAATGCGAAAGGAGTACACCTTTGTAAATGCAACACCCAACCAAAGGCGGCATAACAGTGTCGCATCGGAGCGGGAAAGTTGTGATGGTAGCTTTAGCTTGAGGGAAGGATCCAGTTCATAAAATTGGCACCTTTGGAAGCTGGTAGACGACCAGAACGTGCGTGTGAGATCTCGAGCCAGCAGGTAAAGTTGTCTTGCTGCATCATTCCTTGATAGAGGAATCGGGACTACACGGGTTTCTTCATGGGCTGAGCGGGCTGCATCATCGGCTAATTGATTTCCGGTAATACCGATATGTCCAGGCAGCCATTGATATATAATATCATGCCCTCGTGCTAGAGCTTCATGATGGCAATGTCTTATTTCTTGTACCAGTTGGTCATGACTCCTCCTACGCATGGCAGACTGCAAACTCTGAAGCGCTGCCTTCGAATCACAGAATATGACCCATTTTCCTGGACGTTCTTGAACGAGATATTGTAAAGCAGCCCTTATAGCAGCAAGCTCTGATGCCGTAGATGTAGTCATATGCGACAACTTAAACTTGATTCTCATTTCTGCAGCCGCAATTACAGCGGCACCTGATGAGCTGCTGGATGAGACGGACCCATCAGTGTATATCTGCGTTCGGTCTAAGTACAACTCATGTAATAATAGCAGTGTTGCTTGCTTCAATGCTACTCTGGAGTGACTGCTTTTCTTTTTGATTCCCGGAATTTCTAGACGTACTTGCGGCTGGTCGAGGCACCACAAAGGACAAGCCGTTCTCGCAGCTGGCGTATATCCTGATGGAATGCTGTTTAGGTGCTTGGCTATGACGTCTGAAAACGTAGCACGTGGTCTTCCGGAAGGTAGAAGGGCCAAGTGCACTGGTCGGGGACACGGCTAGCATGTCGAATGTGCGCTCTGAGGCAATCCACAACTATGTATGTCCTGACCGGATGGTCTTTGGCAAGCATGATTGTGGCATAAGTAGAAGCGCATCGGGGCAGTCCTAGGCAGATACGCAGTGCCTGACCCTGCAAACTCTCCAATGAATGAGTATTCGATTTGCAAGTGTTAGTCAGTACCGGCAAGCTGTAGCGCAATAGACCCAGAAATAGGGCCCTTTACAGCTGTAGCATGGAGGCCACAGAAGTTCCCCATGCTTTACCACACAAGAATTTCATGATATGTACAATAGATAGCAGTCTCTTCTTCAAGTACGCACAATGTGGGCTCCACGAAAGACTTCTGTCGATTATTATGCCCAGGAAACGATGCGTCCGTGCATATTTGACACTCTGCCCATTGATGTAAACAGGGTATGGCGTCATTGGTTTGCGTGTAAACGCCATCAACGCGCACTTCACAGTTGATATATTTAGGCCTTGTTTCTGAAGGTAGGCTGTTGTGAGGGTTGCTGCCCGCTGTATTCGTGCACGCACCTGAGGGCGAGTAACTGCAGCACTCCAGAGGCAAATATCATCGGCGTATATGGATAGGCACACCGACTTTGGCAGAACCTTCACCAGACCAATGAGGGCCACATTGAACAATGTGGGGCTTAAAACACCTCCCTGAGGTACTCCGCAGTAGGTGTAATGTTGGGCAGTTGTACCCTCATATGTTTGTACAAAGAAACCCCTGCCAGTTATATAATCTTTTATCCATTGAAACATTCGTCCACCAATGCCCATTGCTGCGAGAGAAGTGAGGATGGCATCGTGAGCTACATTATCATATGCACCCTTCACGTCAAGAAAGAGTGCCACTGATATGCGTTTGCGCCTTTTTTCTTGTTGAACAAATGTCGATAAGTCAAGGACACAGTCAATGCAGGAGCGGCCCCGACGAAAGCCTGTCATGCAAGAAGGGTATTTGGTGTATCGTTCCAAGTACCACTCGAGACGAAATAGAACCATCCTTTCCATCACTTTTCCGAGGCAGCTTGCGAGGGCAATAGGGCGATACGCTGTCAAGTCCAATGGTGATTTTCCCGATTTCAAAAGTGGTATTAATCGACTTATTTTCCATTCTCGGGGAACACTGCCGCTGAGCCAGGAGTTGTTGAAGCATGTTAAAAGTTCTTTTCTGGCTTTTTGTCCAAGGTGTCCCAACGCACTATAAGTAATACCATCAGGACCTGGCGATGACATGCGCTTAGAAGCGACTAACGCACCTTCCAGTTCTTCCATGGTGAACCATGGAACCAGTTCTTCCATGGTGAAAAAAAAAAAGAAAGTAGCAAAGCAGTAAGGCAGTCGCTTTAATTTTTTGTCTATTTCTAGCACCACACTAAACTTTTACGGGCCAAAAAGGTTCCGTAGCTGGAACGGCGACGTGTCGGATGCAGCCGCACTTGTTCATGATGCGAAAAAGGCGAAAGTGTACCCATTCTTCACCTATAGGCAGCCTTCGACGCACGCCTAAGACATGAGCGTCAGAATGAGTACTAACTTGCTCAATTACTTATGAATGTACGGGCATGTAAGCATATTGAAACTCCCTGCACACATTTTGTGGCCGCGATTGACCAACGCCGGCTCTCGTTCTTCTGACACGAACAGTCCGAGCACGACCACCTTCACCCCGGCGACACGGGTGAAGGTGGACCCTAGGTTCTCAGGACATTGCCCTCCCTCCAAGGCTTCTCGTTGGAGCTTCCTTGAAGTGCACAGTTAAGAGCAAGCGTACATCAAAATAAAACGAAATCACAACCAGTATAACGTTAATGTTCTCTACTTCAATCACGTCGCACCGGGAGGTCGGCGTTTGAGCGCTAGTGAAAACCTGATGTCAGATGCATATACAACAACCCAAGCTGCATCTTCCATCGGCCAGTAGTACTTCGTCCGAAATGGGCAGACGCTTGCCGTTTCGCTTTATTTAGTTTTATAACACTCAGCCGGACAAAAACAATTCATATGAATCGGAGCTGTTCTACCTAAAATTCCTTCACTGCTCACTAAAGGATCTCTTTGAAAGTTTCGCAAGTGTACTACAACCTTATTTAAACACGCATTATGACTACCCCTACTGAAACCTGCATTCGAAAAGGAAACTATCAAGGTGCCGACAACACAACGCATGTGTATATAATAAGAGCGAGGTTTGTTGGCGCCGGGAAATCATTACACAACGGATCCTCAATTACACCACTCATGGTATAAAGCAAATAACACCAATAAAGCGCTTAATGGAGTTGAAATGCTGAAAAAGAAAGATTACGTACTTCAGGAAAATGCAAACCGAAAACAGCGCTTATGAATGCTGACAGCAAGAAGCATTACGTGTCAGTTTCCCGTTTACTTTTAAGGTTCGCCAGAAGATCGGACATAGCAAAATATTGTCATTAGGCTTTACCTTTCTCACATATTTGAAGCAGGAAAAAAAGAAATTAAACAAGTACGAGTCACGCCAAGAAATAAATTTGCACGTCCATATTCTGCAAACCGGAATCTAAGGAAGCGAAACAGCAGCAAACTCACGCGCACCGGGCCGCGGGCTGACAGGGAGTGTCGCTCACAGGCGTACCAGCGTTACGCTAGATTTGAGGCGAAGACGAAGCTCTTGTGACGACACTGCAAGAGCTTCGCCAAAGGCAGCGAACCGTTGAAAACGGCGACGAAATGCGGGATATCTTAACAATGATCTTCCAGGAAGGTAGAACCAAACAGCTGCACTTCGGCGCAACATTGACGACGTGCCGATGAGGCGAAAACAAAACCGGTGAAAGAAAAATAAAGAAAGAAGAACGTTGTAAACAAAAGTGGGAACCGTCAGTTGGCGAGGAAAGCTGAAACGGGAAAGCGGACGATGCCCGGCTGAGCGGCAGAAACGCAAGGACGGTTATGCCGAACAGCTTCGGCTCGAAGAGACAACTCCATCGGTAAGAGAAGAAAACGCTACGGGCCGAGAGAAAGATGCGATAAAGTAAACAATGAGTTCAACAAACGGGAGAGCAAAAAAAAAGGTGTAATAGAAACGCACAAAGCGGGCCCGCCAGCGATTTCGACATCGTACCGTGTCTTCTATCGCCGGAGCGGAGCTGCCGTATCGTGACGTCCAATAACCCGAGCCCTGCGAACAACTGACACCCCGGAGCGGACAAGCCGAGCGCGGTATAGAAAGGGGCAGTACAAGCGGTTGACGGCCAAATAAAGCATTGTCAGGCAGGCTATTACAAACAAAAGTAGTGACGGAGCCAACTCGCTGTGTCTGAAAAAGCGCGCCCCTTTCGCAAACGGAGGATGTGCAACGACTGCAGTGACCTTTGTGCACCCGGTAACTACAACAGAATCGTGCCGACGAAACTCAAAGGCTAACCAAGACGTACGATTCTCCCCACTGCAAGATAAAGGCGCGCGATCCAGCGTACACCCCGTGATTCTCTACGCGGGCCAAAGTACGCGTGAGCGATGAGAGCCGCCACGTGCTCACTGCGTCATCTTGCTGATAATGCTGAAAACACGATAGCCCCCCCCCCTCCCCACCCGAGATACCCGCCAACAGTGGAAAGTGGTAAATACGAATATCTTGCCGTTTGAACGTTGAAGGAGGTACCTGTCGGTGGCTCAGTGGTCAACACCTCGCCTTCACGACGCGGAGGTCCCACGTTTGATTCCGCTCGCCGGAGTCTTTTTCTTTCTTGCGTTTTCATATATATATATATATATATATATATATATATATATATATATATATATATATATATATATATATATATATATATATATATATATATATATATATATATATATATATTGTGGCAAAGCCTTCGAACAGTGGGTCGGCCTCTCCAGTGCCTTCTAGTGGGTCGCCCTTTTCATAAGAAGAGCAGCTCGTGCAGAGAGTCGGTCCCCGCATTGACTGTCGCTGTCGTGGATCATCAACGAGTGTCCGCCAATAAACGTCTTAACAATTTGGTGGAGAGTGCTGAGAGTGCTGTGCCCTTCAAACATCTTTGGTTCGCATTCGATGCCCTTGGAGCTTCGATCCAGTACCGTGCCTTCTACCATGCACCAGGACGCCGCTCAGCAAACGCTCCTTCCTACGCCGACGCCATGTCCCGGTGTCCCCCGCATCCGCGACCCTCCTGTCTTCACCGGCGCGGATGGCACCGACGTCGAAGACTGGCTCGCCATGTACGAACGCGTGAGCGTCCCCAATCATTGGGACGAAGCAGCTGAACTCGGTAACCTGTTTTTCTACCTCGCGGGTGTGGCCGGAATGTGGTACAACCACGCATCTGATTTCCCGACTTGGTCCGCTTTTAAGACCGCTGTCGTCGACGTGTTCGGCCGTCCTGCCGTGCGTAAACTGCAAGCCGAACAGCGTTTACGTGAACGAGCACAGCAGACCAGCGAGTCCTTCACAAGTTACATCGAGGACATCCTTGACTTGTGCAAGAAGGTCGACCTGAACATGTCAGAGGCTGACAAAATCACGCATGTTCTAAAAGGCATCGCCGACAATGCCTTCACCATGCTCCTGGCCAAGAACCCTCACACTGTGGCAGAAGTGATTACATTATGCCAAAGTTACGACGAGCTGCGGCGGCAGCGCTTGATGACCCGTCGACCGCCACCACGTGATGCTGGTCTCTCGGCTTTGTCAGCAGTTCCTGACCACACAACCTTGCTCGCCGAAATCAAGTCATTCGTGCGTGAGGAAGTTGCCCGCCAGGTCTCTTTACTGGCTTTTGCTCCACCGCAACATGCGCAGCAGCCATCAAGCACACTTCTACCTCCGCTCCGCCGAGCCATTCAGCAGGAAATCGCGGAGGTCGTTCCTGAATACCACCAGCCGCCTCCTGTATATGCGCCACTCAGCTACGCCCAAGTTGTAGCCAGGCCGCCCCCACCGATTTCTGTGACTGGTCCCCTTGGTTACACCGAAACTATCGCCAGGCCGCAGTCCTTTGGAGATACTGTGCCGTCCACATATGCCGACGCCATCCATGTGCACCGAGCGCCGCCAACTATGCAGTCATATCAGCAGCCGCCTCGCCCATCGCGTTCTGCGACATGGATGCGACCAGCGAACCGATGGCGCACTTCTGACAATCGCCCCATCTGCTTTGCTTGTGGTTGCGTCGGTCACGTAGCACGCTATTGCAATCGTGTGCAGCAACCGCAGGTCGCCTCGAACTTTCCCAGCCAATCAAGCCGCTCTTATGACCAACCGCCGCCTATGTCACCGTCGTCCCGCCCCGCTCCGTCTACCCGCCGTTCACCATCTCCGCGACGTCGCTCACTGTCGCCGATGCGGCCACGTCCACTCGAGGGCGACCAGGAAAACTAGTCGTCGCAGTCCACGAGGCAAGGGCTGCGACGCTGTCGAACTGCGAAAGCCCTCAGGAAAGCCCATAGAACGTGATAGACGTACTTGTGGATGGCGTTCGTGCATCTGCCCTTGTAGATACTGGAGCCGCCGTATCCGTCATGGACGCAAAACTTAGCCGACTACTGCGCAAAGTGACCACGCCACTCTCCGGGCTCTCCCTCCGTACAGCCAGCGCCCAAAGCATTCACCCTACAGCGATGTGCACAGCCCGCCTTATGATTCAGGACGTGATGTATGCGGTCGAATTCATCATAATTCCTTCATGCTCTCACGACGTCATCCTAGGATGGGATTTCCTCTCCCGCCATGACGCCGTCATTCATTGCGCACCAGCAGAAATAGAACTCGCCCAATTCTCTTCTTTGACGCCGGCCGACAGTCCATCTGCTGCAAGCAAGTTACTCGTCAGAGATGACACCCAAGTGCCTGCAAACTCGTCCGCGACGGTGTCGGTCTACTGCGCAAGCCTTTCTGACACCGCTGCACTTCTTTCGCCATCTCATCGTGTTTTCATCAGAAAAGGCTTGCTGGTTCCTTTCGCGACCGTGCAACTCACTCACGGCAGCACCACTATTTTTGTAGTGAACTCATCCCCGTACAGCGTTACGTTGGTGCGAGGGGAATGTCTCGGCAGCGTGGAACCCATCGAAGACGAACAAGTTATGGATCAACCCGATGACATGCACTGCTCAAGTTCCAGTACGCTTAGTGCTGTTTCGACATCTGCTTCATCATCCGATGATGTATTCGGTCCCTCCATTCCCGACAACCTTACGCCAGGCCAGCGTTCCCAGCTTCTGGGCCTGTTGGAAGAATTCCGGTCTTCTTTTGATGTCGCCCAACCTTCTCTCGGCCGCACGTCCACCGTTACGCATCGCATCGACACAGGCACACAGCCACCACTGCGGCAACGTCCATATCGCGTATCTCCCACAGAACGCCATGTAATCAACGAGCATGTCGACGACATGCTTCGCCGTGATGTTATTCGACCCTCTAGCAGCCCCTGGGCTGCTAGAGGGTGCTCCTGTCGTTCTCGTCACGAAGAAGGACGGTTCTGTGCGGTTCTGTGTGGACTACCGACGCCTTAACAAGATCACTCGTAAGGACGTGTACCCACTACCGCGGGTAGATGACGCGATTGACAGCCTGCAAGGAGCAGAATTCTTTTCATCCCTCGATTTGCGCTCAGGGTACTGGCAAGTGCCTATGGCTGAGGACGCTCGACCGAAGACCGCTTTTGTCACCCCCGACGGCTTGTACGAATTCAACGTCATGCCGTTTGGGCTGTGCAATGCGCCCGCCACTTTTGAGCGCATGATGGATACTGTTCTGCGTGACCTGAAATGGCACACGTGCCTGTGCTACCTCGATGACGTCGTTGTTTTCGCTCCGGACTTCTCGACGCATCTTCAACGCCTACGGCATGTTTTAACGCGTCTGAGTGACGCCAGTCTGCAACTGAACCTAAAGAAGTGCCGATTTGCAGCTCGGCAGCTGACAATACTCGGCTACGTCGTGTCCAAGGACGGAATTCTCCCTGATCCAGCTAAGCTTCGGGCCGTGGCCGAGTTCCCCAAGCCGACATGCGTCAAAGAACTGCGCAGTTTCGCAGGGCTGTGTTACTACTTTCGGCGCTTCATTCGAAACTTCGCGACTATCATATCGCCGCTGACGAAGCTCCTCGGAAGTAACGGGCCTCTCCATTCGTGGTCATCACAGTGCGACGACGCTTTCACAACGCTCCGTCGTTTGTTGACGTCGCCTCCCATACTCCGCCACTACGACCCTACGGCCCCTACAGAGGTACACACGGATGCCAGTGGTGTCGTCCTTGGCGCTGTCCTTGCGCAGCGCAAACCAGGGTTCCCGGAATATGTCGTGGCGTATGCAAGCCGTACGCTTACTAAGGCCGAGACTAATTACACCGTCACCGAGAAGGAATGTTTGGCAATCGTCTGGGCCCTTACAAAGTTCCGACCTTATTTGTATGGTCGCCCATTTGATGTCGTCAAAGACCATCACGCACTATGCTGGTTGTCGTCATTGAAAGATCCCTCAGGCCGTCTCGCCCGGTGGGCACTTCGCATGCAAGACTACGACATCCGCGTGCTGTACCGCAATGGAAGGCAACATGCTGACGCCGACGCCCTGTCACGCTCTCCCTTGCCTGACGACAATGCCCACAACTCAGCGTCTGACCTTGCCATTTCTTCCATTGGCATTCATACCATTGCTACTGAACAGCGCAAGGATCAATGGATCGCCTCACTGATAGACTTGCTGGCTGATCCATCCACTCGCGCGTTGCGTCGTCAAGCCCGCCATTTCGCCATTCGCGACGACCTCCTCCACAGGCGCAATTACAACGGTGACGGCCGCCAGTGGCTACTAGTCATACCTCGCAGTATGCGCTTTGACATATGCGAGTTCTTTCATTCCGATCCGCAATGTGCGCACTCCGGGGTATCGAAGACTTACCACCGCATTCGCCAACGGTTCTTTTGGCGCGGCATGTACCGCTACGTGCAGAAATTCATTCGCTCATGCATAGATTGTCAGCGCCGAAAAGCTTCAACGCACCAGTCACCGGTAGGTCTGCAACCTCTACCTTGCCCTGCCAGGCCCTTTGGGCGCGTTGGCATCGATTTGTATGGGCCACTTCCACTGACGTCGGCTGGTAACCGCTGGGCCATTGTCGCTGTGGACCACCTCACGCGATTCGCCGAAACGGCCGCTCTCCCCGCGGCTACAGCGAGCGATGTGGCCTCCTTTCTGCTCCAACGATTCATTTTGCGACACGGTCCACCCCAGGAACTGCTCAGTGACCGAGGCCGCGTCTTCCTGTCTGAAGTCGTTGAAGCCATTCTTAAAGAGTGCAACGTTGTTCACCGCAAAACTGCTGCTTACCACTCGCAGACGAATGGCCTCACCGAACGCTTCAACCGTACGCTCGGCGACATGCTCTCCAAGTACGTCGCCGCCAATCACACAAATTGGGATTCCATTCTACCCTTCGTCACCTACGCATATAATACCGCCCCACAGAGCACCACTGGTTTTTCACCTTTCTTTTTATTGTATGGAAGGCACCCGTCGCACACCAGCGACACGATACTTCCGTACAAGCCAGATCCGTCTGAGTGGGCGCCTATTTCTGCTACAGCCAAGCTTGCTGAAGAGTGTCGAGAGCTTGCAAAGACCTTTACTGCGCACGATCAAGAGCGGCAAAAAAGCATTCGCGCTGACGCCAGCACTACTGCGCCCACGTTCCTCCCTGGAGCGCTCGTCTGGCTCTCGATCCCTACCACTGCAACTGGCCTATCTTCAAAACTATTGCCCAAATAAGGTCGTAGGTTCGATTCCTGCTCACGGCTGGTTATTTTTTCATCCACTTTTCTTTTTTCTTATTTACATTCCATTGGTTCTAATAACTTCCCCTATACTTTCCTTGGCATTATTGTCTGTTAGATCTCATTAATATTGTGTAAACACGAAAAACGAGCCCTCAAGTATACACTTGTTTCCCTTATTCATTAACGAGGGTCTCGTACTGGCAGACTTGGTGCCTTTAGGTTGTATACGAGGGACTATTGGTCAGCTGCCAGTTAGTAATAATTTCACGTGCTACGTGACGCCTAACAGGCTCATAAAGAGTGTGCCACACTCGCCGCCATGGCTACTAGTGGCGCTGACTGACACTCCCACGTTTAAATTGACATAGATACCCAATAAACTGGCTGGGGGGATAGCTGTCGTGGTAGCTCAGTGGTAGAGCATCGAACGCGTTATTCGAAGTTCGCAGGTTCGGATCCTGCCCACGGCAAGTTATCTTTTCACCCACTTTTCTTTCTTCTCATTTACATTACAATTGGCCTAATAACTTCCCCTATACTTTCCTTGGTATTATTGTCTGTTAGATCTCATTAATATTGTGTAAACACTAAAAACAAGCCCTTAAGTATAAATTTGTTTCCCTTATATATATATATATATATATATATATATATATATATATATATATATATATATATATATATATATATATATATATATATATATATATGCGGTGCATGACATCGACGCCGGCGTCAGCGGCGAAATTCAGCCGAGAGTGTCCATATAATTGCTATCGCAATAAAAGGCAGAGTAAACGCGCTATGTTTGACAGAAAGTTTGCCACGACAACGTAGCGCACATGACCATCCGCTGATACACCGAGAGACCACATACTTTCGAAGAGATATTCACTGGGAATCACGCTTGCGCCTGGTTCTGACCTCTGCGCGGCAGTTGCGTGAAATAGCACATGTTAAACGATGCACTCGCCAAAATACCAGAACTAAACATTTTCTGTAGTTGCAAGATATGCAAATGAAGCTGTGTAAACCAAGGAACAGAAACTGCGCATGCAGAGAGCGCACAGCGCCAAACATCGAGGCAACATAGCGACTTTTATCGATTGATTGACTGATTGATTGATTGATTGATTTTGGAAAGCAAAAATATAGCCTTTAATCGAATTGTGATGACTTCGGTACAATTCTGGTCGCACAACTTTATTTACCGCATTTCTAAATTTAAGAAAAAAATTAGCGTTTGCTATTTTTTTTATTTTATTCCGTCCCCAAAGGTGTGGCACCATCGCGGTTGCGAACTGAAGCAGCGATTCACATTTAAAGTATTACGCCACATTACAGGCGAAGCGACGCTAAAAGTTCCACGCGTACATCAAACTATAAAGACCTCAGAAATGTAGAAGCGACGTAAAGGGAGAGCCTCGCGAGCAGCCTCTCGGCCCACCGGCTTATCTGCATATCAAAGGAAACTGGGCTCAACAGTCGTCAATCAAGAAGCTGGTAAAGTACGTCGCTCAATCTACGGATCCCCTATTCCGGAGTCCAGACCTTTTGAGCTCGCACAGCATCGCATTCGCGCAGCTCTTTAATGGAATTAGAACGACTAATGGAATTGATCAACGCCACACGCAGCAGCGAGGAAACCTCAGAGCACGTCGCGGAACAAGAAGGCTGTAAACAATGAACTTTGTCGCAATAAAGGCTCCCGGATGCTTTTCTCCGTACTGCGCAATAAAGTGTAGCCATAAACGATTTCGGTTGAAAAAACACAGTTCTTTTTCTCTTATTCACGTAAAGCAACAAACCATGGCCAGTTTTCTTAGGTGCAGATGCGGACTGGAACTTGATGCACATACATACGTTAATTCTTTTACGTTCGCAGACTTTATTGTTAGTAATCTTACCATGATGAAGGATGCGCGTATTGAGCACCTGTCGGATTCCAGTAAGCAGTAAAATGAGGAAACAAGCTGAGCATCGATCGTGCCGCAAATTTCGCCGAAAGCTGGACGATACCCAAGCAGAAACTATCGACGAGAGTCAACAGCCTTTCGGTGACAATGTCATAAGCACTACTCAGACAATTGATTGGGAATGGGAGGGCGCTACAAACGCCACCGTGCCACTCCTGTGTTCTCGCTATTTTGTTAGCATCACTAATACTGTTAGAACCAGGATCTAAATCGACGTGCCGATACCAATAGCGTCTGAAGTGACGTTTCTTCCCAGATAGCGTGACTCTCACGTATGTGACACCAACCGGAAGTTCCGCCACATTGCACTAGTTCGGCGTATAAGGCGGACCAGCGGCTAAGTCGGAAGGTCGCGGGTTCGATTTCGACTAAGGCGGTCGCATTTTGGTGGATGCGAAATGGTAGAGGCCAGTGTATTGTGCTGTCTTTATTATTATTATTATTATTATTATTATTATTATTATTATTATTATTATTATTATTATTATTATTATTATTATTATTATTATTATTCAGCGTATGGAAACGTGTGTCTTTATATCAAAGGTTCGAACTACTTCCGTAGCCTGTGGCTGAGTACCCGTATATAGCAGCCTCGAGAAAGTGTCGCGAAGCGTGCGGCGAAAGTTAGGGCAAAGGGGCCACGGAGCTTGACGTTCAGCGGGCTTCAATGCATGCATAATGTGCAGACGGCGAGCCAGCACCCCCACAAGCTGCGCGCGTTGCTTCGAACTTTCTCGATCGAAGGACCCACGTTTCTTTCCCTACTACCGCGTCTATTCTTCGTTCTCGTTTTCCCTGCATTTCTTTACTCTTGAACTATACGCCAGTGACGCGGCCAGCTCAACCGAGGCCAGACGCATTTTTCGCAGGTGACTAATGCAGCGCGCGGGTTCAACCTGTGCTATTGCTTCTCAAAAACTTGCGTCTATTCAAAATTCATTATCGTCATCCTCAGCATCATCATCTTCATCATCATTTTCTTCTTTATCTTTCCACTCTTCTTCGTCTTCTCTGTCTTGGATAGATAAAAATAACGGTGCGGAAGAGCTGCCCGCACGAAAGAAACAGCGTAAAGCCAATGCGCAAAGCCAAGACGGAAAGGCATGGCCGGCGGTCTGTCCGCAGACCACTGTCATCACACGGCGATACATAATCGTGAACAAGGAGACCCCTAGCTTATACTCAAGAAGGTCAAAAGTAGCGTAACAAGGCGTTCGATAAAACACCATTACACGTCTGACGCATGGCCGCAGCACCGATTGCCGCAAACATGGCGTAAACTTCGGATGTGGCTCCACAACTGCTATAGCTACAGCCGACTGTGCGTTGGCGAAGCACGGACAGTAAGACGGCCGTGACCTACACTGTCAGCAAGACCCGATGACAATACGAGCCGACATGATCACTCAAAGCGCAATCTTCACATTTGGTAGCGGAAAGAAAAGCGTTGAAAGTGAAGTGACAAAACCGAAATCAATGCAAATATACTAAACATGGGGAGAGGGGTTAAGGGTTGAGAAGGATAAAGATGGCAGTTTTTTCAACACGAACTTAGTAAAGAATTCCCGAGCCCCCCCCCCCCCCCCCCATACTCACGAAAAAGACAGAGAGAGAAACGTAATTAAATTTTCCGTCAGCTAAAGGACAGCACGGAAAATGTGACTTCACTCCAACAAAATAAAAAAAACATGTCGCAACCGCAAAGCACTTCAGATCCGAAATCAATTCGTCAGAACGCTGCCCAATTCACTAAATGGAGCCGGCTATTTTCGCATTTCTCGGCGTAGATCTCACGCTTACTGGCCCTTCGCAGCAAGCGTGTCTATACCGACAGGGTTTGCTTACTTTTTTACGGATACCGTACAAGATCACCCCCCTGCACTGTCAAGTCGGTCGTCGGTAAATCAAGAACGAATAACTATGTACGAGCACACAGACAACTGTTTTCGACAACCTGACTCATCTGGAATATTCCAGAAAATGACGCATGCAGGAGAACCATGCAAGACGGGTGGTTCTCTTATCATATCGGGAAAGATGCGCTTATTCTTCGCGATGAGAGAAAGTGTCATTTGAGATCTTTGCTTCGAGAAATTTCATTTCTACAATGGCTGCACTTATCGTTACGTTTCCCGCTGAACCATCCATTCATCGAAAGAAAAAAAAAGTGACGCGGAATGAGGGCACGCCCTGCACACGCCCGACTGCCACTGTTTGCCGATTCTGAAGAAAAGCGACGAAGACGAGAGAACAAAGGCGGAGCGATTGTTGACCCAGCGAATGTAAAAATGCTCGAAAGAAAACTGAACTCGGTCAGTGGCTGCAGCTGAACAGCGCAAAGTGGCTCCAGAGTGCACGGTTGCATCGGTGGCAAAAGGGGCGGGATCACTTTGCCCCGAGGGATGCGAAGCTCTCGCGCAAAGAAAACTTTCGAATGTGCTACAGAGTGTGAGAAAGTGGGGCACAAGATATAAAGAAAGTGAAGGTGCCTCTGCCTCCTGCGACGTTGTCCCCTTCGAAGGTCAGCGTCGTTGGGGCCACACGCAGGTGACTCCAGCGTTAACGGTCCGGCGTGCCTATAGGGAGCCTTCATGTGCGCGCCGGCTCCCTAGGCGTGCTTGTATATGAGTTCCGTTACTCGGAGGAAATAGCAACAATATAGCCAGTGAAGCGCGGCTTCTCCGAATTGAATTTAGCAGCAGCAGTCATACACTACGTTTCTTTATAGCACCATAAATGTTCAAAAAGAAAAAGAAATTAAGGGTTGTTTTACGCGATATCGGGGGCTTATAATATACACTGCGTCGCTAACGGACAGAGGTTATTAATAACTAACTTGATTGTTCTCTCTCTTTCATTCTCTCTACCTAATAAAAACAACTGGCATTAAAGCTAAGGTAGGTAAAGCGGACTATTTGTATGCTTTAACTGTAGTGAAGTAATAATTACATAAATAGACAGGTGATAAAGTGGGAGATAATAATTGATAGTGTTTGACGTCCAAAAAATGAGGATGTGATTAAGAGAGGCGCCGTAGTGGAGAGCTCTGGAAATTTCGACCAACTGGGGTTCCTTAACGTACACCTATGTCTAAGCACACGGGCTCCCAGCGTTCACGCATATACCGAAAATGCGATCGCCGCGGCGGGGATTCGACCCCGCAACCTGCGGGTCAGCACTCGAGCACCATAAACAAACTAGCGTGAATGAAAAATCAACTTATCGCGGGTGGAATCGAACCTACAACCTACGCGTAACACTTCCGACGATCTAAAATCGAATGATTTATTGAATTGATTGAATAGCTTATTTTCAACATAGTACATGTCGAGGAACGGTGCGGCTAAATATAGAATTAACTCCCTGACGATGGCCCTACCCCCCAAGCACTGTCCAACAGGGTTGTGACTATCATAGCGCTATTTGCAAAAGATGGCGACATACATACAGAAATAGTACAATTGAGTTTTTTTTTAAATAATGCAACAGGTCATAGGCCACATGATGTTAGAGGTCGTACTCATACTATGAAGGCACGTAAAACAACAGATATGATTTAACAACACGCTTAAACAGGGATGTTCATGAAACTTCATACACATTGCTAAGTACTTGCGGATATTGGTTTAAGAAACTAGGGATCATGTATTTGTGTTGTTTAGGGCCGTATTTTGTTCTGCAAAGCAAAACTTCGAGGTGGCTATGCCGTAAATATATCGATTGCGGATAGTCAAGTACATGTGTGTAAACATAGATTCATTTTGACGCATCTTTCCATGTATATATGTAGCAAGTTTGAGTTTGTATAACCAATTCACTCGCCAAGAAAAAAAACCCTCGATCAATATTCTTTCTTTAGTTTGACACCACTGATCACTCGCGCAAGACATGACGTGCTATTTTGAATTATAAGCAAATCTTTCGCATTTTCATTATCAAAAACACAAACTTTCAGAAAGTACACGGTCCACTTTGTTGTAGATGCTGACAATGATTTCGAAGAAAAAACTCTGTCCATTCAACCATGGGCAAACGAAACCGCGGGTAAAGGCGTCAGTGAAACGCTGCTCGCGCATGCACGCTGCAGCGACGGGGAAAAGAAGACGGAGCACCACGTCGGGATTGCCTTCTGCTGATCGATGGATCCTACTTACAAAGAAAAGCGAGCCCATCTTGTGCGATGCAGGTGACGCCGATGTACTACATTGCGGTGGACACACTTATTCGAGGCTGTAACGCAACTATAACTTCGTAATTACAGCACAGACAACAATACTTGTCCTAAGCAATGTCAATGTGTAAGGAAATGCGCACATGCACCTATTGCGGTGAAAGAGGTACCAGCAAGCGCGATGACAACTCACATAAGAATCCATTTATAGCACAATGCATATGTAATACTAGAATGCAGTAGTGCAGAGGGATGAGGCGATTGTTTCGTAGTAGCATGATCCTTAATTCTAAAACGCTGCGTGGTTATACTTTCTTCTTATCACGTTTATACAGCATACATATAGCCTCGCAAGTCCAGAAAAAATCACGGCGAAATTAAAGTTTAAAAGGGTCGTCTGGGTCTTGTAAACTTTAAGGCTTGCGCAAAGCGAGCATATACTGAATACCGCAACCACGAAACGATAGATTATTTCTCACTGAAATATATGCCTCCTTCAAAGAAGTGGTGAGCAGACATCTGCAGACCTCTGCGTGGTCATTCGGAATACCATGCAACACCAGTGACTCGGTGGATTCACTCTGACAAGACTCGCTCCCTGGATTTCGTGCCGACCGGTTGTGCCCTCGCAATCTCCGACGACAGCGTCACTCTGGTCGACCGTCTCACCTACGAAATCTCCTGCCGCCGACAAGAGCTCTCGCTGAGTGGTGCCCCGTCCTCGAACTCCTGCGACCGTGTCCATCTTTCCTATTTTCTCCTGGCTTGTGAGATCTGGGTGTCGCTGTCCCTGCGCCACGCTCTCTCCTTCCCCCTCTCTATCTATATACCTTTAATCCTATCCCTTTAATCTCTCCTGAACCCCATCCCTCGTGAGCTACTGTTGAGTTAACGCACTCTGATGCAGACAGTTACAGGGCTCACTTTTCGCTTCTTTTCTCTTTAAGAACCACATAACACATCGACCACGATAATACTAACGACCAGTCTATACTGCTAATTATCTACAACAGCCTGCCATGGGTAGCGGAAATGTTTTCCATTCCTCAAGGAATATGGGACTGGCACAAATTCAGTGTATTAAAGAGCTGTAGCTTCAAATATTATCGCAGCGACCACTATTCGATAAAGCTACACCTAGAGACACGTCACACAACAGAAGTTTGCGCAAGTTCGCAGTTACGCACGTCGTTGTCACGTGATAAGAAGACCACGTTAAGGCGATAGTTCCGCCGATTGCTTGCAAAAGTACGGTCAGCCGTACAACACAGCTTGAAGACTGATTTACACAGCCACCTGTTTTTCTCGCGTCATAGCTGTCAGCTAAAATGGGGAATGCAGCCTGAATATAAATCACTGCACGGATTCTATTACGCAAGGGGAAAAATTGGCCACATAACTGCATGTTACACTGCAAATGTCGTCGAAAGACGATAGTCTTGCGTCTGGAGACAGTGAAAAACGTTTATTTGATGTTCTGCGCAAGAAAATCGGTGAATGGTATTCTGAAGGCGCTGCGTTAGAGTGCCTCGACGAACGAGCGCATCAAGTCACGTCACACGTGAGACATGAGCGCTATCTGGAAGTTATATTAAAAAATGAAGCACGCGGCGTGCACGCCCGTCTCTGGGGTGATAAGGTGTAGAACGCAGGGCGACGGGTAGGTGTCACCACCGCGTCGTCCTAGCTAGTCTTAGCTAAAGCCCCTCGTTAGTCTTAGCAAAGCATTGGAAACACTTGCCTTTTTGTGCAGGCGTTGCATGGTCAGCGCCGCGTGATAAACGCTACGGTCCTACGGACGGACAGACAGACAGACAGACAGACAGACAGACCAAAATCTTAGCGTCGAAGGTCCCCAAAAAAGACTATAGTCTTTAAAAAAAAACTCGGCCGCGGCCAGATTTCAGGAGGCGTGCATGCGCTGCACGGTCCATTCCCGCCGAACGTGGGTTCACGCGCCTTGGATTCCACAACCACGCGCTTCGCAGATAGCACGGTGCTCCATCAACAACGACCCAAATCGATGAACAGCGGCCATAAGTGCGGGGCGCTGTAATGCGCTCCGAAAAAAGGCACCGCATATCAAATTATGCCTTCGTCGGCCTCCTCCTGCCGCCCTCTTGCTCCCCGTTTCTTACCCGCCTGCTCTTCCGCCTCACCTCCATGAACGATGGAGGCAAATGGCTCCACTAACTTCTTAAAGCGGGGCTAACTTCTCCCCCGCTTTAAAAGGGCGAAGCTGCTTATAGCGGCACTCGTTCGTCCCTCGTAGTCGTTGTAGTATGTAACAAGTATAACATTTTGACCTCCAAGGTGGTGCCGGTGAGAGATTTCTTCTGTGCGTTGTTGAACAATAAAAAATAGTGCTCAATATACATGCCAAAGGCTGCTGATGGAGAATGAGAGTCAGGAGCATTCGGCTTTTAGTTAACGCGCACGCTGCGATCCCCATTAGCAGCTATTGGCATGTACATTGAGCACGATCTGACAAGAAAGGGTTGCTACGTTATGCTCGCTGGGTGTAACCTCCTTGGTTTTAGAAAGGTTTAGCGAGCGTTGAGCCGCAGTTCCATGAATACAGTGAACTAGTATATACCATGAACTCGAGGTGGTTAAAGGTGGGAAGCAAACCCGAAGCGCAAGCCGTAAGAAAGTGTGCATGTGCCATTTCCCGTTTAGTCCTTGAAATGTCCGCTGGATGGCGGTGCTTCTATACGGAGAATATATGATGAAAAGATGCGAGATGGTGGTACTTGGAGTGCTGAATAGATGGACGAACGGACACACAGACAGATGCACGGATGGACGCATGAACGGACGCCGGGGCGGATGCATGGGCGAACGCAGGGACGGACGCACAAACAGACGCACGCACGGACGGTCGGAAGCAAGAATGAATGAACGGACGAATGCTTCGCCCCACTCTCAATCATTCACTCCGTGAATATGCTGCAATTTTTTTTATTGCGATAGCAATTATATGGACGCTCTCGGCCGGATTCCGCCACCAGCGTGGGCGTGGGCGTGGGCGTCGACGTAAACGTCGGCGTCGATGTCATGCATCGTATAAGCATGCGTATTTATATATATGAAAAACAAGGAAAAAAAAAACCAAGAAAAAAGACTCCAGCGCGCAGAATTGAACGCGGGACCTCCACGGCGTGAATGCGAGGCGTTACCAGTGAGCCACCGAGTGTCTTTTTTTTTTCTTTATTACTGAGCAACCGAGAGGTACCTCCTTTAACTTTCAAACGGCGTAGATGTTCTTGAGAAAGAGAAAGGAAGAAAAAAGTGAGCCTCGTTATTGTCTGCTTCAGTGAGCGACACCGCCACAGGGCTCACAAGGGATGGGGGTGAGGAGGGATATAAAAGTTAGGAGTAAAGGTATAGAAAAGAGGAAGAAGAAGCAACAACAAACTGAGGGGATAGGAGAGACAGGAAAGATGGAAGCACGGTCACTGGAGTCCGAGGACGGGGTACACTTGCGAGAGATGTTGTCGGTGTCTGTAGATGGCGTAGAGCAGGCCCAGTAAGTCAGAGCTTCACTGTCGTCGAAGGTCGTCGGCGTCCTGAGATGACGTAGGGCAAGCCCAGTCGGCCAGAGCTACGGTGACGCCGAAGGTCGCGAGCGCGCAACCGGTCGGCACGGAATCCAGCGAGCGACTCCCTCTTTCAAACGGCAAGCTGTTCACTTACCGCTATTGGCGGGCGTCTCGGGGGGGGGGGGGGGACTATCATGTTTTCAGAATTATCAGCAAGATGGCTCATTGCGCGGCGGCTCTTATCTCTGGCGCGTACTTTGGCCCGCGTAGAAAACAAGGGGGTGTACGCTCGATAGCACGCCCTTACCTTGCAGTAGGGAGAATCATAAGTCTTGGCTAGCCTTTGAGTTTCGTCGGAATAATTCTGTATGTAGTTACCGGGAGCACGAAGGTCACTGCAATCGTTGCACAGCCTCCGTTTGAGAAGAGGGCGCGCTTTTCAGACACAGCGAAGTAACAACTGAGACGCTTATTCGCGTTAGTGTGTACCTGTGAGTACGTTTTGTGCGTCCTTTGTGCGTGAAAAAAATTGCCCGCAGCTTCCCTCGGGGGAACACTGAGGAGGATGCGGACCATATAATTGGTTAACGGGGTGTTAAAGTGCGACTTACTTGGGTTGATGGCTAAATTGGTTTACGTGGTTGTGAAATGGGGTGTTAAATTGCGACTTACTTGGGTCGATGGCTAAATTGGTTAACGTGGTTGTAGGAGGGGGTGTTAAATGAGTGAACACGTACACACGTATGCGAAAGGGCGGCGCTGGTCGAAGGGACGTCGATCATTGTGTTTGTGGATTCGTTGGAATTCATTTCACCACGACCTTGGACGTCGACGCGCCGTACAAACCAACCGACGAGCGGCAACTGAGCGAGCGAGCGCCGACCTTGAGTATATATACAGCACGACGGCGCATGCACTGTCAGCTGTTGAATGTTCTCGAAGCGCGACGCCACATGCGCGTCCACTGGAGAATCAGGAGAATTGTAGATGTCGAACGCGGTGTGTAGAGGAGGAAGGGTGCACAGATGGTGGAGGAGTGAAGCGCGCGCGGTGTGTAGAGGAGGAAGGGATGCACAGATGGTGGAAGAGTGGGCGACGGCGCGACGGCGCATGCGCGCGCGTCAGCTGTCGAATGTTCGAGAAGCGGTGTGGACGGCGCGGACGACGCGGACGGCGCACTACAAGGCGCGAGTATAAGATGCTCCGCATCTAAAACGCGGGGCACGTTTCGATCTGCTTGCCATTCTGCGCGTGACCTTTCAGCTTGTTGCTGTCGCGTTCATCGCTTCGCCTTCGCGGCAAAGCTGTGACTTTCTTTTTTAGATGCGGAAGCATCTTATACTCGCACCTTGTAGTGCGCCGTCCGCGCCGTCCGCACCGCTTCTCGAACATTCGACAGCTGACGCGCGCGCATGCGCCGTCGCGCCGTCACCCACTCTTCCACCATCTGTGCATCCCTTCCTCCTCTACACACCGCGTTCGACATCTACAATTCTCCTGATTCTCCAGTGGACGCGCATGTGGCGTCGCGCTTCGAGAACATTCAACAGCTGACAGTGCATGCGCCGTCGTGCTGTATATATACTCAAGGTCGGCGCTCGCTCGCTCAGTTGCCGCTCGTCGGTTGGTTTGTACGGCGCGTCGACGTCCAAGGTCGCGGTGAAATGAATTCCAACGAATCCACAAACACAATGATCGACGTCCCTTCGACCAGCGCCGCCCTTTCGCATACGTGTGTACGTGTTCACTCATTTAACACCCCCTCCTACAACCACGTTAACCAATTTAGCCATCGACCCAAGTAAGTCGCAATTTAACACCCCATTTCACAACCACGTTAACCAATTTAGCCATCGACCCAAGTAAGTCGCACTTTAACACCCCGTTAACCAATTATATGCTCCGCATCCTCCTCAGTGTTCCCCCGAGGGAAGCTGCGGGCAATTTTTTTTGTTTTCACATTACACGGGGACAGGCACCGTCTGCATTAAGCGATTTTGATCGACCGCTTAGCTCGTTTTCATATTAGAACACCCCTGTTCCCATTCCACCATTACTACTATGTTCTGCTCACACTATAGCGTTTTTTTAATCAATGTACTATCAGCGTCATATGAAACCCGAACAGCGGCAAGCTTTCGCGATGTTATTCGGTCATTCAAGCGACGCAGGCGGCGCCATGTAGCCGTGCCCCGAAGCTGTCAAACGGTGATTAACTGCGACGCAGTTCGGTCTCTCCGTAGTCATGAACCAATGAACGCGTCTTCCCGCTCTGCGACGCTGACGTGCACGCTCGCGACATCACCGTCTCCTCCGCCATTTCGACCTACCGCTGCGCCACCTATAGTCGCTGGAATGGTCGAATAGTGCACGCCGTCCATTAATCACTACGAACAGGCACGCATGTATGCAGAAAGCTATCGAACAGTGATGCGCGCCTGTCAATGGTGATAACTGGAGGGCACGCACTACACTATCGCAAAGGCTTGTTGCTGTTCGGGTTTCGTTTGACGCTGATAGTACTACGGTGTTTCACCTCGGCATTACAGAAGGGCCCATCTTCATCGTCGATTATTTGCTTGAATGCCAGTCATGGCGAGCTAACATGCTGTCGGGCAGTCACAGGGGCCTCGTATACTATATTGCGGACGGTGATCGTCGTAGTCTGCCGAGATTCGTTCAGCGTGTGCCCGTATGGAGCTAGTATAGCTCGACTTGTACTGCACAAAGCCACAAGGCACACTCGCTCTCTTCTATCAAGCACCTTTCCGAGAGGTAGAAATATCTCCCTGGGTAAATATTCTCTGGTCGTCATAACTGACCACGATATCTTGCCCTTGCTAATGTTATGCCAGCGAGTCCTCGTCAAACGTCCGTGCCTCTGAAAAAGGCAATCTGGGTCAAGGCCAGCCCGCAGTCCGCCTGGCGCGAACAACGCAACGGCGTGAACACGCGCGGCACCTCTCTGGCCCACGTGCATTGAGTCAGCGGCGCACGTGACAGCGAGCCGGCGTCCTCGTGTCTGGTGGTCTGACGCATGGCGCGGCGACCCCATTGGAGGAGTCTGCCCTGACGACCAGCGGCGCTTCTGATTGGACATTTTGGTTGGACCCGGTGCAAATAAAAGAAGCCCTGCGGCGCGTCGCGATCGGCGGTCCTATGAGAGAGGAGTCCCCATGTCGGAGAGCCGACATGTGTGTGAGTCGGCGGTCTTAGGCGAAAAGTTGACCTATGTATTAGAGAGAGGAGAGCTCGGCTCTTCGAGTCTCTGTCGGCCCCAGTGCCGAAATTGTAACGCCTCTGTATATATGCTGTACATAAACCTTGTTTAACTCACCGTCGTCTCGTCCGCTCGTCTTATCAGCTCTGCGCAGAAGCAGTCGCGAGCTGAGAAGCATACGCTACCAAACGGTTGGTGACCTTTCCGGCGGAGTTGAAAGCAGTGGCGCCTTCGGGGCCGTGTTGGCGTCCCCGTCTTTCGCAACAGGGGTGGCTTCGGCGGGATCGGTCCGTCTTACGCAACACTAATTAACCTCTCTGTCTCTCGCTCTCTCTTTTTCTACCTATATTGAAAACTAGGCTTTTTGACGCATTATCCTCGCAAGAAATAGCACTAGGTGAACACGGGAGCAAGAAAAGTCACGACACATACAGCGTGTGTGTCGTGCGTCTTCTCGAGTCATTCTTCGGCTTGTGCCGTACTCATTTTCTCTGCATGAAGGTAAGATATTTTACGACGTATAGTTTTTATTGGTACGAGATACAGCAATTGTACGAGATACATGTAGAACAGACTTAGACGCAGAACTTTACCGATTTTATTTATTATTACTTTTTACTTTCGATTTCACTCCACGGAGAAGTGCCACCTCAATATCCCGTTTCGGTAAAACCTATCAGTGACTGATGAACAATATTGTGTGCTTCCTTTTTTTATTAAGTACGCGATAACACAACTGTATAAACGCAGCGAATATAAAGTCCAATGAAAAACTCATTACGTCTGGTTTTATTTGCTGGACACATGCAAATGCGGCTATATGAACGAATTACATTTCCAGAGAGTCACACTCTATGGCGCATCAACATACCCCCCCCCCCCCAACTTTTTTTTATCGTATATCCGCAACCACAGTGTCAGAGGCCAAATGAATGAAGCTTGAGCAATACCCATACTCAGTGCATTCGTAACCACGCATTCCCTGTTTGCGGAGTAAGCTGTTTAGCGCCATTTCAGCGTGAGACGGAACAACAGGTGGTTAATGACGAACATGCCACGCACAACGCGGGAGCGCGTACACAAAGAGCGCGTCGGGGTCCGTGGCCTGCGGAAGATGCGCTCCATCTCGGCCAGACGGTGTAAACGACGCGTCGCGATGCCCTGCAGCACCACGGCGACCCAAAAGTCTTCCCCAAAAAGGGCGAGTCCAGTATCCTTCTCCCGCGGGCCATTCCGAGAACGGCCCCCCGGTGCATTTGAGCCGAGGCTTTGAGGGCCGCGGTCGCACGGATGGTCCGCGTAAGTAAGAAGAGGGCGGCTCATATGTCTCCGGCCGCCGCCCGAGATGCGCTCATTGGACGCCACTTCTGCGGTCCCGCGAGGCTCTGGAACAGAAAGATACGCGGCTGGAATGCGTAAGCGCTGTCTCCCGAAAGGCATAAAATGGTCGAACGCACATTGCGCGCAGATTCCATTTGCACGACGCTGCATACAGTTTGGAGTTATAGTTCGAATAATCCGAAGATTTTTATGTGTGCTTTATGCCTCATTATGTGCATTTTGAATGAATTTATTGCGACACACGCACCGACTTTCGTCAAGTAAGTAGGCTAAGAAAAAAGAAAGAAAGAAAGAAAGAAAGAAAGAAAGAAAGAAAGAAAGAAAGAAAGAAAGAAAGAAAGAAAGAAAGAAAGAAAGAAAGAAAGAAAGAAAGAAAGAAAGAAAGTTTTGCCTTTATGAAGTCATTTCCCGATACCTTTGTTGCCACTGGCTAACGAAAACGCGGGATATCGATCTCGAGTTTGCAGTTGTGGGAAACATGAAAAGCCCATTGATAATCGCAATTTTTTTCCCAAATCATTTCCTTGCTTGAAGTCATCAGCATATATTTGCAGACAATTATTTACCTTACTTCCGTCGCACCAGTGAGCAAACTGAAGATTCCGGTACTCGTTGCGATATTTACAGCAAAGGCGTGACACCGACGCCTAGACAACTGTAGGGTGAGCGCGAAAAGTTTACTTTAGAGATACAAAAACACAGACGTGTACGTCGAAGCCTGTGGGTTCAGATTCCATAACCGCAAAAGGTGATTTTTCGTCCACTTTATTTTCGTTCAATATAAGTGAGAAATATTACTTTACAGTAACGAAACCACGAATAATGCCCCCTATGCGTCCCCTTACTTGATTGTGTGTCGTTTTCATTAGTTTTTTTTCTCTATAATAGAGAAAGTGAGGTCATCTGACTCTCTTCTCCCATATTTTCGTAAATACAGTTGATTGATTATTTGATTGATTGATTGATTGATTGATTGATTGATTGATTGATTGATTGATTGATTGATTGATTGATTGATTCGACCATTGATATGTGGGGTTTAACGTCCCAACACCATCGTATGATTATGAGAGACGCCGTAGAGGAGGGCTCCAAAAATTTCGACCACCTGGGGTTCTTTAACGTGCACCCAAATCTAAGCACACGAGCCTACACAATTTTCGCCTTTTCGTAAAAACAAACAATTTTTTACCGCTCAGTTATTCTTGTTTACAGGCAGGCTCCCAGGAGAATTCTCATGCAAACCAGAAAGTTAAATAATGCTTTTTAAAACCACGTTCACTTTTCTATTTGGGCTTTCTCAGTGTCATTAGACGCACAAAAGCAGAGAGCGCGTCGATGCCATACAAAATTCGTCACCTATTCCAACAGCAACCAAACGCATAAACACCTCGGCACCGGACTTTAGTAAGCACACAACACCTTATCCCTACCGCTGCATACTCAAGTGGGTTGACTGTTTGTCGCTTATCGTCATCAGAGCGGTGCTCGGACGACCACTCTTTCTAGTGGTCGGAGGCCGACAAGAGCGCCCCTGTATACCACACGCTTCCACCGTGGATGCCCTCGGAGGGCTAGCTCGGCTGGGCTAATATCAGGAGCTGCGCTGAAGGGAGGACAGGAATCCTATACACGAAGACGCCAGAGACATCGCAAATGCAGAGAACACTTCTCCGCGGGAATAAGAGTCCAGCTTAGCGGCAGATAAAAGCGTACGCAAAAAAGACAGCGGCAGCGCGAGGGAACAGTCAGGCCGCGTTCACACTGAGCATTCCGGCCGCCGAAAGTGCTCCGAATCCGATTCGGCGGCGGCGAGATCCGCCGAAAGGGCCCTCTCCGCGCCGATCGCTCTCGGACCGATTTTTGCGGCGTCTGCCGCCGAATCGGTCACCGCGGACCAATAGGAGCGCTAGTCAAGGAATTTTGAAAAATGGCGGCCAAGCCCTACTCACTTGTTATGCTGCAGTGCACGTAACGGAATGTTGAAACCAACGGGAGTTTAACCTACTCTGTTCCTACTTCGCGTCCGTATTTCGTGGAAGAGGTGACCGAGCTTGCTATTGGCGTGACCGAGCTTGTTGCGGTCTAGCAAAGCAAAACGAACGCACCAACGCTGCTGGCGTCGGTGGTTTTTCTGCTCTTCGTGCATTACAAGACAGCCACTTGCCAGCAAAGTAAGCAGTTCTGTCTTTTCTTGCTTCTTGCGTACGAGAATCGTCGAAGTATACACCACTGGATAGCGTAGTAGCGTTTGCGAGCCGCGACAACAACCGGGTGACAGCGCATCCATCCCGCGTTCGGCCGTCGGCGCAGGGCGCGTCCAGTGCGAACGACGCTGTGTTTCGGCGGCAGGGGAATTTCTATCGCTGCAGAAAGCGGATGTTTCAGTGTGAACTATGCATCAATCAGTGCATTCACGTCCTAGTGATCAATAAAGGCTATAGGCGCCGGAACGTATTGCATAGGAAAAGTTAGCCAGTTGGCAGTTTGCTCGTGGAATACAGGCTTAGCGAGGAAAAGAGATACTGAAACCCTTTCTCGCTTTGTTTTCACCTTGCTTTTGAGTTACCCTTGTGCCCTTCGATGGTGTCTCAGCATACCAGCCATATATATATATATATATATATATATATATATATATATATATATATATATATATATATATATATATATATATATATATATATATAATACGGCTCGAGGCTGGCCTTTTTACCACAGTGCAGTTGCTGGCCACTCTTTCTTCGTTTTTTCCCGATTCTATAGTTTAATAAAACGTCAATATAGCGGTACACCGACTATTTCAATGGCTCTCCACAATTTTTATCGAGAATCTTCTTGGGCGAACCCTGCCCGACTGTCAATTATATTGATTTATTTTCCCCGTTCGCCACTATACTGACATCTTAGCGAAGACACGCAGGCGGAGCGACGTCATCAAGAGGCTGCAGGCATCGAACGTCTCAGCCTCATCGAACGCCGAGACGCTCATAAAAAAGCATAGCCGCAAACGACAGCACATTCATCCTTCTCAATGCAGACCGCGCCCGGAAGCGCACCACGCCAGATGGCGTGATGTTTCCTCGAGCCCCGTCTGGTAAGATGACCAAGCGAAATATTGAAACACCGAGCGGCTGTAACGACATGCGACCGTTTAGGTTTGATTATGGCAACCATTTCGATCAATACGTTCTCGTTACGGCATTGCTTTCTCTCGTCTGCCAATTTGCCAGTTTGCTATTTTCTGCTATATTATATTACCCATGCTCGCTTTTTTTTATCGTATCATTTTTTTTTTTTTGAAAAAGCAAGAGGCCACTTCATTTTAGGTCACCCCATACAAACGCCGTACACATCCGTGAAATAGTTTGCCAATTTCGCAAACCTTTTGAACACTGTATACAAGTGTTAAACCTGTAACAGGTGAAAAGTGAGTTCTGTCATCAAGGCCATCCGCAAAACAGGTGATCTAGTAAGGTGAACAAACCATCGAGGAACATATCGAGGAAAGAAATCTATACAAGCACATCTTGCCATATATTCGGAAGCGTGCCCTCGACGACCGAACATAAAAAATCAGCCTAAGCGTAAAAAAGAAATGAAATAATTGGCATTTATACCCATAAAGCCAAGGAAAGTTGTGAGCTTTCTGCGCTTTCGGTTGCAACATATCTGCGTCTCCGATAACCTTTGTTTTTTGCCTTTTCTTCTCAGTGGACGTGACACTTACTCAAACATGGCACAATGCGAATAAAATGTAAAGTAACTATGAAACACTGGTTCGGTCAGCACTATAGAGCCAGCACCCATGAAAATGTGAAAACTCAAAGAATAAGCTTGCGCTCTCCAGTATACATATAGTTAAATACGGTGGGTTTTTAATCTCAATAAGCATTGCAGCCACTTGCTGGCATAACAACACGTGCAACTTCTTTAGTGTAGCTCGTGGAAGGACACTTCCGCGCTCGCAGTTTGTCTTTTTTTCGGGCAGGCGCTCACAGCACTTCAAAGTTCGATATTGGCCACGCATCGACATTTCGCCTGGTTCAACTGGCGTCGAAATGTCATTCAGCTTCCTGACGCAACGCTCGTGTCTCCGTAATATAAAAGCTATTTTCTCATATTCCGCCTACAGGCCCTCTTGCTTTTGCAGATTCGAACACGCTAAGGCACAATGAAATGTCCTATATATTATTAAAAGAAGGTATGAAAACCACTGCTGCATGGAATCAAATCGTCCGAGAATTCCGAAATTTTTTTACACCATGAACCAAAGCGATTGTATGGCCAAACACACGCATCACATGGAAGGAAACTACGGCTGAGGCGGCGTAAAAATTGAGGAGTGTGAAACAAAGCAACGATACACAATGCGACAAACTGCGAGTGAAGACAAAATGCGAGTAAAAATATTAAACAAAAATAGTATAGTCCCTTTTTTTCTTCTTGTGCTGTTGCTCCTGTCTCCGTGTGGCGACACTTTCACGCTCGAATTGCCATCAAGATTTTCGCATGGTTTGGCAAGTGGGAAGAGGAGACGAACGTCCGCTCTTTTTTTATTATTGATCTTCTTTATTTGTTTATATTATGAATGCTTTCTCTTGTTCTTATTTCTTCTTTTTTTCTCATCTCGCATTGTTGCACAAGCGCTAAAGGTGAAAACCTATCAAGTATACAAGCAAACGAAGCAGGCACCACGAAATGCTCAACGCGCTTCCATCCATTATATCTCGCCTCTCGTTTTTCCCTAGATACATACCCTGACCAGCTTATCGTCTTTATCGCAAAGTCATGATTAAGAAGATAATGTGCTGGCATCGTGTAAGTTCAAAGATAGAGAGACAGAACGCGGCGAAGGTGAAAGTTTGAAGAGAAAAATTCGTGAACAATGGGAGTCACTGCGGCCGACGTTTCGGCAAACGGACTCGTGTTCTTCTTCGTTACAGCCTTGAAGCCTCGCAGACAAGTCCACTTGTCGATACGTCGGCTCCACCAATACTCCGTGTTCACGAATTCTTCGCATACGACATCGCACATAAATACAGAGCCGGTCAGTGTTACTAAGCATTAAAGTATAAAGTAGAGTGCTGTGCGACTCCTTTCTTATTGTTTTTGGTGGCTAGGTATCCATAACATTGAAAAAAAAGCAATGATATAGTAAATATGGGGAAAATGATCATGTTATGATGTCATAAGACAGAGAACTCGCCCAGCTGCTGAGCATCGAAACTGAAAGTGTCTTTTATAGATATGTGTGTTGAAGTAAATTATTCAGTTTCAGTTTTCGATATTCCCATAACTATAGAGTCCTGTAATAACTCTTAGCACGTTGAAAAGCTATGAAGAGACTCTGTGTTTTAGCACGGTATTACTCTGGTAGGTTCTAATATGACGAGGTACGCCTCTGGTATTGCTTGAAGTCTTCAAATGTATTGTGCAAACTTACATTGTTTGCGTGAAAATTTTATGCGCACACTTGCAATTTGCGTGTTGTCTACTTCTCCAAAACCAATGTATTATTATTTTTTTTCTTGTCGAGATGTCAAAACTATGACGAACTATGGACGGACAGGGACCTTCGTCAGGCTGCCTTAGCTGCTCCTGCACTGACATATGTATTCTGATAACAGTAAATAGAAGTACTACCGCTACTGCTACAAAAGAAACGGACTTGTCGAAAATGCCCCGCCAATACCCAAATATAGAGAACATGTAAGGCACTGTTGTCTTCAACATGGGATGCGTTGGAAAGTGGCGTTTCAGCACGACCGTGCATATATATTACATGTATCTAGTCCAACGAACGACAGCAGCAAAGCTGAAATCTGCAACACCCAGAATAAAGCTCAACGGGCTCTTCAGAGCTTCATTAAACTTCACCATTTCCGGTCGTGAGAGACAAGGCACGCGTAAAGTGCTGCTGTCCGGGGTGTCTGCATCATAAACAGCTTTTGGAGCTAACGCACTAGGCAGGTTCCCATTGACGGAATGCCAACAAGCTATCGCAGAGCAGTGGAACGTACGAGAGAGAGAGAAGAATTTTACACCTTCGATGACTGCTGCGATGACTGCTGCACAACACTTGGATGACTGCTGCGATCGGCGTAGAAGAGTGACAACCTACACCACTATGTCAATAATCGGCGGAGAAACACAATATACAGCCCATACGCAGAAGCTCAAGGCAAAGTCAAGCGGCTTTATACAACAGGAGTTCGCCGTTGAATAGCGCTTATTTCACACGAGGAAGCGTGAATCCATCAACGCCAATCTTTAAACGGCGCCGCGGTGTTCGATTTACTGCATCGCAGGGACTGTCACGGCTGATATGACATTATGGGCTCCCACAAGTCAAAATTAAGTCATTACCTGTATTTCCGTGCGATTCTGCGGGTTTTTTTTTTTTTTTTTGAGCCCAATTCACTCGCGAGAGTGCTGCGTTTTCAATGAAGCGGATAAAAGGCACACGCCGGATTGCCAGCGAGAGCAAAATACGAGATTCGTCAGGTTTGACAGTTGAACTTGTTGAACAGCCAGTGTACACTTTCCACAGAACAACGATTACTGTGTTCAAGGACGTCGCATTCTGTACTGATGGAAGAAGATGTCCACTGGATATCGGTGGATATCGGCAGAAAGCGCTGAATAAGTTGGGCTCTAAAGCATTATTTTCGGCAATGGTTGATGGAACGCGATTGCATCATTGGAGAGGACTCCTCGACTGCTGGTGCAGCGTCTAAAGTCTCTCAGCAGATGCAATAATAAAAAACAACAGACAATGAAGCCAACAGAAGTATATGAGATGCGCCGCTATGGGAGGGACGTATATGCGAAAATACTCCTATACTTTCGTCAGAGTCATTATCTGTTGTTTTTCAGTAAGGTGGCCTATAACAAAGAAGAAGTTAGCCCGTAATGTCCCCTTGTTTCATTCAGCACATATATATTTGCCTTGGTATAACTAACTCAACTAACTATAGAACGTTATTCATTCTCTTCTCTGAAGCACACAAGCAATGTACAACGCTCCGAAATATAACACATTTTATAGATCACGCACCACTTTCGGAGCGCAAGCTAAAGAAGACACCGGAAAAAATGACGCCAAAGTATGACAGTTCCTACCGAGATTGCTTGAAATAATAAGCAAAGAAAAAAACGCGAGCCAGAAACGGGACACGTCCTTTGGGGCAGTCTTGCCGCGGATTTTCTAACTTAATTGTACTTGTTTCAACTATTTATGAAACGCTAATAACAAAGAAAGAATGATTCAATACAGCCTTATAAGGTGTTCACCCAGATGTGGATCGCCGCATGTGCACCCAGTGAACCCTAACCCTGTGCGTGACAATGGGACAAGAAGGCAATCCCGCAACGCACAAAATGTGGCACTATCGAAAAACTGCCACATAGAAAAGAGCACGTACGATAGAAATAGGGCAAGCACAGAGTTATTGGCGAACGGCAGGCCGCAGTTATCGGAGAATATACTAAGCGAGACAAACGAGATCAGGACGTGCGCTTTCCTCCTCGTATAAACAACGGCCTCGTCGCGAACCTAGAGCACTCAATGGTCTAAAGAGCGACGAAGCGCGTAAAGCAGCGCTATAGAGACGGTGCGCCTTTTCGTGTGCCATTCAAGCGGCTCAACATTGCGCCATTAGTCGTGGGAACGTCTGCTAAGCACCCATTACCGCCGGAGACAGAACAGTGCACTTCGGCTACATCTCGGGCCTCGGTATACGCCATACGTGTGCACTTACCAGAACAGAAAGACTGCATCGCTGGATCCATGTAAACGTAGCAATGTCTATGAGGAGACTACAAACTTTTAGTATAATTTGAAGCCTACAGAAAATCGAAAATGTTCACCCAATGAGTTAGAAAAGCTAGACACATAGCATAAACAGTGTCCTATAGTGACACAATGAATATATTATATTAGAGGAATATAAAGCACACTTTGAATGGAATAGGTTATAAAAAAGTAAAAAAATAAATAAATGGTTACATAGACCATTACAGCAAGGAGCGATATGCATTCAATACAACCGCCAGCCTGCCTGAATTAGGAGGCTGTACGAAAAAACAAGTGAAAAAAAAACTGATTATCGATTGTCAAAGAAACTATAACAAGAAAGAAAGAAAGAAAGAAAGAAAGAAAGAAAGAAAGAAAGAAAGAAAGAAAGAAAGAAAGAAAGAAAGAAAGAAAGAAAGAAAGAAAGAAAGAAAGAAAGAAAGAAAGAAAGAAAGAAAGAAAGAAAACAACGAAACTGATGGTCATGCGCCAGTGACATCATGCACCGCCTGAAAAGTGACATCAGCATTTTCTGCCGTTTATTGATGCTTAAATCGTCTTTTCCGTAATTAGATCGCTCCCTTGGCTTCGGGTGAACGGCTATAGACGGTCGTGGTAATGAATATGCATTCCGGTCAAAGCGCACGTTTCGACGCCCACGCGCGGAGAATCTCCTGGCATCGCCCTCAAAGCTCTTTCCTCTGCGTGCTTGTTTAGAGCTCCGTTTTACTCGATCCAGCCTGCTTGCATCGCAAGCGGGCGGAGGCAATCAAGCTGGCGTGCAAGATCTATATATGAAAAAAGAACGGAAAGAAAAATAACGCTGTATACGCGACACATGTGCGATTTGATTTTTCGTTTAACTAAATTTCCTTGTCATCAAGAGGAAGAAAAACTCCGAATAAGCAAGTGCATCGGGTATATACAGTACAAAGAAGAAAGCCAAAAATATCTTATAATTATTTTTTTTTGTTTCGTTTGCTCATACTGTTGGCCTGTCGGTCGTTACAAGGTGGTCTGAGCGGCCCATCCACCATTGTTATACAATACATGAAACAGCTCAGTCTCACCAAGTAAGAGCGTTTATTACATAGAATATGACATACAAGAGAATCGCGATAGTACATAATAACAAAAATTGTTAGTGTTTTACGCCGCAAAACCCCGATTCAATTATGAGGGACGTCGTAGGATGGCTTAGGAAAATTTAGACCATTGGGGTTATTCCACAGCACTCCGTCTATGCATTGCATTGAGGCCGCCGCGGCAGGGATTCGATCCAGCGACCTTCGGGTCAGTATAGACGATGCAGTAATAGAGAGAAACTGCACTTCGTATATATGCGAAATGATATGCACGCACACTAACGAAAGATGATTGATTTGTGGAGTTTAAGGTCCCAAAACCATCATATGATTATGAGAGACGCCGTATAGTGAAGAGCTCCGGAAATTTCAACCACCTGGGGTTCTTTAACGTGCACCCAAATCTCAGCACACGGGCCTACAACATTTCCGCCTCCATCGGAACACTGACGAAAGAATACAATACTACATATGCAAAGCACACAAGCGAGCTCACACACCCGAAAAATGGATGAACAGGTCACGGATAACGAAGAGTAATTTTCTGTTTTCCGTCGTTGTTCACAGTTGTGCACAGGTACGTTCCTTTTCTTCAAGCCAGGTCATGAGGTATACACTCGGCCTTCCACGAGTGATCCGTCAAACATATTATTTTAAGTAACTCACCACCCATTTTGCGCGCCTGCACAGAACTGCATTCGAAATCTCATCGAGACCTGCCGAGTTCTTCCAGTTGAAGTTTTGCTCAGTTACTTGTGCCGACAGATGACGCAAGCACATTTCGTAGACTAATGGTCAACTGTTCCACGCGACGTCATGGCGCCATATTGCCTTTCAAGACGTGCGTCCATTCGACAACGCTTCTTTATATGGCGAAAATCCTGTTGTTGTGTACTGTGTACATAGCTTCAGCGTGTTACACATGCAACCACGTTTTCCCTCCTATACCATACGCTCGCCTATTCCGCTTTCCAACAAAATTGCCACTTCCTATCATGTAAAAGTGTATGTAACAACTGTATTAAAGCGTATGTGACGTCCCCGCAAACGCGGGCCAAATCCCGGGCCTTTCAAGATGTTTACGCCCATTTATTCAGCCCACGCCTCGGCAAAAGGAAAACTGCCGGGTTCACGGAAGCGCATTTCGGAGTGTAGTTCCTGGAAGAATTCTATCAAGGGTTCTTGCGGGCCCATCTCGCAATTAAACACCAGGACCGCGTCGCGGCTGCTTCTTGCATTCAGACACTACGGTGCCGATGCACCGTGCGCGCCCTTCAGATTTATGACATGGGGGCAGCAGAGCGCCTTTTGTTGGTTCTGTACACGCGACCCTGCTGTAGCGCCGCGCCGGGCCTGACATTCCGTCAGCCTCCGCGGCTCCCGGGCTCATTACTGCGTTCTGACCGGATGACCCCCTGCGGCGTTGAAGGACGAAGTGGCGGCGACTGCGGAGAATTGTGTGCGAGACACCGGGTTGGAGGCGTTGAAACTCGATCTGGGCATCGGGTCGTCGGGCACCGGAAACTGGGGCAACTGGGACGGCCAGGGACTTTTCAGCGCAGCACTCTAAACTCCACGCGTCGGCCTTTACAGACGGCGCGCTTTGTCTGAGCGTTAGGACTCCCGGTCGCCCATAATTCACGTGTCATCAGATAGCACGCCGTTTCTCTCTCTAAATTTGGAGTTTTTACATTGTTATTTGCTTTACTTTGCTTTAGAGAGGGTTTTCCACTGGCGTGGGCTGCGGGGGCGGTCGTCGAAGCTGACACACTCCGACTAACAGAGAAATATGTCGCATCAACAGTGGCAATTGGTTAGGTGCCACGGATGTGCCCCGGAGGTGCCCCGTAGGGGCGGGGTCGGGTCCTACGAAAAGGAACCGCGGGACCACAGAGAGGAGACAGTGTGACGAGACCGAGATGGTAGAGAGACGGAATAGAAAAGAAGATAACGGTGCGAAGAGATAACGATGAGAGTCGATGAAATGATGACTGACACAGGGACGGTATGATGAGGAAAAAAGTTAGAGATGAGAGACGAAGAGGCGAGTGATTGGGACGTTATGAAAGAGGACTAAGATGGAAATGACAGAGACGACGAAGGAGACGATGACGACCTTGACGAGCTGGACAATGACCCCAGCAAGAAGCCCTGAGCCCCGACTCGAACAGCGAGCCCCTTGGTCCCCGACTTTTCGCGAGACGAACTTCATGCACCTTATTTAGACGAGCTTTGCGGGAAGGAACCGGGTAGCACATTGAGACATTGCGTGGTTTTATTAACAGATAACTTCATCGCGTGTATGTCGTTGTGCGTTTCCTTTGTATTGTCGCAGTTATTTTTCTTATGTACCCTGTGCCGCACATCGCGAGTGTATAAACAACTTCATGCACCTTATTTAGACGAGCTTTGCGGGAAGGAACCGGGTAGCACATTGAGACATTGCGTGGTTTTATTAACAGATAACTTCATCGTGTGTATGTCGTTGTGCGTTTCCTTTGCATTGTCGCAGTTATTTTTCTTATGTACCCTGTGCCGCACATCGCGAGTGTATAAACCAAGTGTTATACTTTTGCACAGCAGAACTGATGTACGCGGGCAGCATGTGCGTACGCCACTTGCACTTAGTAATAAATGAAATATTTTGAGAAAAGGTCATAGCGTTTCTTACTTCCTGGCCCCAGCTCGAATCCCTGTGTGTGAATAGTGGTTGAGACGCATAGCCAAAAGAGAACCGAGGAAAGGGGCCGAGTGGTCCTCCCTCTGTTTGGCGGTCGGTAGCGGGGGACGTCTCACGTAAATGAAATGCAAACACGTGCGCTACATGGCCACAGCAAAGCATTCCATGGATGAGCTTTCGTTTCACACAGACAACACTGTTGTGTCAGCACGTGAGCCGAAACTGTTTATTTATTTATTTATTTATTTATTTATTTATTTATTTATTTATTTATTTATTTATTTATTTATTTATTTATTTATTTTGCTCCAAATCGTACGGTCACTTTGTAGTGGCTGATTTTGCCTAACAAGCATACACTCTCAACGGGTACAATTTCATCCGAAACTGGAGGAGGCGAAGAGAAATTGATTATTCTCAGCAGTACAAAGTACATAAGCAACAAAGGGGAGTCCTTGCATATTGACAGATCAATAGGTGCAGCAATACTGCCAGTTGCAAGGAGGTGTATGACACTGCCTAAAGCGTTTCGCCCCACAAGCAAGCGGATTAGCCGAGACACTCCTCAACGGCCCAAGAATGAAGAACTATGCGGCATCAACGGCTACAATGAATTGCTGCAAGAAAGAAAAAATTCTCTCCAGCGCGCTGTATCCTTCACTGTCTCACTCTTGCTCACGCACTATGTCACGTATTAACTCCCCGCCCCCCCCCCCCATCCCCTCTTCGTCTATCCCTCCCTCAGTCAGTCTGTCTGACAGTCCCTCCTTCAGACAAGCACTTTCCCTCAGTGACTGGGTTACCTCGCTTCGCTCCTCAGACCCGGAAAGGCAGAATATCACCGCTCGGCGGGCTGCCAGCGTCGTGAACTTATTTTAAACATGAGTGTTTAACCCCGTATTCACAAACGCTCCTTCACTCAAGAGCTCTCCTCGACTTGAAAAAGCCGATGGGAGCGCCGTCTCTTGCAGGACCAAGTCACTGCATATCGGCAATATTCTGCAGCGATTCTTGAGAAGCGCAGCGTCAATTTCAGTCGAGCAGCGGCGCAGTGCTCAACTCAGTCAAGTGAAGGATGGAATTCGAGGTCGATGAGCGTTTCTGAATACGGGGGTAAGCGTGATTTGGTCGCGCGAGAAGCCATGGGGCCCGGAAGGTCCCAAATTCCTCTGCAATAAAGTTTTTTTTTTTTCTCGACTCGACTCGGCAGCGTCAGAAGCCCACTTGCCACCATCATTTCTTTCCAGTTCGCTCCTCGTTAGTTGTCTCGCTCTTATATTTTGTCATGAGCTGTCACATGCCTATAATGCGGTCGCTGCACGTATGTAATAAAGTGCGCACAACCGTTAATAAGCGGCAATAAAGAGACACTGAACGTAGCCGGACGACATAACGACGCACGGAAAATTGATGGTGCCGCTTCGCCGTCGTTTCACTTACACCCGACGGCTTGCAACATCTTATTGGATGTTGCCGTTCCGATGGGCGTGTTCGAATTGATTGATATGTGGGGTTTAACGTCCCAAAGCCACCATATGATTATGAGAGACGCCGCAGTGGAGGGCTCCGGAGATTTCGACCACCTGGGGTTCTTTAACGTGCACCCAAATCTGAGCACACGGGCCTACAACATTTACGCCTCCATCGGAAATGCAGCCGCCGCAGCCGGGATTCGAACCCGCGACCTGCGGGTCAGCAGCCGAGTATACCTTAGCCACTAGACCACCGCGGCGGGGCTGGGCGTGTTCGAAGGCTTTGCGGATAGCATGCCCCGACTCATAAGCGTTGTGACCCCGCTCTTTTTCCAACTCGTAAACTAGGACAACAAGGCAGGGCATCGATTAACGTACTGCTCATAATATTTCACCCAAGAAGCCGAATGAACTCGTTTGCTCTGCCAGGATTTTTTTAATCAGCGAGTGAAGAATTTTCCTCTACGATGTTCAAGTTGACCCTAAAAGTGGCTGGTTGATTCACGGGTATACCTTGCCTCTAACGAAAAACGACATTTCGTATGAATACACGGAAGCCACGACGAAGCGACGCTGAATAAACTACAAAAGAAATTACGCACACGTACATAAATAAAAAACTTCAATAAACAAATATTGTGGTGTATACGTTCTGGCGACATTTTATTAATCTAAGCAAACACCGTGTGTTTCACTCACACATAATTACTCTGTAAAGCGAGTTACCAGTGCACAATGATGTAGAACGGAACACACCACACACACCGACTCTCATAATCATGTGGTGGTTTTGGGACGTTAAACCCCACTTATCAATCAATACTGTATAAAGCGAGTTAACAGTGCACAAATTGATGTAGAACGAGAACACACACACCATAGACGGGCTATATTTACAACGAAGTTTTATTGAAAAAGTACGCACAAACAATTCCGATACTTCGCAATGCGAAAATTCGGCGCGATTGTCTAGGAGTTCTAACCATGCGATGTATGGGGCAAGATACTTGGGAGAGAGATACATGCATATCTCGGCGGCGCTGATGAATATATCAGCCATCGTCGTCGCTGCTGTGAATCGGCTTCGGCATTTCATTCAGCAGCAGCAATCAAAGGAATTACTTACACAGGCTGCGTCGCTTAATATACTGAAATCACTGGCTGAAACTTCTCTAATATAGTCACGAAAACATTTCGAGTAGCGTGAATGGCGCGGAAAAATTGCGGTGCGACAACTTGCACCGATGTATATATAGTCGCCGCAGGCAGAATTCCACCGCTTTGTTTCCAGTTATGGTATCGAGAGACGCGGTAACCACACACCTAACCAATAGGTCTTTGCCGAACTCGACGACGGTGTGGTACCCCTCCTCATGCAGACTACCGCTCATGTATAGATACGTTTTTTTGTGTTTTTTTTTAGTGTCACTCGTCTATTTTCGCCCTAGCTAGCTCTTCGCTTTCACCAATTTATCTTCCAGTACGCTTCGCATTCCATCTCTTTTTATTCTTCCGTGTGCCTGTTCCATCTGCGCCAAATATTAAACACCGCCAAACAAGCACTCCAAAGCTGCGCTCTAAAAAGAAGCTCAGATTTAAATTGAATATATGCCGGTAATATGCACTCCATAATCATTACCTGACTGTATAGTGCGACGTTGCGAGACGTTTATTCACTCTTCATCGAGAGTTTCTAAACTAAATGCGGCTTTTATACACTCAAGTCATGCACACGTCTGATTCGCCCAGCATAGCTCCATTCCATTCTTTCCCTCAATTGCCTTTACACGATTCTGAACAATGCTTACGTCATGCTGCCTTTTTTCATCGGCAGAACCCTCGAGGAATCGACCGTGTGCATCGCTCTTGAAAAGCGAGCAACAGAACAGGATATGCCCCGCCCCTTGAATGGCGCGTATACTTCGGGAGCTCGCTCAGATACTTCGACTCGCGTCGCGCTTCACGCGTCAGCCGCGCACAGCTGTCTCGCATGCATAATGGATACAGAGCCCCTTCGTGTTCTTCGAATTGTTGAACGGGAACTATAGCGAGTGTTGTGGTGGTTGAGAACGCGTGTGATGCAGATTGCAGCGAACGGATGGATCGCGCGAACCTCCGTTCCTGCGGAGAAACTTTGAGGATCGCAGCACGTGAATTCGATCAGGGCTTGACACGGTGCAGGCAAGCCTGAAGAAACAAAGAGAAAAGGCACGCACGAAAAAAAGAACCGAAAAACTTCCTCCTCATGCCAACTCTCCACCCAGAAGAAAGAGCAAACGAAAGAATCATCGTAGCCTTGCACGCGCGAGTGAAAATTGACGTATACACACATCGCCAGAAAAAGACGACATATTGAAAACGAATGGGGGCTATGGCAAACAAATCTGTCAGATTAAAGAAAATGTAAGGATAAAAAGAATTATACATATACTTCATATTTGGATGCACTTGAAAAACAAGGACCCATTTCAAGAAAAAAAAAACAAAGACACAAGCTAGAAATTAAACCGCTTTATCTGTGGCTCGATGTGACCTGCGATTTAAAAAGCATCCAAAACTACAGCCAAGAACACCCCCCCCCTCCAAAAAAGAAAAAAAGAAAAAGCATTTTAGAATTAGTTACCCGCAACGGTGGTGTAGTAATAGTACCCGAACTGCTGACCAGAAAGTCCCAAAACCGCATCCCCGTCGCATTTTCGATGGAGGCGAAAGACGCCCGCGTGCTTATCCATAGGCAGGCGTTGAAAAACTTGGGGTAATCGCAATTTCCGCAGCCCTCTACTACAGCGCTTCTCCTATATAGTCATATCCTAGTACAGAAACATTAAACCCCCTCCCCCAATTATTAACAATATAGTTGCCTCTAATTCGTAGCGTCTTCCGTGAAATGCCTGAACTGCAGATCCGCGATCTGCATCGAATTCACAACGACGAAGGCGCTATATCGCGGCGGATGGACGCAAGAAACCCGATGCCTCATAACGTTAACACTCGTAGGTCGGCACAATATAATAATGTTCCTCCAAAGGCACAGCAAAAAAAAAACAAAAAAGAAAGAAATAAGTGAGCTGTTCTGGCTAGAAAGGAAAAACGAATGTGGCATAAACCCATTTGACACGCCTTTTCGTTAATCTTCTAGGCATGAAAAATCTCGACGCGAAGAAAATTATTAGAATAACAGAGAGCTTGTCCACCTTGCACGTATTCTTGCCAAAATACTGGGCGTGCAAGTTCGGGCTCGAGAGGTAAGTCATAACACACGCGGCATTAGTGTTCTCTCAACTTATCGCTTGCGTCCGTGTTAAGCACGCCCAGTCTTGAAAGTGAAGTAAGGTGGGGTAAAATTAGACAGGAGGCAAAGCGCGACATTTCGACTTTGTCCACCTCTGCTGCTAATACCAAAACTGCTTTTCTTTGTTCCTCTTTTCCAGCGATAAGTGCTGGTCCTTGTCCACCTTTTTAAGCGCAAAAGTTCATTGCTCACAGCATTCTCGCGGAAAAAATTACGCGGCTGATATCCGAGTGTATTCTTGAGAGGTCAAACAAGGGTGAAATTCTGCTCAGCCGAATTACCGGATCCATGCATGAAGCTGCTCCTGTGTCATTACAGCAACGTAAATATTGATTTTGTTTCTTTAGACTACCAGCTACATAACACCACAAGTTTAGTTCGTCTGGTACGGACAAAACGATTTTTTTTTTAGTTCTGGCGTGTGAGAGGGTCTAAACGCAACAAAGAGGCGTCCAATTGACTTAGAGAGAGTCTTATTAATTTAACCATTAACTTCACACATATTATATAACATTTATTTGTTTAGGACGGCTTGTACATACAAGAGAATGTCATATAGAGCTTCCTGTGAGGAAGACGACCTGAAAAAAAAATGGAAGATACCACGTATAGTGGGAATCAATGATATGCGAAGCACGAAGAGAGGAAGGTTGATATGTCAATCTAAAATCAGCACAACGTTACGAGGCGGTCGTAAATTATGCCGTACATCACTTCGATGTCATGAGTATCATGTTGGCGCCTGGCATTTGCGTTCGTCATCCATTCACGTCACGTTATACCAAATTTGGTATATGTGAAGCTAGCAAAACGGCCGCGAGAACGCTATGAGCATAGCATGTCATCATGTTTTACGTAACATGCATATCCTGATTATCATGTTTGGACGTGTCATTTACCTTCATAATGGAATAATTGGAAGCGCAAACCAACGGGACACAAGAGAAGAGACAAACAAGCGCAGCCATTTACCTTCCCAGTCTATTCACGTCACGTCATCCAAAATTTGGTATATCTGAAGCTAGCGGAACGGCTGCGATCATGCATCATGAGCGTGGCAGTGTAGTATGTTCTTACATGACACGCATGTCATTATTATCGTGTTTTGACGTGTCATTTACCTTTGTCTTCTATTCACGTCACGTAACACTAAATTTGATATATGTGAAGCAAGCGAAACGGCGGCAGGCACACTATGAGCGTGGAATGTAGTGATGTTCTACATGACACGCATGTCTTGATTATCATGTTTCAACGTGTCATTTATCTTCAGTCGTCTGTTCACGTCACATGATACCAAATTTGGCATAAGTAGAGCTAGCAAAACGGCCGCAGTCACGCTATGAGCGTAGCATGTAGTCATATTTTACACGACACGCATATCATGATTATCATGCTTGGACTTGTCATTTACTTTCGTCATCTATTCCCGGCACGTGATACTAAATTTGGTATATGTGGAGCTAGCGAAACGGCTGTGAGCACATCATGAGCGTGGTACGTTGTCACGTTCTCGCACGTCATGATTATCATGAATGGGCGCGTCATTTACCTTCGTCGTCTATTCAAGTCACGTGATACCTTTGTTATATGTGGAGCTAGCAAAACGGCCACCAGCGCAGTCAAGAGCGTAGCATGTGGTCATGTTTTCACATGACACGCATGTCATGATTATCATGTTTGGACGTGTAATTTAGCTTCGTCGTCCATTCACGTCACGTAATACCAAACTTGGTATGGCGTTGAAAAAACTGTACTTATACTGAAAAACGCCGAATGGGATGGACGCGTAGAAACGACGCGTTGAAAGAAAGAGCGAGAGAGAGATAAAGATGCAAGGAAAGGCAGGGAGGTTAACCAGACACGCATCCGGTTTGCTAACCTGCACTGGGAAAGGGATGAAGGGGAGAAGAGGTTGCAGAGAGATAAGAAAGGTACACACAATCACGAGAACACTCGGGTGAGCACACACAATCTACCGGCGGTCGCTCAGGTTTGTCGCGTCTCTCATAATCATACAGTGGTTTTGGGACGTTAAACCCCACATATCAACCAGGTTTGTTGTCTTCAAGTAATGTAGAAGTGTTTTAGTCGCTTTCTGCGCAGTTGAGGCAGACGCCCAAGGTCCCAGAATCTTCTGCACAGAGATTTAGTTGCTTCCTCCTCCTCCTCCTCTGCACAGAGAATGGTCTAGAGTCCAGTTGGTTCAAAACCATCCGGAGCTGGCATCGCTGTGTGTCGTAGCAAGCGCAGCTGCACAGGACGTGTTCGATGGTCTTCAGTTCCGCAGTAGTCGCATGTAGAGGTGTCTGCCACACCGATGCGGAAGGAGTACACCTTTGTGAATGCAACACCCAACCAAAGGCGGCATAACAGTGTCGCATCGGAGAGGGAAAGTTGTGATGGTAGCTGTATCTTGAGCGAAGGATTCAGTTCATATTAGTGACACCTTCGGAAGCTGGTAGACGACCAGAACTTGCGTGTGCCTATACGAAGAGTGTGACTGCGGCGCATACGGATTGCGTGCCCGGCATCTGTTGTCGTCAACCGAGAGGTCATGGGTTCGACTCCCAGTGATGAAATTTTGTCTTCTGATCATGTTTTTGACGTCATTTCCGTTACAAAAATACGTCACTGAAGTCTAGGTGGACCCTGCATAAAACGCGTATACGTTAAAAACGTTGTATAGGCGACACCAACGAAAATAACGCGACGAAACGGCACCTACTGCTCGGACATCGGGTACTGGAAATGAAATCTTCGCCAGGGACAAGTTTAGCTTTTTGTGAAAACTTTTTTTTCACCAAAATTAAAGTTATAAGTTATATCAAATACTTAGGCTCAGAACCTAAATATACTGACTGTGAAAGACGGGGCATTTAGTTGGCTTCAGATTGTACTTAGAATATCTGACGGTCTTTAAACAGCACCAAAAGCGCGGTATAAAGGACGTTATTGCCCTTTGAACGTTCGAAAATGCGGTAGCCGTGGCCACTATTCGTACCCGCGCGTTTGAGTGCAGCAGCAGAAGTGCCACAAAAATCTAGTCAGTCTTGATTTATCTTCATTTGACTTAAGCGAATGTTTCATCATCATCGTTACGAACCCACAGGAAATGCAGAAAATTCTACCTAAGCACTTAGCTAACGAAGCACTGAAGAATAACATGATGATTTCGTTGCAGTCTTGAGAAAAAAAGCTACTTGTCTGAACTTCGGCTCCATGCTTACGAATTTCTTATCACAAGCATTCATATTATCCTGACACTTGCCTCCTTTTGGACATTTGTTCAAGAAAATAAAACTGTGATAATATAGCCGTAAGGAGTCATTAAACAGCACCTCAACAAAATTAAAGCGATCTATATGCTCACACGGCGGATAGAGTGAAATCTAAAGAAATGATTGCGATTCACAATATCACTTCCGGAGGGGACAGTCATTATCGTGCTCTCCCATTGGGATGATCGGTACATGACTGAACTTGGACGACGGAACAACGCTAGAAAAAAAAATACAGCGTCCCTGTCGTCACATTTTTTTATTTTTGTTTGTTTCTATAGCTATTTCGTCGACTTAAGACGGTCGCTAAACGCGTTACGTTGAGCGGAGAAACGAGCCTGACTGTCCTTGATGAGCCCTGTCGGCAAAAGCGCAAGCATTTTCCGCGTGGTCGTTTAATTAGGGCATGCACTCGCCACCGTTTCCTCCGTCGCCTCTAGAGAGCTCGCCCCGTCGTGTTGGGGTTAACGTTGACTCCGAGTGGTTCCGTCCGCTCCGGAATGCGCGTGCATTACGCCGACGTAACATGCATTGCCCGCTACAAGCTCACCAAAAAAAAAAAAAAAACGAAGGAGCAACGACGGAAAGGAAAGCCAGAAGACGGAAAGGCGTGCGAAGGAAAATGGTACGGCCACTGAGTTCCTCTCGCTGTCGTACGCGAAAAGAAGAATAATAATAAAGCGTCATGCATGCGGCGCGTAGTGAAACAGAGCGAGGGCCGGTTATTGCACGCCGTCAAGAGACGCGCCTGCTGCTGCAAGGGAGACGTGCGAGAAAGGCACCGAGGGAACGCGCTGTACGACTTTGGACACACTCCCCGCTGCGACGAAACTGTCCGACGCGCTTTTGCGTGCACTCCGTCTCGCGGAATGGTAATTTCCCACCGGAAATGGAAAGCCGAGCGTAAAGACAACATTCTCAGGGAGGCCATCCACCCTTCCACCCCATTTGACTCTGAGCCACGGCGTCTGACCTTCGGGACCTCAGGTGAACGACGCGAACCCCGGGAGTGCACCGGTTTTATGCGTGCACCTCTCTTTCACGACAATCAGAATGTATATGTGAGCGCGTCACACACAAACAGACACACACACACACATAATACTATATATTGCCACCTTACAACGTAACTGTAACCTGCAGATAATGGCACACAAAAACGTCAAACTAATTCGAACAACTGCAATACGACTTTATCGTCTTCCTCTCTCTGCACGCGCATCTTCGTCCTCTTCTGAACAGCGGCACATACAAGCCTGCCAGCATCTATGAAAATATTACTTTCAGAACTTGTACTAGTGGCAACATATATATATATATATATATATATATATATATATATATATATATATATATATATATATATATATATATATATATATATATATATATACAGGGTGTCCGGCATAACTTGAGCCAGGAATTTGAAAATGAAACACTCCAGTGGTGAATTGAATCAAACGCGTACTACTCGCAATAGCCTGTACGTACTCAGGCTATTTTTTATTCCTCCGCGTACTAATTAATTAATTATTCCTAATTACATATTTTTTTTTAAATTACGGGATGGAAACCCAAAATATGAACACTGAGATGTATAACACTTTTAGAAACCACCGGCTAAATTGCTTCCTGTACGATACGTCTCACGCTGTTATTTTTTCCACGTTGTAAAGAAAGCCAGCGAAATGTGAAAAGAAGCCCTGTGACGGACCACGAGCGCACTGCTACAGTGCTGCTATAGGTTTTTCCGTGACACGAGAACTTGAATTATAAGCCGGGCAGAGCGACTGCAAAATAACTGTCGAGGGACAAACGTGCGAATGACACGCATGCGACACACGACCGGCGTTTTTGTCCTCGTTCACCGCTCTTTGCCTACTCTTTCAATATTTGTTACAACTTCATCCTTGATGTTCATTCTACACAACCTTAAAAAAAAACGGCAGCACTGCATTTCAATGCACGTCATCTGAGTGTTGTTCGGAATTATAGTAAACGTATCAAAGCACAAAAAAAAAGAAAGCTAAATGCAAGGAACGTCGTGAGAGCAACCTAAGAGCGAAAACATAGTTGGCAATGTAAAAGAAAAAAAAAACAGAACATGAAAACGCAGAAACAAGGAAAGAAAACGGGACCTCAGATGTTAGAAAGGCACTATTCAGGCCTATAGTAAAAAGTCCTCAAAGCGTTGCAGTTGGGAAAAAAACGCGCAGTCGGGGGCGGACATCTCAGCCTCGTTCGCGTCCAAATGGCAATGCGAGTTTGCAGCAGTTCCCTCTTCTGGAAGGCGGAGCCGAATGTTTTACATCCGTTCGGGGGAGTGCACACAGCGATCTCAGAAAGGGTCACGGAGGCAACTTGGCTTCACGAGAAAATATCTGGAGTTTGCTTTCAACTCTGACCCCTCGCTCCCGCTCTCACATGTCACGCGCCACCGGAAAGCGTGGCCCACGTGCACCTTGCCCCTTTTCGCTCCCCTCTGCGACCCCGCTTTCGAGATTTCGCATACTTTATCTTATTTTCTTGCCCCGACTTCTTGTCTTCGTTCCTTCTTTGCAGCTTTCGGGCAGTTCCCGTTTTCTTGGCGACATTTACTTTTGAAAGAAAGAAAGAAAGAAAGAAAGAAAGAAAGAAAGAAAGAAAGAAAGAAAGAAAGAAAGAAAGAAAGAAAGAAAGAAAGAAAGAAAGCTATAGATTCAGCAGAGCTCTAGAGATAATTCAGATAACAAATAGGACGATACCTGAACGACACAATGCTCTTCCTTTTTTAGTTTCGTGATATCTTACAACGTTATCTCGTTTTCATTCATCACTGCCTCCCGTATCTGCCGTACTAAGCGGACGTAAAGTACTACAATCGCACAATGTAAGAATCTGGACGAAAGGACAAAGTTATCATCTGTCCTTAGCATGAACTTAGAAAACCTACCAGATGTGATGGCTTGTTTGCATTTCCTGTCCTTGTATTTTTGTCATTTTGTGGAGGCAACCACGATTTTAATGCCCCTGTCTCTGCTTTCCTACCACAGTACACTCCCCAACACCATCCCCTCCCTACGGAACCAAGACATTTTTTTTGAGAACTACTCTACATCTCTCTCGTACGGCTTACACTACAACACTTTTTCTGCCGCATTCCACAGGTTCACAACTATGTCCCTTCCTTTACTAATGCAAGTGACGCCACGAACGAATGGGAACTCAAGATCCAGTTTGCATTCTATACGACGTCATTGAGAGGCACCTAGAAATATTATACGCAGTCTCTTTTACGCACGCCAGCTCACAGAGGTCCGTCGGTTTACTACCAACCCCTCGGGGCGCGCACGCTATTGCGTTGTATTTTTAGGAACTTTAAGAAGGCCAAGAAGCTGCCTTCACGCTGCGCTGGTCCACGGTCCAGATAGGCCTCAAACTCGAACCATCCTCGGTGATCTCTCTTGATTCTTCCGAAAAATGTATAACATTGCAGAAAAAAAGAAGCAATAAGCGCTGAGTCACGCTCATTAAGCGTGACACAGCGGACTCAGCCTATTTAATGCGCACGTGTGTGCTCGTGCCATGTCCGCTGCATCGGAACATGGAGGCGTGTCGGCGTCGCCGAAATGCCATTGACACCATGAGTAGACAAGTTTAATACAAGTTCTTTGTGCTCCTGAAGACTTTTTTTTGCGGCCTCTAGAATACCATCTTTCGATCTGACGCCAATAGGAAACATCGTACGCCAGTAAGTAACAATATTATAGTTTGCTAACAAACCTTCCAGTAAAGGACATCGCGCGTAAGTGGGTGCAGTCGAAGGCCCGAAGAAATAAAAAGTGTCACCACATCTCTCTACTCGCAAGAGGGAGCGAGAACTCTTTAAAAAAAAAGACGTTAGCCATTCGCCAAACTAAAGCGGAAAATGAGCGTTGCTAAATGTCTGTAACTAACACACCCAGAAGAGTACCACCGCGACCTTAAGCGCCTGAGACCGAGGTGGGAGGGCACAAGGGCTGTGCGTGAACAAGGAGGCGACCTGAGTGCACAAATTCGCTGCTTAAAAGAAAAAAAAAAGCAGCCGGAACATTCGTTGAAAGCATGACCGCTATAGAAACGCTGCTGCTGCTGCTTCTCGCATCAGGCCACGCACAAATTGGATCGTCGTGCCCGCGCGCTCGTGTGTGTGCGGTGCTCGAAATTAAAGCCCTGTCCTGGGGCTCTGCGAAACGAGCCGGAATGAAGCAAGAAACGACGAGATGGGGGCAGGACGAGGCTCGAGGGGATTAAACGACGACGATACTCAAGAGCACGGCCCTCCTCTCGGCAGCGAGGGCGTTGCTTGTTTCTTCGGGAAAGACAAATTGCAAGAGATACACACATTTGGGTGGAGGAAAAAAAAGTGGGAATGAAAATTCCTCCGTCGTTTCTCCTCTTGCCGTTACTGCTAACCACGCGTCGGAGAATACGAGGCAAGATGAATGTGCACCGCTTATTAGTTGCCGACCTCTGCGGGGACTGACTGCTTAACAAGACTCAAAACGATGAATATAGAGCAACGCACTTACTACCAATATACAAGTTCTTGCTTATTCCGCTTTTCATGCTTTGTCTTTTCTTTCCTCCTTTCAACTCGAACACCTTAGCTGAAGGCCTCGTATAAAGAGAGGACTGTGTTTTTTGAGCGCGAGAAACAGACATCTGCGATGTACCACGAATTCCGCCCAAAGCGTTTACCTGTCATATAAATTGACGTAAACGAAAGTTAAAGACGCGCATGCATGCGCATATTAACGTTAGAATGCATTTGTTTGCAAACTGAGAATAAATCATAAGCGACGACGGGCAGCACTGAGAGAATTTCATTTTGGTTTCTATGAGATTATCTCTTATTCATTAACCTTTTTTAAATCAAAGCAGCTGAATGGACAAACTTTATTTGGAACACCCACGTGAAGACTGCCCGGAAAATCACAAACACGAAAAAGGCATCAGCATTGGACCACACTTGCTGCCCCTTGGCGCATGTTTTGAGGCTGCTGCGATTTCAAGGGCATCGCTTAGAGTCCTCGGGAAATAACTTGCAAATCCACGTTCAATAATTTGGTTCCTCGAGCACACGGGACTCGAAGGCCACGATAGTGCCGGCCGCTATTGCAAGGACAGCGTTGCGAATCCTCGGGAAATAATTTGCAAATGAACGTTCAATTATTTGGCGCCTAGCGCACACGGGACTCGAAGGACACGATAGTGCCAGCCGACTTTCTCGCGAAAATAATCATTCGAACACCGGTCGCAACCCTCGAGGAAGCTCCTACAACTTCACGAGACGATCCTCGAAAACCAAAACTAAGAACGGCAGCAATACAGTCATCCACATCAACGTATTTTACGAGAGAGCTTTCGCAAAATCGACGTTGCATGCAAACCAACACGTGCCCCAATCTACAAACAAAACACCAGATGAATACCACAAGTATATGTGGGATTCATGTGGCGTTTCCGCCATGTTGGCAACTGCCGACTGTCGCGCACATAACGTTGCGAATCACGGCCGCGTGACATGAATTCTCTCATTTCTGTGCACACGTTTCCAAGACGGCCATGGAATAACTGGCTTAATTGCTAGTAGGGATCGTGGTAGACTGACTCTGCTAAATTGAGCCCAGCAAGCCGCAAGCTCAAGCAGCGGAGCTGGCAACTAAGAAACCCACGCACTTAAACAGAAAATTATAATCGGCAAAGTCTTTATTACCACAGTTCACTAAAGTACTGTGATTCACGTCTAAACGGTAATTTTTATGCAGTTTGGTAAACATAAGTCTTGCCTCAAACACCTGTGTCATCTACGGTATGATCACCGACGTGGTCGCATGATATTATACTGATCAGCGGATACCAGAAAAGTAATTTTTAATTAAAAAATATCATTATAATATAAACGAAACAGCCCCACTTCTTTTTTTTTCTTCTGGGAAGGAATGTGGTTGGGGGCAAGGGGGGAGGGGCTAGCTCACAATTTGTAAAAACTCCTTTTGAGTGCTAAATTTAAGTCACCATCCCCTTTCATCATCCTGTTAAATATTCAATATGTTTCATCAATATGACGATTGTCATTGATGACACGATCGTCATATCAAGTGGGCAATAAAACAGGCCTCGCTCTTGCCATTGGGGTGCATGCTGCGGCTGCGTAGTTTATATAATGGAGTGCCATTATTTCCTTACTGACGTGTGGCACTCATTTAAGACTGGCAGTGACGATGTACCATTCGAAAACGTCCAGGTAACGGGTGCGCTCGCTGGAAACAAATAATGGTTACTCGTTGATCCACATTCTTGTCTGCTTTCTATAGGTGCACTCCGCAACTAGACAGCGTACGGCCTTCCTGCGCAAGCAAAGAATTTAGGAGAGTTGCTTTACACAACGGCCGCCGGTAATAGCACCTCTTCTAGCAGGTGGCGCCTGTTTAAGGCTGCATTGAAACATATCAAACGACCCCACCTGCCGCACTCATGTGAAACGTCAGCATTGCACTGAAAAGTGCGAGTTTGAGCGATTTCGAAGCATTTATTGCGCTAGTATGTTTTGTGCGTCATCCAGGCTTTATCGCATCTTAATTAAAGGCGCTGCGCACTGGCCCGATGGCACTGAGTACCTTTTTTATAACGGCCCACTACACTGGTATGGCAGAAAGTGAGAAACGCGCATGCGTACCCCGCCTAGTACGGAACACATGGTCTCAAAAGTCTGATTCGGAGAAAAAAAAAGTATATAGGAAAATCGCCTGACGTGCACTCCGATACAGATAGTTAATGACATGCTTTGGCCGCAAATAACACACACGCACACGAAGTAAAGGAACACTAAACGACAAGCACAAGCGGCACTTTCCAACTGTTGAGAGTGCCGCTTGTGCTTGTCGTTGAGTGTTTCTTTACTTTGTGTCTGTGTTATTTGCGGCCAAAGCATGTCATTAAGCAAGTACCAACTATAGGCCAACAATCAGTACTGTTACAACAGATAGTTAAGCAGCGGAGCTCCAACGAGATATGTTTATCAGTGGTTTAATCGCGGTGGTTAATTAAAGTCTTTCCCAACAATTGGTAACTCCTTTCCAGAAATCTTCTTTGGTTTTTGACCATTTGCTCTCCACTTGAGCCGCGATGGTCAGCTGTGCTCACACGCTTTCACGCACAAAACAAATGACGCGCGAGATGACGCTATCGATTCGTACTCAATGCGCAACCTCACGGCGGCACCGACGGAAACTATACACAAAGACGCGCCGAGAGTGTCCCTGTAACTGCTGTCACAATGAGAAGCGAGACGCGTCCGCTTCAGACCAGCGGTTTCCTGCAATAAGCCGCCCAATAATGGACGAACTGAAAGGAGGAGACGTGCACGGCGACCGCTCGAATTCGCGCGTACTTCGCCTAGCTCTAGTGCTGTGCGTTCTGGTGCTATAGGGTCGTGTTTAGAAAAGTTTATTGCAAGCTGTCAATCGAAAGAAATCGAGAAATTCTCTCTCCGACGCGTCTTGTGACCAGAGCCAGAATTTCCATTAGGTTGCGCAACATGTAATGACTCCGTGCCGTGTCTGACATGGCACTATCCAGGACAACACGGCAAGGAAAACACGCTTGGAAAACCTTCCACGTGGCTTGTCAGACGCGCAGCTGGCAATCCTCAAAACGTCCGGCAAAAGGAAAAAACGCGGTAAAGCTACTATATCCGACAACTCAGCTCGAACCGCAGCAAGTTGAACGAAGTGTCAGCGATCGCTCCGTAAATGTTGACAGTCTTAAGAGTCCTGACTGCGTGCCAACGTAAACAGGACGTCAGGCTGAGCGTCGCAGCGCAGCTCGCGCAGCCTTCAGTGGAGACATGGGATAAATTTTGAGAGCACACATGTTTTCCTACCATCAGTTATCACGGCGCATAGCGTCATAGCTCAAGAGAACTTATAGAAAATAGAAAGCGTTGACGTCACAAAAGTGAACCAAAGTTAAACATGACCATCGGGGGACGATGACATCCTTTCCTGTATTCCGAAAGCCCTACAAAAACATAAGCATACTGCGTAACGAGACGGCTCAGAGTGAGAACGCTTCGATCCCAACTTAAACCCAAACAACCTTGGTTCAGTCCCCATTCTGCTTCAGGATTTTTTCATCCTTTATTCATTTTATTTGCATCGTTCTTGATTTTTTCGCTCACGCATAAGATAATAATTTTTCGCTCACAGACAACACCGCCGGCCCCGACGCCGCGGAATTGCTGCGAAACGAGCTCTTTAAGGCTACAGCGTTAATAATACGTGAACTTGGTCATTCAAGAGCTTCGGAGTGAATTTAGACAGCCAATTCTCCGAACGCCACGTCGATATAGAAAGAGGGAGCGAAAGAAAAGCGCCGAGTTTCCCTATATTCTAAAGCTCAACACAGCAACTTTTCACGGAGCTCAAAATCGATCGGTGCTTTGTGTGTGCTCCGAGGCCAATGCCTTGTCGGAAGCTTTGCAGCGCACAAAACGAGCGCGCCTATATGAAACATTGACGAGCTGGTCGACGGCGATTCAAAGCGCCGTCCGGCGCCAGTGCATCCACAGATATACCGCTCATTCTTCGCTAATTCATCTCAGTTTAGTTGAAGCCCAATATCGGCTCTTCAACATTGCAAAGCAGCAGCTCAACAGTGCACGTGCTCCGAAAGGAACCCAAGTGGAAGTTCTGGTCCAGCTTTTGAAGGATGAACTAATGCAGTAACTTAGTGCAGAAAAATGAACATATATAACTTAAACATGACAGCCTAGAAGCGAAAATTGGGTTATTTGGTGGCTAATACTTGGATGTAAAGACAGCGCAGAAATATCGACGACGAAAATATAGAAAAGAACGGAAGAAGAGACGACAAGGCGCTTATCAGCACCTTGTCGTCTTTTCTTCTGTCATCGTCTATATTTTTGCGCTGTTTTTAAATCCAAGCACGAAATTAGCTAGGAGGACTGTCACGAAATGCAGGTCTTGTTTTCTTCTTGCATACTCCGTGTAACGTGTAATATACCAAGGACAGTGCAGAAAATATTCGCGAACTCAAATTACATCCCGTAATACTACAGAATGGAATCGCTCTCTTTTTCTGTCGATGAGCGACACGCACACGCACACACACACACCACACACACACACACACACACACACACACACACACACACACAACATACAAGTTAGAGGGAGGGTCGCATGCGCTTTCAGTGCATCCATGCGACACATACAGGCACGCCCGTATCTCTCTCCGCTCGGCGACACCAGAGCCCGACGCCATGTTTGTCGTTCCGCGTGAAGGCGCTCTCTTCTGCCCCATGCACGTCATTGTACTTCATGGAAGAGCCAAACAGCGACCAGTGGTACGCTGCGGTCCACGCAATCGCATTCCGACGCAGTCAAGCGCGCTGACGGACGTCCCGTATAACGCTCCACCTATACAGCCGGTTCCCGAGTGCCGATCTCAAGTTCAAGGCAAGCGGGAATAGGCGACTGTGCCTTAGCGAGTGCGTCTCCATGCTCTTTTCTTATACGGGGTGCTAAATATAGACTGTACTGGCGACGTGGCTGCGTCACGTTCCTGCGCCCTACTCGAGGCATTCTCGCGGGTTTAGCGAGCACAAGGGGGCACGCACACGCGCCATCTATTTTCCCGTGCGTTCCCAGAACTCCGGATGGCTTCCTTGCACGTTCAGCATGGCCGTCGGTACCAGCGACCAGCACACGCCTGCAGGTCTGTGCCTTGCGTGTGCGAGAAGCCGCATCGTCAAAAGGCGTCGAACGCTTCCGCGACAGCTGCCAACTCGTGTCGAAGGAGGAGACGCTCCTGGGAATTTAAAGCCAGCGCGACTAAGAAGCGCCCCGGGGTTGATCCCTCATCGGTTGACAGCGCGCTCAAGTCTCCCGACCTCCGGCTACAGTCGAAACCGACGTACGTCGTTCACTACCATGGCGCTTCTGTGTGCTTACTGTATTCATTTTTCGCTGTCATCTGTCCCCTATAGGCTCGCTGCGCGCCGTACGTCTCTTATCGGAGCAGGCTGAGCAACAATTTCAAGGCTGCGATTCCACGGTGCCAACCTTCATGAGGCGGTTTCGAAGCGAGAAGCCGCGAGTGATCCATTGAGCCCGTCTCCGGGGGTGTCACCTCAAAATAGCGCTCGCGCCATTTTACCCCCCTCGGACGCTATCGATGCTTTTCCCGTCTCGGGAGAAGAAGGGATGCCGCACGAATCCGTGCAGGGACGACCAGCGTTGACGCTGTGTTTGGACCGGATGCAAGGCGGCGGCCCGCGCAGCCTGACGGGGCGCACGTGTCGTCGCCAGCCGCTGTTCTGACGAGGGCGCTCTGACGTCACGCGTAAGCGTGCGCAGAGTTCTCCTTCGGGGGGTGCTGGCGGGTGGGGGCGGTTTGTGGCAGCGCGACCCCTACCTATCAAGTCAATGCGTGAAATTGCGTCCCCCTCTTCGAACACCGGCGGCGGACAACTACGGCACCGCGCGTGACCCGAGTTTTGATCTCATAACAGCTTTCGCTGTAAATAACAGGCATGTACCCGTTCCTTCGCAACTCCCGCATCTTACGGGTACCTCCATAAAAAAGAAAATGTCCCTGAATTTGCGTGTTCGAAATTTCAGGACGACAAATTGTTTATTCGATAACTGAGAATATCACAAGAGTTCCACGAACAGGCTCTCTCTCCTGAAGAAAATGTAAAAGACCTTGATTCAGATGTCGAGAGCCATAAAGTTTATCAAAGATCACGAAATTATGTGTTGCAATACAGAATTTTTCGTTAAATCACTCCGTAAAAAAGAGACAAAGAGACACCACTCGCAAATAGGTGAAAGGGGTGGGGGTGATGCCCAACCAAACAGTTTTCATTTATTTGATTCTTTAAAGCATAAACAAGGGCGCGAGCCAAGACAAACAAAAAAAACACAAACTTTCAAAAGTACCGATCGACGCAAAATGAAGTGTCTTTGAACAGGACGACGTAAAATAACGTTTTAACAAAGGTCCACAAACGTGGGTAGACGTAGAGCGTAAAGACGACGGAGACTCAAGTAGCCGTTATTTAGCGCGCCTGTTGAAGTTCCCGCATTGATGGCTTCTTTGCACGCGAGCCGAGGGCGACTGGAGGCCCGGTTTCTTCCGACGCGCTGAGCCGAGCGCCAGAGACGACGCCCGGGCCCGAGCCCACAGCTCTCTGCGATTCGACGCACCGTCTAGAAAAAAAAAATATATCAACGGCTCTATAAGACACAAAGGCTAGCATTATCGGTCCACTCGAAACATCCGTGCGGCAGTTGCTCGAAGCAAGCACAGATGCGCCTATGGGAGCGAGCGGTTAGTATCTCCAGTATGATTACTGATGTGGACGAAAACTTTGGGAAACTGTGAAAGAAGAGGTTAAGAGGCGCAAGACAGTGCATGCAGAACTTCATTCACGCGTCACCCGCGAATTTACAGATTGAACACTTCGGGTATCGTGCGACGGCTTTTATGAACACTCGTCTGCAGCCTACCGTGATTAATAACAATCTCGGAATAAAAAGGTGTATCCGCGCTTGTACATAGGCATGAGTGCTTATTGTTTGCCTCGAGTGTGCATTATTTATTTATTTATTCAAAATACCTTACAGGCCCACTGAAGGGCATTGAGTAAGGGGGGCATCAGTATACAAACGAAATAGCAATAAAGGAGAGAAGCAGACGAAAATATGTATATAAAAAGATTACGAAAAATCAGGGTGCAACTAGCGTTATACAATATTAGAGTGCAACGAAATCAGGTTATCACGAAAAGTTTCACGGTTAGAAATGAATACAACGTGACCCGGAAGATGCGATGGCTTCCAACATACGTACCAGGTGATCTTGATATGGTGACCATGTGAATGATGCATACTCTAGCTGTGGGCAAACATAAGTAATATATATGTGTGTATGTGTGTGTGTATGTGTGTATGTATGTATGTGTGTATGTATGTATGTGTGTATGTATGTATGTGTGTATGTATGTATGTGTGTGTATGTGTGTGTATGTGTGTGTATGTGTGTGTGTGTGTATGTGTATGTGTATGTGTGTGTGTGTGTTGTGTGTGTGTGTGTGTTGTGTGTGTGTGTGTGTGTGTGTGTGTGTGTGTGCGTGTGTGCGTGTGTGTGTGCGCGCGCGCGCGAGGCAAATAACAATAACCACTTACCACTCTGCTATTCTTTCCTGTCTATGTGATGTTTAGAAGAAGAATATAAAACTATTGGCGCCACACTCCCACATTTTTTTTTCTTTATTGCGTCCGTTGTAACTAAAGTGCATCTGTGTTATGTGCGCATGCTTGAAAGACTACGTGCAATAACATTAGAGCACTGCTAGCGAAACGCTTGCATTTTTCTACTTAGTGGTATGCTTCGTACTTACATTATTTTTTAAAGGCTTTTCTCCAACAATTTCATTTGGCAAAATTTACCTTATTCATCAAACAAACGACGCTCGTAATTTCGACTTCCATAAGAGCCTGCGACCTTTCCTTCAAACAAACAAACAAAAAGCGACGTCGCGCACTAGGCTTTCGTGGACTCGTCGCCGACTGAGCCATCTGTCCACAATTAAGACACACAATCTAAGAAAAACGGACAAATTAGAGGGGGCAAACAATCGCAAGTCTCATTCCGGACGGTATGCGACCGGACGGCATACGCGCGAGAGAATAGTGGACACAGCGGACCTGCAGGAAGTGCAAGGAGCAGGAGAATCGGAATTGAATAAAAGATACCGCTCGCTCTGTTTCTACGATCACACAGGAACGCGCACGAAAACACTTTTTTTTTTACCATTGTTACACACTGTTTTTTTCGCGCGCAAATTAGTGCCACCGTCCAGAAACGTCAATTAATTAAAACCCTGGGGAGAGGTCCGTTGATTAAAGCCGCTTCTCTTCCAGGGAAGCCCTTCGCAAGATAGAAATAAAAGAGCAGCCTCGGACCCAGGGAAGGTGTCCCTCCATCAGACAGAGGCTGAATACCGCACTGCAGCCATGCCATTGCAGCAGCCAGCATGAACAACGCAAAGGACCGCTGGAGGAGGACGGATCGTCTCTGAAAGAAGACATGGCTCACGTCCACGCTTCATGGACATTGTTACTATCATGTACAGCTATAATTAAACAGTGTCATGAAGAGGCCCTGGTAATTTAGGGACATCGGCTAAACTAGTTGAGAGACCATACGCTGAACAGGGTTGTTCGGAGTTACGTCTGGGCAGGATAGTTGATTGATTGGTTGATTGATTGATTGATTGATTGATTGATTGATTGATATGCGGGATTTAACGTCCAAAAACCACCATATAACTACGAGAGACGCCGCAGTGGAATATTCCAGAAATTTTCACCACTTGCGGTTCTTTAAAGTGTGCACTGTTGAGAAACGACGGACCGATCCCGCCGAAGCCACCACTGTTGCGAAAGACGGCGACGCCAACACGGCCCCGGAGGCGCCACTGCTTTCAACTCCGCCGGGAAGGTCACCAGCCGTTTGGTAGCGTATGTTTATCAGCTCGCGACTGCTTCTGCGCAGAGCTGATAAGACGAGCGGACGAGACGACGGTGAGTTAAACAAGGTTTATGTACAGCATATTTACAGAGGCGTTACAATTTCGGCACTGGGGCCGACAGAGACTCGAAGAGCCGAGCTCTTCTCTCTAACACATAGGTCAGTCTTTCGCCTAAGACCGCTGACTCACACACATGTCGGCACTCCGACACGGGGACGCCTCTCACATAGGACCGCCGATCGCGTGCACCCAAAGCTGAGCACACGGGCCATTTCCACCTCCATCGAAAATGCGGCCGTCGCAGCCGGCATTCGATCCCGCGACCAGCGGGTCAGCAGCCGAGTAGCCACCAGACCACCGCGGCGGGGCGTCAGGGCAGGATGACAACAGGACACCTCGAGACAAGGAAAGGCGTACCTCAATAACATATCGTGGTTATGGCACACAAAACCTCATAAATTACCACAGCATTACACCTCATATTCTCATTCGCTGGGAGCAGAGACAATAACAGCGAATGTACGTAAAGAAATGATAAAGTACGCAGCAAATGCTCCTTCTTCGAGTCCGCTCCCTTCCTGTTTCTTTTTCTTTTTTTTAATACGTTCTCTATATCTCTCTCTGTTTTCCTACCCTATACACTAACTTTCTTTTCCTATTATCACCGAAAACAAACGCTCGTATACGGAATCCGATATTTGCTTTTTGTATTTTTCTGCTTGAGAGGATGCCGCCTAGCATGCACGAGAGCACCAGCCAGGTAGAACACGACACGCATAGCGGCAGCTTTCGAGAAACAGCATGCTCGCGCGTCGTTGTTCGCGCCTGAAAAGCGGAACCGGCTGCTCTTGACAGACGCCGACACGCGCCTGTCCCTGCAGCCAAATCGGTGGCCGAGTCGCCGGCGAAGGCGCTGCAGCCGAGCATCTGTTTGCGCTTTGTATACAATGATCGACCCATGCACACACGATGGTACACTCGCTGCTCGATAAGCTGACAGCTACGAGCGTGGACACCGATTTCTCGATGTTGGTTGTCTCTAGCAGCTGCCGAAAGTATAAAGACATCGTCTTTCAATCGCTCTCTATCCCTCTTTCTCCAAAAGTTATGCATCCGTCACCGTTCTCAAGACAAGCAGGATAAATTTCCGTGGGCCTTTCTCGCTTTTACGTTTACCAGATGTAGAGATAGCGGGACAAAGAACCGAGCAAATGCAGACAGGTTAAGAATATGTAGAGCCGCGGCCAGGTCTTTGTAGAGCGCGCAACCACACGGTTTTTGTTCTGCGGGGCGACACATTGAGACAGTTTGACGCTCTTACGTTGTGAGCCCGACTACTATATAGGTCAGGTCGTGCACCTGCCACACCACTGACAGAGCCCTAAACTGCCTCAAAGTGCCGCTCCGCAGAGCAAAGAACCAGCTCTAGACAGACGTGGCCGCGGCTGTGCTCTCGATTTGCTGTCTTGCACAAATAAAATGAAGTAAAAAAGGCGAAAGGAGAGAGAGAGAAACACTAAAAGCGCGCACTTTCGCAGGTTCCCATTAGGTCACCTAAAATATGCTACCGAATAAGTTTTCTGCGGGTGCGACACACACGGCTATCCATTCAAGAGCCTTCGGGTTTCCAAGAACGGACTCGCTCGCTGGACTTCGTGCCGACCGGTTGTGCCCCCGCGATTTCCGACGACAGCGCAGCTCTGGCCGACTGGCTCGCCCTACGCCATCTCCTGCCGCCGACAAGAGCTCTCGCCGAGTGGTGCCCCGTCCTCGGACTCCTGCGACTGCGTCCATCTTTCCTGTCTCCTCCTTACTTCCGTCGTTTTCTGTCGTTCGCTATCCCTGCGCCTCACTCTCTCCTTCATATTTCCATTTATTTACCTTTTAATTCTATCCTTTTAATCCCTCCTTACCCCCATCCCTTGTGAGCTACTGTTGAGGTGAGTTACGGGGCTCACTTTTCTCTTATTTTCTCTTTAAGAACCACATAAGAAAAAAGAAGAACGGTATCAAAGGTTTAATGATGTAGCGAACGAAAAAGGGCAACGAAGATGCATAACAGAGAAGATTTAAGGCTTTCCTAATCAAGTACTTGAATATCGAAATTATTGTTGCTATGGTGCTACTCGGAGTTGCGAATTAGTGTTTATAGGTGCCGCAATTACAGCGACGCCGATGAGAACAAGAGCAGGCATCCTAACCCGTTACTATTACCAAGAGCCACCTGCATAGCTCGCAAAGCACCCTCGCACCTCATGTTTTTATGTTAGTTAATGCAGGACTACAGGCATAACGCCGTCCATAAGAAAAACGAATGAAATATTGCGAATCCCGTCTGCAGCAAGCATTACTGCCTGCAACACGCCATAACAAAGCGTCGCAAAAGTGCGATGTATACACGCGGCAAGGAGAGCAAATTAAAATCTATCCGAATGTTCTTTCGGTCAGTAATAAACGCCACAACCCTTACACGTTCCGCTCACAAAAGGCGCACCAATTGATTTGATATGTGGGGTTTGACGTCCCAAAACCACCATATGAATACGGGAGATACCGTAGTGGCGGGCTCCGGGTATTTCGACCACCTGGGGTTCTTTAACGTGCAACCAAGTCTGAACACACGGATCTGCAATGTTTTCACCTCCATCGGAAATGCAGCCGTCGCAGCCGGGATTCGATCCCGCGAATTGTTGGTCAGCAGCCGAGTACCTTAGCCACTAAACCCTGCGGCGGGCAACAGGCGCACCAAGTGCCTTAAAATTGCACAGTGGTGCTCCGAAGCCTTAAGACCTTATTCCAGTAACGAATAAGCGTAACGCGCGCCAGGTCAGCATTGATAACGCGGCTCAGCCAGGGGTCCCAAACTAAACACACAGCCGAGAACGGAGCAAAGTATAGTGAAGCGAGCGGGGCACAACGCACATGCAGAAACGCCTGCAACGGGGCTCTCAGCCTGCATTCGGGTGGGCCAGGGATGCGAAGCACACCGTAAACATCTACAGGCAGGGATTTGGGTGCGTAAAAATGCGCAAGGCTGCGGGGGATGAAGAGAGGCAGAGAGGGAAATTCGTAAGCTGCCTAGGCGCGAGCGGTGTCTCGCCGTGGCGGCAGCCGAGGATGTTTGTGTACAGCGCGTGGATCCCCATTAGGGCTCGCTATGCATCACAGCTCCGTGACAAATGACGGCCGGCCGCGGACAGGGCAGCGGAGTATTGCGTAGATGCGCGCGTTAGTTGTGTGCAATGGTAGATGACGGCTTCGTTACAAAAAGAATTGTCATGTGAGTAATCGATTATTGACTTATAGGCTCATGTTCTTTTTTAATAAAAAAAAACGAATCGAACAAATGCAAATTTTTCAACTCGTACGTTAAGAACAAAAATGTGGAATCTCGAAGTACCGATGTCTCACTGATTACATTAACAAAAAAAAAAAAGAATTGCATACCATTACACCAGGTCAGCAAAGCATCCCTCACTTTAAAAAAAGAACCAAATCTCGTTCGAACTCACCTGCAAGAAGGGAGAAAGAAATGAAATAGTGCACTTTCTGCTTCCGAATGCCTACGTACAAAAACAGGAAGAAAAAAAAAACTAGAGAACGTGCAAACGTTCGTATTACCCCCGTTGAATAATCAGTTATTTCCCTAAATAAAAGGAGCAATAGTTAAGCACATAAATCAGGCACCCTGCTATACCTTGTAGCTTGACTGTGTTTTACCTTTGAAATGTTTACTGTTTTAGTGCGTTTAATTGCTACTGATGCACACTATATTTGGTTGCAAGCTGCTATAACAACGAAAGCGCTCACTTATCACTATAGCTCATACGTTTACGGATTCAAAATCGTGAATTGATATTTACGTTTTCAACGTGTCCCTCTCTCTCTCACTTGTATATATATATATATATATATATATATATATATATATATATATATATATATATATATATATATATATATATATATATATATGCGACGCTATGATGAATGGGAGACGTGGCCTGGCGCATACCCCATGTTTATTCTATTCTGACTTCTTCCTCCTCAGCTTCTACTACAAGTCACTGCCTTCCTACGTCACAGGATTCCCCCTCCCCCCGAAAGAATGCGCGAGTTACAATCAACAAAACAACATAAAGCATAAAGTGAAGAATGTCAAGATGCGCGGTAGTTCGATTTCAGGAGGGAGTTTCTTAACTCGCACAAAAGCATCACAGTATAGGTCAGCAGTCCGGTCATATCTAGGGTAGCTCTGGTGGACGAGGCTGGCTGTTGTGCCCTGGATAGCATAACCCTGCCCTGCACATCTCCACTGACGATGACACGACTTCAGGTTTTGTAAAGAACGAACAAGGCTCGAAATCTGTGTAGCACTGGATTGACGGATGTCTTTGGCGTCGGATCCAGCGCCGTCGTGGCAATAGATGCTTTGCTTCTAGTCGGCGCGCGTAAGAACCGAGGATGATGGGACGATGTCTTTTTTTCTCCGTTGTATACGTAGTAGCTTCATGTCTCTTTCGTATCTTTCTGTGGCGTTCTCTCAGTTTGTTGGATCGCAGACATGGCTTTGAGAACTGGTGCAGAAAATTTTGTCGACGTTGCTTTCTGCGAAGATGGCTTAGGCATCGACTTTGTCTTTGCTTCTTTCATTGATGTTGTCTCTGATGACCTTTCAGCCACAAGTGTACTCGTGAGGAGGTTTCACTTGATCGTTGTTCTTGTTCGAGTAGCCGTTGCAGTTCTTGGAGTTCGTGGAGTTGCCTTTGTTGAAATTGCTCGTCTTGTTGTGAAAGTTCGTCAGATGGGCCTCTTTCAGGAACATAAGTCTGCTTTTTTTTAGGTGGTGATGTGATCAGTAGATTGTCGGTAGTCGACACTGTACTGCTAGGCTTGTCTTGCGATGAAAGCAGAGTGACAGGCTGATGAGAAAGCACTGCAGGATTCGAAATTCCTGCAGTGCTTTGACTCACATGTGTGTTATCACTTGACGATGAGAACACAACAGACATGGCTTCAGGTGGTTCTGATGGCGTATGTTTTTCTTTTTGCAGCGTGATTAGGCTGAGAATGTCTGTCGAACGACCTTGGTCGGGAACGTCAGGGTGGGGGCTGGTATTGCGAGGATTAACCAGCTCGTCATAAGTAAATTTCATCGCACGCTCGAAACCGTTTGGGCCTTGTGTGTGACACGAAGCATCAAGGGATTCGGGTGGTTCAGTAAAATGTGAAGTGTTGTGGTGCAGTGAACACGCTGAAAATGCCAATTTCATTCTCTTGGGAAAGCCGGCTTTAGGTTTAGTCTTTTGCCGAAATGGTCTAGATTCCTTTCATATACGGAGGTTTTACCTTGTCTGTTGCGACGCGCAAGTTACCAGACGGTGTTCAAATGCGTGACGTTTTTTCGGAAGAGTCATATGATGGTACAATGGTGGTATATTTTCTCTGAGGTCTCGTTTGGGAAATAGGCTTACTGCGGGAAGACTTCGCGTAACTCTGATGGGCGAGTTGAAAAGCTTTCCGCTGATGAAGTATGGACAGGTCTTCATCGTATTCCTTGAAACGGCTGATCATTTCTTCTTTGATCTTTTTCCAAGACTCATCGTTCTCGAAGATGTGGGTGAGGTAAAACTTGAATGCCTCACCTGAGATGTAGTCAGTGAAGTTGATGATCATCTCCCGTTCCGACCAGGATGCAGCGGCGGCGTGGAGCTCGAAAAGGTTAAACCAGTCCTGTACGGGTCCGTCGTCCGCTGATCCGGTGTACTTGGGGATGTCAAGGTCGTCTGATGGTCTGTCATGATGCTGGTCTTGGTGTAGTGTTGGGATGTACTTTCGTGGTCCCCGTTCGGTCACTGCGTCTTGCTGAGACGTTCGAAGATGGTTGCTGGTTGATGAAGTGGCCGCCAGGTCTTCATCCTGTCGACTCGTGCGACGCTATGATGAATGGGAGACGTGGCCTGGCGCATACCCCATGTTTATTCTATTCTGACTTCTTCCTCCTCAGCTTCTACTACAAGTCACTGCCTTCCTACGTCACACACACACATATATATATATATATATATATATATATATATATATATATATATATATATATATATATATATATATATATATATATATATATATATATATATGTACATTCCTTGGCATTACTGTCTGTTATATCTCATTAATATTGTGTTTAAACACGGAAAAACGAGCCCTTAGGTATACACTTCTTTCCCTTACTTCATTAAACGAGGGTCTCGTACTGGCAGACTTGGTGCCATTAGGTTGTATACGAGGGACTATTAATCAGCTGCCCGCTCATAATAAGTTCACGTGCTACGTGACGCCAAACATGCGCATAAAAGAGTGTTTTCACACTCATCGCTTGGCTTATAGATGGCGCTGACTGTCACTCCTACTTCTAAATTTACATATAAACCCAAAAAAGTGGATGGAGGGAAGGCCGCTGTGGTAGCTCAGTGGTTAGAGCATCGAACGCGTTATTCGAAGGTCGTAGGTTCGATTCCTGCTCACGGCTGGTTATTTTTTCATCCACTTTTCTTTCTTCCTATTTACATTCCATTGGTTCTAATAACTTCCCCTGTACATTCCTTGGCATTACTGTCTGTTAGATCTCATATATATATATATATATATATATATATATATATATATATATATATATATATATATATATATATACACTTTTGCGACAGATACTACGCGATCTCGAAGAACAATAGACAATAGAAGAAGAGCGGGCGCCGTACATCCCCGTACAACGACCTCTACAAGAGCTCCAACAAAGGCAGAATGCGCCTCGTAGCAGTACTTTCACCCCCAGACACCCCTGTTTGCGGCAAAGCATCCTTTCAAAATCTGAGCACGCGATTGCAGAAAACCGCCATGCCATATAATTCTTCCCAATTGAACTGGAAAACGGTACCCACGCAAAACTATAGACGTACCGCATTTTAGACATGGGTATCGTCCAGCATGTCTGGCCCCTTCCCCTACCTTACGTCAGGAAAACAGATGCGTTTCTGGTTGAACTCACAGGAAGTATTTCATTTCCCTCGTGTCATTGAGTGCCATAACCAGAATTCGGCATTTTCATTTTCTTCATTAACAAGACATTCTGCAACGCAAGCGTACAAGTTAGACTTCCATCTGTGCAAATTTCGGAATAAGCGAAAAAATTCAAAATATGCACGTTAATGATTTTCTACCAAAGTGAAAAAAATCAATACCAAAAATTACCATGCCCCGTTAATAACATCACATAATACAAAAAGGAAAGATGAGAGAGAAAGGCTAAAGTACAACGAAGAACAGCAACAAATTATAGAACGTAAGTGAGGAATGAAGCCTAAACTGGAGCGCTAAATGTTTTCCCTTACTCCCTCCTCTGACTGCATACGTGCTCGTTTTCCTGTCGTGCATCACACTAAGCAGGAAACAAAGAAATCGCTGTCTTTGTAGGTCGGATACTGGTGCGTCGCTTTGCCCTTCACCATTAAGCTATCTGTGTCTCGCTCTGCACAGTCGAGCTCTGTTCAGCACCGTCCATTTGGCGCTGTCACGGTCGTGTCAGTTACAACGTCGTAGCTCCAGAAAGTGAAAGCCGCCAACGATCCTCGCAGTTCTTCCGCCACGGACGGGTGCGCCGCGTAGCATCATCGTGAAAGGTTAGTTCCGGAGAACGCGACGCAGACAGCGGTAATCGAAGGAGAGTCGATCTGCACCCCTCAGCATCCAGTCACGGGTAGAGGAGGCGGGACATCGCATCTAGCCATTCAGGAATCCATCGACTCGGAAGTACAACGAAGACGATGCCAGTGATTGCGAAGGAAAGCAGCAGAGAGTGCATCGCAACTGTCCGAGAAGCAAATAACGAGAACAAAGAGGGAGAACATTGTGGTGAAATGATTTGCTGCAGCAGCCAGTCTGGAGAATTCGCACATGCAAGAGCGCAGAATCGAAACTCAAGACGGCAGGTGGCATCCACGGACGTCGATCGAAAGATCGAAGGCAACAAGGATCGCAACAGCACCACCGAATCATCCAGACACGGCGGTACAATGATGGCGCCATGTTGAACGGGAGGTAATGGGAGCAGACAAGCGGACCTAGCACACAAATACTTTACAGTACTGTTGCTTTGACATAGATTTGTGGCGTTTTTTTCGACATTATCAGCTCTCAAAGCTCTTACAGAGCACAGCGAAGAGCGCACAGCACGCAAGCAACAAAAACAAGGCGTGTTCTATTCATGGTCGATCAGAGTTATATATGTGTACGTCTTTTGTTGCGTGCCAAATAACAGACACGGTTTATGCTGATCCATTCAAGCAAAACGGATCATTCCAATCTAAGGCCGTTACATTGCTATTCAAGGAGTCGTTGATTGATATGTGGGGTTTAACGTCCCAAAACCACCATATGATTATGAGAGACGCCATAGTGGAGGGCTCCGGAAATTTCGACCACCTGGGGTTCTTTAACGTGCACCCAAATCTGAGCACACGGGCCTACAACATTTCCACCTCCATCGGAAATGCAGCCGCCGCAGCCGGGATTCGATCCCGTGACTTGCGAGTCACCAGCTAGCCGAATACCTTAGCCACTAGATCACCACGGCGGGGCATTCAAGGAGTCGTGCTAACCTCTTTTCGCACATGCACGATCAGGCGATGCAAATGCGATCGCTGTTCTTCCGTGCCCCAACAGGCAATGTGAAATATATACAGCACCCTTTCCAGATAAACCAAACGTTCAAAGCACATTGTGGTGCCATGCGATGGCTGAAGCGACGAACGTTTAGTAATATAATGATATCCAGTGTTTCACGTCCCAAAACCACGATATGATTATGAGAAACGCCGTATAGTGAATGATTCCGGAAATTTCGACAATCTGGTGTCCTTTAACGCGCACTGACGTCACACAGCACACAAGCCTCTAGCGATGGCCGAGGCCGGAATCGGACTCAACAGTTTCTGGTCAGCAATCGAGCCCCGTGAGCACTACACCGCTATGGCGGACAAGGTTTCATACTGGTTATGCCTTCTGACTGCAAGGTTATTCTCTATTGCACACGTTTTTACTGCACTCTTGACAATAAAATACACTGATAAGCAGCCAGCGCCAAAAGCGCAGAGGCTATAGCGAGGCACAAAAACAAATAATAACAGACTGAATATTTACGCTGCCTCAGCAGACATCGTCTAAATTTTATTTTCGAACTGTTCTAAAACGCACTAAGAACGTGTACTGTGCAGCTCAGATGAATGCAGTGACAAATTGTTGGAAAATTCGCAGTTTTTTTATCTTTATGCATGTTATATATTTTATTATTTTGTTTATATTTTATATTTCCATATTTACTCACTCTATTTTATACATATATATAACTTTTCGAGACCTAGTGGTCTCTAAACGTTCGACACCGACTGTACAGCTCATCTTTGTAAAACTCTGTTATGCAGACCCCCTGCGCGTTTTCGCAACGTGTCATAGACGCTCACGAACGCCCAGAAGGGGCGTATATATTTCTTTCACGGGCAAAACTTCGATGGCAAGCGAAGCAGCAAATGCAAATGCCACAGACAGCAGCAGGCGTGCAACAACGCCCCTGTCGAAAAAACGCGATCCGACCCAAGGCGCGAGACCCGAGGTACGATCACACGACAGTGGGCGCGTCTCTCCTTTCGTGGGAGGAAGGTGCGCTGCAGAGATACGTGACAGGTCAGCGAGGCCCGCGCGAGGTGCCGCGTGCAAAAAGGAACACAGAGGGGAGGAGGGGGGGCGCACCCTGCACACCGCTCCGTATACGATAGTCGGCGCTCGCTCGCCTCAATTATGCATCCCGTGCCGAGAAGAGACAGCACGTAAGCTGTCGTTCGAGACACCAGCACGTGTCGAGCAACACGCACGCATCGACGAGAGGAGGAAAAAAGGGTAACGACATGAACGAACGGTTCCACGATCTATACTTATACTCCCCTGTTTTGCGTTCAGCTCTCATCAGTCTATGGGGGGCGATTACTGCTGTAACAAGCAGGGCGAAAATTACCTGCAGTTTTTGAGTAAATTCATTACGTAACGCGAGTGAAAGTAAGGATACTTACAAGATTGAAACACTTCAAAACCTTTGGGCGCCTTATTGCAATAAAGCTCCTTCTGCGTCGTCTAAGCTTGCGCAATTCCTATCGCAGAGCAGCGTCTCAGGTCGCCTGCATGCTTGGTGTTTTTGATTGCAGACGGCATAAAAAGCAGGTGGCTATTCATTCCATGCAAATGTACGCTTGTCTAGCTATCACACTAATCTGAAGTTATGCGACGATACACATGTAAATACGAAATGATAACCCTAACAGCATCAGCTCATCTGCATTAGCCAAAAAAGTGGCCGCACGGTTTCGGGTAGGAAAAATAAAACGCTCAATTGCGAACGCATCTTCCATTTCTCTAGACATTTTACTCTTCAAAATGAGTACGAAAGCACGAGAGTGCAGCTGAAAGCACCTTGTGCGCGTAAGCCCGTGATTTTAATCAGTCTGCTCCAGTCAGGCTTTCTTGAACACCGAGTATGTCATGCAGACGAAAAATTCCCAAACGCGTCATGAAACACAGAAGGGAGCAATAAACGAGTTAACCACGTACGTACATTACATGTACGACTAACGCGGCAACTACAACTATCGATCTCGGAGGCTTTGTGTTTGTGCTTACAACAGGGTCCGGTGACCAACGGCGACACAGTAGTAAGGTGTGCTCTGGCACAGCAGGCCGTCGTCGCGAAAAGCATAGAGTTTCCTAATATACACTAGAGGGAACTCTGGCGCTAGTGTCTACGGGAGCTACAACGCACGGCGCTTCAACGAGCATGGGAATGATGGGTAGTACACACATTTGTCTAATCTTCGTACTTCTGGCTTGCTTTTGGCTCCGAGTGTGTTCTTGTGGCTTGGAGCTGTTTTCTCACGAAACCAAAATCAGCAAATGTTCAGCGGTTGCGCTTCACCACCCTATTATTTTAGACTTACCTTTCAAAATCAAATCACGAAGTTCAAAAGGGCTGAATCTTTTTTTTTCAAAACAAAACCGAAACACAGGAATAAACGAAGCCGCAAGTACGATTTGCCGCCCGCAAGTACGAAGACTAGGCAAATGTGTGTACTACCCATCATTCCCAAGGTCGCTGAGCGATCGCACCGACAGAGTCCCCTTTAGTTAAGTTTAGGAAACTCTATGGCGAAAAGAGCCACGTTTTCGGCACAAGGCGATATATTTCATTCCAGTACATCATGAGGCGGACGCGGCAAGAAAGCGAACTCAGCGAAGGTTGCCCGACCTTGCGCACCGCCAAATACGAGCGAAAGCATCAGCCAAGGAGGCCGCGTAAAGCTCCTTAGAAGATGGACTACTTCGCTGTTTTTAAACTTGGCACGATTAGTGCAAACACTTTTTTTTTTCCTCGCAGACAAATAGTTTTTCTTACCTTTGCTCGTCTAGCCTATTGTATAATTTCTGTCTGACAGGCATGGTTCACAGACTTTTATTTACAACGCTAAGAACATTACTTGACAAGTTGCCGGAAAGAACAAATAGTTAATTATAATCCGCATCCATGCCCGAATGCGCGCACGTACGGGCTAATAATTTCAGCACCAAGAGAATTTGGCCTCATCGTGTTCGAAATTCAAACATCCTTGCTCGGATCAAAAGAGCTCTCCATAATCTAGCATTCGCTGTAGCGTTAGCCGTAAATTGCGCGACAGCGGCGATTTGACAACCGGTTAGAAACCGCACTCGCGTCTCCGTGGGCGGCGAGAGCGGATGAGGCCTGAATATAGCCGCGTACACGAGCGAGAGAAAATTCGAGCGGAGCCCCATTGTCCGCGAAAGATTAATGACCGCCACATGAAAGCTTTCTTCAGGTGAGCAGTCGACGGTGGCCTGAGGAAGATAGAGCCCACATAGCCAAGATCACGACCGTATACAGGCTGCGCCAGGGAAGGTCGTCAACTTTGCGGGAGCACTCTCGCATTAAGAACGATCCCCTCCTTGTTTTAATTATATAGCTCGACGTGGTACAAGCGTCTCCTGTATGCCAACTTCCTTGCGAGTCCCCTCCACCTGCCCGCCTTCTTCTCCGGATGCGAACTCTCGAAAAGGAGCGTGACAAACAGCCCCGCCAGGAAGGAGCCATTCATCTCCTCAGCGACGCGGTGCACCGCTGCGACGAGGCTTCGAGTCTTCTTTCCGGTCTCCGACGTCACCAAAGCGATCATTTTATCAAGTGGCTTTATTTTTGTTCTTCTGAATATATTGAGTCATGGAAATACGTAGGTTTTATAGGTTCAGGTATAGACGGAAAAAAGCGCACGGAATAATCACGGCTTTGTGGGCTCCATGCAGGGTACGTTTTATTTCACGCCTCGATGAATCACTTCCCTCCAAAAGTTATAACATATAGCGAAGAGGGGCTAAAGCGTGAAATATTTAGAAGCTGAAAGATTTGCTTTGAAAGAAAACAGATTTCCTCGAGCTCCAATGCACCACTTCATTCTGGCGACATGAGCAGACCATGAACCATATCTCACGGCAAAATCTTCACGACTATGTTTCCCAGATGAGAATATTTTTTTTTTCCCGGGCGCTTCAGAAACTTTCGCTGCATGTTACAAAACACGGAGGTTTTTCTTTTGTATATTTTTGTCAGGCGACCACCTATTGTCAAAAAAATTGATGATGGCGCTGAACAAAATATAAAGACCGATTGTACGTCTTTACACAACGATACGCTCCTAAATAATCAAAAGCGGATATTCGAGCAAAAAAATCATTCGCGATCAGATATGAGTATACAAAGTGATGAATAGAAAATATTGTGAACGACGCCGCTCGCAAGAAGCGTTCACTGCAAAGCAAATAAGCCAATCACAAAAGAGCCAAATAAGCCAACCACGTCCACTTCACGAGAATCTATAGACCTTTTCAAGGTTTACAAACACAACCCCTTCATGACTTCCGGTTTTGCCCACCGATGGGCTTCAATAGCATTGAAGGACCACAAGTGCTTTAGGAAATAGCCCGCTGATTTTCTACAGTTTCCTTCATTTATTTGGCAAAATATATTCAAATAAATGTTTTTGAGCTACATAAAAATGACAAAACAGTCCTTAGTAGTTCACGCACGTTTCTTTTATGTGAAAAACGAAAGAGAGACTTTTTTACGCTTCAAAAGAAATTGAAAACGTGCTTTCAGTTTCAACGTTCGGAGCTGATCAATGAGGTGGCCAGAATTTTTTTTTAATATACAACGCTTGTGACCTTGAAACCGTCTATAGCGTACGTCGCACCAAAGCTCAATGAGGGGAACTCGTTCGCGGCTATATAGGCGACGCAGTGGCACCATTTTTAAAGAGCAATAGATGCTTTGGAGAAAGAGCATATCCCATTGCGTCTCTCATAATCATATGGCGAATTTGGGACGTTAAACCCCACATATCAATCAAGAGCATATCACATTCTTGTTCTCGAGATACTTGAAGACGACCGCGGGCTTCGCGAGCATCTGTAACTACCAGTGCGAGTTCATATTGAACGTGTTCACACTAACTGTTCATTTCTTCTTTTTTTCTACAGCTGTTCTTCCTTTTTATATCGTATCTATTATCAGCGGAACTGTTTCAACCAGTCGTAATCTGTTGAACGCGAACGTAAAGAAACTCCACCGCGACGACAACACAACGTGTCGCTTAGCAACGACACGGCGAGAGGCGACCCTGCTGGACTCGATTGCAACTTAGCATCACTTGGCACCAGTTCACCAAGTCATGACCAGCTACGAACCGATAAGCTCCGCTACGCCTTCAGCCTTACTGCACTTTTGTGCAAGCTACGCCAGGCATTTCTTTTTTACTTTTTTTTTCATTTCCCACGTCCCACGTGTTGGGTAGCCACAAATGAGCCATGGCATGGTTAACTTACGTATCTTTCATTTTCGTTTGTTTCTTCTATATCAGGCTCTTATGATTTTAGTTAGAACTTTTGAATGGTAAACGTATACGCTCTCTTTGATTGTACTACATTCTTTTGTTCCTAGTTGCGGATAGTGGCAGCGCCGGGCAGTGCAACAAGGCAAACCAAACAAAAACAGTGCCGCAAGCGCTCTAAGACTGTAACGACCTTCGAAGGCTCGTCATTAGAGATCACCGACATGCATCTTAAGTAGCAGTTATACGCTACTTTAGCCACACGCTAGCTCGAAGTATATTCGCTATTAGAACCACCCGCTTGTGCAATGAGCCTATAGAACGACGGCAACGCGAAAAACCGACTAAATGCGAACTGGGCTCATCATCAAGCGTCGACATTGTTGAAAGCATGGCGATGACTGCCGACCCGACTGACGTGGTCACGTGCAGACCACCCGCGGTGACTGAACGCGCTCGTTTCGACGGCACCATCTCGAGTTCAAGGCGACAGGTGCATGAAGGGGGTGCTCGGGAAGCTTCCTCGCCCCCGAGCAGGGCTAAATATACCGCAACACGCGGAGTCAAAGTCACGGGCACCGAGAAGGGGACAGGCAATGAACTCTCGTTTCTTTCGACAGCTGCCCTCGCAGTGAACGCTGCCTTCTGGCGAAAGGTCGCGAAGGGTTCCTCCTCCGCTATCAGGCGGACGGAAGCAGCTGTAGGAAAGTTCTTTTTTCAACCGTTGACATCACATCGTCGGCAGCGTAACACGTTTAATTCACTTCAATGCAACACAGGAACAAATAATGTGAGGAACGAAAATAGTGACGTGAGCGAGGAAACGTCAACAGCTACATTTGTGCCACACATTAGTAAAATCGCGACAAAACAACTTACACGGTCAGTTATGCATTTGCCTCAAATTTAATTAATATGTGGGGTTTAACGTCCCAAAACCACCATATGATTATGAGAGACGCCGTAGTGGACGGCTCCGGAAATTTAGACCACCTGGGGTTCTTTAACGTACACCCAAATCTGAGTACACGGGCCTACAACATTTCCGCCTCCATCGGAAATGCAGCCGCCGCAGCCGGGATTCGATCCCGCGACCTGCGGGTCAGCAGCCGAGTACCTTAGCCACTAGACCACCGCGGCGGGGCACACATTTGCCTCAAAGATCTGCCTCAAAGATCTTGAAATCATCGTCTTTCTTTTTTCAGTCGATGTATTGATCCTCTCCCGCCCCCGCCCCCCTCCGAAAGCTTTCTGCACGTCACCTTGATTTTGTGTAGCCTCCGTGATCGGACAACCCTATCACCAAGCGACCATATCATGCAATGACGTCGTCATGTGACGCCGCGTAAGCCATTCTGACGTCATTATGACGGCATAACGTGGTGAACTTTTGCATCACTCGCGTTGACGCCGACGGTCCCTTTTCGTGCTTGAAGTCATTTGAGGCGCTCGCCTTGATGAGCATAACGCAATCAAGCGGTTCCCGAAAACTGCGAAAGGTTACTGTTTATGAACTTCGAAACAGTGGTTAAGCGGACTCGTTGGTATACGAATACACATGTATATCTCAAAGAGCGCAAACACGGGACACTGGTGATACAACACATAACCAGCGCCTGTTTTGTGTGGTCTCATCAAAATCGCGTTTCTGAGCTGTTTGGGATAACTATATGTACCGTTTATATTGATGATAATGGCGTTTTTTTTTTTCTTTGATAATGGCGATTTCTCTCGAAGCTTGTTGCGAGTATAAAATGGGCAGTATATAACAAAATGGCGGCTACACCGAGGTGTGGGAGGTCGCTGTATATCTTAAAAGACAGTTCTTAAAAGCAACGCTTTTCGCCTACGCGTCCGGTCGCTTGAGGTATGACGGCGGCTTTTGCGAAAAAAGACAAATGTACTATATATTACATTTAGCGACTCAGGCGAAAGGTAAGTATTCATTGCCAAAGGCAGCGCTGCCGACAGGGTTTTCCTTCTGCCTAGACACTCGACAATAACCCCGACTGCAACTTACGCCACTTGTGAGGGTGAATGCCAAAATAAGCATTCAAGCGTAAAGAAACACCGGGTCGGGGATCTGTCAACGTAGCAGTTCCAAGCAGAGCGCCAACAGTAACAACTGCTGCTGGAGTAATGTCACTCGTCGCCCCACCCCAACGCGTCGAAAGCCGACCGTCAAACAACCACGGAAAACCGTGGCAGTGCAACTCCTGTTTCTCGTAGAGCTGCTGGGGGAGTTCATGACGCACGGTTTACCTCGCTTCGCAAGCTGGATGGAACGCGTGACAGAAAAAAAAAACGCAAAAAAGCCTCCTTTGCAATGGCAGTGTTTTACGTATGGGTGGTATCAGATGCAGTTGAATTGTTTGCGCGAACACATCACAACTGAGAGTGGGTTCTGTGCTGGTGCGTGAACGATTGCACCGTCAAGGGCGTGTGGACAGCCCGTTGTGCGCAGCTTGGGGCTCCTGCGAAACACTTGAGCATCTCGTAGTGCACTGTCCCACATTTTCTACGCGGCGGTCTTTGCTGATTAAGGAATATAAATTCCTAGGACTCAAGTGCGCGCCCCTAGACGACTACCTCTTTCCGAGTGGTAGTGCTTCCGACACGACCAGGCCCACTGAGCTCTCCTTACATTTATGAACCAAACGGACCCAGCCACCCGTTTATAGACGGTCTCTTTTTTTATTTTTTATTATTACGTTTTTTTACTCATACTCATCGAAGCCTTCGTAATTTTTTTGGCTCTTCCTCATTTTCCCTCTTTGTCCCTCTAATCTTTGTTTCCTCTGTTTCTTCCCTCCTCCCGAAAGAGTGAGCAGGCATTGTGCCCCTCTAGGTGGCAGTTGCCAGCTTGCTCTCTCCCTCTTTCCTCTGTGTCCTTGTGTAGCTGCGTATGCAAATCAAATAATAACAATAATCACAAGCTGAGCCTTTTTGATGGTAATATGACGGGCTTACCACGTTTCATTTATGTAAAGCTTTCCGGAAACATATTCGCGCGAAGTTGACAAAGCGCAAATGGACGTAATCACACGAACAGTTGGGTTTGAGGGATTTATAATCCGAAATCGACTCAAGCTATGAAAGACGCCGCAGTTGCGGGCTCCTGGTAATATCGAACACCTGGGGTGCTTTGACATGCATCGAAATCGCACAGCGTGCAGGCCTCAATTTCATCTCCATCGAAACGCCACCGAAGCGGCCGGGTCGACTTTTGGGCCAGGAGCCGAGCCACCACGGCGGATATACTCACATCAAAATATACCAACGCCTTTAGTTTACCGCTACACCGCTATCCGCCACAACCAGCCCTCGTGGTCTACTGTTTATGGTGGTCGACTGCTGACTCGAAGGTCGCGGGATCGAATTCCTGTCATGGCGGCTGTATTTTTTATAGAGGCAAAAATGCTTTAGGCCCACGTTTCTAGATTTAGGTGTGTGTTTAAAAAAACTGAGAACCCCCCAACTAGCGCATCCCTTATTATAATATAGTGGTTTTAGTAATGTAAACCCCGACAATTATTATTATTATTACTATTCAGCGCACATAGATACACAAAACAACGTATTTTACGAAGCACACGAAGCGCTAAACGTAGAAACATTCGGGGAGACATGTTGCTATTAGAGCATACATACAAAAGTGTTAGGGCGCCAAGTATAGCAATGACACGAACATGAAAATGCGAGAAAGGCAATTTAGATAGAAGAAAGACAAAACGAAAAAGGGCACAGTGTTGAAGACAGAAATAACCAATATCAAGATAACAAAATTGGGGTGTTTAATTTCGAGGAAATTTTAGACATTGCTTCGCCGAAGGCTTTTTGTAAGGCAGGTCTGGCTACTGGCAAGCACGAGCGACGACCACAGCCACCGATCGTCATCTCCTTTTTTTTTTCTAACAGTGAAACTTCTGTCGCTCGCACTGAGCACGATGTCCTTACATAATCAATGTAAGGGTCAATAAGTTGCATTGTGCTGCACCATATTAGGAACAGCAACAAGTAAATACAAAATACACTTCACAAAGTGATGCGTACAGAACAGATGTAAATTGCGTGTATTTTGTATTTGCCGTTGAACACATTCCATTTCCTTCAAGAAAATATAAGAGTAGCATTATTCAGGACTGCAATTTATAGTCCATTTGCCACCGATGTTCCATTTGCCACCGATGTTCACACGGTTCTGGTATGCTAATCAATTATCAAATGTGCCACCACATGTATACTAAAGAGCTCTCGTTCCATGAGAGCGATATGGTGGTGAATTCCGCAAGGCACCACCCGATCTATTCCACCACATAGCGAACCACACAAATTTCGTAGAACGATCAAACACCTTTCGAAGTAAGATTTGGTTGTCATATCAGCGTAAAGACCAGCAACGCCTCAAACGCTAGCCTAATTCATTGCATGTGTGCTGTACCCAGTATTAACTCAAAATGCAGGTAATGATTACGATACCACAAGCAAGTGAGAAAAACGTGATTCGGCAGACAACATAACTTCGAGATCAATAACAAGCATATAGATCCATGGAATCAATTGCAAAAAAAAAAAAGTTGGCTAGAGTTCAGGACAGGCAAAACTACACGATGTGAGTGGCAAAGACAGCTAACCGGGTCAGCAAAGACATAAAAAACTTGGAAGAAAGATGTCTCAGTGGCACCCGCTTCCATTGCGCTATGCATCGACATCTGGTGGTAGTGATTAGAATGAAGAGGAAAAAGGCACCTAATTTCTGTCTGCCTTCAGGCGACACGGCGCAGTGCCTTATAGGGGAGGGGGGAGGAGGGATAAAAAGAATAGAAGGAAAATAGACGGAGAAGAAGACAGCCAACGAGAGGAAAAAAGAAGGAGATAGGAAAGTGGGGATCCGGTCGAAGCAGTCCAAGGGCGGGGTGCCACAATGCGAGAGCTGCACGGCATCAGGAGACCGCGGAGGGCGAACCAGTCGGCGGGAGCTACGCTGAAGTCGGAGATCGCGAGGGCACAACCGTCCAGCTTGAAATCCTGCGAGCGAATCTCGACATCTGTACACACAGTCTTACTGAAATCCTCTAGCGCTTCAAAACGCCATAAGCCGCAAATGTAATGTTTCGTCATTCACGCTAAGCACCACCGAACATTAAGGCAATATATCTGCTTGTCGTGTCAGCAATCACGAGAATACGCAGCTACTTTGATGAGTAGCTGCGAGGACTTTCAATATCAAAAATGAGACCTTAAAAGGGAGGCAGCTGCACCAGGCACAGACGCGACAATAAGCGCTCAACAATGCCACTTGGCTCCATCGATACTTTGTGCACTACACTCGCTGTTTGAAACTATATAACCAACGACACGATCGGTTCCTCAAACAGTCCTCCGAAGGCGTCGAAATAGAGGCGCCATAACTACTTCAACGGCTTCAACTGCGGTCGAAAGTTTGAGTGCCAGAACACTAACGACTTTGAAGAAACACAGTGATGACTGTTGCTTCGCGCAAATAAGCATTACTTAAACCCGTGCGGTACGTGCGACCAGGGGCGCTGAGGTAAGATGCGTTCATCGGTATGATGTGAATTTGATGGCATGGGCGAGCAAGGAAATTGATCGCCGTCATAAAAGCAAATGTGTTCATTTAATTATGCCACCTCGGCCAAGCAGGAATCCAAGCAATCATCATTAATAATAACTCACGCCAGAAGTTTATGTTGCGCCAAATGCACTTCACGAAACCGCGTGGCCTCGTTATTCACATAGCATGCACTAAGTTGTAAAAAAGATTATATGGTGATAAATATGATAATCTGTTAGCACCGTTCTGCCCAATCAGCACACCAAGATACGATATGTGAGAAATGGCGTCGTCGATGATAATAAGAATGTGTAAAGGCGGCTGTATAAAAATAAACTATTGTAGAAAACATCGTATAAGGAAATGAACTATACCTAATGGTGATAATGGTTTTAAAAATGCAGTTGGCTCTGCAGTTCTGTAAAAGAGCGCGGAAGAGCGCCGCTGGGGCCCCGATCGTAAGGTCGTGGTACACCTCTGCGCCCATAAGAAACACCAGTGCGTGACCCCAGCACTGGTGGTCCGAATCAAACCCAGTACGTCGTTGCGCTCTCTTTCTCTCGTTTATGATAGCTACCATTTGGATAATTTTGAAATATTCACAGTTATTGCGAGCTGAAGCTTAACAGGGAAGCAGTACATATACGAACCAACTCAATGCCTGCCGTTCCATTATATACTTCGCATCCACTTCCGACTTTTTTTTTTCTCCAGTCTCTTCTTCTTCGAACTCCTGCCCGCAGACTTTCCTTCATCGCTGCTGCTTCAATCACGGCGCAAATGCGCTCGCTGTAGTCGACTTCACAAAGACAAACCAAACAGAGAGAGAAGCGACGTCTCGGAACTCTGTTCCATTGCCGACGACGGCGCGCCACCAGAGACGTGCTCAAAGAGAATGGGGGAACGCAAGCCAAGTGTAACGGAGCCATCGATTGGCCCGGCACTGGAGAAAGCAGAGCGGAGGACCGCAAAGGAAGGGCGGCTGCCATTTCCCGCGTGCACTCGAAAATATCAGGCACCGCTGTGGCAAGAGCAACGAGTCGAAGCGACGAGTGGTGTGGAAGGGGGGTTCTGCGCAAACGAGCTCGAGATCATGTGAGGACGAGAGTGAAAGTCACGCGGACGCCATATTTAAAATGGCAACATACGCGCGTCGGCTGTGTACAGACGCATTCGTAAGTGCCGCTGAAGACTGTACGAGTTGAACGCCCAAACGTTTAGCCATTTTTGGTTCGGGCAGAGGAATACTGTCAATGTCTGCGTGCTTATCTATATCGATTACTGATAAGCCGAAGGTGAAGAGAACGACAGACAAGACGAATTTCACAGCAAACAAGCATCTCTGTCATTGTGCAAAGCAATTTAAGACGGTGTGGTTCGTGACATTTCGCTTTGTAAACGAAGTGCGGAGAATTCGAAAAATGCCTTCGCTGAAGCATGGTTAGCAAGTTCCATAGCGAGAAAACGGCCGTTTGGTGATCAAGGCATGGGGATACAGCCACTAGGAAAACCAACGCATGAACAAATGTCGAGTGTTGTTCTCTTAGCGTAGTGAATGTTTCTTTCTGCTGTCCTCCTTACTGTCTCCTAATAAGCTTGCACCACGACCATGCAAACGCAATATTAAAGCGCGACTTGAAATAACCCACAAAGATTACATTATTTTTGCTGAAAATGGCCCACTGTTCATTTTCACTTATTCTGCCAACCATTTATGTTTCAACCTTACACCAAAGTCAACATCTGATCCTCTCACTTTCTTGTCTATACACAACTCTACCAACTGAACTATGCGTCGTTTTTGAAAGTTCGGCACCACTACACGGTGCTGCACTCTGTAAATAGGGTGCGAACAAATAAGAAGTATCGATATTAAAGCAAGTCAATTGTACGCCACTTAGCAAACTCACATAAGGAGCGGTGGTGAGAAAGTTTCAAAAATAAATGATTGCTTATGCGCCTAGCCTCCTCGCATAACGTCAGGCATTTTGCGGTTGATGTCATAAACTCCGAACCGCTGCTCAGGTCTTCGAGGGTTGCTGGCGATACTTATCTATATTTGAATTCACAATGGGTGCAAGCAATGTCCGACCACTTGAAATGAAGAGCGAACAATCACTTGCCGAATATAAGTAACAGCACCAATGTATCCATACACAAAAGTCAGCAGTTTAACTGAACTGGCGCTAAAGCTGCTTCCTGCCTTGATGAAGCAAGCTGTTTTACTTTAAATCATCGAGATAAAATAACGTTATGGATAACCATCTCAGAAAGTGACTGGCACGCAGACAAGATTCCCTTCATTTCATCGTCGGACGCTTGCTTCGATGTATTTTAAACACATGTAACGTAGACGTAAGAGCTGTTCTTGCATTCCGCATTCTCACTCACACTTATCGACTGGGCAATATGGAGGCATGATATGCGACCAGCAGACCATTTCCGTCGTCACCGTCGGGGCAAAGGCCAGTTAAACAGAGAATCAATACACTGACTTAGGCACTTCGATCAACAACGCCTGTCAATGCACAATCGCCATCGCCATCATTGTTGCACTCGCATACAGCGAGCGAAGTTGGACAAGGTGATCAGCATGTATATGACAAAACCTTCGCACTGGCTAATATGTAGCGTGCCATGTCAGTGACTAACTGTCGTACATGTACAGAGCCTCTGACACTGGCAGAAAGAACCCCGTGGGTCTCTAAAACTTCAGAATTAGATAAAAATGCTCCGGTAATTTTTATATTCAAACTGAAGAGAGAGCACGACAAGGTCTCTCATGTTTAATGTATACAAAGGTACGAATGCTTCGATAACTGCCACCTAGTACAAACCTTGCAATAGACGCGATCTCCGACTACAGTGCAGCTCTGGCCGACTGGCTCGCCCTACGCCATCTCCTGCCGCCGACAAGAGCTCTCGCTAAGTGGTGCCCCGTCCTCGGACTCCTGCGACCGTGTCCATCTTTTATATCTTCTCCTTGGTTCTCGGTGTCACTGTCCCTGCGCCACGCTTTTTCCTCCCCCCCCCCCCCCATCTCTATCTCTATAACTTTAGTCCTATCCTTTCAATCCCTCCTTACCCCCATTCCTCGTGAGCTACTGTTGAGGTGTCGCACTCTGATGCAGACAGTTGCGGGGATCACTTTTATCTTCTTTTCTCTTCTAATAATCACAAAGAATCACATAAGACTACGTCCGGACAAGACGAAATCATTTTTTTACTATGCGCTCTACTTTTTTTTTTATTATACCCGACGGCACGCGACGTGTGTAGTAAGTAAGCTACAGCGACCAAAGCTGCGACAAAAATCTAACACAGCGGGACTCGTTTCACACTGCAGAGAACCACACTACAGCCCCAAGTGGTTCGGTTGGTCAACGCGGTTTGAAATCCTAAAGACACTCAGGCTGTGACATGCCGCATAGAAGAGGGCTTCGAATTACTTCGATCCTGTGCGGCTCTTTAACACGCACTTTCATGAGGCAGTGCAAGGGCGTCTAGTGTTTCGCCTCCATCGAAATAAGAGGCCAGGACCGAAACCACGTATTTCATTTCAGCGGCCGAGCGCAGCCCCACGTACGAGCTATACACAGTTTGAAACGTACAGTCCGAGCTCCTTGTTTGCCAGGGAGCACATATCCCTTCAAATCTGCGCGTACCGGAATGCCTGGACAACGGTGTCACAAAAAAAAAAAACGCGCTAAAGATGGTGTCAGTCTTTATAAAAACCTTGCGGCTCTTCTTGACGCACCAAAAAATGAATCCAAACAGTACCACTTCACTACCTGGTAGCACGCATAAAACCTACCGAGAACTCGCAAAGTGCGCCTCGTAAACGTGACCCGAGACCACCAACACGCGCTTCTCGCTAAGTCGGGGAAGAACGCAGAGAAGAGGAACGCGGCGGCAGGGAATCACGGTATATGTGCAAGAGGCAAGAGGAGGCGGGGAACGGCGTCCAAATGCTGCAAATCGTTCGGCGACGTGAGCCGTACGCACAGAAAGAGAGAGCCGTATACCGAAAGTGAAAGAACAATGGCACGCCCCAGGCAGCAGCGCGTATCACCAGATCTCGATGCGCGTCCAGCGGAGGGGTGAAAGTACTAACCGCGGCGCAGGAGAAACCCCCCCCGAGTACGCGGCCGACGATGCGGAGAAGCCGACTGTGTGTGTGCGGGCTCGGAGAAAAGCTATCGGAACACGTCGGCGGCCAGACAAAAGGGAACGAGAAACAAACGCCGCACTACCGCAATTCCTTCGTTTTCAAAAGAAGATCGGAGGAGTTCCTGCTAGATGAGGGAGTCGGGGCCCGCGACTTGGCGCGCACCCTTTGTTCCCGTAACGACAATAAATACTACTACGCGGAACGCAGGAGCGCGTAGAAACAGCGACACGCATCTAGACGAAGCTTTACGATTTTGCTGAGAGATAGAGAGGCACAATTGTTTCGCGCGACCATTAAGCATCCTCCGAGAAGAGCAACAACGCCACTGTTAATTACGATGATGACGATGATGCTTTATATTTTCACGACGTTCAGTTGGGCCTGCTTAACCAGTGCTATACGACGTCAGCGACCACGTCAATGATCACTACAAATAACGGACGAAAGAATGAGCCAAATGTGGTGTGATTGAATCCCTTCTACCGTTCAGAACAAACGGTTTCTCTCGGTGTTGATTAATCCATTTAGTTTTTCTTTTTTCTAAATAAATATTCGCTGAGGACTCAGTTCAATTCATACAAACAAAGACACTGCAGTGTCCTTGTTTGTATGATAGGAACATGGTCTAGTGCCCGATTGCCGTGACAAGTGCACGTAGTTTTTTTTTTTTTCCTCATAACGCCATAGACTTCAGCGTAATAACTGAATCGATCAAATGACCCAAAATTCATGACAATGGCATCGCAGTGTCGTAGCTGAACGTAATCATTGCACAATGAAAACCATTGTTATTTATGAAACTTACCACACGGTTCTGCGCATTACTGCACAGCTGACCGCTGTACTGAACCATGCCCGGCTGTTCGAAAAATTACGTCGAACCCAGCCGGCAGCGTGCGAAGCATTGCACCAAGAAATATCCCGTAAGCGCTCAAAGAAACGCTTCGGCAAAGAAGAATATTTTAGGGGCTATGAAGTGCGCGCTCCGTCCATCTTTGAATTATAGTTAAAAAAGTAAGAGGGGGACATTGCTGCACTTGGTCGATGCGCTGGCAAGTAATTAAGACAAACTGCGCCGCGCACTCATTCGTGCATTCGCTCACGTTACAATGGGCAGCGCGCGCATTACGACCGAGCTCCTTCTCTTTTTTCCCTCCTATATATTAGCGCGCTGCAGGTGAGTGAGCAGCGGGCCGGCCACACGCATAATAGATGGCAAAGCCATCCCCATCAGCGGGAGCCGCTTTCAGATCTCGCCAGACAGCCGAGCAAACGCAGCAGTTTGGCGAGACGAGAAGACAAAGGCAATATTTGCAGCAGCCAGCACGAGATCCCAGCGTGAGTTGGAAAGAAGTAGAAGAAGCGCGTCAGCGAGGGCGAAATGAAGCCGCGAATTTCGACTCCCGAGAAGATCTCAGTGAGCGCGCTCTTACACCAGTGGTCCCGAAATTGATTGAAAAAAGAAATAGGCGTGAACAGTTATGCTGCGTTCACGCGTCTGAGCTCTATTTAAACATTTGTTGCTGGACTGTAATATATAATGTCATCGTCTTCACACCGGACAAGGAGATAAACTACGTACATGCGCGTGCACTTTTTCTGTCTCTTTGCTCCTGTTGTTTCTCATATGTTTCTTCTGGTGTGCCACAAGGTAGTGTGTTAGGCCCCTTGTTATTCTTAATTTTTATTAATGATTTAGTTGATGTCGTACATAAGGACATATCCGTCAGATTATTCGCGGATGATTGTGTTGTTTTTAAAGAAATATGTTGTGTAAATGACCACATATTACTTCAACAGTCTCTTACAAGTATAGATGAGTGGTGTCAAAACTGGGGCATGGAACTTAATAGTGACAAAACAGTTCTCTTGAGAATAACAAGAAAACGAACTCCCAGCCTTTATACTTATTTTCTCCGCAATAACCCACTCAAAGACGTAGAAAAATACAAATATCTAGGAGTCACTTTGACAAAGTCACTTACGTGGTCAGACCACATTACAAGCATATGCACGGCTGCACTTAGGAAACTGTGGTTTCTTAAGAGGAAACTTAAATCCTCAACGAAGGAGACTAGATTATTGGCATATAACACCTGCATCCGATCAAAACTTGAATATGCCTCGGTTGTTTGGGACCCTCAATGTAAAAAAGATATTGCCTTGATTGAAAAAGTTCAACGGAAGGCTGTCAGATTTATATTTAGCAAATATAAAAGATATGATTCGCCAACACAACTTATGCAACTGAATGATATCCAAACACTGGAAACTCGCAGGAAAATTAATCGGTTAACGTTCCTACACAAAATTCTTTCCGGTAAAGTTACAACAAGTCTGCCCAACTGTGTGAAACCTCTATCTTCTAGAAAAACAAGACATAAGCATAAATATTCATTGGCGCCAGTTTTTGCCCGTACCACTGCTTTTAAAAATAGTTTTTCCCTAGGACTATTGCTGACTGGAACTCTTTACCAATAAGTGCTTTTCAGTCCGAAGATATTGAAAAACAGCTTGAAACTTTTTTTGTTTAGTTCTGAATGATGTATCCATATGGTGTGTATTCGCAGTGCCCGAGTAATGTAGTTAGTTGACTTCTGCTGCGCATGAGTGTTCTGATCACTGTTTATGTGCCGTAACACTGTTGTGCAAGTGCACTATAAGTTGTCTAATTAAGTGCTGTGACATTGTACTTTTTTTGTTGTTGTTGTTGCCCCTCCTGCTTGGGCCTAAGTATAGGCCTGCAGAACCTGTAAATAAAATATCATCTCTCTCTCTCTCTCTCTCTCTCTCTCTCTCTCTCTCTCTCTCTCTCTCTCTCTCTCTCTCTCTCTCTCTCTCTCTCTCTCTACCTATCTATCTATCTTTCTCTCTCTCTTTTTCTCTCGCTCTCTCTATCTCTCGCTCTCTCTCTCTCTATCTCTCTCTTTTTCTTTTTTTCTCTCTCTCCCTGTTCTTGCGTTCTCTTTTCCAAATTCCTGCAGCGAAGGGCAGCCAATCAGTTGCATTTCTGGTTAATCTTAAACATACCCAGAAATTCGGGACATCACTTTTAGTTCACCGTTTTTCACAGCGCGTGCGGTACAGAGCTTCATGCTGAACATCGTAATGTACATCACATCTGCAGACGTGCTGAGGTTTTACCATGATCAACGTCCACTTTCTCATCAATTTACCGAGAGGTGATTCTTTTACCCCCGCAATGCTGCTTTCCTGCACTATCAATTTGGAAAACCTCTTCAGGAAGAAAATCCACCCAACGTAATCCTACAAAATTGCAAACCCAAAGACAGGTGGTCCTACCATATATTTCACTAGAGTGCAATTAGCGAAAACCATTTTGTTGCACTATAATTACCTTTTTCGAAAGTCACCCCTTACATTTTCAACGAATACACAAAAGTGTCTCGGGGAAAAAAATTAGCCGGCCAATAAAAAACTAATCGCGTTGTACAGCATAAGGACGTTGTCAGCATTAAGTGCCTGATGTGCAATTAACGAAAAATCAGGCATTGCTCAGCAATGATTTTTTTTTAAGAACGCTCCCCATGGCGTTACGCCCAGCGCTTCTCCTTGGGGTCGGCTTTTCCCCACTAGTAAATGTCCCAGATTGCTGGACATATACCTAGCAATTCGGCACATCTCTTTTAGTTCACCGTTTTTCACATCACGTGGCATACAGGCCTTCATGCTGTAAATCATAATGTACATCACATCTCCAGACTTCTGAGGTTTTACTATGATCAACTTCCACTTTCTCATCAATTTACCGACAGGCGACTCTTTTACCTTTGTAATGCTGCTTTCCTGCACTATCAATTTCGAAAACCTCTTCAGGAAAAAAATCCACCCCGCGTAATCCCACAAAATAGCTAACCCAAAGACAGGTTGTCCTACCGTATATGCTACTAGCGTGAGATTAGCGAATAAATTAATGTTGCGCTACAATTAGCTTTTCAGAAATCACCCCATAGATCTTTAAACGATGCACAAAAGTGTCTCGGGAAAAAAATCCAGCCGGCCAATAAAAACTAATCACGTTGTAGAGCATGAAGACGTTGTCAGCATTAAGTGCCTGAAGTGCAATTAGCGAAAAATTAGGCATTCTTCAGTAATCTTTTTTTTTTTTTTTTGAATAACACTCCCCATAGCGTTACGCCCAGCGCTTCCCTTTGGGATCGGCTTTGGCGCACCAGTCGATGTCCCAGATTGCTGGACATGCTTGTTCACCTATTAGCTGTGGCGCACACGCACTGCCTTCTGCTTTTCTTTTTCCTTGCTTATGTGCCCCATGGAAAGTAAACGTTTGCACGAAACACGTGCATGTTATCAGCCAGCTATCAAATCCTATGATATAGGGGTGTCAGTCCATGCGCTACAAAATTTAAACCATTACTGAAGACATGCAGAGCTCGCCCACTCGGTTTGTAGCATTCCTATACCGATGACGCAATTTACTTACCCTGATTCATTTGGCTATTTTCTCTTTGGTTTGAGTAGGTGGCACTATGAAACTTTTGAAAACTCGCCCAATGCATGCATTTTGGCGGAGAATGGACTTGAAATGGCACCCCCCTCTGTGCGCAAAAGGCGCGAGCATTCCGACAACAGCTCCCTTCAGTAAATAAGAGAAAAAATGCTCTTCTTTGCTAAAGTTTTGTGAAATGAACAAAATTTATTTTGAAAACACATCGTATGACTCCATTGACGAAGAAAAAAAAAGGCGAAAGGACACACCTGACTAGGACCCCAGGAACATAGTTACAATGTAAAAGTACAGCCACTGAAACGAACTAGTCCCAACATGATAACAATACATAGCGAAATGTATTGCTATATTGGGCCGGACATTATCCGTTGATCCGAACACGCTGAGCATACTTTTAGAGTGCTTGCATGCCAGAATAAAGATGAATTAAACTGAATTACCTTTGTATTTAAAATAAGCAAACAATACGAGGTGATAAAAAGAGCAAAATATTTCGACGTACCCACCGCTAATACTGAAGCCCCTACAAAATCGAAACTGTCTGCGGGCTTACTGTGACAGACAGGATAAGCATAGTCGCACGAATTGTCGGACGAACGCAAGGCGCGACGCGTTGCCTTGCAGAGAAGCGCGCGAAAAGCGACGGCAATGGGCGCGAAATGAAACCTTCAAAAAAAGTGCGCGAAGAGAAGGGGGGAAGCGATTGCGAAGCTTCACTGCCAATGGAACCGTGCCTTCGCAACCACCACATGATTACGAGAGACGCCGTAGTGGAGGGCTCCGGAAATTTCGACCACCTGGGGTTCTTTAACGTGCACCCAAATCTGAGCACACGGGCCTACAACATTTCCGCCTCCATCGGAAATGCAGCCGCCGCAGCCGGGATTCGAACCCGCGCCCTGCGGGTCAGCAGCCGAGTACCTTAGCCACTAGACCACCGCGGCGGGGCAACCGACGTCTGTATATATATAAGTCACACGCAGGGCACGCACGGTGACCACATGTGGTATACATACGAGAAGAAACATATTGATAAGAAGCAGCCAGATGACACAATGTAGCGCATATATCGCAGGCATAGACGGTTACATGGTCGCCGAGTTCCTTACAACAGATATATAGGCGCTCCAAGCCACTAAGTTGGAGGACATGCGACAAACTCTGCGGACACTCTGCTGCAGGTTGTCGTCAGTTCCAGTTTTACATCGCCTGCTGATGCATTGCATGCGTATAATCATCATTGAAAGATTTCAGTACGGGCGAATAAATATATTTGATGAGGATAACTATTCTAAACAATTTCTTTTAAATATGTTTTTTTTTGTTAATACTCTGTTTATAGGCCTGAGAAACAATAGCTCGCACACTCGATATTTGTCATTCCCAAGGCAGCACACTGCAGTGGAAGCTGAGACACTTTCATTTAAAACGCGTGCAGGTGGGCAACAAGTTTCTACTAGGCCATACTGCAGAAACTCGACAGGCTTGAATTCTATGGGGAGGGCCTATGCTTTTACGCACATTCACGACATGAAAAATTTGTCCTATACTCTACTTGTGTTTACTAAATCGCCATATCGAAAATTCGTGCACTTCCGGGCAGCGTTTGTTACCGATCGACAAGGCTACGTCGTGCACGTATGCCGCACACGATACACAGATATCAAAGCGTATTCCCATCGATGTAACATACAACACACGATCCCCATGGACCGGCTGGGCTCATTGCGTAATAGCGGCTGCAGTAGCAGCAAGGCACCATATACAGGAGCACACGAATAGGGGAAGAGGGCGGGTTATGAAATTGCCGCTGACAGGAACAACTCGAAACGATCATGGCGGAGAAACGGCGGCGACGAAAACCCGATTTGTTCGGCTGCCATGCACCGCCGCGGTTGGGTCGCCCGCACACGCACACAGGGTCCGTGCGGGCGAACTGGTGACAAATGACGTCGGCGTGCTGCTGCTGCTGCTGTGCCGAAGGGAACCTGCAGCAGGGAGCTATATAGTTCTGCTGGGAAAATACACGTCGGTGAGCAGCGGGATCCGATTCTGCTCTTTGCTGCCACAGCCCGGCTGAACGAAAAAAAAAAGTAAGCGTGTGAATGGCGCGAACGTCAAAAAATGTACCACGAATTAATCCTTCTCTAAAGAGACGAACAATCGCCGCTCAATATCGTCAAGATACGGAGAAGTTATGACTGTTCCGGCAAGGATTATAACTACAGGCACCGCTACTTGGAACACTGGCCATCTGATGTACAGCAACAATATCGGCGGTAGACCGTTTACAGCGCTGAAATTCGCAGTCAGAACAAATAAAACAAAAGCGAAGCTTGAACTGAAGGCCCAGTGCTAAAGAGCTTTGCACAAGTTGTGCCAAGCGTGAAAGAAGTACGAAGCTTGCAGCCTTCTTTTCCTTGGTTTTCTTTCTTTCCCTCTTCTTTGCCTCTGCTCTGTTTCTGGTATTTCTTGGTCTGTTTATTTTTATTTCTTTCTCTCCCTTTCTTTTCTACATATTTTTTATTTATTTCCTTTCTTAGTTTCACTATTTCTGGCTTTCTTTCTTTCCATGTTTTTCCTTTCTCTTTCTCTTTTCTTGATCCTATCTTCCCTGCTCTCTCTCTCTCTCTCTTTCTGCACTTTTCTTTGAAGTTCTCTCTTTCACATTATTTGTATAATATGCATTGCTCACTCTCCCCATCACACTCATTTTTCTTTCCAGCCCCCTTACTATACAAGGGTAAGTTATGATCTGCTAACGTGCCTGAATATCAGAGTAGTTAAGACGCGCGCTTTCAGATAACGAGTACGCAGGTTCGAATCCCGAAGCCTCGTGAGGATTTTCTCTCTTTCTTTACACCTTGCATTTTTTTTTCTCTGTTTCTCGCTCCTCTGGTTTTTTTTTTTTTTCTCTTTCTCTCACCTCGGCTTGCTACGCCCCGGACGAATCGACGCACGTGTTCTGGGAGCAAAGTAGAAGATGCAGAAGAATGCAAAGTGCTAGTTCATTATGATGATAATTATAATGATGATAATGATGATCATTATGATAATTATGGGTCACGACAGACATTGCACGCCGAGCCAGAACAGCTTCTATGTCAAAGAAACTGAGATTTTGCGTGAACCACGACGTCATTATGAGGCATGCCGCAGCACTCTAAGACAAACGATCAATTTACAACATCCAGCAGGTTCTTTACCGTATACACCGTAATGAAATCACATACGCCCGTGATTTTGCACTTTTTCCCCCTACCTAAGTGCAGCCGCAGCGGAGAGATATCGAACCCGTGTCCTTATGCGTCACGACCTTACTCACTCAGTAATGAATGCGGGCGGACCACAATGCAATCGGAAGGAACAAAGCGCAATAATAGACAGTAGCAAAGAGGGGTGACGCGCAAACGCTGTGCTCTGCGTGTTCTTTCGAATGTTTTACCAACATGCCCGAGCTTCTACACTAAGCCGCAAGGCAAGTTTGCAAACTGTGTTACGCGCATGTCTTTACTTCTTCCTCTTCTCCTATATACTCTCCTTACCTGTCACACCTTCTGAAATTCAATACAACACAGGTTAGCGCTTACGTCCCTTTAATTGCGGTACTAATGTTTTATCACGAAAAACTATGTTGTCACCCGGAGGCGAAGCTCGCCCTCGAGGACCTGGAAGACCAACAACAACTCGTCGCCAGGGCAAAGATGGCAGTAGAAGGAGCCAGAGGGTTCCTGGACTAAGAAGCCCTCCCACCTCAGGGTGACACCGGGCATTGCTCGGGGCACTGTTTCAAGATAAACGTTGTGGGGGTGCTGACCCCCCCCCTGTAAAGTTGTCTGCGCCGCGTGGCGCACGTGTCTCGCCCCAAGGCTTCATTTCGGTGGTAACCGCCGCCGGGCGATAGATGGCGTTGTGTTCGCTTTGAGTACCATTGTTGGTAGAGTGGTAGCGCCGGTGGTGGCCCCTGGCGGAAGGCAGGCCATGGTGGTGGGCGAGAGTGGAGCGAGCCTCTTTTTGCGCGTGGCGGCTGCCGCGAACGGTTGTCTGTAGCGCGGGTCCCCGGTGCTCGGCACCGCGGGCTTCGCGCCGGGGTCCCACGTGGAAAGTCAGGCGTTGGCGACGCCGTCTTGGGTATGTGCTAGTGTGTTGAGTGTGTTAGTGTGTGTTTATCATGTTATTGTGTGTTTAGTGTGTCACTGGGTTATGTTGTTTGTATGGTAGCGTGTTAATTGAAATTGTTGTATCATTCGGCGGACGATATCGTCGTCTAAATTAGTTAATAAATGTATGTATGTTGTGTGCTTTGTACCGACCGTGTCCACTGTGTGCGTTCACTCCAAGAGCGTGGCGTGGCGATGCGCGCGTTCGCCTCGCCGAGACCCCCACACTGGCTGCCCAACGTGGAGCTCTTGGAGAATCGGACGACAGTTTTTGCGGTTCAGTACAGGGATTTTGTTAGAGCCGGAGTAGAGTAGGCCTAGGGGGGACTTCTTCGCTAGCGTCGGTGGTGTGCTTTGTTGAGAATCGAGGAGATTGGTTTTGTAACGTGTTTCAGTTTGTCGGCAAGTTGACTTTCTATTTATTTTTTTTTGCTCGCAAGTGTTGTTATTTTTTGTTGTTAGTTTTCAAAAACGTTGTTGAATTAGGACGAGAGCCATGCGGTCCGCATCCTGGGGTGAGCAAGGCCTAGAGCACGTGGTTTGTAGGCCAGGCCCGAAGCGAGTGAGTACGGAAGCCTCGTGGGTGGTCCGATTTTCTGTGAATAGCTTCTTCTATCTCTTTTGGCTCAGGGAGCCGGGCGTCGTTGCTGACTTGTATTGCGGCTCGACGCCGAGGCGTCGTGACACCGCCCGGGGCGGTGGACGCCGATCGCTCGGTAAGCTGCTGTGTGCGGCGAGCGATAGGGCCACCTCACAGAGTGGACGTCTCCTCGCGGCTGCCTCTTCTGCGCCTAGGCTGGGTGCTGGGTGGATGCCGGTTGTTGCCGTGTGACTCATTAGGCCTAAGGCTCTACGCAGCCGTCTGTCGCACGTGGCACAGCTAGGTGGATCGTGGCGTTGAGGTGTTGCACTCCGCTTCCCTCACTTTTTTTTTCTTGTGAGCACGAGTTAGGAAAAGTGATTTTTGTTTTATTTTGATGGTCGTCTCGGCTGCCACCGATTAGCTAGCAGTACTGACCACCGTACCACGTGGCCGAAAAGCCTGAAGCTCCCTCCCCTGGGCCGCGCTCCTTTGTTTCTTTCGAGTTTTGTTTTTTATTGATGTATTCAGCGGAAGGGATGTCATCCACGGCCGGCTGTCCTGTACATCGGCAGCGTCGTTGGCCAGGAATGCGGTCGTGAGGTCGGGCGATGGAGATGCCTGGGACCTGCGCAACTGCCTGCAGTCCGGCGCCCTCGCGAATGCTGGTCGCAACTGGAAGACGTGTCGGCGCTAGCGATGGATCGTCGCGCCGACGGCAACGTTGCTGTTGCGGGGCCGGTGCTGAGGTGAAGTCTGGCCGGACAGTGCAGCAGTGTCGACCGGCGGCGGTGTCGTGGTGCAAGGACATTATGGTCGTGCGATATTATTTTTTTGTTAAAGCTTGTGTAGCTAAATTTTGATTTCGGGATATGGTTTGATTTAAGGTTGGGGGAATGTGGGGGTGCTGACCCCCCCCCCCTGTAAAGTTGTCTGCGCCGCGTGGCGCACGTGTCTCGCCCCAAGGCTTCATTTCGGTGGTAACCGCCGCCGGGCGATAGATGGCGTTGTGTTCGCTTTGAGTACCATTGTTGGTAGAGTGGTAGCGCCGGTGGTGGCCCCTGGCGGAAGGCAGGCCATGGTGGTGGGCGAGAGTGGAGCGAGCCTCTTTTTGCGCGTGGCGGCTGCCGCGAACGGTTGTCTGTAGCGCGGGTCCCCGGTGCTCGGCACCGCGGGCTTCGCGCCGGGGTCCCACGTGGAAAGTCAGGCGTTGGCGACGCCGTCTTGGGTATGTGCTAGTGTGTTGAGTGTGTTAGTGTGTGTTTATCATGTTATTGTGTGTTTAGTGTGTCACTGGGTTATGTTGTTTGTATGGTAGCGTGTTAATTGAAATTGTTGTATCATTCGGCGGACGATATCGTCGTCTAAATTAGTTAATAAATGTATGTATGTTGTGTGCTTTGTACCGACCGTGTCCACTGTGTGCGTTCACTCCAAGAGCGTGGCGTGGCGATGCGCGCGTTCGCCTCGCCGAGACCCCCACAACGTTTACTTCTCTCTCTCTCTCACCCGGCGAGGTGGCTCAGAAGCCGATTGGCTGGGCTGCTAAGAAGGAGGGCACACATTCAACTTACGGCAACGGCGGGCGCATTTCGATGGGGGCGAAATGAAACGCAAATATCTGTGCACTCGGATGATATGGGTTCCCGTTGGTCTAAATTATTCAGGAAGCTCCCACTACGGCGTGCCCACGTATTAATATTACCGTGGATCTGGTAACCACGGAATTCCTATGAAAACCCCAGAAACCCCGTTCGCGCAGCTTAAACATTTGAATCACCACCACTTCCGCATGCATTACTTCGTCAGTACGGCTTGAGGGCGTTCAACAACAAACCTTATCGTCCATTGCGCGTAGGTGACAATGTCTTTTAAACGGAATATCAGAGGAGGAGCAGAAGGAAGAGCAGTAACAAAGAATAAAACAAGAAGACAGCTTAGTCTGCTCAGAAGATTTCGAGCATGGCACTTGAGAATTAAGCAAGCACGATTTGCCGTAAGGTGTAATAAAACATCAACGATCTTCACATTTGGAATATATCCTACAATGCAGAGCGGTCTCATTAACGGTTCACTAGACACTATAATGAAAAGTATGCCTGCAGAGGTGAGATCAGAAACTAGATCAGAGGTGAGATCAGAAACTTGATACAAGAGAACAGCTGGTTCAGAAATCAGGAACCCAAAAATGAAGGGCAGAAAACGTATGCGGATGAGAAACGTTATTAAAACAAAGTGTGAAAGTGTATAAAACAAAAAGAAACCAGCGAAATATCAGGAAACCGAAAATCCACGTTCAATTTTGCTTGAAGATAACAGAAGAACAGACTGTCTTGTAGCACTTACAAAAAAAAAGAAAAGGAAGTACTAACACAATTCATAAGTTCAAAAAAACAACAACAAAGAAACCATGCTTCAAGAATGAAACGTGGCCGAGACACAAGCATGAAGGATGGATTAAGGATCGCTGCGTCCCTGCGATAACAATTAGCGCCGAAGCTGCCGGGTGCAGATAAGAAAGTCGGGAATCGATGACAAATCGCGACGAGCGAGTCGACATTCTCACTATGAGTAAGTGTCTGTGAATAAATGGGAAGAGGTGACAAACAACAGGCAGATGTCACATGAGGTGTCACGAGGAAAATACAGCGAAGAGTAAAAGAGGGCAAGCGTTATGTCGCACACATTTGAAATGATGAATGTATAACGGCAATGATTGAAAAAGAGAGGTGATAGTTCGGATAAAAAACGAAAGACTCCGCTTTTTTTTTTTTGGTACTAATTTGTCTTTCTTGGAGGAAAGCTGCTTGTCACGCCTCACTACAACAGATTATGCTCCGGATCACCGTTTTTCTCAAACAAAAAAAAATATACGGAAATCAAGAAAAATAAATTCGTAGCACTGAGACATCAATAACTTTTTTAAAATGTTATTTATTTTATTTCAGCAATTTTCAGAAGAAAATGCACTGCAGACGCCATTGAAGCGTACAGGACGCAGAAACATGGGCAAAACTTCCTGTATACTGTGATAAACAAGCGGAAGTTCACTTTTTCTTCGCACCGGAAGGCGTGTCAGCACACAGAAAGTCGGATTCAATTCACTAAACGGCGTCCGTCATTCACCTTCCTCTCTCATTGACCATCGTGGCGGTAGTTTCCACGGTCCACATTTGCTTTGACGAAAACTCATTCGTTTCTTCGCAACCCGGGGGAAATCCTTTCCGGTGTTCAGAGCTTCTAATCTGCCTTACATTTATAGAGTTTCCTCTTTGGGATTCGGGATAAACGTAGCATTAGTATCATCAGAAAGGAAAATAAGATTGACGCAAAGGAGTCCGGAACAGCCAGAAAAACATAGTATACCATTCCGCCATACTTTGGTCATCCTCAAGTTAAATAATATATCCAACGCGGCTACATCCACGTCCACCTCTGGGCTTAGAATCCTTCCGGCACTAGCACCTGGCGGCAACAATATTTGTGTGGCGAGTACAGCTAAGCAAAAAAAAAAAAAAGCACCAGCCCACAGTAACTGATCACGTCCTTCTAAGAACGATAATCAACTTTTGATATTGCGAATCTTTTCAGTCGTGCAAGAGACTTCCTTTTTCGTGCATTGTCCATCTGCAATAATACGTCGTTGGAGTGACCCTACAGGCGAGAAACCCAGTCTTAATGACGACCCGCAGTTCAAAAAATCGCAAGAAAGTGGACCCGACTTTCTCACAAAACTATTTATTAGCTCATCGTCGAACAGCCGCATTCGACAAAATTACGTAGACCGGCTGCTCACTGCTGGCGTGTTATTTTTTTTCAACAAACACACCGCAATATTCATTAACCTTTCTTTAAGCACGAAGCCAGTTCTAACCCAAACCTGAAATAAGCCTGAAAAGTGCAATCGCCTTCGCAGCGTATCGCAAAACGGTCATTCCACGTCAAACGTTCCAGCCATTCTGACATTCATCCCAAATGTATTCCAACAACAAAAAAAATCGTGCTGATTTACTGCATTGAATATAGTGAACTGCTAGAACATATCGGAAAGAAGAAAATGTTTTCGTCACGTGACTGCCTTCATGAACCTCCTGGGATGTCGTTTCGGTGTTGTTTGTGGAAAATTTAATTTTAACAGTATCGCTCCTTCTTTCTATACCAAATTTGATCTACATGTTAAGTAAATGTACTTGTGTAAGCTGTTCGAAGCTCAGTAATATTAGTGCATGTTTACAGGAACGAAGGCCTCCAAGAATTAGCCAAAATGTGTTATGCTTGCATTTTTTTTCTATTGCGATACTGCAATTTTTATGAATAACTGAGTACTGAACACTTACTCCAAAGAGAGTGTATTTTAAGAGAAGAATATTTTTATACCTCTCAAGCTGCTAAACTTTACGACAAAAAAAAATCACAAATTTCGCCAATATCGCCATTTTTGTCCATATTGAGACGCAATTTGCCCCACGTGGTGGTCCAATTAAAAATCACATTTATGTTTAAATCAAAAGCAAGGAAGCAGTTCTTTTCATATGGCAAATCTTATTATAGCATTTTTTGTTTTAAGAAAAAAATTAACTTTTGCACTTTCCCATTGGCACCTAGCTTCCCATTTGGTCATACGACACGTGCCACCTTGAACTTCACCATTGCCATCAATGGGAAAGTTCAAAAAAAAATATTTTCTTCCTTAAACAAAATATGTAATGATAAGATTTGCCATATGAGAACAAATGTTTATTTGCTTTCGATTAAACTATAAAAGTGATTTTTGATTGGACCTCCGCATTGTGCAAATTGCGTCTCAATATGGACATAAATGACAATTTGTGAAATTTGTGGATTTTTCTCGTAAGGGTTAGCAGCTTAATAGGTCTAAAGTATTTTTTCCTCAAAATTTACTTTCTTTAGAGTAAGCATTCACTACTCAAGTATTCATACAAATTGGAGTATTTCAATAAAAAAATAAAAACATAACACATTTGGGTAAACTCTAGGAGGCGTATGTGCCAGAAAAACTGAACTAATGTTACTGAGCTTCAAACACCTTACACAGAACCTTTACTCAACATGTAGACAAAATTCGGTATAAAAAGAAAGAGTGGTACTTTTAAAATAAATTTTCCACAAACAACACACAAACATTATGGGAAGTTGAGAAGGTACCCACGTCACCGAAAAATTTTATTTCCTCGGAAATATTATACCGTTGCACTGTTTTCAATGCCATAAATTAGCAAAAGATTTTTTTTAATACATCTGAGATGGTCGCCAAAATGGCTGAGACGTTTGGCATAGAATGACCTAAAACCTCATCGGGGCCACCAAGGCACTGAAAGAAGCAAAACGAAATGCCTCCACACCACTGCGATTTCGGGCTTCAATGAGAGAATATAGAAAAGAAAACTATTCCATGCAACACGACCTTCGCAAACAAGATTAAAAAGGACTGAAACACAATATTCCTTAAATTAACAGACCGGAACACTAGTGCACCGATGCATCAGCCATACCCTTGCCCCGTAAAACAATTGCACGGAATCCAATGAGGCTCTGTCCTTGTAGTGCACGAAGGTCACGGGAACTTACCTGCACATAAAAGAAAAAAAAGAGGTTAGAACAGTGCTTTCACGCGGATGTATACGGTAAAAATTGAGACACTGTGCAACATGCTGATGGGCTGAGAAGCAGCCCGTGTGTTCACCACAAGATCCGTGCAAAAACATTCTGTCTCTGCAATATTTATTGATCTAGTATTGCGAAGTTGTAGAGTAAATAACAGCACGCCATAGTGAATACTGCTCAAGTACTACCTACTCTAGTGACTCGCCAAGTGCCGACCTACAACTTCACCGCACGACTGACCCGATTAGTAACGCTAGACTGCAACACCGGGCCTTTCGCATTTGCACAGTAAAGTGCCCTCAGATTAAGTCACTCCATATAGAAACTCCCGCAGTACGTCAGGCGTGATAACATTCCGAGTTTAAAAGGCGTGTGCCTTGCATAGAACGAGTACATAGGCGCTCGTCTTTGTGCAGCGAGATAGCACAGACCTATTACATCCCGCCAAGAGAGCTCGTAGTACGCTCCATCACTTCCTTCTCCCTTCACGCGAGTCGGTGGAGAACGTCGAGGAAGGGGAGATAAACCGGGGTCAGGGGTCGCGCCGGTGGGGACCTGGGCCGCGATGCTGGCTCCTGCCAAATGTTGACTCGGCAGAACCCAGGCTCCCTGTACAAACACTTCTCCCGCACAGCACCACTGCCCGGCGGCGAAGCTCCCCGTCTCTGGTTTTTCGCGCGGGCAACGCGAGCGAGACGACGAAGGATGCAGGCCACCCACAACAATAGGGATCCCCTAGGCTTCCACGGCCGCTGCTGCCCTCATTAGAAATACGCGCTTTCGCCGGGTGCGTACTCCGTATTATTCCGGGTTCGCCCAAGCCTTCGCTCGTTGGAAGCGAAATCCTCTCAGCGCGCGTTGAGAATCTCATCGCCAGCCCAATACGGCAACGAGGCAATTTTATTTAAACGAAACATTCGAAATGAAAAAAAGTTTTATATATCGACCTAAATGAGGAGAAACGTAACGCAACAGTGCAGTGAGGTTACGTTGCACGACAGGCGACGCAAACAACATACGGACAGATAATAATAATACATAGAGTTTTACAAGCAAAAACCACCCCACATGATTATGAGAAACGCCATAGTGGAGGGCTCCGAAAATTTTAACCACCTGGTATTCCTTAACGCACGCGCACTGACATCGTACAGCACACGGGCCTCGATAACTTCGCCTTTATCGAATTGAGCCCACCACGGCCGGAATCCCCCCCACGGTCTTCGGGTCCTGAGCACAACAACCCCTGCTCCACCGCGGTGGACTAAAAAACGCGTTGACCTGCAGTTGTGCCTAGGCATAAAATGCTTCATGCGGGTGAGTGGCTCCTAGAAGCGATGTTCCACGACACTGTGCAAAGCAAAGCGACGACAACGCGACAAGACTTCACTGCCTAAGTATAAGGCATCATTGCGCCGTATACGGGGCAACTGAACACAGAAGGGAAATTTCCAGATCGTTTGTAGTTAGAAAGAAGCAATAAAGTGAAGTACGACATCAGTTTATACCGGTAAAATATTATTGAACACTATACATTTCAGGCTAGGAGGTCCCTTGCCTGAGTAAAACGACGGAGATCAGGCTCGCGTAACCACGGGACGCGAGAAAGAAGGCAGGCGCACACAACAAAAAACTGTGCCTGCATTGCAGGGACACGTTCAACCAAATAAGCTCACAAAGCAAGCCAACTAGCCACGTAGTGACGCAGCCGTCGCAACGTCACGATAAACTGATTCAGGTATCGACTCTTCTGTCTCAAGCTTTGAGTTTTCGAATTTCCCACAATCACGGCATAGTGGTACACGTCAGTGCGACGCCATCAGTTCGTGCTTATACCCTCGTATTACCATGGATAATGTTGAAGAGAGAGAGAAAGAGAGAGAGAAAATAGCGGCCCTTTTCACCAGAAAAGGGCGAAAGGATTGAACGCACTCAGTGTGCTGATAGATCGTACGCCCAACCCATTCGGATTTAGTTGTGAATCCGCTGCCCGTTCTTGTGGTTTCATCTTTCTTGTGTCTCGTGTTTTTGTGCCGTTCTTAACTATGAAACCACACGAACTCGCCCAACAGCCAGTGCCACAAAATTACATTTGGTTTTAATTATTCGCACGGTGCGAGCGGTGCAAATGGAAATGATAGGTGTAACCTTCTGAAGACAGGAAGACAGCAGAGTGGCTCAGGAAACAAACCAGGGGTTAAGGGATATCACATAGTTCAAGTGGAGAACCAATGGATTTGGGCAGGGCGCGCCACGCGTAGGCGCCACGTGACCGCCGGTCAGTACGGACTGGATTCCAAAAGAAGGCAAACGCGTGATGGTGAGACAGGAAATCAGGTGGGCAGATGAGATTAAGAAGTTCAGAAGATGAGATTAAGAAGCAGAAAGCACAGGACTGGGTTGATTGGCGGAACATGGGGGGAAGCATTTGCCCTGCAGGGGGCGTATAGTCAAGCGGTTGATGACGATTCGCACGCTGACCCCTTACTGGGTCGTTTCGTAATGTTACCAGACCAGTGAATGAGAAGATAAAGGATGGTTGTAAGATGGGTAAAATTTTTCACAGCAGAGCGTAATACCCGTATGGTAAAGGAGGAAATTATTGACATCGGTAGCCTAAAAGAGAGAATGAAATGCGAGCTAAATTCACCTGAAAGCAGTGAACAAGAACATGAGTTTTGGTGTCACGCTTATTCTGCTGGAAAACGGGAAAATATTAAGAATATCAATCGTTGCCATCGTTACCAATCGCTGAATGCGCAGCAACACGCTCACCAAAAGCACGGACTGCACTTTGAGCTCGGTGTGGCATCTTTACAGAACGATCTGATATGTTGCACGCGCGTCGCAAACATAAGCCCAGTTTTTCACATTATATGCTGAGTACGCTGTTCTCAAAGCAGATTCTCCAAACAATCCCTCCTGCTGCTGTTTCGTCTCTCACTGTAGTGCACTAGAGCTCATAGTGACCCGGCGTCGTAGGAGCAAAGCACCAGAAAATCTCTCTGGGTCTTGTACGCATTCGCCCAAGACGACTAGGAAACGCGAACCATCTTCCTCTTTTTTTCATCACTCGATTCCTCGCACCCCTCCAAAAATTTTCGGCGACAAACGTGGTTTTGCACTGACTCCTAGATCGAAAACGCAACATGCTTTGTGCTCCTCACCTGGTTTAGCATAGCCTCCGTGATCGGCACACATTTGACCAAGCGACGATGTCATGCGAGGGGAAGTGACGTCACGTATCTTGGCGATATGTGACGTCATGATGACGCCCCATTGTGCCGTAACCAAGTGATTTTTTCCCCAACCTATACCTACTGACGCCCACGACGCTGACGCCGATCGTCAAATTTCGCGTTCGATGAGTAACCTATAAGACCTCAATATAACGCCACTCGAGTGTCGTATAGAAGTTCTGAGACACGTTCGATTGATTGATTCGTGGGTTTAACGACCCAAAACCACCATATGATTATGAAAGACGCCGTAGTGGAGGGCTCCGGAAATTTCGACCACCTGGGGTTCTTAACGTGCACCCAAATATGAGCACACGGGCCTACAGCATTGCCACCTCCATCGGGAATACTGCCGCCGCAGCCGGGATTCGATCCCACCACCTGCGAGTCAGCAGCCGAGTACCTTAGCCACTAGACCACCGCGGCGGAGCCTGAGACACGTTCGCGTGATGTGTGATGACTTGAGGCATCTCAGTGCGCACATACGACTAAGCCTTTTGCGCAAATATTAAAAAAAAAACGTAGCACGCTTTTTTTTTTTTCAGTAGCATTTTGACTTGGCACTTTTTTTTCCTTCGTTTCTGTCTTCGAAACTTTTAATCGCGGAGCAACGGCGCGTTGCGCAGCGCTTTCAGGCGGCGCCCTGCGATGTGTCAACGCTGTCACGCTTCCAAAGCAGCGGCGGTGCAAGCACAGCAGGGGATGGTGCCATTTAAGATGGGAAGGGTTATTTTACAGGGCGTGCAGTGCCGGAGCAGACAAACGCGAAATCGACGTCTGACGATCCATCCATCTTCCGGCCGTGTCCCTCGACGCTCCTTCCTTCGCGTGACGTTATTCGTTATTCTTCTTCGCCGCCGCTTCAAAGGCCTCCTCTGCCACCTCTTTTTTTACCCGACCCGCTCTTCGACAGGCTCGCCGGCCCCCCGAGGCGCTCCCGGAGCCGTGGAATGAAGGCGATGCCATCACTCGAGCCACAGTGTTTCAACCGAAGATAATTGGAGACAAAATGCGACCGTCTGTAAATTCCGCCAATATACGACGTTTCAACAATCACTACCTTAAAATGATTAGACAAGCCTAGTTTGGACTATAAAACAGAGGACAAGTACTCACAAGGATTTTTCAACATAAGTGCACATATTTGCTATATCCTAATGACAGCGTTTCCTGCAAAAAAATTTAATGAAAAAAGAAAAAAACCGGTCCGGAGTTGTTTTAAGAAAACACACGAAATCGTTCTTTTTTTAGGCTGAGCAGCATGTGAAAACAGTTCATTACTTTCCAACTGCGGTTGTTAGTCGAAGCAGTCTGTGCCTGAACCGTTCACGTGGGGATGATGATGATGAAAAACATTTATTACAAAAGAGAGAGGTACGGGGCCAAAGCATGACCCTGCTACATGGTCGGCGTCCTTAGTCCGGGACACCGCATGACGAGGCCCCCACTCGCGCCCGTCTCACCAGAGCCCGTTGAGACTCTAGTGATGAGCAGTTGAAGAGGGCAGTCTCCCATGCCTCTCGGGAAGGGGTAGGGGAAGAGGGTAGGTGGGGATTTTTCGTACATGCCCATACCATGTGGAAGATATCACACGTCTCCCCACAGTGTGGGCACCGCCCATCTGTGTTCGCATCGAAATGCTTTAGGATTGCAGGACAGAGTAGAGTACCTGTCTGCAGGCGCCTTAGAGTTCGCTCTTCCGCCTTACTCAGCCCCTTTGCAGGAGCCGGGTAAAGACGGTGAGTGTCACGATAATAGGTGAGAATTTCTTTGAACCGCAGCAGCGGTGTATTGGCCTCCGAGTCATAAGAGCCAAGGTGAGGAGCCCGGTGGGTAAGCGCTCGGGCGGCCGCGTCAGCGGCCTCATTACCTCGTAGGCCCTGATGGCCAGGAGCCCATACGATGCGTTTCGGGGCTGGATCAGCGAGAGCCCGTTTTAGAATTTGGCTGGCTAGGGGAGATATCTCTCCTACCAAGTAATGAGTACATGCTTTCCTGGAGTCCGTGATGATAACTTTCGAGTTGGGGTCCGCAGCAGCAAGCGCTATCGCGACTTCCTCAGCGCGCTCTGGATTTTGTGCTCGGAACGAGAGCCCATTGACATGCTTTTCCCGGTGAACTACAGAGGCCGTGTAAAATCCCGTGGGCGAAGGCCCTGCTATATCTACGTAGAATACACCAGGTCGGGAGCCGTGTTGCCTCTCAAGCGTCCGAGTCCGCGCCTGTCTTCTGCTTTCGTGCGTGTGCTTATCCATGTTACTGGGGAGTGGAGCGACCGAGAGCATATGCCGCCACAGTTCCGGAATACGCTCCGCCTCCTCTGCAGTGCAAGTGTGTTGTATATGTAAGCGATTTAGCAGGCGGCGCCCGGGAGCCGTCTGCACGAGCCGCGTATATTGATTCATAAGGTGGGCCTCCCGCAGCTCCTGGTAGGAGTTGAGCACACCTAACGCCTTCAGTTTGGCGTTGGAAGTGGCCACCGGGAGATCCAGAGCTCGTTTAGTAGCCTTCCGAATGATGGCATCTATTCTTTGGTCTTCTTGCTTGTTAGTGCGAAGGTATGGGACGGCGTAGAGGATCCGGCTAGTCACGAAGGCATGCGCGAGCCGAAGCGCGTCCCTGCCCCGCAGACCACCCCGCTTGTTGGAAACGCGGTGGATCATGCGCCCTACCTGTTCGCCTATTCTCTTGAGTTTCGCTATAGTGGAGTCCGGTCTGAGTCAGTGGTGAATGAACAGGCCCAGAATCCGGAGCTCCTCCACCTCTCTGATGGGAACCCCAGACAGGGAGATGTGTATGGCTGACTTATCTCTTGGCTTCGCTCTAACGTGCAGAAGCTCTGATTTGTTTGGAGCACATTGGAGTCCACAATCGTTGGCATACGCCTCGACTATGGATGCGGCCTGCTGAAGGCGTTCCTGCATTTCACCAAGGCTCCCTTCAGTGGTCCAGATTGTAATATCGTCGGCATATATTGCGTGTTGTGTGCCTTCCACCCTGGCCAATTCGCTTGGAAGGCGCATCATAGCAATGTTGAAAAGGAGTGGTGATAACACTGCTCCCTGTGGGGTACCCCGTGTTCCCATAATGTACGGGCCATATTCCTCGTCCTCGATCCGAAGAAGTGCCTGGCGTTTAGAGAGAAAATCTCTGACATATGCAAAGGCCTTAGCCCCGCAATCAGTGGAGCTCAAGTTAGCCAGGATGCTGCTGTGTTTAACATTGTCGAAAGCCCCCTTCAGATCAAGGGCGAGGATGGCTTTATCATTGTGTTGCATACTTATGGGCTGTATGAGGGCCCTATGGAGCTGGAGAAGGACGTCCTGTGCAGACATGTGTGGGCGAAACCCAAACATGGTGTCTGCAAAGAAGCCCTTGCCCTCAAGGTATGGGGAGAGGCGATCCCGTACCATCGTCTCCATAAGCTTGCCCGCGCACGAAGTCAGTGATATGGGCCTCAGATTTTCCGTTTTCACGGCCTTGCCTGCTTTGGGGATAAAAGTCACAAGTGACGTTTTCCATTCGGAAGAGAGCGCACGGCCGTCCCAGATCTCGTTCATGTATTCCAATAAATGGAGGTAGGCTGTGTCAGGGAGGCTTGCCAACAGCTTTACTGTTATGCGGTCCAGCCCCGGAGCCGTACCCCTGCGCATTTTAGCTAAAGCCGCTTTAAGGTCATGCAACTCAAAACGGGCATCGAGTTGGTGTCACGTGGGGAGAGCAGGGTGGAAAGAAATAGGAGATGGTTTAAAAGAGGGATAATAAACAGCGGAAGACATTCGTCTCTTCTAGCACAATGTCTTTGTAAGTCCCGCTAAAGGAACGCTACATTAGTGGCTTTCGATAATTTTCAGTCCGATTCCATTTCTGTTTTTTTTTTTTTTATTGCCACCCGTCGCGCCCTCTAACAAGCAGGTTTGTTCTCGACACGAGCGGAAATTCGCGGGTCACGAAGTACACGACGTTACTACACATTTTGCTCACCGGGAACACAGCGTTGAACGCTATACGTGAAACAGGGTATAGTCATACGTATTCGGACGAGGGTATGACAAATATACACGCTACATTAGAAAGGGTGGAGGGGGTAAGACAGCATCGTTGTCAACACAGTCCTCATTCGGTCCCCGCGGAACGAGGAAATGAGTGGAAATACGGGCGACGGGGAAACCGCGAAGAAGACGCGTTCTGCCACCACGCACGTTGGCGCCGCGGGGGAGCACGCGTCGGCAGGGCGAGGTGTCGGCGAGCAGGAAGGGCGACGCCGTGCCAACAAGAAGGGAGGCAGGCGCACACGGAGAGAACGAGAGAGGGTTAAGAGGATTCACCCAACCCCGGTGCTCTTTACGAGGCGACGACGACACGTGCTCGCTTGTATACACTTGGTATACACACAGGCTGCAAGAAAACGTGACAGCCGCAGCGCAGGGACGAACCAACACATTAGCAGTGCTTTAATTGGAGCGAGATGCGGTAATCTTCAAAGGAGAAGACTTGAGAAGGGCTTCACGGTGCCCTTAGCGATTTTCATACGGCGCCAGCAGTCGAAAAAAAGAAAGCTTCATAACGCGCTTGGATGGCGCGAGCAGTGCCTAAATAATGAGCTCTCTCGTTTTTACGGATTTGCCACCACCGCTCTCGGTATACATTTGGCCTGTATACCGTAATTACTAAATTGTCACGTAACTGAGAGCACCGAAAAAAGGGGCGTCAGTCCGTCAATTCACCGACTGCTTGTTTGACGTAGCTATATCTACGTCAAAGAAACAAGAAACTTTATCGGCATAGGAGGCGCGCGTAAAATCTAGGGAAATATTTCTGTTTCGTAGGTCAAAGCCAGAATGGCAAGTGAACGGGAAAAGTGTCTGACGATTTGCCAATTCGCTGTCCGGCTATTGGGTAACGTAAGCCGTTCGAATCGCGAAAAAAGTATTGTACAGTAAATGTGCGTGCGAAAAAAATATTACGCAGGAATAACGCAGACACTTTTTCGGGCCCTTAAAGCCAGCAATTCAGTCTAGCTGCATTCAGTTGTGCGCTGCTGTGGTTAGGTTTCGAAATGAGCGAAGCTCATCGACAGCGTTCTCGGCAAGAGGCGTACTATCTTTTTTTCACAGCAGGTACGGCCGTGTTAATGAAAGTTCAATGTTCAAAAAAAAAAATATCGTTAAATATCGACTGCGGAACGACGCCTCCCCGCTTTATTCCATGGATTGTTGTTGCTTCACTTGTGGCTGAGAAAGGAATCGACAAAATACCCCATTGCTCACTTCAATGGATGGCACGTTCCATGTGACGCAACTGTATAGAGAAAAGGACGAGTCGCCGTCTGCATGGCCAAGCCCGTCCATTCACCTTTTCTTTATTCCGAATGCACTGCTCTAATCTGATCTTAATGATGATACCACAATTCTTCGTTTTCTACATAATTTTTAACAGTCACAATTATCCATAAAAGATTAAGAACTGCCCTGTGAGACGCATCTTCTATGGATAGGATTGCGCGAAGACGACACGCGTATTTTTTTTTTTTTCAATGCAGCCCACGTTAAACCTCTCGACTTCCAGAATATCTTCCATTATGTTTACATCTACAATGTGCTCGTACGTACTCCTGGATTACACGTCCTCCCCAGAATTGCTCGATTAATCCGCCTCAATATATACATTTTATGAAGACAGTTTGAAGGCTACAGTTATTACTAACTTAAGCCCATAATTTCGCCGCGAATAGCAGCGCACCCACAGAGCCGCGTTCACCTGTCGTTGTGTTCCTGACAGTGATTTACTTAGCGGCTAAATTATGTAAATGTATACGTAATTTCGGTGGGGCACACGCCCCGGAAGAAAACATTCTGCGCAGCTGCAGTTATCTTCGGGCACGTTGCACTGCAGCTATACGCACCTGGTGTTGTTTTTCTCTCTTTTTCTCTCTTGCTCTCTTTCTTTCTTTGTTTTTCTATTTCCTTAATTCTTTTTCTATTTCTTTATATTTCTTTCTCTTTCTTACTTTCTTTTTATTTTTTTCCTTTTTTACTTTCTCGCTTTCTCTCTTCATTTCTCTTACCTCTTTCTTTTTTTTCTCTCTCCTCTTTCTTTCTGTAATGTCAAATCAGCAAGCTCCTTTCTTAAGATACAGAAGCGATGAATCGGAATGAAGTACAGAATGAAATAGCAATATGAGTGAAAACCAAATTTATCATTCGCATTTTCTCACAACAGTCAATTATAAGTTCTATGAGCGTCCAGAATACGCCGTTTCATTGTCACGCGCCAATCGATGTAGCAGATTTTCACATCACCGCTTTTATACTTTACAACGATAAGCCGCCCAAGTCCCAGTGAGCCGAGACTGACAGCTCGCGCACTCTTCCCGGCATGTGATGGTCGCCCCTCGATTCTCCCTGGTTCCCCATGTTGTGTTCATCATTGACAGCCGTCAAGAAACAATGCAGCGCTTCAGCACTTCAAGAACGGCATCCGGAACTGCATCCGCCGGTAACGATTCAAACGCCGTTCAGACGGCGCGAAAAAGAGCGGGCCGAACAAAAGGTGTGAGAAAAAAAAATAAGTACAAAACGAGCCCGAATGGCGGGAAGGAGGAACGATGTAGCTCGCGTACTGCACAGCCAAGCCTGCCTCTCCTCCTCGACACGCTGACACTGCGTGTCTCGCCCATTGCGGATCACGTGCTTCGGCGCCCGAGGAGACTGACTGCGCCCGCGTAAAAAAGGCGAGGTCCTTGCAGAGTGACACCAGGCACGCTTCAGGCGTTCGACCGATGCGTTTCGCAACGCACGCGAAACAAAAGGGGCTCATTGTTTCAGCAGTTAACCTTAATTACCGCAAACGACCAGTCCGCAAACGAAAAAGAACCGCGAACTCACTTATCAACAAGGAAATCGCCTGCAGATTTTAATCGCAAGAATTTTCCCCGTATGGCAAATTGTTACCACAATACAAGGTCTGGGAGGATATGATAGGAACAAAGTATATACAAAAATAAGTAAAACCGGGCGAATATTAGTTTACATAAGAATGCGATACGGTACAGTTTTGAATCTTGTCTTCGAACATGCGAACCAGAAATGTGGCGACCAGGGTCTGCGGAAAAGCGAGAAATGAGCTGTATGCGGCGGTTGGAGGGGCAGTTCTGAATGGGTAAGAGTATACTTGGTTAGAGACGCCGGTGAGAAATAGCGCCAACGCCAATCTTCCTGTGAAAACCGCGGCGAGCACACGCTGTGAACATCCAATAAAGATCTACCCAACACATCGGCACGTCGAGTATACGCTTTTAGCGCTCACCGAACATCGCTCGCTGCTTCAAAGGCTATGCGAAAAAAACTCCCAAGCATTTCCCCGAGGGTGAACATGGTTAAGTGCGAATACATGGGGTGATGCTATGAGGGGTATTTATTAATTCGCACTATTATATTTATTAATCCCACTATGGTGCCCTTATGGTGTAATGGTTCCTGGGAATCGCAATTTGATCACACGGGGGAGTTCGCGTTAACTCACTGGCGAATGCCAACGGATTTTAACTTTACTCCCCCTCACGACCCGCTCTCGACGGGAGACTGAGAGAGAAGGCGGGCGCGCGAGAGAGAGGGGTGCGCGCGCAGCTGCAGCGAGCGAGGAGAGCGGAGGAGCGAGCGAAGGGGGAGGGGGTATAAGGCGCGTTACTGACACCGATATCAGCGTCGCGTCCGTGGCTTATTCGGTAGAGCGTCGCGCTGCGGCCCGCCAAGTCCTCTTTCTTTTTAAAGATAGAGAGAAGACTGCGGACGCCGCCGACGGCGGTGGATGGTTTGGGGTCGCTTATAAAGTGTATTCGCACCTAAAAGAAGCCCTCACCGAACGACTATGCGTCAACTTGGGGGGAAAAAAACTAAAGAAAGAAACAGAAACGCGCCGCTTGTCACCACAATGTCAATGACAAAAGCTTCGCGCTACGTATACTCATCCAGCTGATTTATAGCTTGCATGTACAGTGATAGTAGGAGAAGGGATGGGGGGCGTCATAGTCTGACTTCGTGTCATAGTAAAATAGAGAACTGAGTGTTCGTTCCTACGCTACTGTTTGTATATTTCGCGCCGCGTCCAACATGTCACTTTGAACAAAAGAAGTTCTCTGATTGGCCACACAGGTTTCTGTACCGCATACGCGTTTGTTGGGATAGCTGCTGCCTTCATTAGTGAACCAGTGGTGAGTGGTGGGACTGCAACAAGACGGCTAGACGGGCTAGCTGGTGATCATTCACGAACTAGCCAGTTTGGTGATGGTGCTTACGATTCACCAACTAGCCCACTTAGCGATAGTGGTCACCATTAACCAACTAGCCCATTTAGTTATAGTGCTTACAATACACCAACTAGCCCACTTAGTGATTGTGGTTACCTTCACCAACTAGCCTATTTAGTTATATTGTTTACCCTTCACCAACTAGCTCACTTAGTGATTGTGGTTACCCTTCACCAACAAGCCCACTTAGTGATAGTGGTTACCATTCACCATCTAGCTCATTTGGTGATAGTGGTATTTGACCATGTCCATGTCGCATACCCGTTTACGATGGCCGCAAGCGTTACCATGGTTCCCCGACATGAAATGTCCGACCAAGATGAGATTAGCGTCGCTGCTAAGACATCCTCCCACGTAGACTGCACATATGTCCTTTGTCTAGATCAGTTTTTTTTTATAATAAATTGCAGTCTTTTTATGACTTTGTAACTCGTCATTATAAAGTCTTCCACTGAGGTCAACGTTGCTACAGCAAAATTGTGAGCCCTGATCACGCTGAAGGTGGTTCTCGAAAGAAACAATGAGCATCAATAGGTAGTGACATCGACGTGGCAAGAGACAGGTCGCGCAACAAGCGAAACGTGGTTCAGTAATACCCCGGTATAGCATACCACGCAGTTTAACTCACACATTATACACGTTTATAGAGTTTCACTAAATTACAGCGAGTACCTTCTCCAACAAGTTTTCGTCGACAGCCACAGCCGACATGAGGCTGCCTCATAGAACGAATATTTTGGCGCCTTTCCTATCAATGAGATTTCTCTGCCTCGCGCCCGTGCTCGTCTTTGTTTCGGGGAAGCCGGGAGTGCGTACACGACACTGAATACCAGTTCCTCAAGACTCCGATTGGGTTCTAGTCATGTCGTATCAGCGACAACGTCACTCCCATCCATTGCCAGCTTAGTCGCGTTTATGCCTTTGGAGACAACGCTGTCACCCAACCTGCCACCCCGTTCACTATTAAACGCGTTCGCGGGGGTGCAGCTTCCGCGAGACAAGCATGTCAGCCCTTCGATTGATTGATTGATTGATTTGTGGGGTTTAACGTCCCAAAACCACCATATGATTATGAGAGACGCCGTAGTGGAGGGCTCCGGAAATTTAGACCACCTGGGGTTCTTTAACGTGCACCCAAATCTGAGCACACGGGCCTACAACATTTCCGCCTCCATCGGAAATGCAGCCGCCGCAGCCGGGATTTGAACCCGCGACCTGCGGGTCAGCAGCCGAGTACCTTAGCCACTAGACCACCGCGGCGGGGCTGTCAGCCCTTCGAAGCAACTCCGCGAGGGTGCACCAGCTAGAAATAGCCGTTCCTCCGACGCCGTCGCTGCAAACTCGATTGCTACACGGCGACATTACACAAGGCTTCTCGGAGAGCACTGAACTCTACACCATTGTGTTGTCATCCCCAGCGCGCTGCAACATCTCGGTTCACTTTAGAGTAAAACAAATCTATTGCAAAAAAAAGAAAGAAAGAAAGGCACTCAATGGCAAAGCGATCCCTTAAAGTAAGTTTAGCCACCATCCCACACATTGTGGTCGATATCGCATACACATGTGTGTACATATACGTCTAGTCCACGTTCTGTACCGTAAATATGACCAACGCGCGAGTACGATCCTGCATGCTGACAAAAAGTGGCACAAATGGTGCACGCTCACGAATCAACCTGTCAAGCCAACGGCTCCCTAATTTATGTAATGCGTCACCTTTTTCGAGCGCAGAATTCAATCTTGACGTTCAGCTCGCTCCGAGCTATATATACGTAGTAGCGACGACCAGATATCTGCAAGCGGATACGGCGCAAGAAAGCAAGTCGCGTGATGGCACCTGACAGAGACGGCAGTGTAACAAGGGTAGGTGAACGAAAACGAGAGGATGGCAGGAGGCAAGCACCGCTTCGCCGAGATTGGTGGCGCGTCCGAACAAGAACATTGCCGGGGGTCGCCAACACAAAGGGCTCAGCTGAGGCGGTAGAAGAGACACCGATACAGCAGCTATTCGTTCGTGTGGTCCGTTCGAGCTGAGCAGCAGCGGCAGGCCAGAGGTCAAAAGCAGCAGACAAAAACAAAACTTAGGATGGGGTCATGAAATGCGACACGGTTGGCATCGGTTGTTTCCGTTTTTAGGACCTCGGCCAAGGCTAGGGCTCGAGTGCGGCCTTACTTCCACAAAGAGCCTCCCGGGAAGCACGAAAAAAAAAACCCAAAAAAAGGGGGATCCATGGCAGCAGCCGTCGGCCAGGTCATAGCCCGAGACACATGGGAATGTGTCGCGCCGGCGATCTACAACGCCGGCACCCGGGGTCCATGGCAGCCGACGTTCTTTTTCGGCACCGAGGCTCCCCGCCTCTTTTCTTCGAAGCAGAGCAAATACACGGGGGTGCCGTTCCTGGAAGTGCCGCCGCCATGCGCTCGCCTTTCACTGGGCAGAACGAAAAAGCCGGATGGCACCCCTATAGCAGGGCTTCTCTTTTTCTGTGTGGCAAGCATGTGGCTTGAGGCGACATTTCGTTGGCTTGAGGCGCGGGTTTATGAGAGGAAAATGCTGGCGCGTAAACTACTTCCATGAGAAAGGAGTTCACGTCCGTCCATCAAAGTAGTTTTTAGCGCCTTCAAAAGGCAAGAATTGGAGTCTTGTATAAGAACATGGGCATCCACGTTATTTCCCAACAGGGGAGCCCCCTCATCAAGAGGAAATTTACTGAAGCAACCAATCGAAATATCTTTTCTGACTACCTACATTATAGTGGACAGCGACTATGCCTTCGCAATGGGTTCAGGAAATCAGATAATCGGAGGACAGAATTTGACAATATCACCAGGATGCAACGTCACAGAAGAAGGTGCACGCCTTAAGGGCGAAGCACCTTATGCGCTGAACTTATGGGCGTGAGCTGAGCGTCCCGTCGTAATCTTATGTAACCACCTCTCGTTAGTTCCTGAACCGGCTGTAGAGGGCGGTACTTGTACATATAACGAAATGCATATACGCTGAAAAATGCAAATGGTACGATACTAAAGGACGTTACTTGTAGTATGACAAATAATCAAAATCGCAGCACGGCCATGGACATGCTGTGATGATGAGTGGGGCGAAGCAACTGCCAGTCCGTCCGCGCTTCTAGCCGTCCGTCCGTCCACGCGTCCGTCATCCATGCGTCCATCCCTGCGTTCGTCCATGCGTTCGTCCATGCGTGCGTCCATGCATGCGTCCATGCATGCGTCCATGCGACCATCCCTGCGTGCATCCATCCGTTCATCCGCGCGTCCATCCGTTCATCCGCGCGTCCGTTCATTCGTGCATCCGTTCATGCATCCATCCGTCCATCCGTCTGTGCGTCCATGCCTCGTCCTCTCGTGCGTCCATCCCTGCGTTCGTCCATGCGTTCGTCCATGCATCTGTCTGTCCGTGCGTCAAACAGACAGACACACAGACACACAGACAGACAGACAGACAGACAGACAGACAGACAGACAGACAGACAGACAGACAGACAGACAGACAGACGACGGACGACGGACGACGGACGACGGACGACGGACGACGGACGAACGCGGCCAGTGGATGATTGACGGTCTGCCGATAAAATCCTCCGAAGCTTCACCCTACTCATCATCATTCACGCCATGGATATGCTGGTTTTTTTGAGATCGACCGGCGTTTCTGAATGTTTGTAGCCAGAACGCCCTTCCTGTGTGCGTTTTTGTTTTCTCGTGAGTGCACGTGCCTTTTTTTTTTCCTATTTGTCTACAACCTCTTTTTTGTCCCTGTCCCCCCCTCCAGTGCTGGGTAGCAAACCGGATGCCAATATCTGGTTAACCTCCCAGCCTTCCTCTTCTCTCTCCCTCTCTTACCGAAGAATAAGAATTTGGTTTAAGCGTACACGGCAGGCGCAGGCAAGTAACTGCAGGCAGTCTGCATTAATTTACTTCAAAAGCGAGAATAAGCTAAATAGATGTTCGAAATACATACATTGATGTACAGCCAAAAATGCCCTATTCTGCTTAGTACACCATCCTACGTTTTTTTTTCTTTTGTAACATACTTCATTTCCATCCGCTTTGTAAAACTTTTTTAGTAACCCGACATAAGAATATTTCCATGATGTAACTGCATTTCTGTACCGTTACAAGTCTGAAGTTTGGTTTGACGTTAGAAATTTTTTCACCATCGTTTGGAGCATTCATTCCTTATCCAATGATTCAAGGCCTGCCTGATGTAAATTGCAATAAAATAAAACAGACATCTTTCTTTTTTTTTTTAATCCTCAGTTGACAGGCCGCTGAACTGCTATAGCCTGCAGCACGGCATAGTGGTTGTACGCATATGTTGTTGAGCTTGACTAAATTAATCCTGAGTCACAAAGCGCCACGTTTCTTTCAGGCGGCGTGAGTGTAGCACACACACACACTCCACTGTCAACATTTGTTCTGCACGCTCCATCGACATGGTTGACAACGCAGAGGCGCCATCGATCACCCCGGCAGCTGCGGTGGCCATCGCGCCTCCCCTGTAGCGGGCCCTCGCTCATGAAACCGTAACGGGCGAACCGCAGACTCGACAGGACGCCACATCTGCGCAGTGTTCAGCTCGAAGATGAGAAGAAGGTCAACTGTGGCTCTCTTGATGCGCCCTTAACCGGAGCCGGCACAGCCAGGACTAGAGACGGGCCGAGAGCGTCTTTCGCAATCCGACCCAAACGACCACCGCCTCCAGGGCGTGCCGGCTATTGACGGCTGCACCACCGCCGACTTCGGTGTTCGCTGCTGTTACCATAATTGCTGCGGCGAAGCTCTTTCCACGATTATTGTACACCCGAGAGAACGCCGCTCTTTCCTCGCCTCTCAGTGGATACCGAGCAGCCATTTCATTAGTGTGGATGTAACGCGGCCACCAAGTACATCAATAAATAAACGGGCGGAAACGAAAGAGGAGGGATAGGGAAGGTCACCGAACCATTCAGACGAGATGTGCAAGAAAGATGTATTGCAATAAAAAGGTTCACAACGCGCTCAATTTAATCCTATGTATGTACACTGTATAGACTGGTCACGGTGGTACCGAACAGCGTATACAGGCGAAGGTATTCTAGTTATTGTCTCAAAGTCCAACGCTTCCTCACTCCTTCACTTCGATACTCTACCTCCCAGACCCTCACTCATTTATACGCTTCTACACAGTCCACTCCCTTGCCTGATCACTCATGGGCTAGCCCACTCATGCGCCAAGCCAACTGCTAATTCCCTCACTTTACTCACCATTCACTCACAAGCGCACACATAATTGATGAACGGTAAGTGGCGGTTTAGTAATATGTCGGTAGGACATGTGGCTGTGCACTCACTGGCAAGAGACGCTGCGTTTGCAAGGTTTGGCAGTATTTAAAGGCGCAAAACACGGACAATTTTAAAATGTAGACGAAAAAAGTTGACACCCCCCATCCCACCCTCCCAGCCATGGCTTCGCCAGTGCTGCAACCGCACGTTTTCCCAAACAGCGAAAACGATCACTGAATGACCCGTAATCACTAAACCTAACACTATAGCTGCCTTCATCCAGCGCGCCAAACAGCCAACAACAACTTAAAAGATTACTTTAGGTGCGAGTTGAATTTTTTTTTTCTCTGGAGAACAGAACACAAACTAAAGATATCCGCGAAGTCGACGCTTCTTTGTTTTCATAGATGGCTGAGGAGGAAGCCTTTCACGCTCGATTACAGCGAAGCTCAGCAGGCCTATCCGTATAATGAAAAGAAGCACATCTTGGTCGCTTCCTTCTTTAAGACGGATATTTCACGTCTAATTTGTTTTCTTTTCCGAGAAATTTAGAGCGCTCGTGCGTCAACAACCATGCACGCGTAGGCGTAATAACATCAAGTTAGTGCACCATGGCATTCTTGGCATGAAAAAAAAAACTGTGAAAACAAGAGTATCAACCGCAGAGCTGTCGAAGCGCATATAAGCAGTGAGAGGCACTTTGGATGTCTTTGGCACGCCGCTTCACTTCCCGCATTTGTTGTTTGATGACGGGGTGGCTTCACTCTTCACCCATTCTTGCTCGGCATTTGAGTACGACGTTTGCAAGCGCCGCAGAAACGCATGCTTGGGTGACAAGCGAGGCAGGGTTTTCCTCGGTGAAAGCGAGGCAGCGAGGCGAACAAGAGGAAATGTAGGCAGAACAGTGTGCAAACGGGCAAGCAGTCACGCACGAAACAACAGGAAAGAGGAAACAACTAAGAGGAGAGATAACAGGAACAGCTAATCTCGAGTCTCTTCCGCGCAACCGATGTAAGGAGAGCCACAATAGACACTGCACTTACTCGTCCAAAAAAAATTCACTTAACATTTACACAACGTAAATATCGAGAAATCTTTCCAATTCGATTGCGAAGCATTCTGTGCATCTCAACAGAAAATGTCCCAGTCAGTGGGCTGTATACGACAGTGATCTACATGCGGGCCATGTAGAGGTCATCGTGCCGCCATCTTCATGTCCTAATCGTCGTTCCTCACACACAATCACGCGCGCACGCGCCGACACACGAACACTGCGCTGTCGACTTTCAGTATAACGTATGAGAGCTACACGTCATATCCGGTTGCGTCCTGTAGAAGAACTAATTTCTGTCAGCGTTACATTGTTTATACAGTGCGTAAAATATAAGCCATCCTTATGCATGCAAAGTGATTCACAACCTTGACTATGTATTGCCGGAAAATGTTGAGATATGCGGCACAGTTGCGGAGTCTGGAAAGCGAGCTCTGAATCATTGACGGCTATTCTGAACCGACCAGTTTTATGTCGCATCGCACACATGAGATAAGCGCAAAAATAGACTATTCAAACTATCCACAAATCGTCAGAAACATTAGCGACACTCCTCTTTTTTTTTTCATATGTACTACTCCTGAAGACAAAAATAAAAAAAAAGAACAGGAGCGCTATTGGTAACTACAAAAGACGAAGAACAGAAAAGAGACAGCTAAGTAGAAGCGTCCAAATTGCATTAGAATGGGCAAACAGTTCCTCTTCTCTCTCCTTCTTTCTTCTCCTATTTCCTCTATGCCTCCCCATCCCGAAGGAGCAGGCAGGCTTTGTGCCCCTATAGGTGGCAGTTGTGAGCCTGAATTCCCTCCCTATTTCCTCTGTCTTCGTGTTCTCTATGTCCTCAAACCAAATAAATAAATAAGTCCGGCGATCGCAGTTTTTACGTTTTTTTTTCTCTCTCACCCCTCTCTGCCCGCGCGTCCAATAATGAGCTCGGACCGCAACCGCTGCACACAAGCCGCGCTCGATGAAGCGCAACTCGGCGCCCACGCATTGCGCACACCGCGCACAAATGACCCGCGTCCACCGCAACTCCCGGCCCGATCCGCGCCCCGCCGCACATCCCCGCACACGAGCGCCCGCTTTGTACAGTGCAACTCTCACAGATGCGAACGTCGGTTTAACGAATATTTCAGAATAACGAAAATTTAGATAGTCCCAGACGGTTTGACTGTGCACACTCTGCAAAAATCTGAGTTGAGCGAAGTGTTGAAAAGTGAATATTTTATTTGAACGAGCTTGATCTCAGGACCTAAGTTCATTTTTTAGATCAATATAATCAATTTTCGCGCTCTGCGGATGTGTGCCACCACTAAATCGGCGATCCATGGGCATCGGTGCAACATCCCTTGTGCACGCGACGCCACCCAGGCAAAGCGGTGGTGCGGGAGACGAAAACAAGCCACGTACGCTTTAGTACCTGCGCAGGTTCAAATACTGCATTTCTATAGCCGAGACTGCATAGGTTGAACTAGAAAGTGACGATACTTCCGTGTCGCAGCAACAAACTGTGCCAGAGGCAGTGCACAGAAACGTAAACTCTCCGGACAGATTTCTCTCTTCTTGCGCTTTGATGACACCAAGTCCAAATGAAAATTACAAAACTCTTTTCAAAATAAACTGCATTTCACACGCCTGACTTGATTTATGCTGCACCCCTAAGTTATTCCGTATTCTAATGAATGGTCAGTTTAGTGATTTTTCAGTTTATGGAAGGTTTTTTTTTTTTATTTCTTCAAGTTCACTGAAGTGAGAGTTCACTTTATCACCTCAGATTTCGCCAGGCGTTGTTGTCTTCGACCACCACCAAGTCATCAGGGCTGTATACTAATGGTGTTGATGCAACCAAATGCGCAAAATGTGCGTGTGCAACAGAAAAAAAAACATTCAAGGCAGCGAGCAAATATCGCATGTTCCCGATTTTTCAGAATTTCGGACATTTCTTCCCACAACCAGTATATGAAACCAAACTTATCACTGATGGTTAAAATCTATGACACTTGAGAGACAGGACGTTTGGTTAAAATGAAGATTGACAGTTTGACAGAGGATGCTGTGACTAAATCCGGCTACTCTAGGCTGGTGAATGGGCTTTGAGGTATCGAGAGAGATAGGGTAGAAAGATATTGAATGTGGTAAGGCGAAACGTAACGGCTATGCTGACAGCTGTTTCACAGCGTACCGTTTCTGTGCAGCGTGCACGGCACACTTACACTGGAGGAGAACGGTGCGGACTACTGCAGTGTATAGGCCGCGGCACGCCCGATTTGCACGGCTGTTCTCGCCGCAGAAGTATTTGAGCTAAATTGCAGCAGCATAACGGCGTCAATGCCGAACGGTGTGAATTGCAGTATGTCACCGTATACCACCTCGGTGAAATCATATTTGAAGTTCTCATACCAACTTAGTCCTGAATTTTCTGGCAGCATTCGCTATCCTACGCCAGAATATTCTCTCTCTCTTTTTAATTACTGCCAGTATGTCCTAGTGCATACGTTAAACAAAAAGGAACAGTTCGATTTTTTGGATAAAATCATGGAGCAGTCGATGCAGAGGACCAGGCGTCCAGCGTGTGCAGTCAGGTGGTTGATCGGGGTGGTAACTAAGGAACCATGTTTGCAGGAACAGACCAGGATGCCACTTATTGGGCAAAAGCTAACATAACGCATGAGATGCAGATATATCAAGTTAAATAGAAAGAAAACAAAAAAGAGAAGAACACAGCACGTTTCCAAATAATTGTATGGTAAGAATGCGAGCGATAGGCTCGACGACGACTGCAAGAGATCTGCGCAGAACGCCAACACTGAGCACATCTCGAAACAGAAATGGAGCGAAAGCCCAGCTGAAGCGACTATGCGATGCCGTGAAACGATACCACTGACTTCAAAAACAAGCAAGGGAGTGAAGGTCACAGCTTCTAGCTCGAGCCACTCAGCAGTACAGAGAGGACCTCACAAAGTGAGCGTGGAAGCGGATGCCGCTTCCGTTTGCCGCTCTGCGCACGTGTCGCTGAAGTGCCACCCCACTTGCAAGCTTGTGGGGGGAGGGGGAGGTAGGCATGGAAGGGGGTGCAGAAAGGCTTCTTTTCCCCCCACGAAAACATGCAGCTGAACGCTTCCAGATAGCAAACGCAAGCGGTGGCCCCGTCTGCTTTGAAAAACAATCCTACGCCGAATCCTTCCGCTTTTAACGAGTTTTGGGCGACGCCGGCATTCCGCTGGGTTCGTACAAGTAGCGCCATTTCCATAAACGACCGAAAGCGATAAGAAAGAAAGAAAGAAAGAAAAAAGAAAGAAAGAAAAAAGAAAGAAGGAAAAAAAGAAAGGAAGAGAAAAAAAGAAAAAAGAAGGAAAAGAAAGAAGGAAGGAAGAAAGAAGGAAAGAAGGAAGGAAGAAAGAAGGAAAGAAGGAAGGAAAGAAGGAAGGAAAGAAAGAAGGAAAGAAGGAAGGAAAGAAGAAAGAAAGAAGAAAGAAGGAAGGTCTCGGCGGGCTCGACAGAGGACACTGACGAAAAAGCCAGAGTGAAAAGTTTCAAGGAGTACGAGACAAGAAAAAATGTGGAATATCCGCGCTGCTTCCGTAGGCAGCCTTGAATTTATACATTTCCATCCCGTTCTAAAAACAACTAATTGCTAAAAATTTGAAAGTTTTCTCAAACCTACTGTTCTCTAGTTTTTTTTTTTTTTTTTTTTTTGACGCCGTCAGTACATAAGTGCACCTGCACATTTATTCAAGCATCCTACGGATTGCCTTTCAATTACAGCTATCTTCTATTGAGGGTATTTCTCTTTTTTAATGCACATAATGGCGTAAAAGCCGTTGTCAATCGGTACCCACAAGCTCGCCTCTCCGTCTTGCTTCACTTTAATGTAGAGTTGACCACGTCCTCGCTAATGCCACTTATAACAATTTTTAACAGATTGGTTATACGCTAAAGTCGTCACATCCGCTCCACGTGCGATGAACCGAATGCTGATGTCTGCAACGCATCGTTACACTTTCCGTCGCTCACCCCGTACCATCGTAGAATTGTGCTACATTAAATAGCACACTATAACATATCGTACAACAACTTTACTGGGCAGTGGTCAATATCGTCCCAAGATGACTTGCAGCGGCCTTAAAAAACGGGGTGTCATATACTACACGCGACGCCACAATGAGCCACTTTGTTACAGGAGAGAAAGTTATCGTACGCTACGAACAATCGATGAAAAAACATTTATTTATTTATTTTTATTTATTTATTTATTTATTCCTTCATTCATTCATTTCATACTCACGGTGCCACATGGCATTACAGTGGGGAGGAGGGGGAGCAAAGAAAAATTCAAAGCATACAGTGTGCTATTAAGCTCTATAGCAGTATGAAGGGAACATAAATACATGAACAAGAATATCATTACTGATAATAACATGCTGATAACACAGAAGATAACATGCTGGGTGCACAGCATATCCGCTCTCACTTCAGTCATTTCCCGTAGTTATAACGTTTGGTACAAATGGGCTTTAAAGGACGAGAAAAACGATTTTTCTCGTGTTGGTATATCACTCTTTGACGATATCAAAATCATCATGCTTACTGCAAGAAGACGCTTGGTAAGCAAGAAAACGCGCAAAAATAATCAGCGGTGGCGGCGCCATTTCAAAGTTCCCGTACCAATCACCACTACGTCATAAATTTTGACGGTCTTTACAAGGACCTAACGTCCTTTATAATTGGAAAAATGGTTAGTATATTGTCCTCTAGGAGAGCCAAAGACATACCATTCCAATTTGTGGGAAATTTCGTTCGGCCAATATCACCAAAGTATGAAAAATGAACCTTTAAAATCCAAGACGCGATGCGCGATGATTAAGGCGCGAACTCTGGAAACGAGACTTTGACCTTGATTTTGTTGTCTATACTTCTCCTCTAAAGCGATGATGGTGAAATTAGCGACATAAGGGTTCTGAGAGTAAAAGTCATGAATCTATTCATCGATTCATCAATATAATTGTTTCACTTTGGTATCACATTAAATATCAGGTTATTGCACGGTCAACAGTGGGCGATACACCGCTAACGCGATGGCAGATGTTGACTACTTAGGTTGCGTTAGTGAATAAAAAAAAAAGGTCTCCATACGGATCACAACAACAAAGGTTCCATAAGAGAAAAAAACAACAACAAATAGTTAAGGACTTGCTTTATAGCATGCTGGACGCACCACGTTCTCCTTCGGGAGCTAGAATACACCGTCCCGAACACCGTTTTCTAGACGCCACCCCTCCCGGTGCTGGTTTTCTGGTTGACGATTCGGCGTACAACTCTACCGGTGTAAATGAGTGCTTAGGCGTACACAACGTTTTCGACTTGTAAACTTTCATATTTACATTGCACGAGAACAAAAAAAAACAAAAAAAGAACAAGCGCTTACAGGTGAGCTGCTTTCGGGGCATACGTGCCGTACGCCTCTACACGTGTTCCCAGGCCTCGCCTGCACGGTCAAAGCGAGAGTTCGGAGACGGAAAAAGAAGAGGGGAGGCAAAAGTGAAAGGCGTGCCGCCAACGCGCTAAACTGCCACCGGCCGCCGATGCTGTCGACTTCGATAGGGCTCATTAACTTCAACCGGAGAAAATAATGAACACCGCGAGCAGCCGGGTGGTAACTCCCAGGGCGAGCTGGTGAAGTGCGCGCTCCGTAGCGAGGTGATTAGCTCCTGCGGCAAAAAACACGCTTCGCTTTTTGAGCCTTCGCCTTCGTTTCCTTTAATTTTCTTTTGTGCCGTAACGGTATATCGCGCTACCGGCCGTCGCTTCGGCCTCGGTTCGAGAGGAGCCACTCGGTTTAAGCCCTGGCTGCCGTACCGACCTGTAGTAAAACGCCGTCACTGTAAAGCTAAGCGCTAGCATAAAAGAAGAGAAGAAAATATGCGCACAAAATTTGCGATTTCCACGATGTCGACGCCTCTAAAGACAACATAGCACGCTTGAGTAAGCAGAAGCGGCGCACATAGAAGCAGACCAGCGGCTAAAGTGTTAAAACCATTAAAAAAGAATCCTTACACGTTTTTGTATCTTTGTATAGGATATATCTTTTTTGTTTTTGCTGTTTACACCTGTGTGCAATGTTATGATCTTTGCCCCTCCTGCTGGGGCCCTTAAATTGGTCTGCAGTATTTTGTAAATAAATAAATAAATAATAAAAATAAAAGAATAAAGGAGGGGTGTGCCAGAAAATCGCGAAGAGAAAGCACAGCGGCGGTGAAAATTGAAAGAAACAGCCTCAAAATCAAAATAAATCATGACGCGAAACTCGAAACGCCGCCTTAAAATAGTCGCACATTCGCCAGGTATATAGCGCTGCAGGCGTTATGGAGGAGCTCTCTCGAAAACTGTACACACGCGAATTTCTGCGCGCACACATAGTAAAGGCGGCAACGTACCCTCTTCGAGAGCGTTCGCAGCAGCAAAGACGCTCGGGCAGGCAGGCTTTCATCGAGAAGCGAAATCCGATTAGCGTCGCTTTGTTTGCCCTCCCGCGCCGGCAATGAGGAGAGGGCGAAGGAGAGCGCCTCGTATGAAGCACGGCGCTTCAACGACGCCCAAGAAAGGAGCGAGGTGCGACGAGGCTTCGCACCTTCGTTAAAGGGAGGCAGAGGCGTCACTGCGACGCAAAGCTCGAACCCGCTTCGGCGCTTCGCTGCGCACGATGCGCCTTGATTCACGTTGCACATCATAAAGGCCACGGACACAAGACGAAACGATGTAACACACGACGTCGTCTCTTCTTTTGTCTGTGACCTTTATGGGTAACGTTATACTCGGCAGACCAACAGGCCCAAATAGCGGCGAATGTGTCTCAATTCACGTTTATACGACGCGTCACTCCTGCTCATCCAGCGTGACTGACGCGACTGCGTCATAACTGATTTGATTTACATGTGTGGTTTAACGTCCCAAAACTACCATATGATTATGAGAGACGCCGTAGTGGTGGGCTCCGGAAATTTCGACCACCTGGGGTTCCTTAACGTGCACCCAAATCTGTCGACTGCGTCATAGCCAGGGAAGAATACAATTTTTTTTTTTCGGAGCTGACGGGGGTTCAAGCATGCTTTATGTATACACCAAAACTGAAACATTTCTGGGAGTGGTGCATGTTTCCGAGTATCTTATATTTGTTGAATCTAATCTTCGATTACACCTTCGCGAGCCACTTGATTCGCAATCAATAAGGCCTCAAACATGAAAATTCCTACACAAACAGGAGCAACGCAAGGCAAAAACAAACTGGGAAGCGACGAAGGAAGGAAAGCTGTGTCAGTAATACCTGTGTCACACGGGCGCGCAAAAAGTCTTTTAAGTAAGCGGTCTTTTACGAAGTTGAAAGACTTTTAACAAAAAGGTGTTTGCGGCGCAGACACACGGCAGCAACGATCTCCTTTTACTGTTTTCGTTCGAAGACGCTAGCGAAAGCGTGGCGCTAGCAGTTAAAGGAGAAGCAATGAAAATTAAACGATGTATCACGATGTACAAATTAAAGACTTGTTGCACTGCTCGTTTCTTCAAATAAATTTAAGAATAAGAGATGAAGAAACACCAATGTGAATGTTTTTTTTTTGCACTAGATAAGGAAGCATTCCCATAACTAGCGACGTGCACAAGTCCGTCTGGCACCACTGTGCTTTTATTTACCGTATTTGTTTTTCGCTGCTCTCGACTGCTCTCGACACGTTATGGGCGACCGTACGGGAGAAAAAGCGAGGATCGCAAGCCTCACGGCCTGCCTTCTCGCTCTGGAAAGCGAGGCAGACGCTGCAAAAGCCCCCAAGGAGAGGATAAAGCAGCGCAAGACCGAGCGTCACCACGTGATATTGCCGACGCGTTGTAGCTGCTGACGAGAGTAGAAAAGGAAATAACCATTAAAAGAGTTCATTACACCTTCTGCAGGATATGTAATTTGTTTTACAAAGGGTTTTGGTGACAGAAAAATAAGCATTCGCTCTTTTTTTCCCACCACTCGAAAATTGCTGGCGCCCACTGGTTTCGAGGCTACTCATTCGGAGCCGTAAAAGAGATCGACGAACGCCGTTTACGAAAAAGACCGCTTCTGAAAAGGAGTTCGCTCTGTGCCGTGTGTCTGCTGTCAGGAACTCCTTTTCGGAAAAAGACCGCTTACTTAAAAGACTTTTAAGTGCCCGTGTGACAGGGGTATTAAATAGATCGTGCGTGACCGCCGCCAAAGGACGAAGCAGTACTCTCGTGAATCGATACGTGGACCACTTCCATCGATAATTAAACAGCGGTGGAGCAAAATAACCCATAAAAAAACGTCTGCGGTGATTCTCTCCCTTCCCTGTCAGACAATGACCAATCCTTACACAAGAAAACAAGCCCACTGCCAGTAACGAGCCGCATGTTTCACATTTGCTCCCTGGCAGCCACCAACAAAGCTCTGCTTTAGCCAACGCTGATGCCAGCCATAAATTCACACCAATCGTTTGCACTTTCAAAGCTCTTCGGAAGAAATTGCCGAAGGATAAAAAAATCATAATAAAAAAAAGACATCGTGGCCTAGAGTGCTTCCTCGGCCGCGCGCGGTTGTTCCGGCGTGATTTTCCATTGTCATAAAAAGCAAAGCAAAGGGCGATCCCAGCAGAGCGAAGGCAACGGCCGGACGCACGCCGAAAGGCTTCGACCCGACGGCGCCGCGACAAAAGCTCCCTTTGGCAAGCAGATGGAGAGGGGCCATAAATAGCCGATATCGAAGCGCCTGCCCCCGATTTTATACTTTGCCCGGCGCCTTTCTTCTTTTATTGTCTTCGTTTATTCTTACAAATCTTTACTATCGACCGTTTCGGATGTCGCTTTGAAGCGAGGACGTTTGAGGCGCTTTCCGCACGATGGACATCGCATGCACTTTCCATGTTTGCGGGAAATATGAGAACAAGTAGGCAGTATAGTAGGCGGGGAACATCGGAGGAAAGCGAATCGAAGGGCACCGATCACCAGTTAAGGAAAATTCAGGGTTCGTGGTTCGAACCCAGCTGAACTAATCCTTTATTTTCTGTCTTTCTGTACGCGTCATATTGCGTCCATGACGAATTATCAGTAACAAAAGCGCAGTACATTAAGGGCTGACATTTAAATCGGGAATGTACAACAGCTGCTGAACTACGAAGTACGACACAGGCTGCAGTCGTAAAAGTCATAACCGACGTCTCCATTAAAAGGTGCCGGCACGTAAGTGCATTGCCTGAGATAATTGAAAAAACCTCCGGGAAAGAGTGTAAGGGAGTGCGAATGCCATTAGAAAATATTGCGCCAGCTTGAATGTTTCTACTCTTATTTGCTGTCTTTCTTTTCTCACGTCAGCCTTGCAACAGCTCAGGGGCAATCCAGCCTCCAGGAAGCCATGTGAAGTGAGGCTGTAGCTGGTAAAGCAGAAGACATAATACGCCAAGCAGGAAGACACAGCGAGAAGCGAGCTAGTACAACTATAGCCCGAGACGCGCAAGAGAAATAGGCCAACATTGCCGATCAGTTAGATCAGAATAAACACAAGAACACCCATATAGAAAATGCCGCCCGGGTCACGTATATTCACAACCTAGCCCCTAAGAAGTATGGAACGCACGCTGCGCTGCTATTGGCTCCGAGCCATCCCCCTTTGACAGCTCCACCACCATCATCATCGACGGAGGGCGGGACAAGACAAGGGTTAACCTCTTTTCCACCCGCCTCGCACGAGACGACTGCCGAAAGAAGTTTTAAATGAAATTCATTCATTCGCAAAGAAATTTCTTGCTTGTCATCTAGTGCACTCCCATATACACATATCCTCCGTCGATTGCATTCCCATCTACACATATCCTCCGTCCATTGGCTGTAACTTGTAACTCACGCGTACTCTGTGTAAAGCGGCTATTTGGAGGAAGATGGATACTATAATAGATGAAATATCCTTGAAACACGGAGAGTTGCCGGAGATCATGTTATAACAAGCGGTCTTGCCTTCTTCAAGGTTGCGGCATTAAAGTAGACAAAACCACTGGTCGAAACGCAGCCTCCAGGGACACCCCGTGTTTCAAGTATCTCTCAGCGTATGCTATGTACTCAACGGTACTCAACGTGTATAACGAGAAACCAAATGTTACACCAGAGGTTCTTGTGGGACACACATGTACCTTTGTTAATCGCGCGTCTCGTGTCGACTAATGAAAACCGAAAGCAGCACAGCCAGCAGAGACGGGAACTGTGACATGAGCACGAGCTTAAAGAAGGCTCGGCAAACTTTATACAGTGCAATCGGGGCAGCTAAACGAAAGGAAGCCTACGTGTGTCCATCTCAAGGACAGGGTTGCAGAAAGTGGATCAGCAATGAGGCGAATCACAGAAATAACCCCACGACGCGGTAGTCGTTTCGTGTGTGCACACAAAAGCGCGCAAGAACTCTTCGTGCATCATCACACTCATGGAAGCGAACCACGGAAAACAAGAGTACACGACACAGCGATAGCGAGCGCTTGCAAGAACAGCAGGAAAAGGGTGAGCCGAGCCCCCGGAGAGAGATACCAGTTCCGCTTTCCGGTTGCGTAAGTTTTCGCTTCCCTTGGTATAGCTCCAATCGGCGCATCAATCCCCGCTGGGGGAGAAAGGAAAAGAAAGAGCGCGAGCGAGGCATTAGAAACGCCAGTAGAGCGTCCGTCCAGCCGGTCGCTGTCACGTGTCCAGCCGAGCGTGAATCGGCGGTGAAGACCGCGTCTTCACAACGGACGACGAAAGGGAGTGCCCAGAATGAACGGGCTGCTGCCGAGTGAGTGTGGCCGCACTTATTAGTGGTGGATGGTGCAGCCACCGGTCACCACTCAAGGCAACCGCGAAAGAGGAAGTGGCCGTAGCTCCATCTCTCTCCCGGCCCAACATAAAGATCCGGAGACACTATAGATACTACATTTTCCTTTCGTTTCCCCAGCCTCCGACACGAATAGGACGACCTCGGTCAAGGGGAGGAAAGAAATCTAACGATCAAGATAGCGATCAAGATGTCTCGAGGAGTCCATTGTAGTTCTCCTTCGTGCGCGCTTTGTTGATTATGGGAAACCAACAATGGCGAACACCGAATGCTTCCATCAATACAGCTACTGTTGGGCTCTGTCGCGAAGCTTTGTTCACGTCATGTCCGGTCATCAAGCTTACTTTCCTGTATTCTCTATAGTTCTAAACTATAACTCTATACCTATACATCATTTTGCCCTCTTGATGACATTTGCCCTGTCCTGTTTCAGATAGTAGAACTGCCCTACCTCCGGTAAATGCCGTTCATGGGCAGGGGTTGCGAAACAGGTCACGATAGCCTTAGCCCTGCTGAACGACAGGAGAATAACGACACACAGAGACTCGGGATCGGTGGTTCGAGCATTCTCCAAGTGCACCGTCTCGGGATCGGTCTTGCAGGTCTACGGGATCGTTTCGGGATGGGTCTTGCAGGAACTAAAGTGCCACACAATCGACTGGCGTTCAGCTCACGTGGGGTATTGAACGAGGGCGCCTCATCCAACCTTAACGAGTCGTCGGACCACAATGCTGCGCGAGGAATCATTGAGCTTATTATGGTTACCGGTGGCGCGGAGATGAGGTTACGGACAATTGGGATCCCCCCACCACATACGATGAACTAAAAAATGACTTTTATCCAGGAAGGCGCAAGTATCCACCCCGCACAGTAAATTCAACAAGCATCAGGCATCGACCCTGAGGCTCTTGCAAGTCGAAGCATACATTCCGTAGCCGCGCACTCATGCACAGGATATATAGCAAAATTCAGACGTTTAAACACTCGCGCACTATGCTTTGACTTTTCCAGGTTAGACCACATGCTCTGACGATGCCCCGCGTTACGGGGTGACAAAGACGTTACGTCGTCCAAGTGCGACGCTCCGTTACGAAATCCGGATGCGGAAGCACGCAGTCCAGCAGGCCCGCGACGTGGCGGAGGCCAATCTGCCCCGACGTGGGAGATCACCCGCTGCGTGCTACTTCCAGCCCCGAAAGGCCTGAATAAAGTTATTCCATTACATTTCCTTCTCAATTCTTTGGCGAGCTATACGACAGACTTTACAACTAAAAGCGCCTAAAATACATAAGCCTACAGTCACCTTACGTTGTCTATCAACGAAGTGGCTCCTGAAAAATAAATGAGGAAGCATTCTATAAGAGCGAGGAGTTTTGATCCCGTTATTTTTTATTTCATGGCGCTAGCTCATAGCGACATAAGGCTGTAGCAAAGAGGCTGACCTCTCGTGACCAAATAACAGAGGCACACAAAGGTGTCAAAACTATGATAACAATTTAAAAAAAAACATTGTCAGAAAGAAGCAGTAACTTTTGCTAACGGTTGAATATGATATATAGGTTAATGGAAATTAACTTGCGTAAAAAGAAGTTTAGTTAACGGGCAACAGCAAGATAAGTTCTTTTCGTTTGTAGCAGCTGTCATTTGGTCTGATGACTTTCCTATAGTTTACTTTTGTGCGTGTTCCTGAATAAAAATTCCGTTGATCGCTTGTCGTGTGCGCTTCTTTCGTGCGCCATCGCTTTTTGTGAGCGCTGCACAGTCCTAGGTATTAATCCCGACTCAAAAACAAAAATAGGGGGCAAAGACTGCATTTGTGAACGGCGAGAAAGAAGGCCGTGCAACCTCGACGTCATGAGGATGCATGAATAACAATAACCAAATTATTATTATTATTATTATTATTATTATTATTATTATTATTATTATTATTATTATTATTATTATTATTATTATTATTATTATTCCTTGCTGATGCTGCCGCCAACATATTTCACGTTCTTCGTTCAACGGCATTGTATGAGCGAAATTCAATGAAGTACGTCTCCTCGCGCCTCCCGCCGTGGAGGAGCCACTGGTTGAAGGAGACACTAACCAATTTAACCTGGAGGAGCCACTGACTGTTTGTACACCACAGAGAGGTAGCTGTTGTCTATCTAGTCTAATTAGCCGAGTCATCTTGCTGCACGAAAATCAAGTGTACCCGATCAATTTTCGACCATCTGCGATCACGTTGAAAGAAATCGGTGAAGTATATGTTAATGAGAGAAGTAGTTATTGGGGTGTTATAATTCACGCAAAAAAAATGTTGCCCAGAGGGCGCTTCAAATTTGGGGCACACAAATGAAGCTGTGTCAGTCTAAGTAATTTATCTAATATTAGTGGGCTCAGTAATTAATACGACAATTTTTTTTTCATTAATATCAAGGCGATACTCTTTCACGACTATGATAGTTTATTCTTTTTTGTTTATTTTCTTATTTCTCGCTTTGGTGAAAAATTGCAATATACTATATGTTCTACTTTTTTTTATAAAAAGCGCAAATTTTTTCGCCACTAATATATTTCAATGTTCTGCTTTACATGTTCCTATATTAATACGGGAACAAATGGAGCAAAAATATTGCCCCAATACAGTGGCAAAGTTGGGAAAAACGCCATTCTGACTCGTATTGCGGCCTAATTTTCGCAATGTGGCGGTCCAAATAAATATGTGGTTTTTACAGAGTAGCATAGTATAGTTTGTTAATATAAGATAAGCAAAAAGTTTCAGAAGAGTAGTTCTTGTTTAAAGGGAGAAAAAAAATTTTCCAAATGAACACCCACAAGTTAGTAGGAAGCTGCATGCCTTTGCCTCGCCTTCATTGCATAGCACGTCAGCGCGAGGTTCTATCGGGGGCTTCTCGACAGTGAATAATGCGTGTCATACAGCTACTTGTCACTTGTTTTATTAATACTGCTGTATATAACGTCAAAATGGGGTATTGGTGCTTTCTTTATAGAACGGTATGTTCCCCCTTGGACCATCATGGAGCAGGTTATATTAAACTGCTTATTAGCCCCTAGGGGCAGATTGATAATGCAGTCGATGGCCAGCAATAGAGTGTTGAGGCGTTTTTGTTGGCTTATGATAATTAATACACATCTTCCTAATATTAATTGACAGCATAATTAAAGTATATTTCATCTAAGCTGTCTTTACGATGTTTAAGGTACATGCCGATGCGTGATCCTTACCACCGGTGTGCATGATGAAACGATGTATTCCAGGTGTAAACGTTAGATACGATTCGATATTTGGTTTGCATTTCGTGACGCAGCGATTGTAGACGCATAAACGTGATCCACAATCCGCGAACATTAAATTAATGCTGCATGCAAGTCTAGTCGGATATATGCATGCACGCACGGTACAAACAAAGAATAACGTACACACAAACGAATACCATCTCCGGTCCTCTCTTCGCAAAACAGGGAGGAGGTCCACGCAGCGGGAAACGTTGCGCACTGCTGACGGAGCAGAAAATAAATTGGGCGCAATGCGACGACGGTGACCGGTCGAGCCGTGCACCACTTCGCGGTTAACGAGATTTGCGAGGAAAGAAAAAAAAACAGAAGCAGCTACAGCAGCGGAAGCACCGAGAATCGAGGAAACGATGACAGCCACTGCTGAGGAGAAATCAAAAAGAGGCTCCCGAATCTAGCTGAAGCAACGCGCTATACGCCGCAATACTCGCGCCTCATTACCTCTGTGTTCTCGATTAATTAAACAGCCAGCGCTATCTGCTTCTCAGCGGCAGTTTGAGATTTAGTGCGGCAAATATTTCACGTTTACTGTCGTTAGTTCAGCAGAGAAAGGGACGCTTTGGGAAAGATATAGGCGAGCCTCGAGTCAGGAGCTATGCGCGACTCCACGTCACCTTTCATATATCACACGGAAGTGAGCCCAAAATCAAGAAAAACAAATGGGAACGAACGACGTAACTGATTATAAATGTGCTCATTTACAATTACTGAAGTACTTGTGTGCATTCATTCATTCATTCTCTGAACAATACCTAACCGAGACGTCACTCAGTTTTGCTTTATGATTCATTTCAACCACCCGTATTTCATCAACAGCGATGGCTGTGGGTGGAGCTGGCTTTTTTTTTCTCTTCATGTTGTAGCCAGGATGTGGTGAAAGAGGGGGTTAGTGAAAAGGAGCTTCAACCTCTCCTCCCGAAAAATTACAATTTTCCATGTATATAGACACACACACATACAAATGCATAAAAGGAAGATGAAGTCCCCCCCCCCCCCCCCGCGAAAACATTTCTGGCTACATTACGGTATTATCCGAGTAAAACCAAAGTTATCGCCATTCCCTAGAAGCGATTATGCAACTACCAAATCCAAGCCATGTGCGAAAACTGGAAGGCGGTAAGGTCCGCAAGGCGTATCAATTTCCAGAGAGACGCTGCGGGATGGCGCGGCAACGGAAGTGAAACGGCGGCCTGGCCGCCCCCTGTAGGCGTGTATACACGTACTAGTACACTCAATACAGAGGAGAACGGTGGTGTCGATGACAGACGCGACAGCGGTCGTTTCGCAAGTCCTCGAGCGAAGATGAAACCCTGCCTTTCGAGCGTATTCACCGCGGAGAACGACGACGACAAACCGACGACGCGCAAAAAGCGCAGTCAGGACGCGGGAGAGACGGAAGAGAAGTAAAAATAAAGGAAGGTTCAGCGCACAGCACAGCGACGAAGAACTGTCCTATTACTTAGAAAGGCGAACTGGCAGCTCTGAGCCGCTCGGGTGCATCGACGAGACGAAGGGACTGCGATGCCGAGTGATGCAGCTCCACAGCAGGGGGCGCGTGGTTTCGGGCGATGCTATAGAATGCGCCGGGATGAAGAGAACCGCGGGAGCTAGAAAGAAAACAAGAGCATCGTAAATGAGAAAGTAAGCGGAGACGAACTGCGAGGGCGGGGGTAAAAGAAAGTACGAGAGGAGCCGGCGTCCTCGACGCCTTGGGACGAAGCTGCCGTCTCGTGACGTCCAATATCCCCCGGCGAGGCAGCTGACACGCGAAGCGGACGACCGGAGAAGAGCTCGGACAAAGGAGGGCGCGGTGGAGGCCGAACGAAGCACATATACCGAGATACACGTACTATACCAAACAGAAGCACCCGCCCAAACATCGGTGCGAAAAAAAAAGAGGCACGGAAAGTAACGACGACGCGCCCTTACGAGAATTCTCAGCGTGGGCTGCAGACAGAGAGCCGGCGTGACCCTTTTCTGCGGTACACGTCCGACAGCCCTCGAGAGAGCGAAGCTTAATTGGCCGGCAGGCGACGAGACAAGGACAGCTACGCGCAATCTCGGACGGAAAAGTTTCTTGGCTCCCTCGGGTCATCAGGTTGCAGGCACCGCTACTTGACCCTTGGCGGGTCTGTCGAAAGCCGCAATCTTCAGACGACGGACTTTTTTTCGAATTAAACTTCGCCCATTGTATACATACATAGTGGGGAAAAAGTGGGCTCGACGCCCTGCTCTACAATATACCGGTCATTTAAACTTACGGCGAATTAGGTATGCCGCTGGTAAGGATCCTTCGAGATGGACTGCAAGATGCTCCCGACGAAGGTCAGAGAAAGCACGCAATACGGCCAAACGACGGATCAGTTTCCGGAGACATATCCGATGGCGCCAACTGAATATTGCTGTATGGCACGCCATGGGAGAGCACGAGCGAAACAACTGAGATGAAAAATGTCTTTAAAAAGCGGCCGCTACAAGGGCATTCCTTGCAAGGCAGTCCTGCAGCAGCACAGCAAGTTTTCAACACATCAAAGATGCTGTTATACAGTTTAATTGCCTCAAAACAACAGTAGGTGCATAAAATACAGACAAATGTTAGCGCCTCGTCATCATAGAAGGAGGGCACATAAAGTACGAGGGAACAATTACGCGTTTCTCAAACGGTCGAGCCGACGCAAGTGAAAGCGCGCTGGCTGAAGCATCTCAGCGATGACCGAAAAGCGGCCAGGTCACGCAATTGCTCCAGTGTAATTAAGTGGGAGAATTTTCGAGTGCTCCAAGTGAGATTCAGCAATTCTAAAGTCAACTGAACAATGTGAGAGGGCCCTTTCCTAAACCAACCAAGAGAAAAAAAAGTTTCACTGCTCTTAGGGCGGTTCCGAAGCCACTTTACACGAATAATATTGCCCGGTGTTAAGTTTGGCCTCGAAATTCGTCTGGGCAGAGGCCATTGTGCGTAAGCCGGTCTACTGGGGAGGCTATCAATCCCTTCGGCGCCCAATCTGCCAGACGCTGTCGAAGATTTGAGCAATTACCCAGACCATGTGGCAAGCGAAGGCGAGTTCCTGACTTTCAGCTACGGACCCTTTCGTCGTCTTTTCGAGCAGAAGCGGTGACTGATGCCCTCGGCGACTCATCTGGCGATGGGGAAGCTGTTGTGACCGGCGCCAGAGCTGACGGGGGAGCGGCCCTCTTTTAATCCTCAATCACGTAGCCGACCGGCGGGCTGCCTATGCTCGTCAGGCATTGTCCCTGCTAGCCCGAGGGTGAGACGTCGTGTCGCCACGACGCCGTTAACCGTTCGAGAGAGGACAACAAAGACAGCATCTTCCTGGAAGAGACCGCGGCTGCCACCGCAAATCACCCCGTTAATTAGGCGAGCTGTGCGGCAGACCCTTTGATGTACGCTGTCAGGATCTTGGGACCTCTCGACTAGCGGCACACACACGACGAGGAAGAGCCCTGCTGGCGCCACCTTGCAGTGCAGTGATCACGACTCAATATTGGACGTGCACGTGGGCCGTGCAAGCTCGTCCCCCTCACCTGTTGTGTGTGTGTGATTGGTGTCCCACTCGGAGAGGAGGAGCCCGACAGGGCTTAAAACGACGCCGCAGAGTGCTGGACGTCGCTCTGAACCATGTAACGGTTCAACCACCACGCTCGTGGGTTGTGAAACCCCTAACCTTTCTTTTCTGTAAATATGTGTAAATAGTGCCATAAACCTGTTTGTTTTCGTATCCTCTTCTTGTCAGCGTTCGTTTCCTCCACCCGGTTACACCACGCTACTACAAGAGACCGGGTAGACCCCCATTCGCAACAACTGGTGGCAGCGGTGGGATGCCATCAGCAACTTCCTCCTTCCGAGCCTCGACACCTGCCACGCTGCACGGTCTAGTGGCTAAGGTACTCGGCTGCTGACCCGCAGGTCGCGGGATGAAATCCCGGTTGCGGCGGCTGCATTTCCAATGGAGGCGGAAATGTTGGTCCATGTACTCAGATTTGGGTGCACGTTAAAGAACCCCAGGTGGTCGAAATTTCCGGAGCTTTCCACTACAGCGTCTCTCATAATCATAGTTTTGGGATGTTAAACCCCACATATCAATCAATCAATCAATCACGAATATTACTGACATCACCGGTTGAAGGTGAACAACCTTCACCCCTCGCTTTCTTCCCATTTAACCTCTTTTTTTCCGCTATCGGCAATTGGACACGCCCAACGCAGCTTAAAGGGCATTCTCGCGTTTATATAAGCAAGACAGGTTTAGATTCCCGTCTTTAGAGCATTTGCTAATGTAGAGGCTTTTGTGCGTGTCCTACACCGAACGAGACATTGTGTGCAGTGACGCATTAATTGTGCTATATCACAATCACCCCTCATCATACCCTCCTCTTTCCCTTTTCCCCTTACCCCGTGAGGAGTAGCAGGATAGAAACCCACTTTCCAGGCCGACCTCTACTTTTCATTAAAAACCTTCTTCTTGTTCTGGCGAAAAATATTTTTGTATTTACTTCCGAAGGGCGCAGGTTTTTGCTTTCTTCGAGATAAGAGCTGGAACATGCAGTGGGCACCTCCATGAATCAAGCGTCGTGTGTGCCGCCTGAGCAATATCACGCGGCTCCATCGTGCGTAGTGCGTTTGGCGGAAGAGCGTGTGACACCCGATCGCCGCAGCGCGGTCCTGAGACCGGCTGACGAGTGGCGGTCACCAGCCGACGCACAAGATAAGAAGGAGGGCACGTGCGGGCATCCTTTGCGAAGCGAGAGCCGCTGCACAATTCAGTCCATATAAGATACCCCCCCCCCCCCCCTCCCCGCAACCAAAGCGACTCCTCGGCACAAAGTTGGCCACCCGCTTAAGCGACCTGTATAAGTTCCTGGCAATGCATGCAAACGACTTATACCGCCAGGGTGCGCCTCTTCACTGAGGTGACAGTGTCGTCGCAATGAAGAGCCGATATAGCAAACAGCTTATCCAAGCCGTATCTCAACTGATGCAGCGGCGTCGTACCGGTGGTTCCTGTGTTTTCAGAAGCACTGCAATACTTGCTGAGAAGTGTTCGTGCTAGCTGGTCTCTGTGCAATCTTCTAATGGGCGTTAAAAAGTACGCAAAGCTCGAAAAGAAAAGCGCGACATGCCCAGCTGGGACCGTGTCATGTAACGATTCCATATATTTTCATTTTTATGAGTGTACTATTATTTTTTTTCATTGGGTGGCATATCGGTCACTCGTTACGATGAGTGATTAAAAAAGACACGTAGATGAAAAAACTTCGTCACACGACTTCGTATATGCGGCTCTATACACCTGGGATGCAACCTTCTTTTCCCGCCCTCTACCCTGTCTTGTTCTGAAAAGTTCAAATTACGTGCGCTTCAGGGTATACTTGTTGCTGCTAGCACATATACCAGTGGGATGTGCATGAAATTTTATGAATAGTCAAAAGCTAATCAATAAATACGTTTACGCATCACCGCGGCCAGAATTTACAATGCCTCGGAAGAACCTGCCATAGAATCTTAAACTGTGAACGAGAATTCAATCGATTCCCGGAATCTGCACTTCTCTTCGAGTATGTTTAATGATCTGCTTTTGCTTTTGTAACAATTTTATGTGACTCGACAGTATACTCGACCGAATCGTCAACCCTTTATTAACCGAGCCACCACTTTGCGGGATGCCGCAGAACTAATATGCCACAAACATCGCCCTGCGCATCGTATAGCCGCTAATTCACCAAACGAGACAAAGGGTCAGCACACGTGCGGGATGTGAAATGCGAGGCACACAAGCTGTCACGGCGGTCGTGACACGAAGAAATAAACACACGCAGAAGACGCGAAGTGAACTGCAGCTGCACAAGAGTGATAAGGGTTCCCGCCGTTCGCATTGTGCAGGTTGCACGCAGGTGCAGACCCCATTGTGTTGTTTTACGGGCAGCTGGGCTTACCGCCTCAACGCATCAATGAAGCTCAACAGACGGGCGTGAAGAGACGCACGGCAGTTCCGTATAGACTGCGAACTATCCATTACGAGCGGCTTATGCGGTTGAAGACTAAGGAATCGTGCACACCAGCGACTAGTACCGGTCTTGCGACAGGCTGAGATAGCCGCAGAGAGTGCTTATGTGGTTATAAGAGGGAAAATAAGAAAAAAAGTGAGCCCCGCAACTGTCTGCATCAGCGTGCGACACCTCTACAGTAGCTCACAAGGGATGGGGGTGAGAAGGGATGGGGGTGAGGAAGTGAGGAAGGTAGAGAGAGAGAGAGAGAGATGCGCTAGGACAGCGAGCGAGGACATATCGAGGGATAGGAGAGATAGGAAAGATGGAAACACGGTCACAGGAGTCCGAGGACGGGGCACCACTTGCGAGAGCTCTTGTCGGCGACAGGAGATGGCGTAAGACTATTCCAGTCGGCCATAGCTGCACTGACGTCGTCGTAGGGGAGCGGCGGCAGGATGTGGCGTAGGACCAACCCAGTCGGCAAGCTGCGCTGTCGTCGGAGATCGCGAGGGCACAACCGGTCGGCACGGAATCTCGCGAGCGAGTCCCCTCGTGTCGCACATCATCATTGTGGTTATAAGAGGGAAAAGAAGAGAAAAGTGAGCCCCGTATCTGTCTGGTAGCAAGTCGCCAAGTGGTCGCAAGTGTTTTGGCGCAGTCGCTCGCTGGTCGATTTTTCAGACGCGCGACTGCAGTCGCAAACTTCTGAACCAATCAGGTGCGTCTGAACAGGAAGTCGGCTTGTTTTCCCGGACAATTAGAATGCTAGCCTTATGCCAGCAGACAAGGATTCTGAGTGGTGTCACAGGCAGGTGTGAACATCGCTCATTCAGAGTCGTTTCGGTGCTTTCCGCAGGTGTGAACGAGCCTTGAGTAGAGAGCAAACGAGCTGCACTGCTTCTGCGTCCGTCACGTATTGACAGTACACCACTGCACGCCCTTAGTGTCGAAAAAATACGCATCATTGACTGTGAGCAGTTCAAATAATATTGTTACGGAGATGAAGTAAAGGAAAAAGAATGGCAAAAACAGCTGACAGGCGCGCGAGTGTGCCAATCAGCCGTTGTGACTCTTGCATGTGGTTTTCCTTTGTAAATGCATCTTGTACAAATGTCACCAACCCCGTAACTTATTACGAGTGGAATTAACGTTCGACGTCCAAGCACTCCGATTGCGCTATGATGATAATTACAAGATGTGTCATACAGACGGCCTCCGTAATAATTGTAACCACCCGAAGTTCGTCGGGCTCGTGTCAGTGTCGTGTCGCTCCATTGTAAACGCACCTTAGGAGAACGAATAATAGCCGAAGCCAAGACATGAAAGACCACGCCGGGAAAATAAAACCTGCCTTGGTTCTTAGGCACGCAAGGCCGTCATGCTAGCTAAGCTAATAAAAGGCACCTTAGATTTCAAGCTTTCCGTTTTTGTTTTTCTTCGTATCTTTTTTTTTTTTCATGAGGCACTCCACACGGTCACTATGTGTCAAAGCATGCCAAGATCTGTATTTTAAAATCGGCATTCAAATTTCAGTCATTCTGCAATAGCAGTATCGATATATTTGTACCTTCAAGTCCCCTTCTGAAATGACCCCTATATGGGACCTGGCAAATGCCTTCTTTAAAACGACAACAAACTGCCTTTACTCGAGGGTGCCAGTTAAATTTAAGACAGTGACGGCCACGGTGGATTAAATATGTTGCAGTTTTTGGGCGCGTCAAAGCCTACCAATTAAAAATGAGCCAAGCCAGGGAATGCTACTTGTTTAATTGTGACGTAACGCAGCCTGACTCAGATGCACAGCGACAAAAAAAACTATAAAAAACTGAAAAGAAACGAGCGCTACAAAACGTGTTGTTACAGCTAGAGTTATTTGCTTTTCTATGGCAAACAACTGCTGCTTTATCCTTCGCCCAGCGATGCAATAAAACTCGTTCCACGACACCGCCCAGCCTATACATATCGGTGCTACTGAAATTTCGCTAGCTGCGGGCGACACGATCAGAACGCATACAGATTTGCGCTCCCGCATTCAAATCTCTATGTCAGGCGCGATATCACACAAGTGTGGGGTACAGACGCCGCATTTCTCTGTAGCTTTCACTACACTTTGAGAGGTGCTGCGACGCATGTTTTCTTCGTCAGCAGAAGCACCACGAACATCGAAGCACATTTTAACAACATCCGGTCCTCGGTAGTAAAACTATTTTTTTTCTGCGTCCTCCGTTGCCCTCGCGTACCACCAGCCATCATTTGTCACCGGCTCTAGTATACGTGGGTCCCACTGCGGGCTCCACTGAGCTGCCGCCTCTTTACTCGCCCGCTCATCGTTAGGTGTCGCCGTCAGTCAGCGTGACGACTTGGGGGTTGATCCCCGACCCCTCCCTCGTATAAGCGCTCAAAAGACAGTTTGGCGCAGCAGAGATGAATCCAAACCCGAACATTATCACGCATAAATGAAGGGTACTCTTAATCAAGTCCTGGCTAAATGCTGGCTATATCTAGAAAACCGGACGAAGAATGTCCGGATTCCGGGCTACATCTGTCACTTCAAAAGGGACCTGATTAAGAGTGTAAATAGTCTTGGCAACTGTGTGACGTGCTTCCAGTGGGGACCAGCAGAAGATAGCTATATGAAGCTTAAAATTTTCAGCAGCTACCAAGCGGCAAAGCAATACGGTCGCCTCGTCATAAATATACCAAACAAAGACGGTCAAGTCGTGATACGACCCTATTTTGGTCAAACGGCCACAGCCCCATCCCTGTTTTCATTGCATTAAGAATATACGTAAGTGCTGATGAATAAAACAATGTTCGTGCGTTTCCCTTCTTTAAACTGTTTTAAGCTCACTTGGGCACGAGCTAGCCCAAGCCGATCCCGTCTTCCATCCTTTCCACGAGTGCATTCACGCACACGTCTTCCGCCTGTAAATAGTTTAATTGCTGTGCCTTTTACCTTTCAAATCCACACGATCGTGAAAAACTGTAGAGGAGAGCTTCGGAAATTTCAGCTACACGTGGTTATTTAACGTGCGCATGCCTAACACACGGGCCTCTACAGCACTTCGCCTCCATCGAAAATGGAACCACCGCAGCCGGGTTGCGATATACCCCGCAACCTTCGGGCCAGCAGTCGAGCACCATCCCCACCATAGCGGTCGGCGCGTAAATAGTGTACGCGCCGGCACGAGGCTGCGATAGCAGCAACCAGTGTATCGCAGATGCACGCGGCTGCTAAAGTGCCAACCACTGGCACGCGTTCGCTCGCGTCTACGCGTCAAAAGCGTCAAATGCGCCTCTCGGCGTCGGCTTCGGAGGGGAATACGCGAGCAGGCGCGAGGGATCAAGCCGGGCTTGATATTTCGCCTCGCGTACGCTACGTCACCACGCGTACAGCGGCGCCAACCAACCAGAGGCCGCGCGCCAACCAACCAGAGGCCGCGATGACTCCGAATGCTGTGCCTAATGGCCGCCGCTTCGAAGGCACAGCCGAGTGCTGAAAGCAAGCATGAAAACTACTCCTAACGTTCCTGAATGACCGCTTCGTAATCTAGAACGACAACGAAACGACGAACGACTGCGAGTGCTACCAGCGTGACGCGGTTTCGTGCCGAGTTCGAGCGACGCCGACAAATCCAGCGAATGCCGGCCGGCTATGCTAGCGCCGGACCCCTGTGCGATCGTCGGCCGAGCGAAAGGAGCATGTCGGTGTTCTTGTGCTTTCATCTGTGACTTTCTGTGCTAAAAACGAGTGCGAACATACTTCGGAGGTTCGAAGGTTTGAGCGTGAGCCCTCGCCTACCGCGGAGGCAATTCAGATCGGTGTCATCTGCATCCAGCGCAGGCCTCTACCATCTAGTTCGTATGAACCAGCACATGCGAGGCACATCGGCTGAAAAAAACTCTACGGTAGTTTCCGTCGCAACATAGACAACCATATACGACGACCGAAATATCGCGTAGGTCATACGGAGGAGTTTTTATCTGCACTGTGTTTGTGTTTGTTTTCAACATCAATATTCATTATCGCTGAAAGCGAACCTTGCACTAGCCAACACATTTCCGTGATGTGAAAACGTACGTACTTATATAAGTGTATTCGCGAATTGTATGACGCGGAAACATTCGTTGGCTTCGGTGCTAATCGTTTTTGTGTGTTGCCAAGCTAATCATAAGCGTGCGCTGGTTGGTAGCAGTGAGATGCGACTTCGTGTCGGGTACCAGCGACGCTGACACACTGGGCTGTCAGCGGTCTCATTTCCATTCACGTACAAGACAGAAACTCGAGCGTGCGTCGCTGTGGTGATCGAAAAAGAAAGTTGCATGATTAAGTGCTGCTGGTATTGCCTGCTATTTCACTTCTCGCTTCTTCTGCTTCTGTGCTACGCTCAGTAGCACATGCGTTGTTTGGAGGCATTCTAACACACACATTCTTAATTTGTAGTTCATTCTGATACTCATAGCTATAGGCATACAATGGCGCTTCTCCGTCATTTTACAGTTTACTATAACATAACGCGCGATCTGTTTACAGCTGGACAGATAACTGAAAACCTTGTGAGAAGCACCTGATTTGAAATCAGCTGCACGATGACACGATTGTGGGAAGAGAAGATCACCACATGTATGCACAGAATGAATGAAGGTACACTAGTATGGTACTGCACTTTGTGTAGAAGAAATGCAAAAAGTACCTCATGTGACTTATGAGTCCTTTCAGAGCTGTGCTTGTATTTATCTGTGCCTCCAGACTGTAATGAGCTCAATATATTCGATGGTTCTGAACATTGAATATTTGTATGTGTTTCCAAGGAGTCCTTCATTTCTGTTCGGTTTTTTAGTATATGCATTAACTTGGATTATATATACGCATTCACTTAAGCATATTCTGTGTAGTTCTGTTGGAAAACTTGCCAAAACTTCTGTACGGTGCTCTGGTGCAATCCTTTGATCAGTATCTGTCCCATCAAAAATTTTTGGCATGCTTTATTGCATTATAGTGTATTTTGACAATTAATGACATGCTAAAGCCACAGTGCTTGGCTGTAATCTCAAAACCAATGTCTGTCTCATCAAGAAGTGTCAGATGCATTTTGTAGATGTTAAAGGATATTTAAACTACCAGCAAAGTGCTGAAGTCTTCAACACAGCACTGATCCGCAATCACCACCCAGCTTAGAAGTCATTTGTAGAGTTCTCTAACACGTTCAAATAAAGTTATCAAACACTGGATTGATCTACTTGGTTTGATTCCTAATCCCAGTGTGTCTGACTTTTTGGAGGCACTTGTATTATAATAATGTCCTATTTCTCTCATTTATTACAGGGGTGCACTCAAGGGTAGTGATATTTGTTTACCTTGGCACACTTAATGTGATATTACTGTTTATATTCTTTCATTTTGTATATATGTATGCCACTTTTGCAGTAGCCTCACAGTGAGCAGCTGTATTTGAAAATAAATAAATATACCATCCGAAAGTGTTCAACGCTGTGCTCGGTTCCAATCTAGTCGCTAATATCTGTTGCATCGTGATGTGTCGGGTATATTTATTGCATTGGAGAACATTTTGGCTGCCTTCCATGCAGGGTTCAGTTCCAGTATTATGACTGATATCTGTGACTTCATGAAGAGTTAGACGCGGTTTGTCGTTTTAGAGAATACTTTAACTACAGACAACATCCAGAAATCTTTCCTACAAGGTTCAGTTGCAGCCCTATGGCCAATATCTGTCTTATTATGAAAACTTCAAGTACAGTTAGTTGCATTAGAGCATATTTTGACTACAAAAAATGCCCAGAGGCATTCCACGTAGTGCTTGGTTCCATTCTTATGACAGTATCTGTTGTATCATTAAGAGCCAGATGCGGTTTCTTGCATGACAGGATATTTCCAATACGCTTATCATTCAAAGCCCTCTGAACAGGGCACAATTACAGCCTCATGACCTAAATCCGTCACATCATGAGAGTAGGGTGTGCGTTGTTTCGGCTGCAGACAACGTTCATTTTGGCTGCAGGCCATTTCGGCTGCAGACAACGTTCAAAAGCCTTCTATACAGGGTTCACTTCCAATATTATGACTGATAACATTGACTTTATGAACAGTTGGGTGCGGTTTGTCTTTTAGAGAATAATTTGACTAAAGAGAACGTGCAGAAGTCTTCCATACAGGGTTCCGTTCCAATATTATGACTGATATCTGTGACTTCATGAACAGTTCGGTGTCGTTTGTCGTTTGAGAGAATACTTTGACTAAAGATAACATTCAGAAGTCTTCCTTACAGGTTTCAGTTCTATAATTATGACCGATATCTGTGACTTCATGAACAATTGGGTGTCGTTTGTCGTTTTAGAGAATACTTTGACTAAAGACAACGTCTACAAGTCTTGTATTAAAGGTTTCAATTCTAATATTATGACCGATATCTTCACTTCATGAACAGTTGGGTGTCGTCTGGCGTTCTAGAGAATACTTTGACTAAAGACAACCTCCGAAGTCTTGTATTGAGCTTTCAGTTCTAATATTATGACCGATATCTGTCACTTCATGAACAGTTTTGGGTGTCGTCTGTCGTTCTAGAAAATACTTGACTAAAGACAACCTCCAGAAGTCTTGTATTAACGTTTTAGTTCTAATAATTATGACCGATATCTGTCACTTCAGTAACAGTTGGGTGTCGTTCTGTCGTTCTAGAGAATACTTTGACTAAAGACAACCTCCAGAAGTCTTGTAGTAAACGTTTTAAGTTCTAATATTATGACCGATATCTGTCACTTCATGAACAGTTGGGTGTCGTCTGTCGTTTAGAGAGATACTTTGACTAAAGACAACGTCCAGAAGTCTTGCATTAGGTTTCAGTCTAATGTATGCACCGATATTGTGACTCAATGAACAGTTGATTGTCGTCTGTGGTTCTAGGGAATACTTTGACTAAAGACAACGTCCAGAAGTCTTGTAATAAGGTTTCAGTTATAATATTATGACCGATATCTGTCACTTCATGAACAGTTGTGTGTCGTCTGTCGTTCAAGAGAATACTTTGACTAAAGACAACGTCCAGAAGTCTTGTATTAAGGTTTCAGTTATAATATTATGACCGATATCTGTCATTTCATGAACAGTTGGGTGTCGTCTGTCGTTCTAGAGAATACTTTGACTAAAGACAACGTCCAGAAGTCTTGCATTAAGGTTTCAGTTCTAATGTTATGACCGATATTTGTGACTTCATGAACAGTTGATTGTCGTCTGTGGTTCTAGGGAATACTTTGACTAAAGACAACGTCCAGAAGTCTTGTATTGAGGTTTCAGTTATAATATTATGACCGATATCTGTCACTTCATGAACAGTTGTGTGTCGTCTGTCGTTCAAGAGAATACTTTGACTAAAGACAACGTCCAGAAGTCTTGTATTAAGGTTTCAGTTATAATATTATGACCGATATCTGTCATTTCATGAACAGTTGGGTGTCGTCTGTCGTTCTAGAGAATACTTTGACTAAAGACAACGTCCAGAAGTCTTGCATTAAGGTTTCAGTTCTAATGTTATGACCGATATTTGTGACTTCATGAACAGTTGATTGTCGTCTGTGGTTCTAGGGAATACTTTGACTAAAGACAACGTCCAGAAGTCTTGTATTGAGGTTTCAGTTATAATATTATGACCGATATCTGTCACTTCATGAACAGTTGTGTGTCGTCTGTCGTTCAAGAGAATACTTTGACTAAAGACAACGTCCAGAAGTCTTGTATTAAGGTTTCAGTTATAATATTATGACCGATATCTGTCATTTCATGAACAGTTGGGTGTCGTCTGTCGTTCTAGAGAATACTTTAACTACAGACAACATCCAGAAGTCTTTCCTACAAGGTTCAGTTGCAGCCCTATGGCCAATATCTGTCTTATTATGAAAACTTCAAGTACAGTTAGTTGCATTAGAGCATATTTTGACTACAAAAAATGCCCAGAGGCATTCTACGTAGTGCTTGGTTCCATTCTTATGGCAGTATCTGTTGTATCATTAAGAGCCAGATGCGGTTTCTTGCATGACAGGATATTTCCAATACGCTTATCATTGAAAGCCCTCTGAACAGGGCACAATTACAGCCTCATGACCTAAATCCGTCACATCATGAAGAGTAGGGTGTGCGTTGTTTCGGCTGCAGACAACGTTCATTTTGGCTGCAGGCCATTTCGGCTGCAGACAAACGTTCAAAAGCCTTCTATACAGGGTTCACTTCCAATATTATGACTGATAACATTGACTTATGAACAGTTGGGTGCGTTGTCATTTTAGAGAATAATTTGACTAAAGAGAACTGCAGAAGTCTTCCATACAGGGTTCCGTTCCAATATTATGACTGATATCTGTGACTTCATGAACAGTTCGGTGTCGTTTGTCGTTTTAGAGAATACTTTGACTAAAGATAACATTCATAAGTCTTCCTTACAGGTTTCAGTTCTATAATTATGACCGATATCTGTGACTTCATGAACAATTGGGTGTCGTTTGTCGTTTTAGAGAATACTTTGACTAAAGACAACGTCCAGAAGTCTTGTATTGAGGTTTTAGTTCTAATATTATGACCGATATCTGTCACTTCATGAACAGTTGGGTGTCGTCTGTCGTTCTAGAGAATACTTTGACTAAAGACAACGTTCAGAAGTCTTGTATTGAGGTTTTAGTTCTAATATTATGACCGATATCTGTCACTTCATGAACAGTTGGGTGTCGTCTGTCGTTCTAGAGAATACTTTGACTAAAGACAACGTTCAGAAGTCTTGTATTGAGGTTTTAGTTCTAATATTATGACCGATATCTGTCACTTCATGAACAGTTGGGTGTCGTCTGTCGTTCTAGAGAATACTTTGACTAAAGACAACGTTCAGAAGTCTTGTATTGAGGTTTTAGTTCTAATATTATGACCGATATCTGTCACTTCATGAACAGTTGGGTGTCGTCTGTCGTTCTAGAGAATACTTTGACTAAAGACAACGTTCAGAAGTCTTGTATTGAGGTTTTAGTTCTAATATTATGACCGATATCTGTCACTTCATGAACAGTTGGGTGTCGTCTGTCGTTCTAGAGAATACTTTGACTAAAGACAACGTTCAGAAGTCTTGTATTGAGGTTTTAGTTCTAATATTATGACCGATATCTGTCACTTCATGAACAGTTGGGTGTCGTCTGTCGTTCAAGAGAATACTTTGACTAAAGACAACGTTCAGAAGTCTTGTATTGAGGTTTCAGTTCTAATATTATGACCGATATCTGTCACTTCATGAACAGTTGGGTGTCGTCTGTCGTTTTAGAGAATACTTTGACTAAAGACAACCTCCAGAAGTCTTGTATTAACGTTTTAGTTCTAATATTATGACCGATATCTGTCACTTCATGAACAGTTGGGTGTCGTCTGTCGTTCTAGAGAATACTTTGACTAAAGACAACCTCCAGAAGTCTTGTATCTTAACGTCTTTTAGTTCTAATATTATGACCGATATCTGTCACTTCATGAACAGTTGGGTGTCGTCTGCGTTTTAGAGAATACTTTTGACTAAAGACAACGTCCAGAAGTCTTGCATTAGGTTTCAGTTCTAATGTTATGACCGATATTGTGACTTCATGAACAGTTGATTGTCGTCTGTGGTTCTAGGGAATACTTTGACTAAAGACAACGTCCAGAAGTCTTGTATTGAGGTTTCCAGTTATAATATTATGACCGATATCTGTCACTTCATGAACAGTTGTGTGTCGTCTGTCGTTCAAGAGAATACTTTGACTAAAGACAACGTCCAGAAGTCTTGTATTAAGGTTTCAGTTATAATAATTATGACCGATATCTGTCATTTCATGAACAGTTGGGTGTCGTCTGTCGTTCTAGAGAATACTTTTGACTAAAGACAACGTCAGAAGTCTTGCATTAAGGTTTCAGTTCTAATGTTATGACCCGACTATTTGTGTACTTCTGAACAGTTGATTGGTCGTCTGTGGTTCTAGGGAATACTTGACTAAAGGACAAACGTCCAGAAGTCTTGTATTGAGGTTTCAGTTATAACTATTATGACGATATCTGTCACTTCATGAACAGTTGTGTGTCGTCTGTCGTTCAAGAGAATACTTTGACTAAAGACAACGTCCAGAAGTCCTTGTATAAGGTTTCAGTTTATAATATTATGACCGATATCTGTCATTTCATGAACAGTTGGGTGTGTCTGTCGTTCTAGAGAATACTTTAACTACAGACAACATCCAGAAGTCTTCCTACAAGGTTTCAGTTGCAGCCCTATGGCCAATATCTGTCTTATTATGCAACTTCACGTTACAGTTAGTTGCATTAGAGCATATTTTGACTACAAAAAATGCCCAGATGCATTCTACGTAGTGCTTGGTTCATTCTTATGGCAGTATCTGTTGTATCATTAAGAGCCAGATGCGGTTTCTTGCATGACAGGATATTTCCAATACGCTTATCATTGAAAGCCCTCTGAACAGGGCACAATACAGCCTCATGACCTAAATCCATCACCTCATGAAGAGTAGGGGTGTGCGTTGTTTCGGCTGCAGACAACGTCATTTTGGCTGCAGGCCATTTCGGCTGCGACAACGTTCAAAAGCCTTCTATACAGGGTTCACTTCCAATCTTATGACTGATAACATTGACTTTATGAACAGTTGGTTGCGGTTTGTCATTTTAGAGAATAATTTGACTAAAGAGAACGTGCAGAAGTCTTCCATACAGGGTTCCGTTCCAATATTATGACTGATATCTGTGACTTCATGACAGTTCGGTGTCGTTTGTCGTTTTAGGAGAATACTTTGACTAAAGATAACATTCATAAGTCTTCCTTACAGGTTTCAGTTCTATAATTATGACCGATATCTGTGACTTCATGAACAATTGGGTGTCGTTTGTCGTTTTAGAGAATACTTTGACTAAAGACAACGTCCAGAAGTCTTGTATTGAGGTTTTAGTTCTAATATTATGACCGATATCTGTCACTTCATGAACAGTTGGGTGTCGTCTGTCGTTCTAGAGAATACTTTGACTAAAGACAACGTTCAGAAGTCTTGTATTGAGGTTTTAGTTCTAATATTATGACCGATATCTGTCACTTCATGAACAGTTGGTGTCGTCTGTCGTTCTAGAGAATACTTTGACTAAAGACAACGTTCAGAAGTCTTGTATTGAGGTTTTAGTTCTAATATTATGACCGATATCTGTCACTTCATGAACAGTTGGGTGTCGTCTGTCGTTCTAGAGAATACTTTGACTAAAGACAACGTTCAGAAGTCTTGTATTGAGGTTTCAGTTCTAATATTATGACCGATATCTGTCACTTCATGAACAGTTGGGTGTCGTCTGTCGTTTTAGAGAATACTTTGACTAAAGACAACGTCCAGAAGTCTTCCAGTGCAAGGTTCAGTTGAAATATTCTGACCAATATCTGTCACATCATGAAGTGTCAGGCACAGTTAGTTGCATTAGAGCACATTTCAGCTATGGAAAATGCCCGAAGGCATTCTACGCAGTATTTGGTTCCTATCTTATGACCAATATCTCTTGTGTCAATAAGAACCGGGTGTGCTTTGTTGCATTAGAGGATATTTCGAACACACACATCAACCGAAAGCCTGCTACTCTGGCCTCAATTGTAGTCTTATGACTGACTTAAATCTCTCAGATCATGAAGTTGCAGGCGTGATTATTAAGTTGACTGATATAAAATATGTTGTGTAAATATACTGAAGGTACCAGCATATACAAGATATTGTTAGTAACTTTGGTAGTGCAGGTATAGAAACCCGGTGGTTTGTAAACCTGATCAGGAAGGCAGCCACGCCTCATTCACCGCAGAGAGGAGGGGGGGGAGCTCAATGTCAATTCCTTATATTAACATAATAGGGAGGGGGTGCTAAGTCAGCCCTGGGGGAGGGCACTGGGACAAACTTTTGCCCCCCCCCCCCCCCCTTAAGGAGAGCCCTGCACACGCCTATGATAGCCGTACAGTATGCTAGACGCGAATGTTCATTCGCGGGAGCGGCACACGCACCGATGTTGATTTCTGGTGCTACCGCTGTAGTTACTTTGGGCACTGAAATGTCAATTACCTCTAAAATAGTCTAAACTGTGGTGGTTTGAAGCACTATCAACTTGTTAACGTGTTTCTCATATCCTCTGAAACATACATTCCCGCTCCAGTTGAGAACGTGCCGTTCTGTGCTGAACTTGGACAGTTCCAAGCCAAAAGATCAAGCAACATTGCGCATCGGTCTTGGACGCGTGGGCGTCAACGTGGTCGACGCGTGCCAGTAGTTGCACGCCCTTTTCCTCCACAGGCGCGACTAGACGCTTTTGACGCGTAGGCGCAAGCATACGCGTGCCAGTGGTTGGCACTTAAATAGTGTACGCGCCGGCACGAGGCTGCGATAGCAGCAACCAGTGTATCGCAGATGCACGCGGCTGCCGAGATTGATGGTGCTGAACTGCGACCCCGTCCCGAGTGGCGCTCTCTCCGCGCCCACAGACCCCGTGGCCTGTGATAGGAAGCGAACGAACGCCCCCTGCCTCTGTTTCAATTCATCCGACGTTCGCTCAAGGAAATGGGGGCACCCAGCTTCCCCAAGAGGATAGGGAGACGACGCCATGGATGCGGGAGAAGTATAAGAAAGCGCGGGAAGGCGCCAGCTGTATATATACAGGCTGTCTCTTTCCGAATTGAAAAGCGAAGGAAAGGTCATCGGATGAGGAAATGCAAGCCGGCGCATTTCGCAGTGGCCACTCCGGGCGGGACCCGTCGGCTGGCCGGCCGGCGCGCCGTCCGTCATTTGTCATGGCCGCGGTCCTGATGCACGGCCGCTCCTAATGGAGAAGCCCAGCGAGCGCTGTCCACCGCGTGGCTGTATACCGAGTGTGCGAGCGGGAGCGCGACAAAGAGCGATCACCGATCCTTTCTCTCGTTTTCCTTACCGCAGCGAGCGCAAATATAGCCGTCAACAACAACGTCCAGAACGTCGGACGGCCGGCCCGACCAAGTGCAAGTCAAGGCCTCGTCTATACCACCGGCTTGAGTCACAGCGGCCCTTACAGACGTTGCATGTAATGCGTTTGCTCTGCGTTACTTGATTTCGCGAAAGATATAGGATTTCCCAGAAGATATTGATCCAGTCAGTCTTTTTTACTCTTGTTCTTCACCCTGCGGTTCTTACCTTGGGACCTCCCAGTGAATCTGTACCCATGCACTTTTCCATGTTCACGCTTGATGAATAAAATTCAATTCAATTCAATTCAATAACAGCAATAATAATAATAATAATAATAATAATAATAATCAGATACTTCTATTTTGATTACGCTTTCTTAACTACGGCCGTAGTGATATTTATCTGCTTGCATAACAGTCTATTTTCAACGTATAACATGTATGTTGTTCGTTTACAATGTCTTGAGATGCACTCTGCTTATGCCATCTTGTTTGCCCCTGTGAATCTGGTGATGTTGGGGCTGGTCAAGCAGGGTAATGCAGCTATTCGTACCGTGGCAAAAAGACTATCATAATCATAAACGCATGTGCGCCACAAAAATCGAGTAAATCCCACAACTAAACATTGATCCACTAGAAATAAAGAAGGCAACGGTTCACCTAACAACGTATGGAGTGGAAGAGCCGAAGACCACGATCGAGTGTACGTGCACAGCGAACTAGAGAAAGGCAACGACGACTGCGAGAAGATCCCGTGAGATGAGAGGTGGAGGAGAAAGCAAGGAAGGAAGGTGAAAGACAGGGAGGTTGGAAAGCGTATATACGACTTGCCTGTGATTGTGCCTTGCTTAACTCGAACATCTCTGCGCTTACAATCAACTTATAAGCAACCTCTAAAGCATCACCCAGCTAAAGCATATAGCAAGACCTAGAAGCAACCTACAACGACTTCCATCCCCTAGCTAAGTCTTAGAATCAGGCTTGAAGCAACTAGATCAGTCTTCGGAGTTTTCCAGTCTCGCTGTTTCAAAGACTGAGCGGCTTGGGACAAACTTCGTCTAATTTTTTGTTTCCCCGTTACAGCCTCGTACTGTGCAAGTGTTAAATAACCTCAAACGACAAAATTGAAAGGCAGTGACTTGACGGCTTGAAGGAAAATGCTTTGCCTCTCTTTTCAAAAGCTGGTAAATCTTAAATTTGATGATTGATTGATTTGCGTGGTTTAACGTCCCAAAACCACCATATGATTATGAGAGACGCCGTAGTAGAGGGCTCCGGAAATTTCATCCACCTGGGTTCTTAAACGTGCACCCAAATTTCAGTACACGGGCCTACAACTCATTTCCGCCTCCATCGGAAATGCAGTCGCCAAAGCCGGGATTTGATCCCGCGACCTATTGGCCAGCAGCCGAGTGCCTTAGCCACTAGACCACCGTGGCGGGGGGATATATATCTTAAATTTGAACTTATACCCAATCAGCCTCAAAAGAAACGCGCGCGAGCGCTCCTCAAGACACGCAACCTCAGGGCGACAGATGAAATACGGGCAAATACTAGCGTTGCAAAATACGGCAAATACTAGCGTTGCAATATCCAGACGAAATAACTTTTAACGATGTATCGCGATAAGAAAAAGTTAAAGCACATACAGTAATAAGCAATCTAACAAAAGTAGTCACATGATCTCACTGGTAACAACTGTATACCTCACAAATTGTACGAGCAAGAAAAAATACAAAAGGACAAGCAGATATCAAGAGCAAAACCTTTCGAGTAGTGGCGAGACATCAAAAGCAAACATGAATGCGTAATACCTCAGGAGTTCAACCAGATAGCACAAAGAATTGCAAAGAACTTTCGAGCCCTTACGCTTCGATCAAGCGAGCGAGAAGGAAAAATACCACATTTCACCGTTAGCAAAAGAGGAGATCAACGCACTCTTTGTATAGCTATGCCGTGACGGGGAAGAATATGGAAGGAAGAGTTTTATATTCTCATGCATAGAAACTGTCGCATTCGCCCGAGAAATACGTTATGTAGGGAGCAAAGCCCTCGTCGGCTATTCTGCATTGTAACTCAACCTAACTGCAAAAAAAATAATAAACGAAAAAGAGGGGATCAAGGCCGGCGAACTGAGCTACAGCGCTGCATCTTCCCGAACTTAAGCAAATCTCTGCGCGGTGCTGTTGGACATCTAAACCCTACACCAATACGAAAGGCAATGTTTAATGTATGCCCTGAGTCGGTGATCACACTTTCGCGAACATGTAATGAAGACAAGGTGAACGAACATTGCAACGTACAGTAATGGGCTACAGCCACCGCTTTCGAAGTAATACACACGTCACAAATTAGTCTCTGAAACACCTGCATTATCTTGTTCTTGCAGTTACCTTTCGTGTCTCTCTCCGATCCTTGCTTCCGTATATCTGGATATGCAATTTTCTGGGCACCACCTCCGGGCAATATACTGTACGAGGTGGACGCAGAAAGGAGCGGCGAGGGGTCGACGTTTCGCGAACTCAATTGCATGCATAATCTATGGACGGCGTCCATCGCCGCGCGCCGGCGCCGACTAGCGCCCAAACTCCAAGCGCTCTCTCACCCGCGTGGCTTTTTCTCGTGCACTCCCCGACCCTCTCGGCCTCGCGACCGGAGCGCAGTTGCGTCAAAGTGACTTTTACAGCCGGCACCCGATCCGAGCCGCCCTGCTGCCGCCATCGAGTGCACCTATCTTTCCCTTTGTCCCACAGCGAGTACGGCAAAGGTGGGGAGGCCACGAAGGGGGAAGAAGCAGGGGCGTCAGCGAAAAGGGGCCGAGCACGGGAATGTTCGGGACGCGGCGGCTCCGATCGCCGCCGCGATTGAAATGCACGACTCTGCTGCATCTGCAATGCGTGGCCGTCGACCACGACTTGCGAGGGCGCGATGGCAGTTAGATCTAGTTACACGTTCCTCCTCTGCAGGGTCTCACTCGATCTCCCCTCTTTTTTTTTTTGCACAATATTTTTTCTTTGAGTTTTCCCTCGTTCTTTCTGCTTCAAGGTAGTTCCTCGACTTTTCACAGCTGTCTGCGCCCGCCCCACCATTTCTCGGCATTCGCGGCTTTCCTCCTTGTGCGAGCACGTCGACGACGGCTCTGTGCAAAGCGTCGAAAGGAAGGCGCAAGCCCTCAGCAAGTACCGCTCTATTTCCGTAGCGAGAAAATGTCCGTTCGCAGCATAGAGAGCAAGATTTATTTATTTATTTATTTATTTATTTATTTATTTTATTTATTGAAAAATACCTTACAGGCCGAAGGCATTGAGCAGGGGGGGGGGGGGGGGGGGGGGGTGGTTACAGTGAATGCGGAGGTAAACTTGAAAGGAACAACTGTACAACACAGGTTAATGATAACAGCATAATGTGGTGTAACAAAAACTAACAATTCAATAAGTCAGCACCGCTCAGAACAAGAGATTACAGCCTGCTGATGAAAATAAAAGCCAACATTTCACAACACAAAATATCTCGAAATTAAACAAGTAAAACAATCTCATGATGTTATATTAAAGAAATGCAAAGAACTTTCGAGCCCTTACGCTTCGATCAAGCGAGCGAGAAGGAAAATACCCCATTTCACCGTTAGCAAAAGAGGAGATTAACGCACACTTGTATAGCTATGCCGTGACGAGAAAGAATATGGAAGGAAGAGTTTTACATTCTCATGCATAGAAACTGTCGGATTCGCCCGAGAAATACGTTATGTAGGGAGCAAAGCCCTCGTCGGCTATTCTGCATTGTAACTCAAGCTAACTGCAAAAAAAATAATAAACGAAAAAGAGGGGATCAAGGCCGGCGAACCGAGCTACAGCGCTGCATCTTCTCGATTTTACGCAATCTCTGCGCGGTGCTGTTGGACATCTAAACCCTACACCAATATGAAAGGCAATGTTTAATGTATGCCCCGAGTCGGTGATTACACTTTCGCGAACATGTAATGAAGACAAGGTGAACGAACATTGCAACGTACAGTAATGGGCTATAGCCACCGCTTTCGAAGTAATACACGTCCTAAATTAGTCTCTTAAACACCTGCATTATTTTGTTCTTGCAGTTACCTTTCGTGTCTCTCTCCCATCCTTGCTTCCGTATATCTGGATATGCAATTTTCTGGGCACCACCACCGGGCAATACACTGTACGAGGTGGACGCAGGGAAGAGCGGCGAGGGGTCGACGTTTCGCGAACTCAATTGCATGCATAATCTATGGACGGCGTCCATCGCCGAGAACCGCGCGCTGGCGCCAACTAGCGTCCAAACTCCAGGCTCTCTCACCCGCGTGGTTTTTTCTGATGCACTCCCCCACCCTCTAGGCCTCGCGAGCAGTTGCGTCAAAGTGACTTTTGCAGCCGGCACCCGATCCGAGCCGCCATCGAGTGCACCTATCTTTCCCTTTGTCCCACAGCGAGTGCGGTAAAGGTGGGGAAGCCACGAAGGGGGAAGAAGCAGGGGCGTCCGCGAAAAGGGGCCGAGGAGGGAGCACGGGAATGTTCGGGACGCGGCGGCACCGATCGCCGCGATTGAAATGCACGACTCTGCTGCATCTGCAATGCGTGGCCGTCGACCACGACTTGCGAGGGCGCGAGGCAGTTAGATCTGGTTACACGTTCTTCCTCTGCAGGATCTCGCTCGATCTCCCCCCTCTTTTTTTTTTTGCACAATACTTTTTCTTTGAGTTTTCCCTCGTTCTTTCTGCTTCAAGCTAGTTCCTCGACTTTTCACAGCTGTCTGCGTCCGCTCCACCATTTCTCGGCATTCGCGGCTTTCCTCCTTGTGCGAGCCCGTCGACGACGGCTCTGTGCAAAGCGTCGAGAGGAAGGCGCAAGCCCTCAGCAAGTACCGCTCTATTCCTGTAGCGCGAGAAATTTGTCCGTTCACATTATATATATATATATATATATATATATATATATATATATATATATATATATATATATATATATATATATATATATATATATATATATAGCTCTTCATTTGGTCCTGACAAGACGAGAATGCCCCCATCAGGGGCTGAGTCTGGCAACCGCACCCTTTTGGCAGACGAAGTAAGCATACTATCCTGGAATAATAAAAAAAAAGTATTTGCTCATGAAAGATACCGTGCGAAAGTATGCGTAATATATGCATCCCGTATATGTTAAAGCTCCGTGAGCCAGACTCTCTGAAATCGCGCTGGCGCAAACATCGTCTCAAATCTTTCTTTGAGATTATAAGCGGGCAAACGAAAATAAACAAGGATTTACATCTTCGGTCACCTGGAAGGCAATGTTTCACCGTGAAGGCAAACTATTTCACTGTATTGCGAGTGTAATGCATCATTTTCTGATATATGTTAATTTGTTACTCATCATTTTGCATGAGCAATTACGGCTAAAAGTATGCATGCTCTGACTCAGTATGATACCTCTCATAGATTACTTGCTACACAGACAATTTTCAAGAGCTCAAACGTTCTGATAAAGCTGGTCAGCACAGCTTCCTTTTCTGCCAAAGAAGCCCTTCACAGGACAACAAGCTAATTTGAATCACGGATAGAAACACGACTCTCAAATATGCCATTGATGTTTTGCTCGCACAATCCTGTCTCAAGCTATAATTCGCTAAGATAGTTCCGGAGCCCTATACCACGTAGACCACGGCGCAACATCGGGGACGCCATGCACCCCGCTTTGCAAATTACAGTAATACGCCCTTGTTTAGACATGGTTCTGAGCAGTTTCGATACATTCCCATCGCTGGCTCCTCTGTCGCGCCTACAGGTACTACGTCACGCAAAAGCCTGCCACGCGCACACAAACACAAACCGCGACTCGATCTGCGATACGTGCAAGACACCGACATCTCAAATAGTGAGTTAGAGAGAACGCAAGTGCATGCATCAGTGTATGTGTGCGCGTCACACACAATTAAACTTTCTGCTTGCGGAGCGGCCAGCCGAAACAGGGCTCAAAAGAAAACGCCACTAAAGCAAAAGAAAACGCCACCAAAGCTAAAGTACGGGCGCGTGTTATAACTTCAGATACGTATCGTTCCACCTCCGGCGACTCCGAAGGTCGTCGTGCAAGCCGGGCGCCGCGTTCCCCGAAGTCGTGACGTCCAGAGGTCAGGCGCTACCGATCTGCGTTCCTTCGGTCACGACCAGCACCCGCGCCGACGATACGGGAACCCGGGTGGTTTCCTGCGTCCGCCGACTCGGCTGCATCATATATGAGCGCAGCTCCGGGAATACCTCGCGGTTTTCGAGTTCCGCTCGCGACAACGCCACCATGTTCCCAAGGAAAAGCTATGCTTGTTGTAAGAATATATTTGGAGAATGACTTGAAGCTCCGCAAAAATAATAAAAGAAATAAAAGAAGAGAAAACGAAGACAAAGAAGGAGCAAGGAAAACGGGACGAGCGCTCATGTGACAACTGAAATCGCTACTTATGTCTTGCCTCCCCCCCCCCTCATATAAAAAAATTAAAAAAAAAACTGCCAACAATAAGTAAAGATGGTGGACATGCACGTATGTTTGTGCAGGGTTCCTCCACCAGGAAAAGGGGAGGGGGTGATCCCTGCACCACCATTCGAAAACAGAGGCAGCGAACTTTTGCGACTTCAACCTCATCTGCGCTTTCGATTTGCATTTATTTAACTTGCAGTGTGCAGCGTTTTGTTCAACATATTCCCTTTTGCGAAGGCCCTCCTTTGTCGGACGATGTGTTCAAATCGAAGAGCTGACAATTGCCATGGTGACAATTGCCATGACTTTCTGCGAATAACTAGAACCTGCGTGCACTGCGACTCGATCGTTCTAATTTACGCAAAAGCAAAATATGACCAATGCGGCCCACCACACAAGTGACAGCTATTTAATAACGCCCCAATTATCATGGCTCGCTATATACTAAGCATGCATCGCACCACGCGTCATACCTTTTTGCAAGAAAGCGCCAAGCGAATGGTAATAACTTTCGCGGAGTACAGACAACAGAGGAAGGAGCACATGCAATAATTATCTCCTTCCAATCATTACTCCTAAACTCCTGTTCCCGAATTACTATTTTTAGGGGCGAAGCTCCTTATGGCGTCGCTTGTGCGTCCCTCGTAGTACGTAACCACCAGTGGTACATACCCGAAATAGGTATAACATTTGACCTCCAAGGTGGTGCCGGTGAGAGCTTTCTTATGTGCGTTGTTTAACAATAAAAAATAGTGCTCAATGTACATGCCAATGGCTGCTAATGGGGAATGAGAGACAGGAGCAAAATCAAATCAAATCAAATCAAAATCTTTATTTCGGCTTTCGTTGACTAAAAGCAGCGTATTTATTTCGTTTGACTAAAAGCATTCGGCTTTTAGTCAACGCGCACGCTGCGATCGCCATTAGCAGCCATTGGCATGTACATTGAGCACTACCGGACAAGAAAGGGTTGCTACATTATACTCGCTGGGTGTAACCTCCTTAGTTTTAGAAAGGTTTAGCGAGCGTTGAGCCGCAGGGCCATGAATACAATGAACTAGTATATACCATGAATGAATTCGAGGTGGTTAAAGGGGGGAAGCAGATACGAAGCGCAAGCCGTAAGAAATTAAAGCTGAATCCTCTTGTCTCTCATTTCACATTAGCAGCCACTGGCATGTACATTGAGCACTATCTGACAGGAAAAGGTTGCTACGTTAAACTCGCTGGGCGTAACCTCCTTGGTTTTAAAAAGGTTTAGCGAGCGTTGGGCCGCAGTGCCATGAATACAGTGAACTAGTATATACCATGAACTCGAGGTGGTTAAAGGTGGGAAGTAGACTCGAAGCGCAAGCCGTAAGAAAGTGTGCGTGTGCCACCTCTCGTTTAGTCCTTGGAATGTCCACTGAATGGCGGTACTTCTATATGGGGAATATATGATAAAAAGATGCGAGATGGTGGTACTTGGAGTGCTGAATAGATGGACGAACGGACACACAGACAGATGCATGGATGGACGCATGAACGGACGCAGGGGCGGATGCATGGGCGAACGCAGGGACGGGTGCAGGAACAGACGCATGGACGGTCACACAAACGGACGCATGGACGGACGAATGCTTTGGCCCACTCTCCATCACTGACTCCGTGGATATGCTGCCATTTTTTTTTTAAATCACCCACTTCATTTCCCATACCTGTATTTCCTGATTGTCGATTTCTAATTCTCATTTTTTTCTTCATCACTCATCACTTTAGCAGACGAAAGCTAATAAAGTTAAAGTATTTTATTAGAACTAAGCGGTTTTCGGTCAATCCACTAGCGTGGATGTGTGCCCCAAATCCAGGCTCTACGTCTACTTCTACTGTTCCTTCCTCTACATCGCCGTTGGCGTAGCCCCATCTACAGTGGGACACTTACCACGGCTTTTTTTTTTTTCTGTCTCTCTCCCAAAACACCAAGCCACAAAAGATGTTCCCAGACCAAGCCGTAAAGCAGCTTCCTCCAACTCCTGTGTGTATGACGACAACGTTATAATACAAGAGTAAGTTCCACATTCAGGCCTTAACAAAGCAGCAGCAGCAGCAGCAGCCGTGCAAGTGGAAAGCCGGTATACACGATGCAAGCAGAGTTTACGACGGCAGCGCGGCGGCAGATTGCTTTTAATGCACCACTCGGGGAGTTTACGGAGCCATCACGGAGCTCGGCGAAATCACTCTGAAGCGCGTCCGTTTACCGGAACGTCTGCGCTTAGGAGGTGCTTCCAAGAACAAAGCAGACGGCGAGGCACCGCTAACAGCCGGGACCGAATAACGCCGGCCGAGCGATGTTTTACAATACGCAAAAGCCTATCACCCCGGTGTAGCCTCGAGATTGAGACAATTAACCTACACCGAGGTCAAATAGGCTGGATGCCGCCCCAGCAGATTGGCATATGATCAGGCATCCGTTAAAAAAACTTTTTACGGCATATTAGATGTAAATTATTATTATTATTATTATTATTATTATTATTATTATTATTATTATTATTATTATTATTATTATTATTATTATTATTATTATTATTAAGGCAGCTTAACCTTTCCGATGCGACACCTCACGTGCAGAGCTGTTCCTCTTCAGTTTTCTTTTTCCTTCCTTTCTTCATTTCTTAATCTCTTTTCCAGTATCTGTGGTTTTTTATTTCTATTTATTTGTATTTTTCTACCTATTTTTTCTCCTCCCCCACTATTTTTCGTTCGCTTCCTCTTTCAATTTCGATTAGCTGTTTGTGTTGTTTTTACCTAGCATAGTATTAATTTAAGCACTTAATGTCATCATCATCAAGACACTCGAAGAACAAGAGGAAGACCTCTCTTCGGCGCGGGCGCGCGCCCAACTATTACACTGTAATGACTTAACCTTCCAAAGAATTCCATATAACGATTACACCTCAGTTATTCAACAAATTCTACTACTTTCATTTCTTCACTTTTTTTTACATTGTGCTAAAATAATCCTGCGAAGTCAAAACAAAGTAATCCTATTTCCCTAGCCTGGATAATCTTAAGGTATTGACTTACATTAACTGCCGGCTTCTTGGCCAATCCCCCTTAGTGGGTGAGAGCCACGAAAAAGGATCAAGCAAGCAAGCAAACATGCTGCAGCTAGCTGTGCTATATATATGTTGCATTGCCTGCGCTACGCCAAGTGACGACGACAGCCCACGACAGCCCGCGGCCCAACAATGCGCTCCGCACTTAGCAGGCCGCACCGAAGCTGTCAAACGGCGGAAGGGCGAAGAGGTAAATAGAAAGATTGCGAATAGACACATCCACGGTTCGAACTTTCCGTCGCACAGCGTATACATATCCCGCAGTCGGTCGGCGCATTGCAACTCAGCTTTTTTCAGACAACTCACGACTCCTCGCACAACGTGCCAGATCCGACGTCAGAAAGTGCTGCCTTTACGTCATTAGTGTAAGAAGGGCTCACCCTGTACGACAGCACTGCTCGCCATTCCAGACAGTAACGAGTATTGATTGGGAAGCATAAAGATTACAAGAAAAAAAAAACATACCGCCGCGTCTGCAGCCTCACAGACATTATATGCGTACTCGTGGTATAGCACAGACTGGTGCGTGACGACGTACGGAGTGAAAATACAAAGCGCTCCATATACGCTGACGCGAGCTGCCTTGTCGCATTCACCTTACCAAGAGTATAAGTGGTCTCAGGGTAAGTAGAACGCAATGTGATGCATTTTAATGACCACGTGCGTCTTTTCCTCCACAGCCATTGTCTATGTACTCTCTTTCCTCATAACCTTAGCTCAGAGCTCAGAACGCTCAGCCGACATTACGTATGGCCGCCTTCTGCAAGTAGTATATCATCGATTGAAATGGAGGACAATAAGCGCTAAACCATCGGCGCCTCCCCTTCATATAGGCATTCCTCGTACGGGCTTAGAATCTATCCCGCAGCATAGAGCGGTTGGCGCTGATCTGGATGCAATAAGCACGTCACTGCACACACGAATGATACGTGTGAATCATGCGGAATATTCGAAGTCTTCTCGCGTCCAGAGAAATGTGGCCTAGCTTCGTTTCAAATGTTTTGCCGTAAAGGCGCAATTCTGTGGCAGACATATCGATACTTTCTCCTCGGTCTTTCGAACTAGACACGAGGCAGATAGTGTCAGATACAGTGCCAGATAGCCCAGTGACCCGAACTTTGAGTGCATGCACGGCCGGCTCCAGCTAATCAGTGCATTTCGGATATTGTAGACAAACTCGGTCGGTTCTATGGAGGCAAACAGGAAACGGCCACCCCTTTTTCTTCGAAAAGGCGCGCCCACTCATTTATCACGCGTGCACGCGGCGTTTTGCGATCCGATGGTAATCAGTGTCGAGTCACTGGAAGCAGCACTGAACAGCTGACACTCGGCCTATATATAGTGGAGTGGAACGGAAAGAAACTAAGAAAGCACAGGACACAGATTACGAGTTAACTTGCATCGGAGATAACATGAGCCCTCTGGGCAATGCAATTAGGGTCAATGTTCGAAGCGCCCTTTTCTTTTTTTTCTTTTTCATCGTTTCCGGTGCAAAAACGGAAGAGCTCGGAAACGTCCGTACGAACGTCGCAGAGGTCACCACCGTCACCGTGTCACCACAGCGGTCGCCATTGTCGTCATGCGTCACCGTGACGAAGCCAGGCCCCCTGGACATGACCACTTTTAACCACGAAGAAAAAAAGCACAATTTTTATCCAAGCTTTTAAACCGGCACTAATAATTGTAACGGTTTTACGTCCCAAAGCCCCACATGATTGCGAGGGACGCCGCAGTGGCAACCACAGGATATTTTTATCACTTGGGGTTCTTTAACGTGCAACAATATGTATACAGGCCTATAGCCTTTCGCCTCCGGCGAAATTCGATTCTGCTACCTTGGTGTCAGCAGTCTAGCGCCATCCACCATGGCGGGATTAGACCAGAAGGGTCTTGTCGTCAAGGGACAGTCGGTGCTAGAATGCTGACCCGAGCTGTCGTCGCCCAGGAAATCAATACAGAATTTTCAGATTTTTTTTCCTATCATCTCTGTATTTCTTACCCTTTCCCCCTTCTCTTAGTGTAAGCCAACCAAATGCTATAGCTCTGGTTGACCTCCCTGCCTTTCTCTTATTTTATTACCTCAAACGAGCAGAATGTATATCTTACAACGAGGATATATATATCCATATCCCCTCTACTTTCAACGACCAAAGAATAAAGAATATCGTCACGTTTTCCTGGCGGCGGACGTGTGTCAGCCGGGATAAAAAGAACATCGTATATGGGGGGGGGGGGGGGGGGGGGGGTATATATATCGGCTAGCGTGACCTCAGCCGCGTCCATGCGTCTCCGCAACAGCGTCTGTAGGGCAACAACACGTATAAGGAAACAACAGAAAGGAAGCACTGCAGAGGTCCCCGTCTACCCACAGCCGCAGAATGCGATTGCCACGTTGTTTCTGTTTTGTTTACTGTTTTGCACTGCATCTTTCAGCGACACGTTCGGGCAATCCGAGCCGCGTGCAAACAATCTCGCACAGAACGAGAAACAAAGGACGTCACGGCGCAGCCGTAAACACACACGAGTCCTTACACATTAGTCCTGCAGTATCCCGCGCTGTCCTTATACGTCGGGGCTTTCTCGACGAATCGCTGGTTCACGAATGTATACCGAAACCGCGTTGATTATGCGCAAAGGCCTGTATATAATGGAACAAGGCCACTACTGACGTCACAGACCCAGTGGTTGATATCTACACCCCAAGGCGTGGCCTGTTGGGTGTTTATAGACTGTGAAAAAAAATCAAACGATTTTTTTTTTCTTTGGCCGAATTCTATGGGAAGAACAAGAGCACTGAAAAACACGCTGAAAATGCTATCCCAATCACCGGCGTGTTTCAGTGGCCGAACAGCAGTATCGCTTTTGTTGTGCTTAGAGCGGGGTAAGGTCACTTCGAAGTGCTCTCACCTGAAAAGCGGAGTATAGGCGGAGTACAAAGGCAGCCACGTAACTTCCAAACGTCACAATCTGCGTATTTGTTTTTATTTCACTTCAGCCGGCCAGCGCAACTTCAGTCGGCAGACGGCAATGGACGCAACTATATATAGTTTGACACCAATGACGTTGGCTGTATTGGCATCGTTTACACGACTACAGCGGCAATATGACGACTACTAAGGGTATGTATGCAGTGGTGTCTGTTATATGCGTTGTTGAACAAACGTATACATGGAGACCGACATATTTCACGCACATTTTGCTTCTTATACGCACAGAGGATGCCGGGGCTTCGAATGTTCTGATCCCGTGATACATTTTCCCCCGTTCGCCACCCCCTCTGACCTGATCTGCGAATGCGCACCGCATTCCAGAGGCAGATCGAGTGGCCCAGCTTCCCAGGGCTCCGCCCCCTCCCTCCCCGAACCTAACCGCACGACCCCTCTACCCGTGTTCTTTCAACGGAATTCGTCATTACACATTGTAGCTGAATAACCGCGCCACGCATATAAGCCCAGCTGCGGTAAAACCATGCACTAACGTTTGGCGCTTCACACCTCCTAAAGGAGGTGCGGCTGATTCCGTTACAAAATTAAAACAGTGCCGTTAGACTCGTCTGATTAGCGTCACAAAAGACGCCTCCTCAACAACCTACGCTTACGCGCACGTTCGGCGGGATTTAATTTCATTGTGTGCGTCCCGTGTGTGTTCCTTTCTTTCCTGTGTCCTGAGTTAAAACGCTGTTTTATATTCTCATCATGTAACCTCACCCACTGGCCCAATCTGCTTGTCTTCTTCAGTTTAATTCATTACTTTATTTAAGCAGCCAGTGCTCAACAAACGATCACACTTAAACGTACACAGAGAGAAAGTGAACTTGTATTTACGCAACCTACTACCATGCAGGTTATGTAAAAAAATGCAAGAAACTTGCATCAATTTAAGACAGAACCAAAACCGCACATTATACATGCTTAGTATTACTGTTCTTTTCCAAAGCTTCACCTTGTTTCAATGTTCACAATTTTTCTACTTCAGCTTTTTGTATTATTTTTCAGTTTTACTGCTTGCTTTATTGATCGCTACATTTTGTTTTATTGAGTATATTTGTTTTCATGTAGTATATATATTTTTATTGTTCTGTTGCAAATACATTTAGTTTATACTTTCGATTATTGCTTATGTCGCATCTAGCACTGTTTTACAACAATTCGCCCTTAACAGGAGGTCCCGATACAGTATCCAACTTTGGGACCTTCTTTTGTATACTAAACACATGTAACACTCTTGTATTGGTATCAATAAAAAAATCTGAATCTGAATCTTTATTCGATCCCGAAAGTACCGCGAAGCGACAACACCCAAGAGCAAAGATCACAGTCCAGCCGGATTTCCACAATCGAAGATCAAAGACACACATGATAGCGAACGTGTATGAAGAACGAGAATGTGTCGACTTAGAGAGCGTGCGAAGGTCCCCTAATACAGGAACCTTCTGGCCTGGAGAAGCCATTTAAACACAAAATGTTTCAGTCGCTTCAATGTTACGTGCATATATTCGAACAATGAGTAATCTCGTCCACCGGTGTACACTAAAAGAAACATTAAAAAAGCTATAAATTCAAATAAAAAAAAACAGAACGAATTTTTAAACAAAGAAGCGTTTCTTTTGAAAAAGCTACAGTGATTTTCTTCGTAAATCTCTCCTGTAAACGGGCTGACAACATGTACACTCTCGCAAATTATAATCGCCGCGCCCTAAAAAAGCAGAAATTTGCACTTGCAAAAAAGTCCACAATCCGTAAACTTTTGAATGCAGTTGTACGCTCACAGCAGATATCGTTAATCCTCGCAGATATTGGGTGCTACCATTTCCTCGGGTCAACGCTCACGCGAAATTATTAAGAAATTGCATGGGTGTACATTTTACATCCATATGCGATGTTTCTGGAACCAGTGTGAACATTATTAATATAGCTTGCCAGGCGGAGCATCGGGGATATATAGATGCACTAACCGTGCCTTGCCGGACAACGGACTTGAAGCCTTAAAGGGTGGCCCCGTTTTATGAAACAAATGACGCGTCATACTACACTAATTTCGAGCACATGAGCATGCTTAAAAACACACAAAAAAGTTGACGCTTGCGCCGCGCTGTTGATACACGAAGGAAGACACGCTAAAAGCACAGGTAGGACACACACGAGCGCGATATGTGTGTCCTACCTGCGCTATTCGCGTGTCTCCCTTCATGTATCAACAGCGCATAGCAAGTATCAACTATGTACAACCATAGATTTATACTCTGGCCTTTCCATACGTCAGTTTCTTTGGCGGTTTGGCTTGACAACCCAATGCGCTTAAAGCCTCTAAATGCTTATGACCTGGCTTGACAGTCTCTTCACAAGTATGTACATCAGCCTTCCAATATTGTGTAGTTTTCTGCGAGATTCTCCACTTCTCGTTGTTCACCGAGAAACCAAATGTGTCCCATGAGCGCCACTAGCAAGAAGCCAGTCGAGGCGGAAGACAAGAAAGGAGGAGGGCAAGAGGAACGAGAGGCCAAAAGGTCGCAAGTGCATAACGCCCATTCGAACGCGCACTTCATAAGACGAGGTTACCGGAAAACTCAAACGACCACGAAGAGCACACCTCAGTGCGAGAACTGGCAGGTTGATGGAGCAGACGACGACCTTCTCACGAGCACGATTGAAAGAAAGAAAGAAAGAAAGAAAGAAAGAAAGAAAGAAAGAAAGAAAGAAAGAAAGAAAGAAAGAAAGAAAGAAAGAAAGAAAGAAAGAAAGAAAGAAGAAAGAAAAGAAAGAAAGAATATGTCTCAATATCTGTATAGCTGCCGAATATCGCGTCGCCACAAGGAGCGTTTCGTTGACGAACTTGGCCCTATATATAGACGCGAATACGCGACATACCGAAAAACTTCGAGCAAGCAAGCCACGGAATGCGTGCCGCCTTTAATGGCGGCTGTTAAGTACTCACTGGGAACTTAGCTCTCAGCTTGAAATATCTGGCACTGTCTCGTGTAATGTATTTTATGCTATAGAACCAATCGTTTTGTAGCTTCTTTTTCTTCTTCTCCTCATCTCATGGCCCTTACCCAATGAAGGGAATTGGCCGAGTGTAGGTGAATTTTTTTTTGTTTCTTCGCATTTCTACTCGTATATGCTAGGGATAGGTTACACAACGAATAATTACTGAGTAATATTTAAATGTTTAAAAGAATGAAGAATTTAGCTATTCTCAGATATTCTTTTAGTGTGACTGATAAAGTCCTCTATGGCGTAGTAAACATCCCTGTCACTGTAGCCCAAAGTAGAGGCGCCGAATGATAGAACAACTGATTCGGATATTTCCAGACCCACGTTTCGAAGAGGTGGTGCTATGAATCTTCTTCTCAATGACGTATACCTGCGACAAGATAGAAAGTAATGACTGATTGTTTCCTCCTCTTTACAGAAGATACACAGAGGAGACAACGCTTGACATGCTCTGCAGGTAAATGTTGAGGGAGGTAACCCGGTAGCGAAATTTGGTTATGGCCACTTCTATTATTCTCGACCGCGATAACTCGCTGTTCCAGGGAAATAATAGGTGCTCATATTTTGGAGCAGCTGTCAAGACAGGGTCTGATAAGCATTGTTTGAAAGTTAAGGTGCGGAATCGTGCAATCGTAATGTATGTTGTCAGTGGGAAAACCTGAATAATTGCCATCAAAAGCGCCGCCTTTGCTAAAGAATCAGCGCTTTCGTTTAAAAACAAACCCTTTATGGCGGAGCGCAGGAAGCGCGTGCAAGACGGCTCACTTCTTCGTTCTTTCTCGCCTAGCTGACGCAAGTTCTATCTCCAGCAATTTTGTTTATTTGGTGTGTACGCGCTCAAGACGTGGCGCACACGATGTGTTGCGTAGTTCTTAAGCACTTAATTTGTTGCAAGGTTCTTGCTTCTGTGGCATGCGAAAAATTCGCGACATCCATAAAAGTATGCATTAAAGGTCTATTTTAGACGATTTAACTGTGGAATATCATTAGAAGGTTGCTACTTGAGGCTTGAAAATGAAAACCATTTTTACTTTCTTCAGCTGCTTCGGAATTCAGGCACTAAAGGGTTATAAACTGTGAGGCTTGAACCACCTCAAAATGGGCATAACCGGCAGTGGGCACCAGATCAACGCTAAGAACTCTCTTATTTTCGTACTTTAAAGCGACTCCCACGCGTCAGACTAAGTGTGGCAACAAAACTGCTACACTGCACCACTCAGAACACGACTGTACCAAGCCACCGAGCCGGTATGTCAGACTTTGTCCATTTTCTTTGGTATTTAATATAAGACGCAGAATAAAGTAGGGTCACGTTTGAATTCCACGTGGCATCCGATGCAGCACCATATACTGCATCCTCCACTTTTTTTATTACTATTATTACTCGGAGCTCGAGCAACGAGGAAGAATAAGGCGCACGTCGCGAGCACTGAAGAGGCGACCGCGGCTGAACGCCGTCGCGACTCCGAGCCCGAAGAATGGAAGCAAGAACACGCGCAAATATTGACTCGGAGAATGCAAAGAATAAACAGTGCGAAAGCAGCGATAAAACAGAGCTCTGCAGCTTTTTCGAAAGTGGCCCGGTGAGCGCCGCGGGGGACCTTCGAATGCTCGCGAAGGAAAACCGGAAGCTGTTCGAAGGGGGGACGCGAAGGGAAAAGGGCCCGCTTTAAAAGCCATTGCGCACTTTTCAGACAAACGTTGAAACAAAACGAGCAAATACCAACAGGCGTGCCCGGAGGCGAGCATGCTCGCCGATTGTGTTCGCTCTTTTCGAGGACTCGCGAATCGGCTCGGACGGCGCCTCCGACTCGAGTCAGGCGCGTGTTTGCAGCCCGTGCGACCAGGCGCGCCCAGCTGGCTGCCAAAGCGAAAAACACACATCGCGCGAGAAACAGCAACGGGAAGTCGCATATATATTTCAATTAGCAGCAACTGTGTAGCAGTATGTGCCACTGCGCGGTGCCGCTCACGCCGTCGGGTTAAAGGCTATAGACTGTTTTACGGATGTGTTTGAGTGCCGCCATGCTGGTCTGGCCTTTGTGTTTTGCATCTATAACAACTAAACGAACAGTGTTACCGGTACACGCATACGCATGAAAGCGGTTGGGTTGGTACATACGATGTTTCATGGCCTTACTAATTCACGTCGCAATATACTAAAACAAGAAAACATCGACTTAACAGCCCAAGATGGCGGCGCCCATATGTATTAGGTAAAATAGTCTATACTTTCTAAACTGGCAATAAAGTATTCTCTCTCCTCCTTTCAAGCATGCGACATGAAGCCGTTACTCACACGCCCAGCGTTTCTATCTATAGTTCCGCCTTATGAACGTCCCCTGACATGCGTCACAAAGGCGAGCGGCAGCTTTATCACAGGTGATGCTGAGATCATCGTCATGATGACTCATTATATGAATATTCACAATAATATTTTGTCACACACGCGCGCGCGCGCGCTCAAACATTGAAGTTTTTTTTTTTTTTACCTATAAACCCTTTCAACTGTCAACACCCACAGTCTCTACCAGTACGTGGCAATGTCCTAATCCACGGGACGTGGATTCATGACGTTATAAACCTACTATAAACCTATAAACCATTCATGACGCTACAAAGCTACTACCTCTTTGGAGCAGCTGCACTGCTCAGCTCAGGCAGGCAGGGACAGCTGCAGCTGATACAGCGGGCTCACAGTCACGAAAGGCATTGAGTTCTGAACTGAGGGCCTAACTCCTTATCTCTAATTTGATAACAAAGTTTTTTCTCTTCTCTCTTTCTCTCAACTGTCAATCCATGCACATATCGTACAAAGCAAATAAGACGACAAAGCCTTACCGCACACAGTGACGCCGGACGATCCATTAGATTTCAGGATGCGAACGCTACCTATGCATGCAAAAGCCAAGTAAAAAGTGATGTATTCGAATCTAAGGCTTCGCAACAGTAATACATAACGTAGAACGACTGGAATAAAAAAGGAGGAGGTAACATCGATTCCTGCAGTGCGACACCCAGCACTGCGGCTGTTCAGCTTTCACCAGCTTGCTTGTTAGAGAAAGAAGGTCCCGTCCGTCGCTGTTTGCCTCCGCTCCTATATTAAACTTATTTTCTGCGCGAAGTCGAAATGCTGACACGGCGCGGATAAATATAAACGCTCATCGTTACACAAAAGTTCTAATCCTCGCGCCGGAATACAAACGAAACAGAAACGAACACAACGGATCAAAGACGGCGGTCGAATGACGGGAAAAGACGAAATCCAAACTGCATGCCGTCAGCAGCTCGATTTCTCGAAAGGAACAGGATAGACAAGCAACGCGCACTGTGCAAATACGTGGGCGCTGCTTGGCTCACTAGCAAGTTTATCTTATTGCTTACTTTTCATACTTTTTTGCACCAAGTTTGAGACAGAGAAAAATTTTCAGCCATCAACGAAAAGAGTTGGCTGGTCAGAACTACATAAACGCTATATATATATACATTGGTCGCATTCTTCAATAAGAATTTCGTTGAGAGACAACGGTTGTTTTTCTTTTCGTTTTTTTTCTACATTTTGTCTCTATTGAATAATTTGCGTTGTTTGAATTTCTATCAGCTCGTGGATAGCAGCTATATAACCATTCCACCGATGACTTGTCTTTCAGGACAGGCTGGGTTTGTTGAAAATTTGGCTCTGTAGTGTAAGGCTTAATGTTATCTTTCGACCAGTGTTAGTTAATTGGGTGTTATTTCTTTTTCCATACAGAATTTCTGGTAATCGAGCACAGTCTTGGCCACATCACAGGATACAGCCCGAATTCCACGAGTAGTATACCACGAATTGAATCCACCTCCGCGCATGTCTGCGTAGTGCGTATAATCATCCTCCAAAACCTGCAGCGATGGAGCACATCTTGCGAGCTCGACGTGCGGTTGACGTTCGCCTCTTTGAAGCAAGGACATGAAAAAAAAAAAACTGGTATGCTTCCTGTCAAGAGTTCAAAAACATGGGTAAAACTAAGTTTGTTGCATTGCTTCACTAAATATATTAAAAAGTGCACCATCGCAACAAACTTGGATGCTAGGTTGATATAGTGTACTCGAGCAGCCATGGCAGTTATTAAAAAATGAAGGAATGGGACGGGTGGTAAACGCGCCTTTATAATGATTGCACAAGCTAAACCCTCCAACGCGCCGAATCGTAAACTTGCCTTTCTTCTGCACGTTATATCTATAGCTTGCCACATCTAACTACACACGAGACCACGGCCTTTTTTTTTTTTTCACAATTCAATCACAGTCTCTAAGCCTGCGCAGCATTTCAGCATTTCTGCCTCGTTCAAATCAAATTTCTTTAAAGGCCTTATATAGACAGTGAACCCGTGACTGGGCCACTAATCTCGTCGACTTTGCTGCTGGGATTTGAATGCGAGGAAGCGAGCACGGAGCACCGGTCACTAAATGTCGCGCCCGTTCTCTTATTTTTTAGAACGTTCAATTTAGGCTGCACGAACAAACTCTATAGACTGTATGCGCACTTGTGCGAGGAATCAACAAAACTACATCACCAACGAAAAAGCCATAGCTTTGCTTCGCAAGAGCGCGAAACGGTATACGCGAAGCCTTTGTGGCGATGTGCCCACAAAACCTCAGGAAAGCTATCGCAACATGAAGGACGAAAGACATCGCGGTGTTTCCTACTATGCATACATGTGTGACGATTATGACACCGTTCCCAACAGGTAGTTACGAAATGTCGTCGGGAACGCGTTGTTTGAAGCGAAGCAAAATAACTGCATAGCGGGGTATTTACCCAAATAGTCGCCTCACGGACCTTCACAAAACTGCGTCCTTCGAATGGGGCGTCGAACGAGCTCATACACGGAAGGCCGTGCGAACGTAGCGTTCCTACACGGACAGAGCTTACGCGAAGAGTTTGAACAACCGTTACAGCCGTCAAACATTTTGCAGCGTCAGTCTTGTCATATGTGTTCCCAGATTCTAAGCCTGCCTTTTCTTTATCGTTGATGTCCACTCCGCAAATTTCAGAGTCTCTAGTTTGAAAAAAAAAGTATTTCATCAAGCTCCGACTATTGCAAATATATACTTTCAGGATAAAACAATCGAACGGGTAGACATGTAAACGAGTAAACGCCAAAAGAACAAGACTTAATTCACTCACATTAACATGCTTGTTTTACGATTCTTTCTCGAAAGGCTAAATTTGCACTCGCTGAATTGACATCGCATAAGGGGTAACAGCAATACTAAATAAAGAGGAAAAATAGGCAGATCTTCAGAGCATTTTGTGAAGTATTTAGGCCCGCAGTCAGAACCCAATTTTATATAATTACACTTAAACTTCCTTATGTGCTTCAAATAAAAACATATTCGCTACAGTTACGCAAAAAAAATTCCAAACTTCCTAATAAAGTCGACATGATTAATTATGCTACCATGAACGCAAAAAGTCAATAAGTCACTAAAGTTTCTTTACCCTGTCGTGCATCGCTTCTCTTACTCGATACGAGTGTCCAAACAAAGTCATTGCTGACAGAATCGTGACAGTCAGTGCTGGGGGCGTAGGCAGAATTTTTTTTTTTTTTTTTTCAAGGAGGCTTCGGGGGCACCTCCTCGAGCTGAAGTGGAGACCGGCAGGCAGATGTGGTCGAGCGTCATTTTGGGCTATGTATGCCATGGCAATACAGTAAACCCTCGTTAGCTCGAACTCGCATATCTCGAAATCTCGGTTAAGTCGAAACTTTTTTTCGTCGTGCATTAACCTCCCATAGGTGCTATGTATGGCCCCCTCTTATCTCGAAACGTTTTCCGGAGGGAACAGTGGATATCTCGAAATCTTGACAGGGAGGGCAGAAGGCAAAGTCTACTCCCAACAGGAAACGAGGGCTCCGTGCGAACGCTTAGCTCTTACCATACGTGCCGAACGCAGTCGTGAATGGCGAATTTGAAATTCCCGCGGACGCAGCCGTTTCCTATCAGCCTTGTCAGGCAACTGTGGGAGTGATCACGTGTGCGCACCTGCGCGCGACTTATGCGCGGTGGGCGGCGTGTGCAGCATGCGCCCGTCAGTACGCAACCTAGTCCTTGCATGTGCGAGCTGGTATTCTTTGTTTTCCTCGCGATCTGTGCACGACGCATCTTGAGCTCAGTTTTGCAACGGTTTTGAGTGGTCTGTGCAACGGACGCTTCCGTATCGACCAAGATGTCCCGCCCAAAGCAGTGCAAATCTCTGACATTGGAGAGAAAAGTCGCGCTAATCAAGGAAGTCCGGAATGCTGTCGGACGCCGATATCGTTGAGATGGCCGTGAACGACGCAGATGACCATGCAGATGAGGAAGAGCCTCGAGAAGTGCCTACGACGACAGAAACACGTAACATGCTGTGCTTGCTCCGCAACAAGGTCGAATGCAGCGGTGGCGACCAACGGCTCATGCGATGTGTTGAGCAACTGGAGAACGCCTTTCTCGGACCGAACGCTAAAGCGAAACAGGCGAGCATCACGCAATTTTTTGGTCCTCGGTAATAAATTTTTTCCCCTCCGAATTCTTGTGCCTTTACTACAGTAGCTGTTTTGTGCAGTGGAGCTTTTCCTAGCAGCACTGGCTTTTCTTTTACAGTGACCTGGGCGAAACATTTCGGCGTTTTGCTTAACTCGAAATACCGCCTATCTCGAAATTTTCCCCGGATTTGATGGCTTCGAGTTAACGAGGGAATACTGTATGTATATATATATATATATATATATATATATATATATATATATATATATATATATATATATATAATAACAAAATAAAATTAAAAGAACTCGTGAAAAAAATGAAAAATATAGGGGAGAGGGGCACGGGCTCAAAGTGCCACTGGTCAACGAAGCAAAGAGCAAAATGTAACAATGAACAAATGCTGAACTTGAGCATCAAGTTTGTGGAGCAAACCAAGAACAAGCAGGCAACATGAACGTGCAGCTAAACAAGCGCGTTCGAAGCTGCGTCGCTAAAGAGGTTGGCTTCACTGAAAAGGGCAGAGAATGCCGCACACCCTCAAGCTACACCCGAAAATTCTCGGCCACCTCTTCATTTCAGCCGGGACTTCTTTTCTTCCCCGTTCTCCAGAGTATATAGCGATACCTGCAGCTCCAAGAAGGCAGTCAAGCGCACCAGCGATCGCAGCACGAAGACGGCGCTCACTTTTACCTCGCCTCGGGGCATCGAAGCTGTCCTTCCCGATTTTCAGAGCTTTTCCGGGCTGCGCCCAAAAGTTCCGTTAGAGACTGTTCGCTGTCCCGCGAGAGAGGTTTCTCTGTTCCGAATGTGCGCCCACAGTTTAAGGAGGACACGAATCTTCGATAACCACTTCCACCCTCTGTTTGGAGTTATCGCTGCTCTCTATACTTCGCAGCATCCAGCTTTTTTAATGTTTTTTTTTTCTTGGGGGGGGGGGGGAGGTGTCATGCGTACATCCGAACAAGAAACACGCACACGTGCTTATTGTACACGTGAGTGATGAGAGAGCCACATTTAGTGTTATTCTCATCATCCACCCCAAATATGTCGGTACACCATTTAAACAGAATCTCGATTTCTCGTCAGTGGGTGTGACGTACAAGTACATACATACGCTACGAATACCCCGCTCATCCACCCCAAATATGTCGGTACACCATTTAAACAGAATCTCGATTTCTCGTCAGTGGGTGTGACGTACAAGTACATACATACGCTACGAATACCCCGCTGATCGGGCATGATCAGCATGATCGGGGCATGATCGCATATTAAAGTTTCAATGTATACCTCGGGACAGCCGTCGCTCCAAACGCTGGCAGACTTTTTTTAAACCACTCTGCACAGCAAACACGGCATTTTTACCTCTGAAGTACAGCAAGATCGCTGCGCACACAGCTCGGCCGAATACGCCATAGCGACCACTCGTGTATAGTTTCCCGACCAGACAGCAAGCATCAATCCGCAGACGAAGGGGTGGAGCTAATGGCGATTTTCCAGCTGCTCACGGAGCGCCAGATACTTCCTGAATGCCATTCGTGGCGACGAGCCTGAATACAGCTCTCTCAATCCAGCCGGTTCGTCGTCCTTGGGAGAACCACAGCACGCACAGTGCCGGCGAAAACTGCGGGTCACACTATGTCTGCAAACAGTGCAAGATATGTGGACAAAAGACGTCGGCGTTACACGCAACTAAATTTAAATCGTTTTGCGAGATAAATATTTAGTGGGAAGCCAGCACCAGCGTTCGGTATACCTTCAGATTGTATATTTTTGTTATTGTGCCTGTTTTCAAGCCTTTTTTTTTTTCGCGTTAAGAAATTACAGCCGAGCGTACAGTAATGACGTGTACGTACCAATCATCGTATACCACCAGAACACGGGACCCTGAGTAACAGAGCACGACGTCTGAGACCGAGGTCACAACCTCTGAGAAGCAGGGTACCACCTCAAACACAGCGAAGAGATCAAATGTAGTAGCGCACATCAAGACAAGGATTACATTCATATAATACACCAACACACGCGCTCCAAATGCCTCCTGACTAACTAATTATAATAAGTGCATCTTAAGCGGAACGAAGAGTCCAGTATGTCAAAAATGTCGATAATAAACAGAGATCTGGGCATGTCTCGAACTGCACCGCGTAGCATATGGAGCACGTTCAGGTGCATCGGCTCAATAAAATCTAAGTATTTTGCGACTTTCAGAATTTATGCGAGAAATGGCGACTGTAATTGCGTCAGTGCCCGAGCGGTTACAGCTTCGAGAGGCCAGCCTTATATTACGACGTGTCTACATACTATACACTATACACTTGTATCACCTCTATAGCACCAATCCACACGATTCTCTCACGCTCGAAGCAGCCGAGGTCGCCGAGTATATACTCACTTCAGTAACCATGCTTCACGCGTTTTTCACATTTTTTAAACGAAAACAATGTTTAAGTTCCCGCTGCTCTGCGCTTCACCAGGCTTTCTTGTCCAGCTCTGCGCGGTGCATTAGCGAGAGTGATGCATCCAGGGACTGTGGCACTGCCGCCTAAGCGCATAAACGCCGCAACACGCATGCGTACGTTATTCCCCTTCAGATATCAAGGGGACCAAAACGTACCACCGTTACATCTTCATTTCTGCGAGGGAAAAAAAAAAAAACAGGGGTGGAGGGTGTCGCAGAGACAAGCGTATACTGACGTCAGCGCTTTTCGCAACACGAAAAAAGAAAATCCAGCAAAGGAAAGAGCAGTATATCCGCCACAAAAAGAAAACACACACGCACGCTCTATACAAGAGGCTGGAAGAGCTGGCTCTAAGCATTTCAAACACAATCTTCACGGCGTCTCTGGAGAGGAACAAATTACGTTACATAGTAGAAAAAAAAAAGAAACCCTGCAGCGACGAATGGCTACCAGCCGAGTGAGAATCCGCGGCGCAGGCAACCACAAAGAGAAACATCAACGGACCAAGCAATATTAAAATGTTTCGCTGGCAACGAGCCCGAAAAAAAAAAGAAGAAAAGAAAGCGCACTGCGAAAGAAGACGGCAGTTACCATTTTCGGTCCACTCGCCGCGTCTGATGGTCGTATCTCGCCGACTGCGGTGCAGAAAAATATGCCGCCATCAGTTCCTCCTCCTTCGGAATTATATATTTTGCCGACCATGCGCAGGCAGCGAAATAACGAGAAGGGGAGGCTGCCAGCGCTGACGAAAAAAAAAAAGAGTTTTTTCAATGCCGAGAACTCATTTTGCCTATTCCAGGCATAAAACTGTGGCTTTGCTTACGGAGAACACGCGCAATATCAGGAAGAAGAAGATAATGAAACAACCTTACACAATGAGAACAGAATAAATCAGCGGTATACGAACCACTCTAACTGGTTTTGTTGCATTCCTTCTTTCAGCGGGAGGTACGTTGCTCAGTGTTCATGAATCTTGTCATGCATCTGGCATACACGAGTCTTGGTTAAACGTATATGGCAAGCGATAGGGTTTGCAAAAACATGACACAAAATAGCGGATGACAAACGAACAATTGCTTGAACTCTTCAGGGTGGCTTCTGGGCGCAGAGTGATTTCCGATTTACTTTTCATCTACAGATCGTTTTGGCGCACAGCAGTTACACTGTGTATACGCTGACAAAACCGTTCACACGTGCGGCACGAACAAGTCCGCGAAAATCTGCACAAAACTGACGTTCGCCGTGCACACACTGCGGTCAGGCGGCGTTTCGCAGTTGTGGGGGTATATAATGAACCAATGGATTAGTTCGTTAATTCAGTCAGTCAATCAGTCAACTTTGTTCGGTCAATTTCTAAGACAGACAAAGGAGCGGCGAATAAAAGCTCTCTTTCGATAGTTTGACGAGCCCACCGCCCCAATTCATCATGGCAGCACAGGGACAGTTACGTTTTACATACAAATTGGAAGAAGAGTAAAACCAATATAAAATATACATCACTTGGAAACATAAGCAGGTTTTAACAACAGAGGAGCATCAACAGCATTAACAACAACAACAAAAGTAATATATACACATTAAAACCTTGGCAAGGCAATGTATGACACAAGCGTTGCAGTGAACGAGTTTAAACGCGCACCCGGTAGCTGTTCCATGTCTCGGCTTTTCGTGTCACGCGACTTTTTTATTTTATTTTTCTTCCTTAGATAAACAATCTCTCTTGAACAATCGAGCAGTTTTCTTTAATTTCAAATTCAGGACGGACACTTAGTCCACAGTGATACAGCAGACTGTGATAATGTTAGTATTCTTTGACAAGTCAGCAATTGGTCCTGTCGTCTTTCGTATTTCATCCGCGAAGAGCCTTTTCAAGGCGCTCTCGCTGTTGGTCGGATGTTTCGCTAACATTTTCGCTACAGCGGTCTGCCGGAGCACGCTCACACGACCTTCATATATAGCGTGAGAATTTCATCGATAAAACCTGGCTCACATCCTGGAAACGATTACTTGGCCACGGAAAAAAAAAAAGGTGTGCCTGCCTTCTGTCCGGAAAGAAAGCTCCGCGATTGTTGGAGTGCGCTCAGACGTGCAGGAAACCTAGTCGCCTAGTGATACACGGAAACACTTGCAACCTTTCGCTGTATACCCTGCTGCTATATATACATAGTGTGAATTCAATAATACCTGCTTGTTTTGCTTTTAAACCGGTTCACAGTGTCATGCACAAACGAAACGTTTCACTTAGTCTACTATACGACGTGAAAGATTTCACTTCGTCTACTCTGACCAACTGAAGGTGCGAAAGTATTGTGGTATAACAATGAATTTCAAGGTAACAAAGATAAAAAAGCACCCCTATATATTCAGTGCATATGACGGACATGGTGGGTGTCTTAAACGCGGTCCACAATCACGTTTGACCACAAAATGACGTTTCAACGTTATAGTGCATTCCGTGCGTCACTCTACTTTGAAGCCGCCAATCGGCGGTAAACAAACAAACGTGTAACCAACGGAGAATAAAGCGACAGCGAGTTCAGCCTGGGTAACGAGAGATTCTTCGACGCATGCAGTACACGGCCGAAGTGAAATCGAAAGGCAAGGTTCGCATCTCGAAGAATGTGGCAGGGTCGCGTGCCGACGCTTCCGTATCCTGCATGATGGATGGCTGGGCCAACGAGCGCGCGCCTCCTTTGCATCAGCCCCGCGCACGAGCAGTCTAGAACACGTGACCTCGGCCATCTCGGCGCCGTGACGGATATGCGGACGAAAGAACACCTCGCCATTGCACATCATGCCGAGGTACCCGAAGGGTCCGACGACGTGCGGACAACAACTGCGACACGTGGGGGGCGGAACGGAAACTCACGGGACGCAGCGATGTCTCGCAGCCAACGTTTATGAAAGAGGTATACGCAGGCCGCTCAGAAATGAAAAAAAAAAACGAACAGTAGAATCACCATTAATGCACGGAACAAGTAAAAAAAAAAACAAGACGCAAGCGCAGTCAAGGAATAATCCTTTAACGAGAGAAGTGTTTTCTTTTGACCTCGAGCACAAGGTGGCATCGGAAGTATAGAGAAGGCCTAAGCGCTCATCTGCAGTGATAAATCTTAACATTGCGCACTCATACATAAAGGGTACCTGTAAACCAGCAAGCACATCAGCCACCTATAGTGCTATCCATTTCTTCTCGATTTCCTTGTTTTCCACCGTTTGTTTAACACGTTTTATGACGTACCAACTAGCCCAGTTTTACGCTGTAAAGAAAGGTCAAGTGAAAAAAAAGAACAAGAAGGGGGAGGTGCCCTCTTGTCCCACAACAATAATCATCATCTGGCTTAATTGCGTTTGCTTTCTTGAAAACTCTGCACTCGGCACTTTCCTATTAAAATAATGCACATATGTCGTTCGTGACCTGGAAGTCCTGGTCACGCAGCGATAATGCAAGGAACGACACGTAAGATAGATGACGATAAGTGCTGCGGGAAACAAATACAGCCTTTTTGCACGTTCCTATCTCTCTCCCTTACTTTTCTTTTTCTTTTTTTAGAGCGCGCCACGAAGATATTCCGTTAGCAACATTTGCTGAACACTGGGTCTCGCAGCACACGTTTGTGCGGTAAAAAAATTAATGTGTTGTCAACATGCTCTCACCAGCCACATATTTTCAAATATGAGGATCCACCCGTGAGCGAAGGTCGAGGTGCACGATAGAAAAACCTCAGGTGGTTGAAATTGATTCAGAGTACCCCACTATCGGAGCGCCCCACTAGAAAAGCCTTGGAGAGCATGCAAAAAGGTAAAGCTGCTGGTGAGGACTAGGTAACATCAGATCTGCTGAAAGATGGAGGACAGATTGTGTTACATGTGGTGTAAGGCAGGGGGATACAATCTCCCCAATGCTATTTACCGCGTGCTTACAGGAGGTTTTCAGAGGCCTAGAATGGGAACAGTTAGGGATAAGAGTTAATCGAGAGTACCTTAATAACCTGCGCTTCGCCGATGACATTGCATTGCTGAGTAACTCAGGGGACGGATTGCAACTCATGATCACGGAGTTAGACAAGGAGAGCAGAAAGGTGGGTCTTAAAATTAATCTGCAGAAAACGAAAGTAATGTACAACAACCTCGGAAAAGAGCAGCGCTTCGAAATAGGCAATAGTCCACTTCAAGTAGTAAAAGAATATGTCTACTTAGGACAGGTAATAACCGCGGGGCCAAACCACGAGACTGAAGTAACAAAAATAATAAGAATAGGGGTGGAGAACATTTGGCAAGCACTCTCAAATCACGACAAGTAGATTACCACTATCCCTCAAGAGGAAGGTATATAACAGCTGCATCTTGCCGGTACTTAGCTATGGAGCAGGAACCTGGAGACTTACAAAGAGGGTTCAGCTTAAATTGAGGACGACGCAGCGAGCAATGGAAAGAAAAATGGTAGATGTAACCTTAAGAGACAAGAAGAGAGCAGAGTGGATTAGGGAACAAACAGGGGTTAAGGATATCGTAGTTGAAATCAAGAAGAGAAAATGGACATGGGCCGGGCATGTAGCGCGTAGACAGGATAACCGCTGGTCATTAAGGGTAACTAACTGGATTCCCAGAGAAGGCAAGCGAGTTAGGGGGAGACAAAAGGTTAGGTGGGCAGATGAGATTAACAAGTTTGTGGGTATAAATTGGCAGCAGCAAGCACAGGACCGGGTTAAGTGGCGGAACATGGGAGAGGCCTTTGTCCTGCAGTGGACGTAGTCAGGCTGATGATGATGATGATGATGATCCACTATCGTGCCTTATAGTAATACCATGGCTTAGGCACGTAAGTACATAATTACACAGTGATTTCTTCATAAGGGACTCACGTGCATGTCTGACCCACGTGCACTTTTACAAGGGCGACTAAAAGCATTACATCTGTCGACTATTTGCCCCCTTGCCCATTATGCAATGATCAAGAAAGATAATACAAGCAGTACATCTCGCTGCTAGGCACAGCGCAGCAACGTGCGCGATGAGGGCGAAAATAACCGATAACTACGCCGTGCCCTCCGATATTTCGAGGCGAACAACGAGGAACCTTCGATACCAGGCTGCCCAGAGACCGTTGGCACGTTATCAATAGCACACGCAAACAAAAATTCGGCGCTTAAGTCAAACGCCGGCGTAATTAATGCTGTTTGTCTTGCGTGGCGTGAACCCAGACCTCGTCGGTGTCACATCGCCTCCTCACCGAACCCTTTTCGTCAACCGTCTTCGGGGCATGTGTGTGTACGACGACTCTCCGAGCCGATTACGGCTCAAGGACGTGACAAGCGGCACGGCAGCGAGCAAGGCGCGAGAAAAGCCGCCTCCCCAAAACCAGTCCGAGCTGCCAGAGAGGCTGCGGCCGACTTGAAACTCGCAGACTTGCTTCCCCCCCCCCCCCTCCCCTCACACTGTGCCTCTGCAAGATCTCTCGCTAGGCCGCCCCTCGTGTGACCGTAATACTCTTGCCGGCTATGTAGTTGCTGCCAGCGGCGGATTGCAAAACGATAGCCAGCAAAAAAAAAAAATATATGCCGCCGAGAAAGATTACAGAGACACTGCGCACGAGGACATCATCTCCACTGAATCGTCTCTTAATTGCTAGCATTAAAAGAGGCCCCCTTACCAGTAAACGAGCAGGTCACGAGAATGTCAATTTTTATGTTATTAGCATTGCGCGGAGGCGCTAAAGCGTCTCAGCAACGCTTCGATTGGGTGCACATTCGTGGAGACAATCGTCACACGCTGTCGCCCATTGACGCTGACAGGCCACTCACGAAGTTAAGCGCATTCATTACGCCTTAGCGTTACAACTTTGAAACGAAACAGCAACGCAATTATAGCCTCTGGGTACATGCACCCGGCATCATGTGGTACTTATAACGCACAATTTTGTCAAACCTTAACGACTCGCAACGTCACAATGCAGTTTGAAACCGTGAGGGCAAGGTTTATAAGCAAATCCAAGTACAGCAAATCCCCCGTTGGGTAAACAGCCATGCTTGCAACTTCCGTAGACACTATAGAGTGATAACATCGCTGTTGCGTCGCGTCCTTCAAAGGGAACAGCCGAGAACAGATACCTTCGACGTTATGAAGAGCTGGTATATTTCAAGATCTCGAGCTCGTCAAGTTGGAAAAGAAACAATTAGGCGAACACTCAGCAACGATATAAGCTTTTTTATAACACAAGACTGCAACTGGATTTAGCGGCACTCAATCGGAATTGCACCACCACGAACGAGACACTGCCGCTTGCAGCGATTAGGAGAATGGATCTGCGCATGACAATGCTGTTCGATAAACAAATTCGATTTAGAAGACACGTCCCAGTAAGCGCGGTGTGTCGAGTTTAAACAAAACAAACAAACAAACAAGTAACGTCCACGTCGCGAGCAAGTGAGTCCCCGGAGCAGAGCACATGATCTCGGAGTGAAATATTCGGAGCGCAATGCACCGAGGGCTGGCAGGAGCTACGGCTCAACTGATCATAATAATAACGACAATGGCTCGGCAACTCGCGTACTTCCACGTATGTGAACGGACATGCTTGCATGACGTTACCTGCCACGCGATTAAGATTTGATACACTCAAGCGCAATATTTGAGGTCAGCTACAATTTCCTGCATTGACAGCATTGACAGTAAGCGCGTGACAGGTATTAGTCTGATGCATAGAGTTGATAGGAAACTCAATGGTGTGATGGGACAAGCGTGCCAGGCGACGGTGACCACAGAAGGCGAAGCTCGAACGACAGATCGGCAACACCAGCTCGTTATCGGGCCACGTTCCACGGCGCGTCGTCAACGGGCGACATTGCAAGCGAACCGTAACATAACCAGAGGTAGGCTGGAGAGGCGCAGATTACGGAGATAAATGTCGCATTATACGGTATAGAGGCCAAAGCAAACACGTGCACGCCGATTTCGAAAGGGCCAGCACTGTTGCCGAAGCCAAGGGGCGCGCCGGAATACGAGCGTTCTCTGGAGCGCCTACATTAATTAATTCTATGCAGCGTGACGACTGGGAAGTGAGGCTCGAACTACGTAGTCGTTTATTTTACCATCTTGTGTCACGTGCCTGCTCGCTCGACACAAGTCTTTTTACGGAATCTGCGTTTCTGAAAGTACTCTGTATCTGCTCGTAAGAGCAAGGCGCGACGAAACGAGAAGAATGAAACAGAGGGGAGTGTAAACAGAGCGAAGATAGGCTGGCCAACGACGGTTCGCATTTACTGACCATAACTACATGTAGCCCATCAACGAGGCTGAATGGTTTTAGCGAGGAAAATGCGCCCGCGAACGACGACGGCGACGTCAGCAATCGAGCCCGGCCATTTTTCAGCATCCCGCGAGGGAGGCTGTCAAGCGAGGGTCCGCGTCATGCCTCATTAAGGAGGTGCTCGCATCGCGACCGGCTGATGATCGCGCACTGAAAGCGCGCCTCCCAGTGCCTCACAAAGGCAGATTCCCCTGTGCGCTTCAAAAAATTATACGGAGATCCTTGCGCAAGAACGTAACAGGAAACAGAATAACTGGTGGACTTGTACGCCAGTGCATCACGTCATGATATGCCCGTCTTGCGCGATGAAGCCGCGGTACCACCATCAGCGTGGCGCGTAGATTGCGTAGAGGCTCGAGTAACTCGCTAAGAGTCCGATGGCACATCATAAGGGCCATACACTATGGCGCACTGTAATTCGTTTATCTAACGCTTCTGGCGCCGCATGCGAAAATGCGGCAACGAAGAAAGAGACGACCCGAAGCGACATCCCAGAAAATGTACAGTAGGATTTTTTTACAGGTGTATAAGCTACGCAGTACTACCAACGAAAACTATTTCAGTTGCTCAAGTAACAAAAGTTATAGTGTGCAAGGTTGCATGGCAGTATACATATATGAATATCAAAGACGGCAAGATAAGCTGATGAATCAATGTATGTGAACCGCAAGCAACATGGGATCGCCTTCGCCTGCATTGCATCGAAAAATTGTGAAAACGGCATGAAATGGCTTCGAAGTGCCACTGCACTGCAGCTTCCTTGCAAAGGTGCACGCATACTACAATGCGAACGTGTGTAAAATAGTGGTCATTTACAGACACTGCGGAATGACACGAGCGTGCTTCTCCACTAGACAACTCTCATAGTGGCGAAGCCCGCTTTGCAGACTTCCACCACTTTCGCGCAGACACAAGAGTAGGTCGTAGGTCGACCTATACCGACTGGTAAGTAGTAGCGCTAAATATAGACACGCACTTTGTTCGCTCCACGATCTGCTGATAAATGAGCAATTGAAGACTCCGTTTTTGCCAACTACACAGTAATAGACTAAAAAAAAAGAACGGTCGCTCTCTCTTTTGAAGGAAACGATGGCAGCGCACGCACTACACAAGGACACAGCGTAACACTTATGAGAGCAAACATTCAACTAACTTATTTTTCGTCGCGGTCAATGATACGCACATCACTCACGTGATAACAACGATAACTGAATTGTCCCGCTCTGCAGATTACAATAGGCCACGCAAGAACCTCATTTCACAATACAATAAAGAAACTGGAGTTTGACTGACACCACTCTTTGTTAAGATATGAAAGGCTTCCATCATTTCCCGGGCAGTGCATGCATCACGGCTTTTGCCCAAACTTCGATGCCTCGGAAATTCATAGCTCACATGCAATCTGCGCAACAATTGTCTCCTTTTAAGTGTGAACCAACTCGCCCATCAACAAGTTTTATTGAACAGGATTTCTGTTTTTGCTTTCTGAATGAACCTACCTATACAGCGCGTTAAATCAGTGCGATATCGCGCAAAGTGAACTGTTCTTTTTCCTCTTTTTTTTTGAAAAATTGAAAGGGGCGGAGTTCTCATGGTTCTGTGAACATTCTTGAAGTTGCAAGAACATGTATGCCTTTACTGATTTAAAATAGTGTATATCTTCGCCGATTAAAAAAAAAAACGCGCCCGACTAGGCACTGTCGAAGCCCACAACACCTTGAACATGCGGTTTTTTTTTTTTTTCTTTGAACCAGTCAACGATTGAGAGGCTTTTCGCGCGATGTATACATAAGAGTAAATCACGATACACGAACTGCAGCTAAATCAAGTTCCTAACTTCAGTCATCTCAAAAGGCACCGTGGAAGAACCCAAGGTATCCGCAAATTGGCAGCACCTGCGCTTCTGCAATGATCACTGCACCTATCCTCGTCAGAAACTGAAGCCACACAGACAGCGTGGGCTCGGTCAGTTCTTGGGAGTGTGCCGAGAGTGAGAAGGGGGCGTGCCCTCCGAAAGGCGCGGAGTCACTCATGACCGTGTAATGAGGGTACGGATGCAAAATGGAAAAAGTCCGTACTAATAAAAGCAACAGCACGGAATCACCCGCCTGAGGATCTTTTCATGTGCGAGAATGTTACATATTAAACGGACCTCGTTACTTTTGTAGCTTCAGCAGTCAGTGTATAGAGTGGTATAGCTCAGCGCAGCCCGCGAACTGTGTGATGATGCCCCCTGGCCACGCACCACTCCCGTCGGGCCAAGCGGAAGGCGATGCGCGTGGCGGAGTCGGTGGAAACGACTTCGTCGTCCGTGCGCTCACGCAAACGGCTCATCACAATTCACTCCGCCTGGACAAAACCGAAATTACACCTCCGGAGCACACAGGGTTGAAGTGATACCGTTTGCACGTGACGTCATGGAAGCACGATATGGCTCAAACATGGCGGCTTAGATGACGTCAAGCCAGTATAAACACGCGGGGATTAACCGACTTCAGTGTGATAAAAACATCGCGGGAACCGAAGGAAGCAGCATGCGACGTACTGAAAACACAAACGTGACATCACGATGTTTGCGGCCTATCATGTTGGTGCACCAACGTGGCTGCTTCAGTGACGTTAGTGCAAGCCGCCTGTAGTCGTGGAAGATACATATTCATACGCAACACAAGCTTTGTTCGCCTTACAGTGACGGCGAAGCTGGGACGACCCGACTTCGATAGCAGTCTCGGCCAGCAAGCACAGCGGACAGTATACGGACAAAACGGAGCCACGTTAATCGTAGCATTTAACCACAGTAACACAGTTACCGCCGATTAACGGGGCCATAATTGTAAGTGCGCCATTAAAGGGACACTAATACAACTCTGAAAGAATTGAACTGTCTAACGACTCGTTGGCTGCACTGATGGTTGGAAAGATTGATGGCGTCGTACGAACCATAGCGGCGGTACAGAACGTTCGGGAACTGGCTTTGAACATTGCCTGCAATTTTTAAGGAGAACGTCTATGCCAACGAAGGGATACGCTTGCGCCGATGAAACGCATGCCGAACTGCCTAAATCCAGCTACACAGTCACTGAGTGGAGCGTGACCACGCGTCCACTTGGATTGGTCGTCCCTGCAGCCAAATGCAGTGCGCGTCTCTAAAGGTTTGTTATACCAAACCAAGCAGGCACCGACCACGCATTCGTGTTGATACTGGGACAGTACGACGGTGTCATTGCGTATCGAATTTATTGTTTCAATTTCACAGCGCATATCGATTCCAGAACTTCACCACTTTCACAGCTGAATCAAAGACCAAGACTGAGGCACACTAGATGTCTGTGTCTGTGTAATCTTTCATGTGCCTATTGTCCATACATGTAAGCGAATGCTAATTTTCATAAATGTCGATTTTCTCGAGCCGCTCCCAGAGGTCAGAAATGGAGAGGTCGCAACAGTTCGTGAGCTTATGGCAGTGAGAAGAAACAAAAAAAAAAGAAAGAGAATACCACGCGACTATTATCCACTAAGAAGGTGAGGTTGGTTAGACAGGTGCGATTATTACATTTAACTATTATTCGCACTCTTCCGAGAATGCGCGGAACACAATCAAACACATGTTCAAAAACAGCACGACCTGCTCGAAGAAAAATCTTTTTTCTTTGTTTTACCGCTTAAAGTACTATTTGGAGCGAAGTCTTACAACTCCTTACACTGTAAACTAGTTCTCGCGAAGGCGCATCTTACTTTCATCATAATTTCACTGAATGGATTAAAGAGGCAGCAGTCTCAGCTAAGCAATCTAAATAATACGGCACAGTAAACAAAACACGTTATGCGAGACTGATTAAAGAATGCATGCACGGCCCTGGTCGGCATTCGGGAAACAACAGTTTCAAATCTAATCAGAAATCTTTATACCCATCATACTCTACTGCACTGGAGTCGCAATGACTACATCCGATATCGTCATTCGCCAAAACTAATACTGACGCACTTGTCCAAATTAAACCTTTATTTCCTTACAAGCATGACAGTGACTGTTCTGAAAAAACTAAGGCCGTATACTGAAGTAGTACGTAAGAAATGTGTTTTGCGTAGACGTATAGAGAGTTGAGGTGGGGGAGGGGGGCAGTCAACACCCACTACCTACTACCGCCATTGTCAGTCTTCAGAAGAAAAAAACTATCCCTATAACCCACACACATAGTGCAAAACGAACGCACAACGACTAACAAACAAAATGGCCCATTGGTGTTCTTATGCAGCGACCGGCCCACCAGCGGCAGCGCTAGTAAACTTTATTTTTTTAACTGCGCGTAGGCGCGCATTCTTAAGTATCGGTTAGAGTTCGGCGAATATCAATTTCTCACGAGCGTAAGCCAACTACTTTCAAATAAAGCAAATGTTATAATACGCTAGCGCGAAAAGTTTTTGCCGGGATATTCACCAACGCGCGCATACGGGGGGCGTGAAATAACAAGAAAAGATGTTTATCATGTTTATATTCATTTTCCGAGGTAATCTAAACGAGAAGCCCAAATGAACGAGAAACCAACTGGCGCAAAGTTTTAGCTCCAGTCGCGCAGAGACGCCAACGTGACAAGCAATTAGGTGAAACATCCCCACGTTCAGCGCTACACCGAGAAGGAAAAGTTGAACTAAGTACTACTACCCATATTTCTCCCCTCGAGTAACCGCCCGCCTGCGGAATAAGGAGGCACGTATAATTACAATACCTGTGTACACACAACACACAAACAGAAAGTAAGCATGACGCGGGCTTCCACTGACGCTACACAAACTCACCGATCGCACACAGGAGCAGATGACGACTGGCACCCATGCTGCCTGCACGCTCCCTTTCACAACACATCACCGTAATCGCAGTTCGGCCGATGCGCTCTCCGGTGGTCAGCGTATTCCGTTTGGCTTATTCACCACACCGAAGCTGCACGGCTGCTTGGCAAACAAAACGACGGGCCACCAACGACGCGCACACAAATCATCGCGCCGCGCGGACCGACGCGAGGCTTACGCACGTAGTACCGACACAACGCTCACCCAGCACAAAATGCGCGCTGCCTAGACAGAAGCCAGCGACCACGCTCGCTGGATCGCGCAAAAATCAACGTAAAAATCATTCGCCGGAAGTGAGGTCACGCTTTGCGACGTCACAAAAACGGAAGCCGCCTTTTTTTTTTCTACTCCTTCTCCTCTGTCGTCTGCTCTCGCGTTTCGTACTCGCGTACCGTTGGCGTGACGCGCCCGCCACTTCTCGGCGGCTTTCGCGGCTCCGAAACCATTTTTTTTTTTTGTAAACTTTTCCAAGCGCAGCCAGTGTCTGCGCCATAGAGAAATAAAGGTTAAGAGTGGACACTCCCATAGACCCCAGCGGCCCAATCGACCCTAGCACACCTAGTGGTTGGTGAGAGCAAGTGGCGTGCGCTTCCTGTTTCGGTTTCACTGGCGCAAATTTTGAATTACTTTGCATAACCAACGTTTGGCTATGACGAAAGTTCATGATTTCAGACCACTATTCATCGCCCAAATGGATAGTTTTTGTAGGTCGTTTTGATTCAGCGATTCCCTGTTTTGTTTTGTTCAGTGGTTCGTGCAAATCAGTCGTGACATAATTTTTATTTCGATTAAGTTATAATAAAAAGAGATGCAGGTAATGATAATTCACTACGGTTTTATTCATTGCGCTTGTGTTTTTCTTTTGGAACGAGTGATCAATGTATATATCAGTCAAAGAGACAGAGTATCCGTAATGTTTTATTCAAAGGCAAGGTAGAGTCTGAGAATATAAAAAGCACAATATGACAAAGGTAGACAACAAATGCATCTCGCCTTACAAATAAATTGTAACAAATACAGAGAGAACACAGACAACGCACGCATCGCTAGAGTTGGCAGAAGCCGAGAAGCTGGTGAAGTATGACACACCGGGCCAGTGGGTAAGTAAGGATCTATGGCAAAAACACAGCGCACAATGCTGATGAAGAAGAAAGAAGTGACATATACACAGCAATGAAGTCGCGAATCACGCCTGGGGTTAACCGAAATAACGCATAGAAAAAAAGAGCGCACAGAAACCACACGACACAATATAGCAGAAAGGCAAAGGTGCAGTGTGCTGGCTGCACTTAAGAACAGCTAGCCCAAAATGAAAAAAAAAGCAGACTTGATGCCTGCTTGTCCTCAGAAAGGTAGGGCTTTGCAGCTTGCTCACTACGTGAAAGACAAGCTTTATGCTACAACACTGGCAGGTCTTGTGGCTCTTCTTATGCGTCGCCTTCATCAAAAACTTAAGATCCCAAGTGATTTGCGTCTGGGTGTTGCTGTGACGCTTGCGAGCTAAAATAGATTGTAGTCATCACTTATCCAGAATTGTGGACCTTAATTGGTGCTACGAGAGCGGTATTATAGGGCTAATAAATAGCAGAAGGAAGCCACTTTAGCTCATTATTTTTCGCAAAGGCTCTACATCGTACGTTATCACTCAAAAGCTATATAAAAATAAAATGGCAGCGTCCCCAGCCCCATCAAACGCTACAAGTTTGAGTATTCTTTTGAAAATTTTGATGGGCGAGATAAGGAGGTTGATGAGAAACTAAAATACGAAAAGTGTGATAACGTGAACCGTGCCCACTTCATACTGTGTTGCTTACCCGCTCGAAGACAATTCAACAAGCGGTTTTGTTATCGATATATTACTTGAGCTGGAGAGATAAAGCATACACAGTGACCAAGCGAGCCACAGTAAAGTGTACAGTTCGCCCGCATTTGCTACAAAAATACAGACAGGATACCCAACATTCTTTTTAAGGTTATGCAAATCCCTTCGAGCGAATACACAGTGTCCCTACTCCTCATAGCGGGTAACCTAAACAACGTATGCAACGAAGGAGTGGCTAGTCCAGTTGAGCTGAATATAAGCATATAAGACCATAATGAAGTCTGCTGTAACGAAGTAATAACATAACAAAGCTATTGCAGGATTCGGCTGAACTCGAATACTTTAGTGTAAACCCGCCACTAATTGCTAACCTTTGAACTTGTCAAGCTGTATGCCTGAGATTGAAGACTGGAACCTAACCCTATCTAAGTTTCGGTTCACAAAACGCACATGCCAACATAAACGAACCCGGCAAAACATTTTCAGAAACTTCGCGCGACACCCAGCAGAGCAGAAATGAAAATCGCCAACACTTGACAGATGGTGATACAAAACATCGCACACTTTCAGGTGATGTGCAGTGGCCTCAATTATGGCAAGAAAGTGAGATTCAAGTTGTTGTACGTATGCAAAAGCTGCTTCTGATGGCACAATGAGATTCCCAAAAAGTTTGCTGGGGACGTGGTATGCTTTGAGCATTGTGAAATACTGGTGGGTACCCTTAAGCGTCTCACTGTCGTCTTTCAGTAACTGTGGGCAACTGCAACCATCACATGCATTCCGAAGGAAGTGTTTGATGAGAAAACCAGCTACATAATATGCAGCGGAGTCATCGATAATATGGGAGTGAACGTTTGTCGCAAGTTCAGAGAGATCGTCTAGAGCGGGAAAGTCGTCAGGCTGTGGCTGTGCACACTCCTCATTATCCACAAGAGACGCACTGGTGAGGGAGAATGGCGAGAGCTGCTCCTGGAGGAGGTCACATTCATCATCCTCGACATTTCCGTATTCTGACAGCTTGAAGAGTTTTCTTATGCAGATGTGCTTCAGGCCACAAATAAATTGTGCTACATTTGGGGTTGGTGTTGCAACCCTGTTTTTGCCTAATGTGGCCAAATATGTTCTCCAGAGGATCCTGTTGAAGCCTGCGTGTTAACAGGTATTCAAAATTGTAATTTTTGGAGAGGTCGTCCCATAGTTGACAAATTGCCTGAATTGTAATTTGCCAACCTACGATGGTTTGTGGTTGACGTCTGCCAACAAACTGCCATGATGCAATCCAGGGAAGCTGGCCTCGGAGGAAGTCAATCAGCTCTGAATCATTTTTCATGATTGCATGCCGCAGCTTTTGCGAAGTTCTTTTTTTACTCGAGCTGTTCAAAGCATCGAAAATCCTGTCCATACGATCACAAAATTGAGCTGTAGTGATGGCCGAGGCAGGCAGCACCTACGCATACACCAATGTCGTGATAGCAATCGAAACTGATGCACTGAGGATCTGAGTTGCTCTGCTGACCTTCATATTAGAAAAAGGTTTCTGATGAACGTGCCGTTCAGTCAACTTTGGAGCCAATCGCAACCGCAACTCATGTGAGGATTGGTAAAGGCTTACAATGTGCGACCAGTTAACGATGTTATCCCCAATGTATAACTTGTGTGCTTGGACATTATTGCGCGTTGTTTTAATTAAATGAGGAACATCAAAAATGTAATATACCCGCTCACCATTAACTTCAAAAAAAGGCTTTGCTACAGTCACTCTTAGTTGGTTAGCGAGACTTACATTTGAACTGCCCTGGTCACAAATGACTGCTTTCACTGCAATATTAATGCTCCTAAGCTCCAAAATGAGTGACACCAGCAAGTTATGCATAACAGATGATGGTGTTGATGTGTGCCCTATAGTAAAAGCAACCGGTTGAACCCACTTTCTCGAAACGCCAACAAGAAGAAAAACCAGTGCTCGATCAGCGATGGTTGAAGTGCGATGAGTGCCATCATCTGTAAAACCCTGGACAACGTCTCTTGGAGCATCATAGTACAAATTCTTTTTGAGTCCTATTTCGTCGAAAACTAAAGCGCACACTCGGTCCCGTTCATTCCAAGCTTGAGTATTTGTTGCAATGGAAGAAAGGATTCCTGGAATTATGCCTGGAGTCATCTTTACATTAGCTAGCCACCTTCTTAATGAACGCCGGGAGGGCAAAGAAAAATATGGAGCCAGAAATCGGTATGCTCGCGGACCTCGGAAGTTTAAGTGAAGAGCAAATTTCTTGAACCACACGGGAAACCGCTTGCCCTTGCGTTTGGGCCTCAAGCGAACATGTGCAGAAAGAAGTTTAAAAACCTCCTCGGTAACGTGCGGTCGGATAACTTCAAGGGCCTTTGAAGTCGATGACGGTGCTTGGTGAGGCTGTCTCCGCAGTCTTTTGATAGTTTTCCGCTGTGCTGCTACTTTGGCTTGCAGATGTTTAATGGTTTGCTTGTACTTCATTGATGGAGACATTGTCGCTGGCACACAGGAACGCACTGCAATAAACAAAAAAATGAATGTAAAAGCGAAGAACAACTAATCCCATACGAGCACTTTCCTCGCTCTTTCAGACCCAAGGTGCACAACTTTCCGTGGTGCAAAGTTTTCGATTCCACTACCTAAAAACAAACCATTCACAATGTTTACAATGCACAAAAAAAATAAAAATCACTGAGAGCCCACCCTTAAATTTTGTAAGTGCACACGTAGTGTCCTTTTGAGGATAGTTTCCTCAGAATATCCTAAACATAAAATAGCACATTAAAAACAGCTGCAATAAAAGCATAGTCACCATTTTCTCTAGGGCACTCAGAACGTTGACGAAAGCGACGAAAGCTTCTCGCTGTCAGTCATGCATGGGCTTGTCGCTGGGTAGATGGTGTTTATGACAGTACGGCTGAAGAAAAATAATCGCGTAAGGTGTGTTTAACAAATTGTTTTTATGTATAAAGAACATACCAAATTTGGGCGTATAATTATTATTTTGTAAAAACAACTCTGTTGCATTGATTAAAACTGTTTTTTTTTTGCGCTTGCGCCCTCTAACGTTTGGTGAGAGCACTAGTTCGTTACGTAGTCGTGACGCACTTCCTGAGGCCAATATTCGCGGAGTGTCCGCTCTTGTCTTCTTCTTTCTCTATGCCTGCGCCGCGGGCATCGTATTCCCTTGCTCGCAGAGATTACAGAAAAGCTACGGCGATCAAATTACGTGGGAGCACTTGATCGCAGTGGGGCCTTTGAAAAATGAGCCTGCTTTTGAGGGCAAAAGACGAAGCGGTTTTTCGCCAGACATTCGTGGTTAATCGAAAACAGATTCTAGTTGAGCAACTTTAATCAATTCCAGGGAAACTGAATGCTAATATAGCGTTAGTATCAGTATTGAGCTGACTCTTATCTGACAATTTTTGTGAACTGTTTAACACATCAACGAGCTAACATTGAATAAGTAAATCAACAGTATGAAAAGTTATATCACCTATATGCCAGCCAGTTAAAAACGATTATCAGATAACGGTGAAGCAGTTTATCTGGGGTGGGGGGAGAGGAGGTATGCAAACTCACTTTAAGCTACTGTATTGTAACTGAGTATGTTATAACAAGTACATATCGGACCCATATGGTAGATTCCGCGCTGAACGGTTTGTCGTCCGCGATTTCCGACGCCAGCGTTGCTCTCGCCGATCGGTGCCTCGTCCACGCAATATGAATCCCTCCCGCCACGCCGGTCATCGACATGCCCGAGTTCAGGCTATGACACGCGTCTTTGGTGATGGTACATCAGACTTACAAGTACTTTACACTGATGCAGCACGCTACCCAGAGAAGTCAGCCTTGTGTTTAGCCGTGACAGATGACACAGACGCCCTTGTGGCGTCTGCCACATTTCGCACTACAGACAGCGGTCTGGCAGAGGAGGGAGCTCTCGCTCTGGCAATTGTTCACGCTACGAGACTGTCACATGACTCCCCTGTCACTATTGTAACAGATTCACAAGCTGCTTGCCGTGCTTTCGCTCAAGGACTTGTGGCTGCACATACACACAATATCCTTTCTTCTGTCTGACCGTCCGCATTACGTCCTGTGCGTATCGTCTGGACTCCTGGACACGCCTCTCTCCATTGTAATGAACGCGTTCATGCGGTTGCCCGAGAGCTGACCGGCCGGGCTCCATTGGAAGAGCTGTCCAATCCAGACGACGCATCGACAGAACCACTAAACTACAACGCTACGCTGCAGTTCTATCGACAGAGCCGTTATACGTATCCTCCCCCTCATTCTTCACTTAACAGAGCAGATGCTGTCACTTGGCGGCAACTACAGACCAATTCATTTCCTTGCCTTTATATGCCAAATCACTTTCATCCGACTCTCTACCCCTCCTACTGCCCCTTCTGTGGATCCGTACCGACGGTGTACCACTCCACGTGGGAATGCTCTGCCCCACAGGGCGTGCTTCCCATTCCCAATCCCACCCCTTCCTCTTGGGAGTCTGCACTGCTCAGCTTACGCCGGCAGGAACAGCAGCAGCTGGTCCAGCGGGCTCGCAGGGTCGCGCAAGGCAATGGAGCCCTGGACTGAGAGCTCCACCCAAAGAAGGCTCAGTGTGCACTTGTTATTAATAAATGTTTATTCTCTCTCTCGGTGCCCCGTCCTCGTACTCCTTCGACCGGGTCCCCTCATCTTTCCTATCTCTTCTATCCTGTGTTTTCACTCGAGCGCGGTGAGTGCTCCCTCTGTTTCAAATCTTTATTTTTCTACTATTCTTTATCCCCTTCTCCCATCCCTACAAGGCACTGCGCCGTGTTGCCAGCTAGGAGGACATGAATTAGGCGTTTGCTTTCAGGGGCGAAGCTCCTTATAGCGGCACACGTTCGTCCCTCGTAGCCTTTGTAGTGTGTAACAACTATAACATTTTGACCTCCAAGGTGGTGCCGGTGAAAGATTTCTTCTGCGCGTTGTTGGACAATAAAAAATAATGCTCAATGTACATGTCAATGGCTGCTAATGGGGAATGAGACAGGAGCATTCGGCTTTTTGTTAACACGCACGCTGCGATCCCCTTTAGCAGCCATTGGCATGTACATTGAGCATTATCTGACAAGAAAGGTTTGCTACGTTATACTCACTGGTTGTAACCTCCTCAGCTTTAGAAAGGTCTAGCGAGCGTTGAGCCGCAGTGCCATGAATACAATGAACTAGTACATACCATGAATGAACTCGAGGAGGTTAAAGGTGGGAAGTAGATACGAAGCGCAAGCCGTAAGAAAGTAAAAGCCGAATTCTCCTGTCTCTCATTCCCCATTAGCAGCCATTGGCATGTACATTGAGCACTATCTGACAGAAAAAGGTTGCTACGTTATACTCGCTGGGCGTAACCTCCTTGGTTTTCTAGCGAGCGTTGGGCTGCAGTGCCATGAATACAGTGATCTAGTATATACCATGAACTCGAGGTGGTTAAAGGTGGTAAGTAGACCCGACGCGCAAGCCGTAAGAAAGTGTGCGCGTGCTACCTGTCGTTTAGTCCTTGGAATGTCCGCTGGATGGCAGTGCTTCTATATGGGTAATATATTATGAAAAGATGGGAGATGGTGGTACTTGGAGTGTTGGACGATAGATGGACGAACAGACACACAGACAGATGCATGGATGGACGCGTGAACGGACGTAGGGGTGGATGCATGGGCGAACGCAGGGACGGACGCACGAACAGACGCACCACGGACGGACACATGGACACATGGACGGTCACACAGACGGACACATGGACGGACGGAAGCAAGAACGAATGTACGGACGAATGCTTCGCCCCACTCTCCATCATTCACTCCGTGGATATGCTGCCAATTTTTTTTTCCTCAAGAATCACTACTTCTACTACAAGTATATATATATATAGGCTTGTGCTAAATATATTGTAGCGAAACGTCAGGGTTGTTCAAAGTTAGGCGCATCGGACGACCAGGGAGACGAATAAGTGTGGGTGAAACTCCGCGGAGGCAATCGATGAGACGTCATGACGATGATTTCGGGGAGCACTCATTAGGGGTTTATTTAGCTAACACAACTTCAATTTACAAAATGCACTGGGTCACAAAGACAAAACATAGAAAATGGTGACATACCCCTCGGCCTGCATGGCCAGGTCTCCCGTGGTGAGATCCGCTGTTTACCCCGACTCCGCTCACTTTTCAAGTTCAAACATCCTCTTTTTATCCCTTGGTCGAACAAAGAGTCTTCACAAAACCAATCACATGTTGGGACTCGCAGCATCACAACCAATCACAGAAACACTTTCATAAAAGGCACTACATTTGTAAAAGCCTCCTTACCAAATGAAACACGCAAAGGGATAGGTCCTCCGCACGGGACACTCTCTCCCATACCAGGCCGTGCCGCCTAACATTACTCGTCCTGCCTCCTTCGGCCGACTACCGTCGGCGGCCGTTCCCACGCTCGGGCCCCGTCAGTTCTTTCATTAACTGTTGCTTCCTAGAAGCGTCCTTAAGAGCGATGGGTACACCATTGCTTACCAGGTGTACATGCGACAGCGAGGCAACCCGACATCCTAACAGCGCGGGAGAATATGGTCGTTTACCTGCCGCCACTATGTCTCGGTCAGGCTAAGTGGTCGCGTCCCCATGTCATTCTCAATGACACGCGTGCCTGTTAACAATGGCTTAGACTCAGACGGTGGCGCCAGACCTGCCTCTTGCTAGACGCTTTTCCGAGTAAGCTTTCCCCTTCTAATCCCGAACGGGGCGACCTTGACTGCTCCGTTTGTAAGCCGTAAAAGAACAAGATTCTCCCCGAAACCTTGCTCTCGCGACACCTCCCCCCTACGAAAAAGAGTGCCCCCCTCGTTTTGTCTGCAAAACACGACAATAAATAGACTAATTATACAAAAAGGTTTTGCATTCAACAAGTGTGTGAGATGCTTATTTAAAGACACTTATGCATGTGTATAACAGGTGAGAGGCTTTAAAAAAATTACATAAAAACAACAGATGAAAAACAAAACAAAATCATTGGACACAGAAATATATGGGTTCACTCGTCGGTACTGCAATACCATTCAGTGTCCGTTTCGTAAGCACTGACATTCTGTTGTGCGTTGTTATTACTTGAAAATGTCTTCCAGTCCGAGTAAAGTTCAGTGTCCGTGTCGTAGCTTTCGCACTGCTGTACTGGAACACTGGTCTGTGTCCCGCGCACACAATGTTGCAAACGGAGTTCCTGACCCACTCGCGAACCGCACTCGCGCACATCACCATTGGAGCCGCACTCGCGCACAACACTGATGCAATCCGTGGTCATCTCTCCTTGCACTGCACTCGCGCACAACACTTCGATGCAATCCGTGGTCACCTCTCCTGGCACTTCCCTCGCGCACATCACCACCGAGATCGCGCACCTCATGATTATCATCAGACTCATCGTCCGCGTCGTCGGCATCGGAGCCCAATCGAACGTGGCAGGGCTTTAAACGCGCCACATTCACAACGTCACGTTTTTTCCCAGTTTGGTCTACCACCTCCCAGTTGTTCTCGGCTACCTGGCGCACAAGACGGAAAGGTCCGTGATATTTGTGAAGAAGCTTTGTCGCCTTCCCTTTCGCCCGGGAGGGAATCCACAAGTACACCAAGTCGCCCTGATGATAAACAACACTTCGTCGCCTAGCATCATAGCTGCGCTTGTTCTTCTCCTGCTGACGCTTCTCCCGTTCATTTACTATTTTTCGAGCCTGCCGCAGCCTGCGGGCCACTTTCATTGCATCCAGGGTGTAGTCGAATCCGCGTTGCGCGCCCGACCCTACATCCACCGGTAGTGTCGGTTCATGTCCGTGAAGAAGAAAGAAGGGAGTGAATCCAGTCGTCTCGTGGGTGGAAGAATTGTATGCAAATAGAACGTACGGTAGGAATTCATCCCAGTCGCGGTGGTGTGAGGAAACGTACATGCTGAGCATGTCAGCCAACGTGCGGTTAAAACGCTCGCACAAGCCGTTGGCCTGTGGGTGGTATGCTGTTGTGGTGGCATGCTCGCTACCCACGAGCCGGAATATTTCTTCGGTCAAGTTGGCGACAAAGTGCTGCCCACGATCGCTTATTACTTTCTCCGGGGCACCATGACGTAGGACGATTTGTTCGACGAAAGCTCTGGCTGCTTCTGCGGCAGTGGCCGCTGGACACGCGACAGCCTCGACCCATTTCGTATGGTAGTCGGTAATCACGACGATGTAGCGGTTCCCTGCTTTGGATTTAGTGAAAGGCCCAATGAAGTCCATGCCCACCTGCTGAAAAGGACGACCTGCAGGTGGGATCGGTTGGAGGAAACCGACCGGCCTCCCCGGTGGTTGCTTTCGTGTCTGGCAGTCGGGGCAGGAGAGAACGTACTTGCTTACGTACAAGAACATCTTCGGCCAGAAATATCGGCAACGAACTTTCTCCCATGTGCGCTTGACACCTAAGTGGCCTGCCGTGGTGGCGTCATGGCAGTACCTTAAAATCTCAGATCCCAAGCACTTGGGGACAACGAGCGCAGCACGATCCTCCTGAAACCCTTTCGCCCTTCGATACAGTACACCGTCGATCAACCGAAAGCTCCGTGCCGTTCTTTTAGTTTTCCTGACAACGGGCGCATTCGGGTGCTCGAGGTGCTGCATAATTTGTTTCATCCATGGGTCTGCCCTCTGCTTTTTTCCAACATCCACCTGATCCAGAACCAGCAACGGTAAGGGATTTTTTTCGCTTACAGGCGCGGGATCATGAAGAAGGCGGGAAAGCGTGTCGGCATTTCCATTCTTGAGGCCAGGGCGGTGTCGCAACGTTTCTGTACCGTTGGCTCGTGTGGGGACTGTGAGAAGCTGACCTTCCGACAATGTGCCGATGGGGCGGCCGGGCTGGCCCCCTAGGCCCAGCCGTTCTCGTTTCCCGAAGGATTAGGCTGCACATTCTGATTGCCGTGGAGCTCCGCCTGATCGTTCCTGTCATCTCGGGACCGCTGCGAGCACTGTTGTGCTATGTGACCTATGCGGCGGCAAATCTGGCATCGGGGACGCCCGTCGTTGGCACGGGAAGTTCTCTGAGGCCAAGGCATTGGGGGGCGACGCACCTCGTCTTCGATGCTTTTTAGCCGGTCAGACAGCAAGGCGATCGAGTCCGCAATCGTTTTCAGGTCTCTCTCGCGGTCAGCAGCCTCCCGCGGGCAACGCAATTCGGCCGCGGCGCAAGTGGCGACACACGTAGGAGGAGGGTGCCCTGTCGCTGCGGCGGGTGCGAACCCTACGGGATGCGCGATGTTTTGCATCCACGACTGCAATCCGGTGGAATACTGGATGCCAATCGGTTGTAGCTCCGACACACGGCTCATCAAAGCTTCCAGATTTATGCGTTGCAAAATTTGGAGGAATGCAGTGCAGCTCTCCGGGTTTGCGATTATCATTTTCTCCAGAACATCCGGACGTAACCCGCGCATAAGGTGCCGCAACCGATCATCTTCCGTCATAGACGGGTTCACTCTTGCACACAGCTGTACGACGTCATAGTAGTACTGCTCGGGGGTTTTGGACGGCAATTGAGTGCGGTTTTGTAGCCGCAAATAGGCGATCTCGACTGAGTGGCGACTCGTAAAGGACGTTTTTAGTAGCGTTGCCCATTCTTCCCATGTACTAGGGGCACCGGTTAGAATTTGAGTATTGTGCCACTTTTTCGAGTCTCCGTCTAAGGCCAGATATAAAAATTTCACCTTCGTGGCTTGGTCCCAATTATTAAGCGATGCTACATGTTCGTAGCAAAGTAGCCACTCGGAAATAGATTCCTCCGGCGCACCTCTAAAGACTGGTGGTCCGATGAATGGTTTAGCTTGAGGGGTAGACATAGTAGAGAAGAAGGTATGGCGTTCCGTCATAGTGGAGCTGTCAGAGGTAGGTTCCTTATATTTGTTGTTGACTCGGGGCATAATTTCAGAGCGGGACTATCGTTACCGAGCAACCTCCACCACTTTGTAGCGAAACGTCGGGGTTGTTCGAAGTTAGGCGCATCGGACGACCAGGGAGACGAATAAGTGTGGGTGAAACTCCGCGGAGGCAATCGATGAGACGTCATGACGATGATTTCGGGGAGCACTCATTGGGGGTTTATTTAGCTAACACAACTTCAATTTACAAAATGCACTGGGTCACAAAGACAAAACATAGAAAATGGTGACATACCCCTCGGCCTGCATGGCCTGGTCTCCCGTGGTGAGATCCGCTGTTTACCCCGACTCCACTCACTTTTCAAGTTCAAACATCCTCTTTTTAACCCTTGGTCGAACAAAGAGTCTTCACAAAACCAATCACATGTTGGGACTCGCAGCATCACAACCAATCACAGAAACACTTTCATAAAAGGCACTACATTTGTAAAAGCCTCCTTACCAAATGAAACACGCAAAGAGATAGGTCCTCCGCACGGGACACTCTCTCCCATACCAGGCCGTGCCGCCTAACATTACTCGTCCTGCCTCCTTCGGCCGACTACCGTCGGCGGCCGTTCCCACGCTCGGGCCCCGTCAGTTCTTTCATTAACTGTTGCTTCCTAGAAGCGTCCTTAAGAGCGATGGGTACACCATTGCTTACCAGGTGTACATGCGACAGCGAGGCGCCCCGACATCCTAACAGCGCGGGAGAATATGGTCGTTTACCTGCCGCCACTATGTCTCGGTCAGGCTAAGTGGTCGCGTCCCCATGTCATTCTCAATGACACGCGTGCCTGTTAACAATGGCTTAGACTCAGACGGTGGCGCCGGACCTGCCTCTTGCTAGACGCTTTTCCGAGTAAGCTTTCCCCTTCTAATCCCGAACGGGGCGACCTTGACTGCTCCGTTTGTAAGCCGTAAAAGAACAAGATTCTCCGCGAAACCTTGCTCTCGCGACAATATAATATATTTTATCATATTGCATATGTACTATTAAAATGTACTGCCGAAAAAGCGATTACTTTACATCTACTTAAACAACCTTAACAGCACTTTAGTCTGCAGGCTGAACAACATCAAGTATGCATATTATGATACTCAGCAAGAAAGTTTATAAAATTGCTAAATAATAAAAAAATGATAGCGGTGTCTCTTAATTCGCAAAAAAAACGTTAAGAGTAAAAACATAACTAAATAAAGCCAATTAAAAGCACATTTAGTCTATTTACAACGCAGCTGGCTTTTTTCTTTATATATTTTAAAGAATAACGTATACGGACAACAATCAACGACGACCTATGGTTGTACCGGGACCATGCATCTGCGATAGCGCACACTGCCTCAAGATATTTCAGGCGGCTGCATGATTTAATTAATTTTCGCATGGACGTTTAAAATTTATCATTTATCACGTTGGTTCGGGCCAACTGCTGATGCTACCAAAGGTAGTATTCCAGCTGGTTAATCGATATTTCCACGTCTGAACAAGCGCGTATATATATCTATACGTCAGTCGACGTGACTCAATTTACAACATTTTTGCCGTCCAATCCTGGTGGCTTTGTACAGTCTGCATGCGTCACATGGTCCTCCACCAGAGCGTTTTCTCTACTTCCGTCATCTCCTGGATCGACTCCACCCTGGAAGCGATGGTAGGCAACGTAGACAAGGTCGTCGCGTGATTGGCTGTCCGGTACGCCGCCGTAGCCGTCGATCCGCTGGCGAACTGCTCTGGAACAAAGAGCTCGCGGGAAGACCGCACAATCCTGGACCACAGCGACTTGCAGCACTGGCCGCCCATCATGATCCGTGGGACTAGACCTGCGAACTGAGTGGAAGTGGCCGCGTCGCGTCCGTCTGGATGGCCTGCTCGAGCAAAGGCCGCAGCACGAGTCTTTCGGCGTCCAGGTCGCTCGCGTCGCACGACTCGGTGGTCGCAACGCCCTGTTTCGGAGACACGTCACCGCTGTGTCCTTCCAGACGGCTGTAGTGGCACACTTCGTCCACATCGTCGGCAGAATGGTTGCGTATTCGGCGGACATTGTACGCGATTAGGAGCACCGCAAAAAGGCCGGCGGTTCCGAAAGCTGCGAAGTACGTCCAGGCTTCGTGACGTGGAACGAATTGGACATCATTGCTGGACTCCAGCAATCCGGAGACCCTCGGACTGGGGTCAATGATTTTCTCGTTGACTTCCGACTCTGCGGATGCAGTGGCCGAGCTCTGGTTCTCTCTCATGGTTCCGTCGATGGGTTGTCGCAACTCTTCCTGTTGCCGCGGGTACTGTGCCTTGATGCCAGGTAGGAAGAGGTCTTCACGCCAGTCGTCGGCTACCCGCGTTGTGCTGCCTCCATCGACGATGAATACTGTGCACAGGGCCACCATAAGTGACAATGACCAGAACTGCAGCATGGGGGACACCACACCACGTACTGCTTGTTGGGGCCAGCCTGCACGAAGTGCCAATCCACGCGTGGACTCAGCTACACACGCCGAAGAGGCCGCCTAGCGCGATGATAGCTGGGAAATGGTTTTGATGATGATGACCTCTATGTACAGCTCACACCCACTATGTGGGATTCGCCAAGAAACGAACGATTTATAAGCAAAACTAATCACATCAGAATTGTGTGGGTAATGAATTATATAACAGTTATAATGCATTAATTATGCTAATTTAGATACTTGAGATCAAAACCACACTGATTAACTTTTAAAATTTTCTAGGAACAGGTATCATACATAGTCGACAATTATGATGAAGATAATGATGGCTTTTTGTACAGCCGCACACGTATACGCTGCTCGGACGACACAGCGGTGGGTGACGACGGCCATGAAACAGAAAAAAAGTATTCCTGTCACCTTGTAGTCCAGTTGTAGCAAAAATTACACCATCTTCCCACTGAAGGAAGCCTTGTGCGAATGCGAAGCAGCGCTGGTGTTCACTTAGGTTTCCACTTGTACATTTCCCTGTATGTTTCATTTGTGTGTTTGTAGTCGTGTATATATCGTGTACCGCTTATCTTACCCCCTACCATTTGTGTGTATTGCCCTGTGTGTGCCGCAAAGTGAACACCCAGCGCTGCTAGGATATTGCCGCGGAGGAGCACGCGCGGCACTGCTGTGGCGGAGAGATAAACGGGAGAAGAGAAATGAAGCGGATGCTGTGTACTGCCACCTCCTAGCACTCACGCGAGGAGAGGGTAGAATTGGCGCATGCGCAGTGGAGGAGCGGACGATCGCCGAGGCACAGACACAGCCCCAAGCAAAAGGTGCTTTGCATCTAAAACAAGAAATGTGTGCAATTTTTATTTCAATGTGGTTTATGATGTGATCACCCATTCCCTACTGTAGTTTTGACCCAAATGAAAAAATAAATAAATAGGAGGAACTTATTACCTTACCTTTAACCTAAAAACTGAACATAAGGAGAAATTCACAAGTTCACCCAGAATTTGGAAAGCAATACTTTGTGTTTCTCAGGAAATACGTACCGTATTTACACTATTGTATGTCGACCCATTTTATATAGATCTGAAATCCGCATTGGGCAGTCCGATTATAATCTAAATCGAAACAAAAAGGAAGTACGTTATACCGTCGTATGGCTACCACCTTTAATGTACATCCCAGTTCTACATGTATTGTGCACCGTATTTTCTCGTGTATAATACCCACACACAGTAATGATTTGCGGAGAACTTTCTAAAATATTGAAGAACTTGTTGAAAATTCCAAAGTGTGTTCCGCTGTTTTTTCTTTGTTTCTTGTACACTTGCTCGGCAATCACGTGGTTGCCAGAAGAGTGTAAGGAGTAGAGGTCACAGCTGTGGCGACGTAATGGACTGTTGCTATTTGTGGCTGCGCTATGAGGTGATTGCTGAGAGGGTGTGAGGGGGACAGGCTACAGCTGGCATCGTTCCAGGGCACAGACGGACGGATGCAAGTATGTGGCATTTAACGGATTTCACCGTAATCGCCTATATGATCACCACGTATTGCCGCGAAGCTAACTTTTCTGCATAGCTTTGAAACACTGCCGTGACGGGGGCAGGTGAAAATTTGGGGAAGCTCCCCCCCCCCCCCCCCCTTAGTGCTCACCCCTGGCGAAATGCCGTAAAGGCTCCTCCGCTAATTTAACGCATTGATTTCATTTCTATTTTCTCCGGCCCTAAAGTTTTTTTTTTATCTAGCCATGGATCGATTAACGCCATGCTGCAATCAAAAATCACGTTCTCGGGTAAGTTATCGCTCGGCGATAAAGCGCTCCATAGACAGTTGTCCACAACAGCCAGTGATAGCGCTTATGCATGATGTATTACTTGCATTTTCGCTACTACAAATATGAAAAATTTACATTCCATTCTCACATACTTATTTTGTTTATTAGTCTTGCTCTTGAACGCGTGGTTATTTGGTGGTTGTCCTTGCCATTTACATCAATGCACGAACACTGAATTGTTCCGACTAATCATGAGTCTTCTTTCTTTTTCTTATTGTGATTTGCCAACATTTCACGTAATTTCACGAATTGTAAAACAATCTCACAAATGAGGCACCGTCTGTTTCATGGCCGATCCCCCGTGGTGGGTTGCACCAGGACTCTGAGGAACAACCAAACAACCAATTTCACGTCCTGCCCCCCTTTCGCCGAGAGCGAGTTTCATGCAGAAAAATCTTGCAACAGGTTACGGTATCGCGTTTACAAGCCACTCTAATACATTCATATCGAATTAGGTATTACTATACATTCGGTGAAACGAAAATAAGCGAACAAGTGTGCAGATAAAAGAAATTAACTTACAAGTACTACAGCGTTTGACAGAGCACGGAAGTCGCAAACATGGCCGCTACTGAACTACGTCACAAGTTTGCCCGACCCCCGACTTCGAGTCATGCTTCGAGGGTTGTCTGTACTCTCACGCTCAGAGCAATTCGTACTCGGCAACCGCAGCCGTTGTATGCGCGTCGTGCGAACCTGGGAAATCGTGGCCGCATTTTCACCCGTTTCCAAGATGCTTCCTTGGTTATTCTTTTTTCTGGGATGCGTACAAAGCTGTGAGTAAGGCTACACCGCCTCGGCGAATAATTTGTTGAGTAGCAGCTTCCAGCAAAACTTTGTCGAGTGTCAGGGTGCGGCTGTCTGCACTCCTCCTAACATTCCAAGTTGTCAAACTTCCGCCACCAGTGATCGGTGTTGTCTGCATTTATCGGCAAAAACTTACATTTATTTGTGTTCACGACGAATGTACATTACTGTCACCCATTTCATGGAAGCAGCTAGTGACGCGCATGACTTTTGTGACTAACTCCGATTGACGACACGTACGACATGGTCCCTGCCTGTCTTATTACAGGTTTCGCCCTGGAATGCTATGTGTGTACGAGCCAGGATAAAAATAACGAGAAATGCACGGAAACCATCAGAACGTGTGATCCCTCTGAAACACGTTGCCTTACCGAAGTTCGCTGGGGAAGTAAGTACATAACAAAATCGTACCCTTTAGCAAGCGATTCACGCCTGCTCCTTTTGCAACCCTCCCCGCCCATAAGTTTAATAGCTTGTCCGGTGAAGCTACCTCTTGTTGTTGTTACTGCTGCCAATATTCTTCTAAACAATCAGGTAAGTATGACGCTATAATGCGCGCTCTATATGCGCTGCCTCTACACATTTGGCCGTGTTTATCAAGCGCCCAAACTAAGCTTTGCCATCTTATAATATCCTTATGTATCTGATGCGAGTAGCGGATGATATTTAGCCTGCACGTACGCTACAGTTAGCTGTGTGCTATCCGATGCAGATGTGGACAGTAGTAGGACGACCAGCTTCGGACGTGAGAGCTGTATAGCCGAAGTGTAAAACAGCCTTTCAAACAAGCCATTCATGTGCGAAATGACAAACTGTTAGCGTTGGTTATGTTTTCACTTATTTCGCGTCAAATTGACATCACAGACGTGCACTTTTGATGCTTCCAATAGGACAAATGCTATATTATGGTATGAGTGCCAGCGACACCCATTCAATATGAGCTCTTCCACCATTTGCCTTCTTTCATTTTACTTCATACAGGTTCTATAATCTCACCTAGATGTTGCCCTGTGTCTTCCACAATAACATCTAACCATCCTGTGCATGGCCACAGTCTTTTTTTTTCTTTCAGTATAGCTTTTCATAAGCTCACAACAGCAGTCCATTTTGGTGCCGATGTCGCCGGTGCTTGTCTAGAGTTCAAGCCATAGTTTAACCAAGGCATTATGTATAGTAGTTATGTGTTCAACCAGAGCCACATCAGTGCTTGCAACTTCTTTGGTAGAAGACCCCATACATGGGTCATGCCGAGCAAGGAGCATTTATGAAGCATTTATTCTTCCTATGTCACATTGTAGGTACACCTTACTGGGCCCCATCCGGTGAGAAGCAGTATTACATCAGCAAGTTTTGTTCCACTGATGAACACTGCATCAATCAAACCATACGGTATCGAGAACGCTGTGATCGCATCTGGTACAACGACTGGGAGTGTGTGGAATGCTGTACCGGTGACCGCTGCAACTATTATGTGACGGTACGGCTGCCTTGTAATGTACTGTACAGTTTACTTTATTAATTTAGGCAACAGCAAAAATCTTCCATATATTATGTGTGATTCATGGTAAATGTGCATTAGTGCAGTATGAACAGTTTGTTGTTTGTTCCTTTTCTTTTTTTTTGGTTGTTAAAATTATTCATGATTTTGATTTGCTGGCAGTCAAGACTACAGAAATATTACAGTATCTATAGCTATTAAAACTGTGTCAGGTGAGCTTTTATTCTTATTCATCACGGAAGGCATTATTATTGGTGTAGCATGAGGAAAATCATGCAGGCACTGGCCGTGAAGCATTTTTATAAAACCATGTTCACGCACCAGAGGTGAGCAATGGCTTTAAATCTTCACTGCCGTCATTAGTACTCAGTTAAAACTTCAAACGTAAGTCGCAAGGGTTTGCCAGGTTTCTTTCTTTACTTAAGATGAACCATTTCCTAGAAACGAATTTCACTGATGACAGAGTAGTCATTGTTGCCCTGGCTGCCAATATTTACATCTCAAGGGAATTGGAATTCAGCATAGTAAATGTAATAATGATTACTATGCCAACTGTACTACGTCAACTGTTCTCCTGAAGAGTCAGTTGAAGTGCCGTTTAATTCTGGACCAGCCTGCTAAAATGACTGCCACTGACCTATTATACCCTGTAGGTGAAAAAGGAGCCTGGAATAAAAACACCTATGTACAAGTGAGGCTCGTCTTTGGCACAAAGAGAATGAAGCATGCTATACTCAAATATGCAGTTATATACCCATTGTTTCTGTTTGTGCAAATATTATCTCTAGAAGCAAGTTGTATTTAAGCATCTGTCATTGGATATTTTAGTTTTTTACTCTTTAATGTTACCATGTTTAAGAATACCAAATTGTGTTTACCGCATTATCGGAAAGCATGTTTTATTTAGCAAAGTTCTAGCTTCGCGTACGTAAGCGCTTACGCATGTAGATAAACGTGTACATTTTCGCAAGCCACTATGTGATGATGATAGCGGTATTGAAACTATATCTAACCCTGGTAAGGCTCACTCACAGCAGTGGCAAGATTGTAATAGTGGTTTTTAGCTCGTGTGGTGTTCTGGTACATTCAAAGGGGTGTAGGAATACCAGGTGACTTGCCGATTGTGACGCTTTGTGCAACCAGAGTCATGAACATATTTGTTTTTGTTCATCATTACTGAGGGAGAGAATGAATTCTAAACACAACCCTTTCATAATTTCACCACTGCAAGTAATTTACACGAGAATTTTTCCTGAGGAAGCCAGCTAAAAAGAGGTGCAGGCATGCTCATTTTGAACAATGCTGGTGCAAAAAGTAGCCTATGAGAATGTGTATTTGTCATGCGATCATGTAGAATGCATTATTTTTCTGTAATAGTGATTTCGTGCTTATCTGGCTCGTCTCAGCTCCACCAGGTGCCACCTATATGGCTTATCATGGGCTTTAGGCCTCTCAGTTCTAAATTTTCGGAATTTTAGGCCACTCCAGCTTTGGTAATCCAGGTCAAACAATGTAATCATAATTTGCACTCGCACTTCTGCTTATTTTGACTAATGAATGAACTATCCTGGATATTGTGTGTAGCCACGAACGACATGAATTCATGAGATATGGTTCCAAACGTAAGATGGATCAAGTGAGTATTTTACATACAGCTTGCAGAAGGTGCATGCATATTGATTGTTTACACAGCTAGTACAAGAGGTATCCTATAGAAAATGTGTTATCAGTATGCAAATTTAGAATGATAGATGTAGCTTTTATTATGAGAGTGAAAAAGCAGTGTCATGTACTATGCATACTGTGCATTGAAAATGCAAACACGTTCATGTTCTGAATGATGAAGTTGCTGCACAATGACAGTATTACAGTTCAAGTCTGATATACACAATATTGCCACCACAGAGTCTCTTGCGCTTTTCTTGCTTGTAGCTTGGTGCGGGTCTCTCAAGGCCATCAGCGTGGATTTGCCTAGCTGCCGCTGCTGTTGCTCTCCTGGCCTCTTACAACAGGGAATCGTGATGTGATGACTCCTGCCTTGGTTTTCTCACAGTTGTCACTGCAACTCGCGGATCATTGCACCCAAGTTCCTGGTACGTGAGTGTTTTGTGAGGACATCCAATTTTGCTCCATTCTGCATGGTTCATCGTAATTAGCAGTGCTGATTGTCAGGAGTGGTTGCCATGATGCTCTTCAGCTGTATAGAAGAATTCAATGCAAACTGTTCTTCAGCCTAATTTTCACAATCAATATTAGTAGAAGGGTGCCAGGCAATTGTTTCATTACAATTTTGGTTGCAGTAGTACCTTCGTTTGTTAGTAGCCTGTTGCCTCTTTCAGTCTGGTTTTTAGTATTCTCCTAAAGGCCAGCAAAAAAGCTCGAGCTTTTTTATTACACCCACAAAAAAGCTAGCTAATTCGCACAGTAGACCACAGTGATTACATTTTCCAAATATTACTGTGCTGCAGGCTGCGTGGGCCCTCCATTTTGAAAACCTATTCCTGCGCTTCTTTCCTATGCCAGTCCAATCCTCCTCGTACGTGCAGTAATGAAATATCGCCCCTGGGCAACACCGATCTTTTCAATTGCTCCCTGCACTACGAAACTGCAATGCGGTCTTGGCTGCGCAGTTCGCATTTTATTTTCCTGTGCTGCCCTTTGCCCGAGACTATCATTGCAAGCGGTCTTGCCAGAATAAAAGCCTCCGAGAGGCATCTTGCTACTTTATCGCTAGGGGAGGAAGTGTGACTACCTCATCAGTGCCTTGTACTCGTCACACTGCGCTTTCTCCCCGCATTGCTATGACATATGCGCACGTGGGGAAGTCTTGCTTGGTCATTGGCTGCGTGCTGAGGCGTTACATTGACGAAATGGGTGTAGTCGCGACAAAGGGCTCTGTCTGCACCTCTTCACAGCAAGAAAAGGGTGGGAAGGATGAGCGAAAAACTGAAACCAGCAAAAGTGAGTCGTTCTAAATGCAGTAACTTCCTTATTACAGCACTTATTAGCAGCATGTGCACAGTGTGCAAGTTCAGAGTTATTTGGCAGAGTCATTTGGCATTTACAGGGACATTAAAAATTTTCAACCTCTGTTCATGGTTGAATTGATAGGTCGCACATGGTGTTGCGTTGTGGGCAGCACACAATTCACCATATTCACCAATTCACCAAAGCACAGTTTTGAGTGGCCTGAACAATTAGTAACATCTGGCAGCGTTATGGGCAACCAGGCAGGTTCGGGCAAAGTATTACATCATACATAGGAGCGCACTCGATTGGGTTTCAGTTTCAGTATTGTTGTTTTTCGCTAATTAAAAATTATTTTCGAATTGGTTGAGCATTTCAGCTATCAGGCGCGTGACAAGAGTGTCTCAGGAACATAAAGGCACCATTAACCTGACATGGTTGAAAAATCACCGGAGTTGGCCTTCAATGTGCATAGGAAGCAGGCTGTGAAACAGTACCATTATTTGTGAAGATAGTGAGTAGAGCAGCTAGCTTTTACTAAGGTGCCTGCTATTTCATGGCACCATCTGCATTTTCTAAACTAGACACATGACTGTCCAGTTTGTTCTAAAATTATCATTTTACTCAAAGGTTTTGGAGACATGAGATCATTAAAGAATTGCATCCTTATAGCCTTGCTGCACAGCATGAAATGAAGGTTTGTACTTTGCTCCTAAATAGTACTGCACAGAGTGCTTACTCAGTTTCGAGGATGGAGATGACATTTGCCCAAGCTCATGATCACCTGCTGGTATTACAATTACAATTGAGTTTGAAAATTTTGTGCTTGCATAGAAGATTTATCCACAGTGTTCATGTACAGATTTTGGCCTGTTGTTTTCTATCATAAATTCAGTACACAATTTGAAGTCACTATTATTGTGTACACTCAAAAAGTGCCTCTCTCGGCTGTTGCTCCTTTAACACGATTGGTAGAAAGTTCAGCGGACGATGTAATTTTGAAGTGATGAAAAGTCCTTGAAATATGAGGTGTGCCTAGAGCCAACGTTTCAACATATGGACCTCATGGCTACAATGTCCACTTGTCTGAACGTTGGCTGTAGCAACATCCCTTCTTCCAAAGATTTTTCATCATTTACCACTGGTATCTTCCAGAAGTAAGGACAGAACTGCTCGGGCACTGCTTACGATTCTCGTTTCATACCTTTGTGAAATTGCCTTGCGTTGTACCAGTTGGCCAAGGGCAACATTTAGAATCTCTGTTAAGTTGAATTTCACACTCATGTGGATAAAACCGTGATATTTTGAGAAGTTCTGTAGAACTGGGTAGTACCATGTCCTTGCAAAGAAAGAGTGTGCTGTATTTGCAAACTTGCTTTCTGTAAAACATGTATTTATACCTATACTGGCTCATTATGTGCTGTGCCTTTTTATTGTCATTTCACCCAAGATTTTTCTTCCCATGTAGATCAATATGGCTCAAACTGACCTCTCTTATCAAATAGCCGTTTCTTATTGCAAAGTTTAGGTTCTGTTTTATCATGCAGCCAGGAGGAAGATCCTGCGCAGGTTGTGGGATCAACTCTCGGTCATGGTGGCCGGATTTGCACAGGAGGCGAAAACTCTATTGGCCTGTGTGCTCAAATTTGAGTGCATGTTAAAGAAACCGAAGTGGTCCAAATTTCCAAAGCCCTCCACCACAGCACCTCTCATAAAGCATATGGTGGTAATGGGATGTTAAACACCAGATATTATTAGGTGGAAGATACTATTGCGCAGTTCTTTCTTTTAATATGCCCTGGTTGTGGAAGATGCACATTGCACAGCGGCAATACAAGATTTCAGGTCATTATAACAGGGACATGCATAATGTTAGACTTTCACACATGCAGAAGTGCCACACATAAGCGAAAATGCAGATTAACAAATAAACTGTTTCGAATATCTTTTGAGGTTATCCCTTGATGTGCAACTACTTACCAGTTACCAGTGCAATGTGGGATGTTGGTTGTGAATTTATTGAGTTTGTAGAACCATTTTTAGCTGCAGTGTACTGAAAGCTTTCACTGTATGCTAAGCATCACTATATTTCCTATCTGCAAGTCATTGAAAAGGTTGTTGTTTCCTAGTGCGACTGTTATTATGATACAACTGTGCACTAGTGATGTAATAATCACAATGATTTTTTGAGCAAGCTACCTGCGATATGCACTGCATTATTATAACTGTTGTGTACTTCTTTCTGTTTCTTTTTAAAGTAACAGCCAATTCAAACACACAGCTTGTAAAGTCGTGATTGAGCACATGTTGCATTTAAGTTGTCAAGGCGGTTGTGTGAGCTAGTTGGCTGTGATCACTTGCACTCATTTCGGTAGCGCAAAAAATTATGAAGCAGACACAATAGAAGACACATAGACTGGACGGGTGCTAGACATCAACTGGCTTTACTGCAAGGAAACATACAAAAACCAAGAACTGTTAAAAGGTCTCGCACGTGCAAGACCACACCCTTAGACATGTGCAAGATATGCGTTCAGATATTCGAGCTCTACTGTGAATGAGCAACCGATTAAACACTGATACGGTCGCTTTTATTCACGCTGATAGCAAACGCTTCTATTATTTCTCGCCTCGCCTGATCCATGCCTTTTCGAAGTACATGTGTAGCAGCGAATTCCCTAGCACAGACACACCTGCTGTAGTAGTCTGCCAAATATCCCCTCGCTGCCTGTGCGCATCAACTGCTGCACAGTGCTATAGCAATCTGTCATTAAGACCCTGTTTGTCGGATGTGGCATCTACCACATGAAAGCGGCATTTTGTACACGACAGCCATCTCACAAGTCACAAACAAAGTTGCGTGCTTCTTAGTGCTGCACACACTGTTGCCTTTGTGCCCATTCACCACCAACAAAATGTAGGCCAATTTTTCTGGGGCAGAAAATTCCACTGGCACATTGCATTTTGCTGCCAGCTTCTTTAGTTGGTAGCAGAGCAGTGGATGTAAGCCAAGGCCACTGGCTACAGACTCAGCCTGCTAGAGGACCTAGAGCGAGCTCGCCCTTCTTTCCTCACCTCCTGTAGAAGGACTTCGGCCACAGAATTTATGAGTTCCTTGGAGAAACCCGCCCTCTCGATGCATTCCAATCAGTGCTGAAAACTTTTGGCAATAAAGTGGTCACATAACTTTGCAAGGGCAGCCCAAAGACAGTTGACAGCTATACTCCCTTTTATTAGTTTAGAATAGGTTGTATCGTACCTGTGCATTCCTTTTGACCATAGCCTGTAGCTTCAGCACACATGCTTTTCAGACATTTTAAAACGCACTTTGAGGAATTTAATTGAACTTTATTTCGGCAATTCATGAGTGAACTTGAGGCCCTTTGAACCGGTGCCAAGCACATTTAAAATGCCCTGGACATGTTTATCTCGCACGTGAGGTTGCACCTCCCTTAGCACAACCAAATAATCATCAACAGTACTAGTCTAAAAATCTTCTCTCCAAGAGCCTGATCAATGTGTGCTGGAATGCATTTGTCACAGTCGGCTAAAAACATTGTGCTTAAAATTCAAGCTATGCTTGAACCAATACATACACCCTCTCTTCAGTATAAAAAACTGGTCATTGAAAAATACAAGGGTATTAGCACACTAAAAAAGATGGCAATTTTCGCAAAACTTCTGGTCGATAACCTGGAGGAGCTGTGAAAACTTAAAGGGTCCGACTCCTCGATGGGGACCCTTAAACTCTGAGAATGTCATGCTAAGGAATAGAAAAAAGATCCTCAGCATCAATGGCAAATGCAAAACTGACTTCTGAAGGGCTTCCATTTATTGAAAAAAAAAAATTTTTCCTTGCAGTAAAGCAAGTTAATGTCCATCGCCCATCCTGTCTATGTGGCCTCTCTTGTGTCTGCATCCTTATTTTTTGCCCTACTGAAATGAATGCCAATGAGCATTTTAAGTTATAACGCTCATGAACTTGGAAGCATTTGATAGCCGTAGGCCTTAATATTAGAATGCCAGTGCAGTTGACTGAATTTGATGATTTTAATCAATGAGCAGCTGTGCTACAAACCAGTAAACGTGCTGGCGATCACATTAACATCCGTCCATTTTTTGTACATAAATATATCTTTTAATCAGTCTTTGCAATCATGTATATATTATACACTTTTACACAAGGAATGCGTTTGCTGCTCTTCAGATATTCAGCTTCAATTTTATGACTGCCTCTTGTGTAAACTCTCGATGTATTTTAAAATGTCTAAAGAGTGGATGTTTCAGAGCGGCACTGAAGCTGTAAGTTCTGTTATATTTTATCTGAATCCTGTGTTATGTCTTCAAATGATGGCTGCTTTATACAGAGTGGTCTGTCTGTACAACAAAAACAAAGTGAGACTTCGAGATCTGTTTTTGTGATTTGGTGCCCTTATAGATGGTTTATCACTTGTACAATAAAATCACAATGTCTACATTTGAGAGTATGAGCCTGTTTGGTCATTATATTTACTCCAGATTACCTATGGCTGCTGAAAAGAGGCAACAGTGCCTTCTATCCAGCAGTGTTTATTTTTTTCTTTGAATATAAATGTGAGCAGCTTTTCATCAGCACTGTACTCCCGAAGGTCACAGGATCAAATTGTGACCGTGGTGGCCGCATTTTTATGGAGGCGCAATGATAGAGGCCCATTTACTAAGGTGCATGTTAAAGAACACCAGACGGTCAAAATTATTGGTGCTCTGCACTCTGACATCCCTCAAAATAATGTAGTAGTTTTGGGACAAAAAACTCCATCAGTTATTATGAACACTGCACTACAAGAGGTAATACTAGTTAAAGTTCATACTTCTTCAATAGATGCTGGTGTACGGCCCCAGGACACTCCTGCCCGCAGTTAGGCATGTCTAAATTTTGTTAATTCGCCCCGCCGCGGTGGTCTAGTGGCTAAGGTACTCTGCTGACCTGCAGGTCGCGGGTTCGAATCCTGGCTGTGGCGGCTGCATTTCCGATGGAGGCGGAAATGTTGTAGGCCCGTGTGCTCAGATTTGGGTGCACGTTAAAGAACCCCAGGTGGTTGAAATTTTCGGAGCCCTCCACTACGGCGTCTCTCATAATCATATGGTGGTTTTGGGACGTTAAACCCCACATATCAATCAATCAATCAATCAATCAATCAAATTTTGTTAAATTCAGCTGCAATATGCCTCAAGTTACATTCCAAGGTAAGGAAAAGTCTGGATTGGTTCCTTCACGCAGGTATGAAAGAGATCAGATATCACATGGAAAGGCAGTGCCTGATAAAACATTAGATTTCTCATAGGATCACTGATAATATAACAGTGAAGCTGTTGTAGTTTGCCATAGTTTGTGCGGCGTTGCAAAAAAAATAAATAAAGGGTGGCTACGCACCATAGGAATTGGACAAGCCCCCCTATAAAGTGCAGCAGATGCAAGAGTTGAATAAAAAACTCTGCCCAGCAAATTGGAGCACGTGAAAGAGAGAGAGGGCAAGAAAAAGTGGTAGAAAGAAACAACAGGAAGAAAGAGAAAAACAGACTAAACAGAGAAAGATAGAGAAATAAGGGGAAGAAGGAGAAGCAGAGAAAGAAGGAAATAGGAACAGATAAAAGAAACAAGAAAGGCCACCCATCTGCACTCTTCCTAAAGGATTGGCACAAGTAGGTAGTGCGGAGCTGCCATAGATTCGAGTGCGGAGCACTTCATGGGGTCAGGCTGTCGTACGCTCCGATTGAATGCTGTAGTTGCTTGACGTAATGCAGGCAAAAGTACATATGTAGCATAGCCGTTCGTAGCATATTAGGCGCATGCTTGTGCCAAAGAGAAGTCCTCTTGTTCTTGAGTGCCTTGATGATGATATTAAGTGTGGAGCATTTAGGGACCCGGGGTGTTGTATACTTTTGGCGCTAGGCATAATGCAGGCAGAACCACTTATAAAAATTGCCAAAAAGAGGGAGCACGAGAGAAATATAAAAATAGAAATAAATGAAAATAAATAAAAGATATACAGAAAAGACTGGAAAAGAAATAGAGGAGAAAAAAAACAGAAACAAAGAAGGCTGCCCAGCTTCTCACTTGCTTCGTGCTCGGCACCACAATTGCGAAGCTGCCTTAATTTTACGTTGGACCTTGCTACAAGAATGTTATGCAAGTGCGCTACATTGAGCAGTACTATATTGGAAAAAACAGTACAAGTGGCTGGAAATCAACTTTCCCTCAAACTGTAACATCGATCCTCAATTTGTATATTGTGTCGCCATGGCTAGGCACAGATTTCTTGCATCCGACATCATGCAATACCCATTATTTTATGGAATAAACTTTACTCCTCCCTTTGAAAGTGGCTATGAATGCATGGGCACAGGTCATGGCAGACAATTATATGGCAAAAGCAAGCTCTTGAATTGAACAAATGCGTAGTTTTACATTTGTGTTTTTATTTATTTTTTGGTACACTAATCATCATGTGTACGTTGCTCACCGACTGAAACTTGACAAGGTAGGGCTAAGTAAGGTATGTGTTTCCGTTTCGACCGTCTTCAGTTCATGCCATATTGGCATAGTTATAACTCAAACACTGATTTGAATGCCAATGTTTCCTTCAGCAGCCAGATTCTTTGTGATGTGACACGGTTACCCTGAGCAGCTGTGCATACAAGTCGTTAAACTAATAATTTTGTTGTATTTCAATCCATCAGCACTGTACATTTATACTTAACAGAAGCTTAGTGAGTGGCATTGTTCAATGCTCCCTGTTATGTTTCATCGAAGAGCATGTAGGTTGTTTGCCTGAGTGACGTCACATGTCCATTCAGAACTGAAAGGGTTGATGTGGCTAAATATGTGTGGAGCAGCACTTTTGCATAACACAGTGATGAAAATCATCGCTGGAACATACTTCATCAAATGAGTGCACTTGTAGAAGGTCATCAAAGTTCTTTTCTGGATCGCCTTGAATTTAATTAATCCCTGAAAGGGGCCATGACATGGTCACTCAATAATTTGTGGTCTTCGGCGCGAACAATAAGCAGAAGGTATGTTATTCTCTACAGATATAAAAAGTGGGCCGTAAAACAATATCTCGGAGCAAAACAGACCGTAGAAGTCACCGACTGATAAATCCTGCCGAACGCTGCCGTGCAGCAAGAAGCAGTGCCATCGTCTTTTACCACATTTTCAGCCACTGTGAATCGGTTCAATTTCAGTGCCAAGCAGCAGAAAGTTCAAATTCCTCGATTTCACATGCTTCAGACCGCAGAACAATGTCGTACTCCGAAATTCAAACGCTCACACAGCCGGCTGCTTATGTTTTGTGACAGTAGTCACAGCTCGCGAGCGCCAGCGTTGCCCGACTCTCTGGCCGTGCCCCTGTTTGTAAAAATATTCACTTATAAATTAAATGCTTAACCGAATGCGCTGAAATTTCGCCAGATTATTTCTAAATGCTCAAGGATTAACCCGCATAACACAGATTATGATCGAAAATTGGGTGTCATGGCCCGTTTAAGCAAACACACTGCCTGCCTGCTGCATGTTTACCACATTGGTTGACTACAAATGCGAATGCACACAAATATTTGCAATGAACAACACAGAATCACTTTAGAAATTTACCTAGCCACTTGCTGCAAACATAACTCATTTCGTGTAAACCTTTTCGGTGTTGCCTTGAGAGGCTTCTTTATTCTTCTTTCTTCACAACCTCATATCGCAGTGTCTGAAATTGATCTCGCATTGATTTATTTATAAGAGGAGAAATGATTGTGGTGAAATTGCTTTTTTTTTTACTTTGCCTTTTTACCTTTCAACTGCTCAGCAACAGCCGGGAAAAAAAAATCTTTTTTTTTCTTTGCGGACTTCATTCAAGAATTTGAATTGCTTTCTTTCCTCTCTGCTGCTGTTAAAATTTAGCTCTCCTTTACTATCTTCATTTTCTGTATATCTTAAAGGAAAGTTGGTCTCGTAGGTATGCACACAGAAGTAACAGTGCAAGTAAAAAGGAACATGTGTTGTACATTTAAAGCATTCACACTGCTGTATATCCTTTACATGCACTTTCTTAGCAAGTGGTAGTGAATGTGAATACTGTGTTGCCTCAAGGATATGTCCAGTTTATGTGTCAATGCTTAGTGCAGAAACTTCAGCAAATTGCATTCCGACATGCATTGAGCTGTTATCAGTCACAGACGGACACTTTGCTTAGCAAGCTCTAAGATCGGGCTAGTTGGTACTAGAGCCCTGCGCAGGCCGGGTAAGGCATTGTTGGATCGGGCTCGTGCCGGGCTCAGGTCCGTGAGCCTCAGGCTTAGATCGTGTCAGGCCTGTATTAGGCCCAATTCTCATACATATCGGTATAATGCCATGTGTACGCTGTTTGGTTTCGTTGATTGAACTTATTATTCAACTTATTTTGATGACTAGACAGCTGAGGCCTTCTGAAATGAAGCTTACTGAAGCAGTAGAATATGCCTGATCCATGCAAAGTGAGCTTCCACTAGCTTTGTTTGAAGTTGGCTTCTTCTTTAACTTTCACCTTTTCTACACCACCGTAGTCGCCGCTTTTTCCTTTCTGCTTCACATCTCATTCTCCTCAACTATCGCTGCCGCAAGCTGTGAGCCAGCAACGAGAAACACGAGACATGGACAGCCAGACTTCACTCCCATGTTTGCATCAAGGCCTTCGGCATCGGTGACTTTGCAACCCACTCTCGTGCTTTTGGTCTTAGTGGGGGATCATGCTACAGACACTCGACCCACCCCGTTCGACGGAGAGCGCAAAAGATGCCAGCTGGTTCACTTCAGCCCTCTAGTAGAGAGTTGCCTTGGCAGCCCTTAGTAAGGTCTTCTTTTAAGACATGAGACTGTCAAAGCTAGAAGGCTGCTACGTGGAGAGACGAGATAGGCATTTTCAGGGACCAGTGAGGAAGGGTGCTCGCTCGCTGCAAGTTTGGCTCACTTTGACAGATCTATGGCACTGTGGTGGCAGCGACTCGGCAAGAACGGTAGGCCTGAGAACGTTCTTGTTTTGAGCGTGAAAACATAGTGTATGTTGGAGACAGTTGTCTGTAGATAAGTCGGCACAACAGCGTTCATTTATATAACGCTGTTTAGCCTGGTGTATTCCTCTTAGAAGCAGCCAGAGCACATTTCTTATTTCATTGCATTGGCTAATAAATCAAGTTTTCAAAGGACTTGATACTTTTACTCAACAGCCCCTGCTCTTATGCACTTTATGTAGACTCAAACTATAACTTTTTGCCATGTTTTTTCTTTATGGGGGTATTTTATTTTGTAGTGGTTTTTGAAATCCAAGAATAAGACTGCATCCATTGTTAGCACCGAGTACGTGTGACAGCCGGCTATGACTCCACTTATAGTTTATATCGCTCTGCAATTATTTCGAAAAATTGTTACCGGTGTAATTAACCAAAAGTATACACTGTACTAGTTGCAAGTCTTGACACTGAATGAGGTTTTCAAGACACTTTATAATTTTTTTTCTTTTGTGGCAGGTATCTTCACAGCAACCGAAGATCGAACAGTGCCTCGTTTACGCTCAAGGCATATTAGCTGAAACAGGCCGGGCCGGGCCCACACCTTTTGGGCCCGGGTCATATTCAAAAACCCCGAGCCGGGCAAGAGCATGGCGTTTTCAGGCTGGGCCCGGGCCCAAAAAAATCAGCCTGTGCAGTGCTCTAGTTGATAGTGATCTTTAGCTTCTGAAAGTGAGATTCAGAAAGCATGGGAAAGGAACACAGGACCTGTGTTGTTTTTGTGATTTTGTTTAGATTGTACTTTCAGAAGCTTGCTTAGTCATTTATCACACGCAAGCAGCATGCGTGTTAGGGCAGCGCCTTCTCTACTTTCACAATGCGAGTCAGGTGCGCCCGATCCAACCAATCGCCACCCTCTCCTCTAGCCCCTTTTTTACTCTTCCTCTTAGCCTTCATGCCTGCTTTGCATTCGTGGAAGAGAGCACCCTTCATTAGTTGTGCTAATATCTGTGGGGCGGCGCCTTGCATCCCTTATGATCACAATGTTGGCTGTTATGCTGGCTCTCTAAAAGATGTGGTGTTTTGAGATGGGGCGTCTGCGTATGTGCCACTACGAGGGGCTGCCAACGGGGACACATGGCTGCGATGCGGCTGCAGACACTGACTTTAAGGTGTGCCACACGAGTGCTGTGAGACTGCAGCGATATTGCTTCGAGCCACACAAGAAGGAGCAAGAGTGAACAAATTTCACAGATGCATGATACAGGAGAAGATAGTGTGTCTACCACATCTCCATGGGAACGCACTCTGACACACGTGGGGCGCAAGTGGCCATACCCTTTTGGTAGTGCAGCACCACGACAACTCCCTAAACTAAGGCAGACCATTGGTTCCCATTGAAAGGCAAGCGTTTTCCTGGCATTGAAAAAAATAGAGGAGTAGTTGGTTAGGTGAAGCAGATGGCACCACTGCGTTAATGTAAAACGATTTTATTCTGGAGGACACATATGTATAGACACTGGAGGACAAACTGTGGAAGAACACAACATTTGTCCAGAACACATCATACCTGTTTTGTTTTTTTTCTCCACACTGCTTGGGCACGGCGTTACATGATCTTAAGAATTCTGCCCTTGAATTGAGGGAGGACACTGCAACGTTGGGGGAAACGATTGTGCTGAAGATAACAATGTGCAAGCTTCTATATCAGCATGAATAAAAATGACATGGGTGATCACCAAAAAAAAAGTGCATTGCTAGATACACACCATGAAATCAATGTTTTTTTTTTCTTGAAATGTGAGTATAGCAGGTTGTTAGCAATGAAGAACTGAACAGGCGCTTCAAAATATTGTTAAATTCATGTCTTCTCGCTCATACAATTTGTGCACATGCTGAGAGTAGTTGGTGCTTACATACTCGGAAGAAAAAAACGGAACTGTGTATTCTGTCAGTTCTAAGCCGTACTGTAATGTGCAGCTTCCCTGCAAAACATTTCTGACTATGTGGTTGCGTACTCAGCAACTAGCTGTACTGCACGCCTTCCTCAAGAGAACCTAGGCGTAATTCCTTAAAGTGTTGTTCCGTTGTCACACTGGCGTGGTTTAACATCAGGTGAGAGTCAGGTAGTTTAACAGCATGTTGGTATCCTATAAAGTGCAAAACAAATAGATCGCAAAGGCAGAAACAGAGGCAAGAGACGTGTTTGCTGTCCACACAGTGAAAGCAAAATTAAATGTATCTGTATTCAAGGACTTGCTGGCAGATGTTTGGGGATTGTTTCTGTAATCGCTTCACTACAGCAACTCCCAACAGATCATGCAAAGTTTAAAAACATCTTGACATACCTATATTGCTCACATTTCGTTGTATGCTAGATGGCTGAAACTCTAAAACACGTCAATCATACCTAGCCTAGTAGATCTGTGAAAACACAACGCTGATTAGCAGGAGGCTATGCACATTTCACTGCCAGCTGCTTGTGCCTGCTGCTGAAAGTGTTGGGCATTCGCGTGGCACTAACCACTGGCCCAGAAATACACAGAACACCCTGAGCCCTTGCAATGTGGTCTGTGAACCAACCAACCGCATGGAATCTCTCCCCGTCAGTGGCTGTATCATATAGCTATGCACCTACTCATAACTTCCCCCTACCCTATAGCTTTCATGGAAGGCAAGCTCAGCTGCATGTCTTGGTGGCCATGAGAAACCTTGATGCCTGCATCTGCAGACTAAGGATTGAGCTTGAGATCTGCTTACACGGCTGCCATTATACTCCCTTGTGTAAATCATGCATAGGCACCCACTGCCTGCGTAGTGCGTCCGTGAAGCATTTAACTGCTCATAGTGCGACATCTTTGTCTGCAAGAATAGTAAGTGTGAAGCCCCATCTGGGGAAACATTGTACGATCGTAAGCAACAGCCTAGGTGCGTGCCAGCTCACTTCCCCTGCTGCATGCTTACCCTGTAATCATTCAAAAACAATAGAACACCATGCTCACAAGGGCACAGCAATCTGCCTGTTGGAATTTTCCGAGCATCAAACTGAATTCTGCCACCGAAGAAAATCACAGTGCAAAGTGAACCAGACAGCAACTGCACAATGCCACCCTACTGGACGAAAGGGCAATAGACTTGCTACGACCTCGATGACCTCAAGCGAGCATGCGCTTAGCGAGGGTTGTCTGGCATTGATAAAGTAGGACAATCCGTGGAGTCAATTTACGCTGAGGCAAGCTTTTGCACAACCGAAACTTGAGGAGACGGGCACCACATCGAGCCTGCTCACCTGAAGAAAAAAAATAATGTGTTCCAGCAACCGCTTCTTTCACATAGTGCTCACTGCTGAAGACACTACCTGTGGTGCTAAGCACATAAACCCAAGAATGCACTTCGAAACATTAAGCCTACATACTCAGCAAACACTTCTGTCTCACAATCATCTAGCGACCATCAATGTGTAGACAACGCATTCATATATATATATATATATAATATATATTTATTTATTCATTCATTTAAATCTTTTTTTCTTTGAGATTAACACAGACACTCATATGTACATCTATAGAAACAACCTTTGTCTTTAATATAAGGGAATAAATACTTTAGTCCTACTATTTACACGAAGGAGACTGAAACAGTGATAATATATGTATTTATATACTTGCAGCAATAAGCAGGAAGAGTGCTGGTGAAAAACAATTATAAAATATGATTAAAACATTCATTACTTGTAAATCTTTCAGTCATTTCCTGTCTAAGACCACCACTCCCTTGTAAGTTTGTCCAGTCTGTATTGACTTCAGCTTGTGTTTAGATTTCATAACTCATATTTCAGATCCCAAGGTTTCTTTCTTTGCTTCCGTCATGAGTTCACGCATGCTTCTATGCACACACCAGTGGCGACTTACGTGCTGCAGTTTAACACGTTAGATGTGGTCATTTCTCACTTCTATATGAATAGTTGCTGTTGCAATAATTTTTTGAAAACAAGCATGGCTGAGCACTAAGTATTGCTATAACGTCTCATTCTTTCCACAGGAGCATAAAAGTCTGTAACACTAAAAAAAAACATAGACTCGAGCATCATCAGCCATGAATTCTACGAGATAAAATGTAAGGCACCATTAAATTAGCCTTGTGCTGCGTCCCGACAGTCTTGCCCCTTGCAACTATAGTTAAACGATAGTTAGTGGTTAGCAGTTGGTGGATGCATATTTTATATGGCTCGCAGTGTAGCTTTGCATTGCTTTCGGCAGTTGTGTTGGTGGACAACCTTCATTTGTGTAAGAAAATATGAAATTAGTAAGTTCACAGTTAATGCTCGGCCATGCTTATTAAAAAAGCGCTGGCGCTAGAATTTCACTGCGTGCTGGCCCACCTTCTGCTCGAGGCAAAACAAACTAGCCCCCAGCTGCCTAAAGTGTGTTACTTTAATTGCTCACCTTGCAATAACATGAGAGAGAGGAGGTAACAGTTTGTAAAATTGACACAGCTGAATTTCTGCTCGATGCCTTGTAATGCTATAACTTTTTACATAGGTTGATGATTTATAAACTGCTTGAGTTATACATTCCATACTGTGAGCTATGAGTAATGTTGAAACACTGCCTCCCTAGCTGTATCATTTACGTAACAGAGCTCCAATTTTTGAAGTTTAATGGGCCAAATATGTGCTGGCCATGAGGGACTGGAACGAATGCAGCACACTGGGGACAAAGAGGGAAGTAGCATCTTTATCTTCGTTTGTGCTCTGTTCCTTCCAATGTTTCACCAACATGCCCAAGCTTCTACACTAAGTGGCTATGAGAAACACCACGCCAGTAGGTTAAGTTACATTGTTACACTTTTAGGAAATTAGGCCAACGTGCGCAGTCGCCAAAGGCCAGGTAAAAGCTTTCAACTGTGCATTACTATGCAACAATTGCATCATTGGCTATCAGAATGCAATTTATTTACAGCATGCCCTGTGGAAAATTCTGAAAAAAGTTAAAACAGCTAAGGAAATGTGGATAGCAAATATGAAAAAATGAGTGATTGTGAAGTGCCTTATGTAAAAAGGTGCTTCATCAAATTGGCCTTTTTTTTTTTCAGTAAAGAAAAAAAAAGGAAAACTAATAGCTCTGCCTTTGCTATGAGATGTGTGCTGCAAAGGTTACAACAATGTTGGGGGAGCTGATAAATGGAAAGAGAAAGGAGCATAGTTGAAAGCTTGTTTGGGGTTTCGTTAGTAACTCTAGAAATGTTTCAAGTCACATGACCACATCAAGTCATCTTTTGCCAGCCAAAAGTTGCAGCAGAATAACATGCGTGAGCATGACGGAAGTGCGCGTCAACAATATTCAGACCATAGTAGCACGTTACGGTATCCAATTTTCTTCTTCCATAAGAAGCAGCCAAACCTACCACATTAAGCAATGGCTGATCACAGGGATGGCAATAGAAGAAAGAAACTTTTTTTGTCTCAGGAGTATCCACTTCCTCTGCAACGATATCTACCAGTGCACATGCGTGAACGATGATGATGGCCTGGCGATGTGTCACCCACATGCCTGGCCTAACCTACGACATGAGGGACAGGATATGTTGATGCCGAAAGAGAGAGAGAGTGATCAAGGAAAAGGCCTCCTACTGCATCTGACTGAGTCTCCGTAAATGCCTATCAAAAACATGTGGCAGTGAAAGGACTATATCTAAGGGATGTGGAAGGGAGGTGATGCTGCTGCTGGTCAAGGGTGGGGAGCCTCCGTCACGAAACAGCGACACGCATGCACTGCATTTGTGCTGTCTAATAATGACACAGCTGTCTCCAAGCACACACATTTGTCCGGCGAAAGGCCCACATTGATTCAGCAGATACGTGCACCGTTCCTGTACAAAGAAGCAGCGCTACATGCATTTTCATCACTTTCAAATTGAAGCTTAGGAATGGATAAGTGAATACTGTTGATTTTGCATTTGTTTGTTTGGATTTCACTTTATGTTAAAAAAAAACCGTATCAAGTATACAGTGCCAACAGCTTGGACAGTGATGGCTGCTGACATGCAATTGCTGCAATACATGTGTGCCAGAAGACAGCAATGCAATCAGTTATGTATGAATTAAGAGACAAAAAGTAAAAGAAATAAAAATGATCCTAGGCTACGGTTTCATTCCTATAGTACTTCTCGAAAATAAGATTGCCTTAAGTGCAACGACAATAATTAATGCCAATCTGTATTTATGTTTTTTTTTTTCACCTCTATAAAGTACTGAAAGTCAATATAATCAGTTACATGCAACCGTTAATATGCATGAGCACATTCAATATCTAGGGTGCCACTAAGTTAAGTGCCAACTGCGCAGTTCTGTACATACTGCTTTGTGAAACATGCAGAAAATGCTGATTCCCTGTGTACTTGAAGTCCTGCAGTGTGGGCTTGAATAATTTCTTTTGGCACTAAACATCATCATAGGTAATGACGGTGGTGCGTTGGTGGTGCATGGCTTATTATTATAGTACTATTCAAATGCGTGGCTGTAGAAGGTGCAACAAGCATGGACACACAAAGATCAGCTACAGTAGCTTGTCCCAAATCGTCTTTCCAGACCTGTCCTTATTGCATCTTGTTGCAGTGCTTCCCTAGGAATCCCACCAAGTCTCTCAAAACAAGCACTTCTGAACAGACGATTCTGCATCGAATACAGAATGGCAATATTGTAATTATCTATTTTTATGCATGAGCACCTTTCTGCAAGCCTTGTCTAACTGCCATTTTATCACTCTTGAAATATTCAAGCATTCATGGCTCGGAACACACTTGCAAAAGAGCCAAATTCAGCATTTTATGCTGTCACACCAAACGAGTTTTACACCATTTCCTGCGTAGCGGCTTATAAATGCAATATCAGGCGCAGCATTTATTGCAGTCGACTTCAGCTATTCTCCAAAAGCGACATGTCATAGTGTCACATGCATGAGCCACACACCCCGAGCTCTTTGAACATGCCGTATGCATCTTTGAGGATATGCAGCCTAGAGACATGCACAATACATGTTGAGCGCTGCCTCCACATTTGTGCGGTATGCACAATGGTGCTCGTGACTAAGTTTAATGAATATTTTTGTGCAGAACCTGAAGAAGGCTTAAAAGCTATCATCAGAACATCGACATGTGTTCAAGTGCTGCTACATTCAAATAACATATCTGCAGTCATTTGAAGTGGCAATGGGTTCTGATGCTGCAATATAATTACATGTGCTTTTGCCTTTATGAGTATTCAATAGACGTATAGGCTCTGGTGCAGAAATCATTAGAAGCTTGTATTCGGCATAGAATAATGTTGAACCTTCGTTATCCTTCACCCCAAAGGAAAGCATACACACACAAGAAAAATAAGAACAAAGCTTGTGCAAGGTCATGCAAATTTAGCATTTTTCTTTGTATCTGCATGCGCTCTTGTCGCTCTATCTGGGAGGACAGAAGAGGAACGAAACATTGTACATTGAAAACATGATCACAGCATATGGCCAACCTTTGTTTGTTTCTTTAAATTCTCTCTCTCTTTCCCTATAGAACCGTGTGAGCACTATGTATGGTATACTGTGTGTGTTTGTGTGTATATGTATATAGGAGGAAGGTTGACAGCAGGACGCTTTCACCCAGAGGTAATGAAATTCGAGCGCTCGACAGAAAAGCAGCATTCTCGGGAGATTTGATGTTGACTTTGATGTATACTTGAGACAGCAAGCCCTCTCAGAAGCCCGGAATGCCAACGATACCTCGACCCAGATTTTCCTTTTTGGTACACTCTCTGGCAAACTTCGGTGATGTAACCAAGCAGCATTATTGGGAATATTGTGTTCTGATTATTTAGTAGACTCGGAGCCTCGAGAAAAACAAGCTTGACGCCCAGGGATTTTTTTGTACAGTGGAGACTATTTTTCTCATCGCATCATGGTGCCGCACCCCAGTTCTTAAAGATGACACCCAACTACCTTGCACATAAGTATTCCGAAGAACAGACAAACCGATAAGAATCAATACATCTCCATGAAATCTTGTAATCAGACTTAGTACTGTATCTGAGAAGGGAAATGTTAGAGAGTAGAGGTGGGTTAGTTGAGCTCAGCTTGTAAGGCACAATCAAAAAGGAAATAGAGTCGGACAAGTAACCAGCGCCTCGTCTCAGAGCTAGTATCCTGTGCCCTTGTACTACATGTTGATTTTTTATAAGTACCTACACGGCTTGGATAGAACATATTTGTCATGCTGGAATCCCTGGGCGCATTGCTAAGGCATTCATGGATACCAGTAAGCTATCTTCTGAAATGAGACGGGGCCGCTGGCAAACAGGGGTCCATGGGGCTTGTTCGCTGCCAGGGTGGAGGATCTCCCGTGAATCCACTACCACTTGGCAACACATATATATTGTGTGCACACTCGGCGCAGTGGCCATGTTGACCACCACACCCAGCCCCCACATCATTTCTCAATAGCCCACAGTTACAGTGAGGGTATGGAGCCACACCGCTTACGTTTCTGGGCTTGTTGCCATTTTTCAGAAATGGGTCACCACAACAGCAGATCATATGCAATGATTAAAAGAAGATGAAATGACTTCAAAAGAAGTGGCGCCTGAATTGTCTCCGCGGGCAGGCATCTCTTTTTATAGTTTTTATGTTTGGTGTCAACCTATCAACCTCTTTACACCTTGATAAGATTCCATAACATTCCTGTATTAGTAGCGTAAGCACCTTACGGCCACAGCATATGGCAGCAGTATGGTACCAACCCGCAGTAATGTTGTCCTCAAAGCTCTTGTTTTCTAGCAGGCAGCAATGATACACAATCTGTCATCAAATTTCTTGGAGTGCAAGTGGAAGCACTAACATGGAGTACCATACATGTACCAACACGAGTTGCTCTGTCAGTAAGCTCGCATTTAGAACAGTGCAGTGTGGGTCCTTCTCCAATACACGGCTGTCAGTTTCCTATAGAGGTGTCGACCTGTATAGCAAGCAGAGCTGGAGGAATGATGCTAGCAGGATAAATTGTTTAACGACTCTTAATCACACGGTGCAACCACTCTTCAAGAGCAACTATCGAGCCTGGACTTCCTCACAACTGCGTGGAAAGAAAAGAAGAAAAAAAGGCAACATGGAGTCATCTATTGCTTTTATGTTTGGCTCTATGAGACACGAATGACTTCGATATCACCTGCGAGGAAACATCAGGGAAGACGTCATGGAAAAGGGAGAAAATGGGGAGCGACGAAGTGTCTTCTATAGGAAGACTAGAGCCCTCAGTCGCGACATCACCTACCACACAATTGAGGAGGCTGGGTACCGGAAGACTGTAGGGGTAACAATTGAGAACACCGATGCTCTGGGAAAATTTGTACGTTTCTCACTACAGAAAACAATGGAAACAGGGGTGGCTATACAATGTGTGCTGAATGTAGAAAATGGCAGCGTGAACAACAAGGGCGGCTTCAGTACTCGAAGGTTAGCACCGTGGATCGAGAAACCAGGACAACAATGTAGGAGGACTGTTAAAAACAGGCTCTGCTATCCCAGCTTTCTCCCATTTCCACTTGAGAAGGTGCCTCCAGACTCCCCAAATCTACAATCATTGTGAACAGGAACAAAGCCACTCAGTGTTTGCATGTGACTGACTTGAAGTGGTTATACCAACTGTACCTGCACAAAACTCTGGAGAGGTGAGGCCAACTTTTCCTCAGTCCCACTACCAGAAGCTTCATAGACCTGGCATGACACAGTTAGGAATCAGGATCATGCAAAATTCTAGCAATTTGTTTTTTCGTGAAGCTGATGGGGAGTGGCATCAGTCGTCAACAGCTGTGAGTTATTACTCAGCATCCCAGAAATGCTACACTGTACAGGCTTGGCATTTCTCATAGCTTCTATTTTCACAATTAGAAATATGAACACTGACTTAACAATAAAATATAACAAATACTACACAGACGTTTTGCCACCTACATGGGTGGCATCAGGATGCCACCTGCATAGGTGGCGAAACTTCTGTGTAGCTTTTGTTATATTTTGTTGTGTTAAGTTCGAGTGCACACTTTTAATCATGAACGCACCCGGTTTTTGGAACGTTTTCGCTTTTACATTCATACACTAGCACTGTAGTACATTACACCAGTCAGCCCCTGCAAAAGTTTGGTTGATTAGGCTAATTGGTAATATATCATCTAGGTATACTTGGCAGAAAAAAACAGAGACAAAAAAGGCAGACAAACTGCACTTGTCTCTGTCTTTTTCCTCGTTCCTGCTTTCATCTGCACAATAGACCAAGCCCACTTGCAGCCCAGAAAAAGTGACAGAAGCCATAAAGGCAGTACTGGTGGACTCTGGAGCAAGGTAAAAACATGAAAAATTTGTATTAGAGAGCCTCGCTGTCTATCATGGGGACTGAAAAGCAAACAAGTTTGTAACTTTGCAAGCTCATGCAGTTGATGCGTGTATCACATCTTACTCTTTCTGATTTGAGACCCTAAGAGATGCCTTTGGCTTTAGTTAATTAACCTAATTAACCTGCTGTAGTATTTCACAACCAAGGTTCCCAACTAATATTAGCACAGCTCCAATAATACGCATTGTATGCTGGGACTGAGAGCCAGGCAACTGCATTAATAAGTGGCATATTTTTCACTCTACACACCGCGTAACCATGCAAACACTAGCTTATGATATGACCAGCTTTTCTTTCTTCTAGATTATCAAAGTAAAGAGTCGCCCGCTCCGACGGATTGGCACCGGCATTTTGTCACATGAGTAACTTAAAGAAAAAGTTCAATGATGCACTGACTTAATAAGGAGGGAATGAAAATGGAGAAAAAACCGTTTCAGGGTCAAAACCCACCCACGACTTGACGTGCAAGCGCGCAGTCTTAATCACCGGTCAGCAGGGTTATCATAGCGGATTATGACTGGGCTGGCTTTGGAAGATACCCTTTGCTTTTGGGCGAAGATAGTGCAGATATATTGCACAGTTTTAGGAAGACGTGGGAATGCATTGATTAGGCTTTTTCACTGGCAGTTTTACAGCAGCAGCACTGTCTGGAATGTTCAAGCATTTATGTCACCAGCGCTGCAGCAGCAGCAAAAACAGTGAGGGTTAGTGTGCCTAGGTCTAGTAGGCATCAGCGCATTCCAGTGGATGGTTAGTACTGGGTGCATTAGACACAAATGCAGAGTTATAGTGTGATTTAGAGCTCACTTTGGTTCTATTCCGGCGACTGGGCAGCGCACGTCAAGAGTGGGGCAGACAGGACCACATCTGCTCTGACCACTGACCTGCAGCGCACAGTTCTGCAACACCATGAACACAATTCAGCCATGCACTGAACAACACATAATTAGACAAATCTGAAATAAAGGTGATGCTCGCATGTAGATTTTTCAAGTATGTCATCAGATGTAGGTTAGGTTGGTCACAGAGGTAGAAAAGCACACAAAATATTTTGGTCAGAATGAAAAGCCATACATTGCCAATGCATGCATTTTGTCAAAAGAATTACTTGTTAAGAACTCGAGCATTGTCAGGCACTGCAGCTACGTGGAGTCAGTGATCAAGGCAGAACTACCGAACCGCAGCTGAGCCGGCAAAGAAGGCATGCACGACTGCCGATGTGACGCATGCATTGGTTAGGCACGCGGTGAACGTCGCCAGCCTTCAGTGCCACTCGTTGCCAGCCCATAGCCACAGCTGCTTAGTCCCGCTTGGATTTTGACCCTAAAAGAGTAAAAAAGACACCCTAGTGCGGCGGGCGTCCTGCTTGGGCCTTCGGGGGCCCATCCCGTACTGTCAGATGCCCGGGTCTGATGAGCTGACTGCTCCTGGGCCACCCTTAGACCCAAATCCCGTGCTGCCACCTCCGTCACTGTAGCTGTACTCCTCGTCCTGGTAGCCACACTGAGAGTGCGCCCGGCCACTTTCCGAGCCACGGAAGTCCAGGTTGTACTGGGCCCAGAACTGGTGTGCATCGATTTGTGTTCTCTCCGCTTACTACTTACAGGCAGCACGCTATGCCAGAGCTACATTCAGGTCGCCAAGATGATTCTTTGAGCACGACACTAATCTCACCCTTTTTATTGCCTTCTCACCTGTTACGCTTGTATCTGCCCAAAATACAGCAAGAGTTTATGCCATAATCAACAAGGCAAGATATATGGTACTATATATATGTCCGTGCATAATCACAGTGACTCCCACTGGGCCCCCTGGAGAAGCTTGCAAATACATGAGAAGTGACGACATAGGCACTAGATTGGATGGATATCTAGTATATAATAATGAATACGCGATAACATTTCCTCAGAAGTTTGTTTGCTCGTGGATGACTGCATTGTATATCGTGAAATTGATGAAGCCTCTGGCATAGCAACCCTTCAATCCGACTTAAACAACATATATAAGTGGTGTCTCACATGGTGCAAGGAACTCAACATTAATAAATATAAATTGATGTGCATTTCTCATTCCAACACATTCTGCCCTGGCTATGCACTAAATAATTGCCCCCCTTCAATTTGCTAGCAGCTACCGTTATCTAAGCATTCATATCACCAACGACCTCTCTTGGAAGCAGCACATAAAATACATAACATCAAAAGCTAACCGCTCATTAGGATATTTGAAAAGAGATTTTTTGCTTGCACCTGTCCAATTAAAACAACTGCTATATATCACCTACGTCAGCCCCAAACTAAAATACGCCTCATCCATCTGGGATCCTGATCAAGTCACATTAATTAACGAAATCGAATCGATACAAAATCGTGCTGGTCGTTTCATCCTAGGTAATTATAATCACCCTGCTAGTGTTAGATTATTGAAGAGTATGCTGCATATTCTATTACCCTCTATTCACAGAAAGGAATTGTGCATTTCATTATTTCATGAAATCTATCATCACAATGCTTTCCTTCGCTTACTTTGGATTCAGCTCGCCATGATCACGTGCATAAGGTGAACGTACCTCGTCACAACAGCTTAGCATGTTCACAATAATTCCTTCCTAAGACCTCAATAGATTGAAATAATCTGCTAGCATCATTAGTAACCATCGCCGACTCCACTCATTTTAAGAATGCACTAATAAAGTTGCAATTGAGAATTGTACCAACGGGCGTAACTAATATTGGCTGTTCAGTGTATTTTTTTGTGGTTTGAGTTTAGTTGGTTTTATTTAATAAAGTGTACTCCCTGCATGTAATATCTACCATTATATTTATCTTCACAGTAATGTGTTTACATATTCCTGTATTTATTTTGATGTTTAACTATATGCCTTCTCCTCCCCTCTATGATGTACAAATGTGCCCTGAGAGTTTCAAAAATAAATGAATAAATAAACACGTATCCTGCCCAACTTATAATCTTCAAAAAGTACTTTTTTTAAGAACATTTAATCAATAAATCACCCTCAATAAACAAAGCTTGTGTTTTTTACACAAGATTTTCTGCTGGTTATGTTCTTTGTGAAGACATAGTACTATGCAAAATAAGACATTATAAATTCGGCTCATGAACCCAAACTTAAGAGGTGGAAATGATTGACACCGCTGGCATTGGCTTGCCATTAGAATCGCTTTGTACAGCACCAAAGCACAACACTGTTTGGTGTTGTGTTACAGCTCTTAAAAACTGTTGGCTGTCTTCTACACATTCACATTGTAGTCTCTATTTCCTGAACATTGCCACACTATGTAAGACTCACATTGGTAAATAAAAAATTTCAAACTTTTGTCTCATTACATTCTTTGTGTACACCGAGACCATAGCCTATAAGCTAAGTATTCATGAACTCGGTGTTTTCTATTGTGAGCCCAGTCATATATTACTACATCCAATACTTTATCTCAGCCCAACTGTAGCAGAAAGAATTATACTGTGAAGTACCAAGAAGTATCCTGTTATACACATTATGGACTGAATACTATAAGACCTGTGTTGAAGAAATGCCGTAAGTAGCTTTGTTAAGCAATAGGCTCTAAACAAATATAAAATATTGTGTTAAGGTGAGTTCAAGTGAAGTGGGCAGCCAGGGGCAAAGCTTAGCAGCACTTTGTTACTGAGTTCATCATGCATTAGGTGTCGCAACTGAGATAGTCGGTCAAAATGTTAGTTCCATAAGCCACAAGTTTTCAATTGGTTGTATGCAAATATATTCAGTGAAATGCATGACATGTAATATCACATTCCTGCAAGTAGTAGCATGGTTTAGTTGCAAACTGTATAGTAGAAGCACTTACCTTTGTTGCACAGACTAGACAGGTTGTAACCACTTTAGAGATGACATTCATCAGGTTTTTTGTTTCTTGGATGACATTGTCAACCTGCACAATCAATAAGAAGCATGGGACGTGATGGCTGTACACTCAACATCAATTTTAAGCCAACTTTATAAAAATTATAAACAGGACTACAATGCACCTCGTATTTCTGTGCCACCAGCTGTATTGGGCAACTCCTCTTCTTGAGGAGACTGTTCATGATTTCTGGATGGGTGCGAATAGTGTAATTTCACCTCGAAATTAGTTTGAATTCAAATAGTGCCGAATAGTGGCCAAAAAACTAAATATAAAATAGAATACCAAATACAAAAGATTTTATTGAATATTACAAGAAAGAGCAAAGAGGTAGAGCATGCTGATGTTCTCGAGCACAATAAAGCAGTGGGTGACTACAACTGAAGGACTACAAATTGTCATGAAGAAACACAAGCTGTTCAGCATGACGACTTCAGGCTCTTGGCTAAAAAAGGGGATACGATTGTTTTCTTTTATAGATTATTTTTCTTTATTGCAATAGAAATTTTAGGGACACTCTCAGATTATTTTTGCCGTCACTGTCGCCATCATGTCCCACACTTTATATATATACATATATATATATTATGACGACTCGGTTGTAACCAGGTTTATTGGTGATGAACTTGGGAACGAACAAGCGCAACGGACCTGAAGATGAGGCACACGTTCAAAGACGATGATGATTGTCAGCCAGAACAGGTGATGATGATTGACTGCTGTCCAAATGAGGATGAACCACGTAATAGATGCCTACACTAATTCCCCCCCACGTGGAAGCGGCCAGCCTGGCCGCTGCGGGCGAGTAGTCAAGGTAACGAGGAACTTCGTGTAAGAAGCTTCATGCGGGAAACGTGAACAATTTCGGTGCTGCGATAACGGCGGTCAGTTGGCACGATAAGAGGTGTCACACGATAGTTGACAGGTGAAGTCTGCTCTAAAATTACATATAGGCCGATGAATCGAGGCTGGAACTTGTCGCACAGAGCAGGTGTGCGAATTGGTGTCAATAGCAGCACCTCGTCACCCGGTCGGAATGATACCACACGATGACAGGTGTCGTAGACGACCTTTCTTGCTTGTTGCTTAGCTTCTGTGTTCATACGAGCGCTTGGCGGCACTGGGCAAGGCGAGAAATATATTCTTCGCAGGAAGACGGTGATGGAAGGCCATTACTGGTGAAGAACAAAACGTCGATAAAGAAAGTAGGTGAACGTTCGTAAACGAGATAAAACGGTGAGTAGCCGGTTGTGCACTGAACAGCGGTGTTGTAGACGAAAGTAAAGAACGGTACAAGTTTATGCCAGTTTCTGTGATCCGCTTGAATATACACGGCGATCATGTCGGCAAGGGTTCCATGAAATCTCTCGGCCAGACCATTTGTTTGAAGGTGGTAGCCAGACGCCGTTTTTTGTGTAGTACCAGAAACGCGAATAACTTCACCTAAAAGCTGTGATAAGAACACCTTTCCACAATCACTTAGAAGTACACGAGGAGCACCATGATGTAGAATTATGGCCTGAAGGACGAAGTCAACGACTTCTGATGCTGAACCAGTAGCTACTGAAGTTGTCTCGGTGTAGCGTGTCAGATGGTCTACGGCGGTGACTATCCATCTGTTTCCAGCGCCAGAAACAGGAAGGGGCCCATAAAGATCGACACCGACGACCTCGAAAGGTGTTGTAGGGCACTTCATTGGCTGTAATTGACCAGCTGAAGTTGTCGGAAGTTTGCGAAGTTGGCACGGAGAGCAGGAACCCACGTACTTTGCTACGCTGGTAGAAAGGCCAGGCCAATGAAAGCGGCTTCGAATGCGGCCGTAGGTTTTGTGAAAGCCGAGATGGCCAGCAGTCCAATCGTCATGAAAGGCGTTAAGTACATGATGCCGAAGAGCGCGTGGCAGAACAGGTACCCAGCATTGACCGTCAGGATGATAAATTTGATGATACAGCACACCGTCCTGAAGCTTGAGGTGCTCGAGTTGTCGACGGAGCCATGCATTGGGTGGACGCGTAACTCCTGAGAGGTGGTCTATAATGCGCCGACAGTACGGGTCAGCTTGCTGGCGAGAACTGAAGGGTTGGTCATCGTCGATTGGCGGCTGGTACAGCGAGGCGAGCAAGGCAACAGAACTGGGAGTCACGTCCACACTGGTGCCGTCGGAGAAGGCAGCTGGAGTGTCGAACGAAGCCGTAGGTAGTGGGCAACGAGAAAGAGTGTCGGCGTCTTATTTTTTGCCAGATTTATAAATAATCTCAAACTGATACTCCTGTAAGCATAAAATCCAACGACCCAAGCGCCCGGACAAGTTCTTCATTGTAGAAAGCCAGCATAAGGCTTGGTGGTCCGTTACGATGGTGAATTGACAGCCGTACAGATAAGGGCAGAACTTTTGCATGGACCAAACCACACCGAGGCACTCTTGCTCAGTGATGGTATAGTTCTTTTCAGTAGACGTAAGCACACGGCTAGCGTATGCGACGACCCTTTCCCGTCCAGAGTTATCGCGTTGGAGGAGAACAGCACCTATGCCGCAACCGCTGGCGTCGATATGCAGGAGTGTCGGGGCAGTATCATCAAAATGGCAGAGTACAGGCCCTGACGTGAGAACTTTCTTCAATAGTTCAAACGCCGACTCGCATTCTTCGGACCACACAAAGGGTGCATTAGAAGCAAGTAGTTTGCGAAGTGGCGCAGCTATTGAAGCGAAATTTCGTATGAAGGGACGAAAATAGGATGCGAGGCCAATAAAATTTCGCAAATCCATAGGTCTTGTGGGGCGTGGAAATCGAAGGACGGCAGTGATCTTTTCGTGGTCAGGGCGAATACCATCCTTGCTCATGACATGACCGAGAACCTTCATAGATTTGGTGGCGAAACGGCATTTCTTGGTGTTGAGCTGCAGACCCGCACTGGCGAGGCAAGTTAAGACGTCATCCAAGCGTCTCAGGTGCTGAGAAAACGTTGATGAAAAGATGATAATGTCATCAAGGTAAAAAGACGTGTCTTCCATTCTAGACCACGCAGGACGGTGTCGATCATGCGTTCAAACGTCGCGGGCGCATTACAGAGCCCGAAAGGCATCACGTCAAATTCGTATAGGCCATCAGGGGTTGCAAATGCCGTTTTTTTTTTTTTGTCGTCGTCGTGCATGGAAATTCGCCAATATCCCGAACGCAAATCAAGGCTTGAAAAGTATTCGGCACCTTGCAGTGAATCAAGGGCATCGTCAATGCGTGGCATGGGGTATAGGTCTTTGCGTGTGATGTTAAGTGCCTGATAATCGACGCAAAAGCGCATGGAGCCATATTTTTTTCGTACCAAAACAACAGGGGATGACCAAAAGCTAGTTGATGAACTGAATTATTTCTCGTTGGAGCATGTCAGCGACGTTTTCCTCGATGTTTTTCGCTCAGCGAGAGACACGCGGTACGGGCGGCGATGCACAATAGATGTTCCCCCGGTCTGAATGCGATGCGCTGCAGTGGTAGTTCGGCCCAACGTCGAGGAGCAGGTGTCGAAAAAATCGACGTGTTTCGTTAACAAAGCAAGCAACTGCTGCGCCTGCATAGCTGTTAGGTCATCACTGATAAGTGCTGTGAAGGGAGAGGAAGAACCAGGCTTACTCATAGAAGGGTCGTTGGTACAGGCAGGTTTAAGTGGCGTGACGCTGACAGGCTCAGCATCCACAAGACAGGCTACTGCAGTGCCCTCTGGCAGGAGAACTTTCTGCGCTGTAACATTCATAGCGATGACGAGCGCGGAGCCATGGTGAAAGCGTATGACACCTGATGCAAGGGCTATGCCTTTAGCGATGCAAGTCGACGAAGGGGACACCAAGACGTCAGCGTGGTCGATGTCCTTAGAGGTCAGGGTCACAATTCGCTCTTGATGTGGCGGTAATTCCAGAACAGGCGTAGTGGCTTGTAAACGCCTTCGTCGAACATAGAGTCCGTATTAGTTAGGTGCAGAATCGGTTCACCACAACATATAGTGGCCGAAGAAGAAGATAGGAAGTCCCACCCTAGAATTAGCTGGTGAGTGAACTGGATGTAATGCAGTATGTCATCGATAAAAACACGAGCAGTACAAAGAGCAAAAGGGCGGATAGTGTTCCCCTGGGCTTCGACTAGAGCAGGTCCATTATAAGGTGTCATTTCCTTTTTTAGGTGTTTGCACAAATCATATCTAATCACAGAAACTGTAGCACGGGTGTCCATCAAAGCATCCACGAGAACTTCTTCCGCCATAACAGAAACCATGTTGAACGGACGTGCTAGGGGATGATCAGTCCTACTATTAAATGCAGTTTCTCCTCCGAAACCTGCATCATTTAGTTTTCCTACCAGTTGTCAGTGGTAAACGAGGCTGGGGGAAGAGGAGAGGAGGAGCGACGAAAGGGCGAAGGTGATCGGCGTCGGCTTGAACGGTAAGTGTTCCACGTCTCAGTCGATGTGGGTGGAGATGGAGACCGCTGCTGTCCAGATGAATAACGCCGGGCGTAAGAATCCCCACTGGGAAAGTCCCGTTCGCGCATGTCGTACCTGCGACGCTCGTCCTGCCGGCGCATGCGGCGATATATGGCCACGATATCTACAATAAAAAGATGTTAGGTGAGACTGGTGCCAAGGCGGGTAGTAGAAGGCGTTCGGCGCACCGGGAGATAGCGCACTCAAGTGGGCAGACGGAGGGTTGGGTGGCATTGGCCGGAAGTGGACCTGTGGTGCCACAGCAACCAACGTGAACGATGGCAGCGGCAACGTAGAGTTTACGTTGCGAGGAGGCATGGCCGCAACTTGCGCGTACGTTGGAGGGCTGGACGAAGGTTGATTGATTGATATGTGGGGTTTAACGTCCCAAAACCACCATATGATTATGAGAGACGCCGTAGTGGAGGGCTACGGATGGACGAAGGTGGCTGCACGTGGGCTGAACCGGTGAATGATGTCAGTTCCTCCCTTACGATCTCACGCAAGGCCATGCTTGAAGGCTGCGTGACAGATGGAGAAGGTGGTGAGAAGCCCATTGATTGGAGTTCTTCGCGTATGATCTCCCGTATCATGTCACACAGGTCCCGGTCTGCTGGGCGGTGTTCGCTATTGCCCGACTGAAGGTGAACAGAATCAAGTTCGTCAAGACGCTGACACGTAGAGACGACGTCAGCGACAGTAGAAGGATTCTGGGCAACAAGGGCATTGTAGGCAATGCTTCCGATGCCCTCCAGTACGTGACGGAGCTTGTCTGACTCGGACATCAAAGAATTGACGCGCCGGCAAAGCGCAAGGACATCCTCGATGTACAATGTGTACGACTCGCCGGGATGTTGATGGTGAGTATCAAGGGTTCTCTTCGCTTGAGCGGATCGAACGGCAGGTGTGCCGAATACTTGGCGAAGCTGCTGCTTGAAGGCAGGCCAGTCGGTGAGGTCAATCTCATGGTTCAAGAACCATGTCTTGGCAATGCCCGTGAGATAAAACGATACTCGGCAGAGCTTGTTAGAGTCGTCCCAGTGATTAGTTGCACTTACTCACTCGTAGTTATCGAGCCAGTCCTCCACATCTTCGCCGCGGACACCAGCGAAGATCGGAGGGTCGCGCTGGTGGTTTACGATGTAAAGAGGAGGGGGCTAGCGGCGCAGGACGGGAGCAGAAAGGGCGTCCGCGTACACAGCGGACTGAGGGTCCAAGCGGCGGCCTGAACGGAGCTCTAGTGAGTAGGCGTTGTGAGGAGAGGACCGGGATCGTCAATCCACCTCCACCACGTATGACGACTCGGTTGTAACCAGGTTTATTGGCGATGAACTCGGGAACGAACGGGCACAATGGACCCGAAGATGAGGCGCACGTACAAAGACGATGATGATTGTCAGCTAGAACAGGTGATGATGATTGACTGCTGTCCAGATGAGGATGAAGCGCATAATAGATGCCTACAACATATATATAAAAAAAATAAATCAGCAGAGAAAAGTTCCAAAGAAGCATATTCAAGAAGATTTAAACCAGTGAGCCCTTGCTCTGCAGCCCGCTGTGCTGGCCAACAAAACCATGCGCCGTGCTAGTGCCGGTGATAAAATGGCAAGTTATTCATATGCACCATTTACCACTTGCGGTACACATACCTCGAAATGGCTTAAGCGTATTTTCTATCACCATCACTTTTACATTTTCTTTCCAATTCAAAATTGCCTTTGAGACACGCACAATAAAGTGGCCCCCTTCTGCAACACTCGTGATGTAAAAGAGAAAAAAAAACGTGGGGTACACTTGGCATCAAATGCTATTGCATGGCAGGAAACGCCGAGGAGTCATTCTTCGTGCTACAGCTTATTAAAATAAAAAGAAAAATCAAACAGCATTGGCTTCTGCATTGTGGATATTTGCAGCGCGTTCCATACAAACACGTACCAACTATGACAACTGTTAATTCACGCTTGTCCTGTGTATACCTATGAATTCTCTTCAAGCGTCTTTCTTTCTGTTGCAGCGGTGTGCTGAAAGTATCTAGCTGCTTGTTGTTCTTGGTACGATATTGTAAATTCATGCTGTCGCATTCGTTACTTCACCCTGGTGGCAAAACTGTCACTTTTTTATTTTCTATGGTGGGCAATACGGCTGATCTGAAAACGATACCCCTATGCTTCATTGTCATGAGTGCTCGGACTTAAAAATCCTTAGGCACTCATTCCCAGCAGTGCTTTAGCTGTGTGCCAGAATGATGGGAGTTTCTGATGAATTGGGCAGTTTGGAAGCGGCGACTCAGCGCAGCGTGAAAAAATTTTTGCATGTGAAGCTAATCACCGAGTGTTTCACAGATCAAAGCCAGAGACGCTGTAGGTGTGCAAATTATATCACCTTCAAAATAAACGTGAGCCCGATTTTGAACCAGAATACTAGTGAAAGTTTTAAAGAAAGGTCTACTTCAACGGCATTAGCATTAGTTTTAGCCACTCTACCCTAACCAAGTTGCACCATTGGTCTTTGTCCCGTTTTAGATATTCCTGCAGTCGAATTATTCGAAACTTTAAATACTAGGTATACAGTAGACCCTCATTAAACAGAACCTGAAAGGATCGGGAAAATTTGTTTACTGTTCCGTTTACTGAGAGGTGAAGTGAGTTGCAGCATTCTAGTATGAAACCAATCATATCAGAGCAAGTTGTTCCATTTAAGCAGCATGTCTATTTAACAGAATTTTGTTTACTGAGATTCTACTGTACAAAAGTTGAATCGTATTATTCGAATAAGTATATTTGATTTGTATTAAAAGCTCAAATAATCACACACCCCTAATTATTTCTCAAAAGCGCTGCATTTAAAAAATCACCTTGGTAAAAGTAGCCGCCTTCCCCACTGTTGGGTTCTTCACCGTGAACTGTAGCTGCTGGACAAATGTGGGCACCTTGTCCAGAAACTCAAGCAGTTCTTTCTTGTGCTGTCCCGAGGGAACCTGCCACAGAAGCGTACACAACTTGACCATCAGAGGTTCTTGAAAATGAAAAGTCACCTAATGTCCAAACAAGTAGTGTACCTATCCCAGGCATGCATAGTCCAAGCACAGGACTATATATATATATATATATATATATATATATATATATATATATATATATATATATATATATATATATATATATATAGTGCAAGGAAATCGCCTCACTTGAATCAAAAGTGTGATTTGTACATCATGCATACATAGGTACACCAGTTCATTTTGATCTCAAACAAGGTGTGAAGGAATATACTGCTAAGAATGTGTCAATATCTCGATTTCCTTCAACTGCAAACAAGCTGAAAAAACTACAACAAGCAAATGAAAAGCTTTGCAAGTGATTTAGCAAGAGCCGCATGCTATGACACACTATAAAAGGACATTTCGATATCCCGAATTATGCTTTATGTAGATACAAGTAATATGCTCAGTTTTGTCTTTCACTGAGCAATCATAAGCTTAGCAGTTTATATAATAATAATATTATATTATGAGGCTGACAACTGCCCCTTATAGGTGGCAGTTGTCAGCCTCATCTCTCTCTATTTTCTCTATTTCTTCGTGTTTTCTGTGAACGCAAAGCAAGTAATAATAATAATAATAATAATAATAATAATAATAATAATAATAATAATAATAATAATAATATAATAATAATAATAATAATAATAATAATAACATCAAATGGGGTTTTACATGCCAAAATCATGATTATTATGACCAAAGGCTGGATTTTTAGTCATGGAAAAAGTGCATTTTATGCACTAAAATAGCCAGGCAAAACATTTTAGGCCTTCTACATTATAAACATTTGTACAATAAATTTTAACATAAATGTAAATATTTCAAATGGAGACATGTGCAGCCTGTACTTGCAACACGAAAAAAAAAAAAAAAGTTTTTGTTTACGACAGTACAAAGGCGCCAACAGTTAAACACAGCTGTGCAATTTTCACATGATTCACAGAACACAATTTCTCAATTTATTATGTCCAATGGCATGTCAAGTTTGCGCTGTTGAATAAGCACACCCTTGGGTGTCTCTTTTTTGCATTACTGAGAAGGGCAGAGAAGCAGCACACAGCCAGACCGCTAAAAGCCGACAACGGAGGGGTGCCTTCGAGTGGCCGGGTCAAATTGGGCAGAGCCTATTTCTCCCTTGGTAGTACACACCCTGAAAATTAATTACAAACAAAATAAAAGCTGCCTGCCCTTCACATTTTGCTTTCTTCTTTTGCTCGTCACTATCCTTTACCCTGACGTCTTCACGCAGTTTCGCAGTCACCAACTGCTTGAGCCATGTAAGCGCAGTGGTGCATGCTGGCTGGCACATCCCACTTCACCGCTGCTAGCGGGTTGTTTTTCAGCAATCAGCTGAACTAGAGGGCTAGGTTGAAGCCTATAGCATTCAGAACAATGTTGCTCGGTAATATGAATAACGGTCTTAAAATGCACCCAAAAGCAATACTTCAAGCGTTTGCATAGGCACCGATTTAGGTGTTCATATGAGCACAAAACAGGTGTTTGTATAAGTAAAACCGGTGCCCATATTAGCACAGATTTTGAAAAATAGGCATGTATGCACAAATGTCAGAAAAGGCCCATAGGTACCATAAAAACCCTACGAACACCCTTCCTCTAATTCATACTTGAATATAAAAATACGGTGATAGGAGCACAAAAAAATGAATTAACTTTTGCTTAAAATCCAATGTCTAAATATGAGGCATGCCGTAGTATAGAGCTCCAGAAATTTCATTATCTGGAGTTCCATAACATGCACTAACATGGCACAGTATATGGGCCTCAAGCATGTTGTGTCCATCGCAATGCGACCAACCCAGCCATAACTGATCCTTCGTACAAGTTAACTGAGTTGAGTTAACTCAGTCAAGTTGTGTTTCACTGAACACAGGATGACTACCGCGTACCAATGTTCACTGAATGCTCACTGAATGGCTGAACCACACAATAAGTGACATGCTCGCCGTGTACGTTTACGACGATCACCGTGACTGAGGCATCACTTTGCCCTACATTACTTTTTCTGGGTAGTTTTTGTGGAGAAGTTCTTCGGTGAAAGCAATAGTGGCCCTATTTGTCAGCCTCTGACAGATTTTTATGAAGGGACATCGTTTCTTGTTAGTGTAGGCTTTTGCCAATTTTACTTAAAGGGCACTAAAGGCAAATATTAAGTCAATGCTGATTGATGAAATAGTGGTCCAGAAACCTCATAGTGCTGTTTTTGTGCTAAGGAAGGGCATATTTTGAAATAAAACCACTCTTTAGTGGTTCGCATCGCGTCAGCGCACTTAAAATTACCCGCCCCAAAGTAACGAAAAATCTGTAAACAGGGGTTGTGTTGAGCCGACGTTTCAACAAGCAGGCTTGTCTTCCTTAAGGCTAAAACAGAACAGTTCTGTTCTAGCCTTAAGGAAGACAAATCCGCTTGTCTGCGCGGCCACTGACACTAGTAGAAGCAGAGTGAAATTTGTGGGAGCCACAGCAGCAACAGCCATTGAACAATTTTCTGCCATGGCCTTCGTGATTGCAAGCGTGCTTGGTTCAAGAGGACCCGGCTAGATGGCATGACCTGTCCAGTTTACCCTGGCGAAAATGAAACTTCTGAACCACTTGCGCCGTTCCTTATAGAAACGTCCAGTGATTCTTTTTTCTATAAATCGAACAGAAACGAACAAGGGAAATTTTATTATGCCTCTTGATGCACAGAAAGTTCTTTTTTTTATTGCAGCTAGTTCGATTACTAGTGATTATTTGTAGGTGGTAAATCTGACGTCATCGGGATCATTTTGAGAATGTTCTACTCGTGGTGCATGTCTTCTCGTGCATTTAGTTTAATTTCTCGGTAAGTAGGGCATTGTTGTTGATTATGTTGTCATTTTACACATTGTCATACATTGAGCTTTCACTCTGACATAAATTGTTATTTGCCTTTAGTGTCCCTTTAACTACACGTTCCAGTTGAAATTATGCCAATATGACCTGAACTGGCAATGATGTAAATGAAAGTATGTGCATTATTTAGCCCTAAATTGTCCTGTTTCAGCCCGTAAGTACTCTACATCGTCATCATACTATAACTATCCCACAGCTCTTCATCACCGTCTATAGAAAATTATAGAGAGAGACAAAAAAAAAAGAGAGGGGAGGAACGGCACTGTATTCTTAGTTTGCTACCCTGTACTGGGGATTATGACAGAAAAACAGGGAAAGGAAAACAAGTGATGCACACAAACACATGCGCACACACATACACATACACACACACAACAGCATTAGCTGCACAATAAAAGATGCTAGCAGAGCCCAATCACCTTTGGGGCACCTACAGTGCTTTTATGGCTCAACATGTGGGTGACATCCTAGTCCATGGCTTCAACAAGAAGCAATATAAAACAATGCTTTAAAACGTTAGCAGATATGGCGTGATTGTAAATATTTTTTGCTGCTCCCAAGTAAGATGTTGTGGTAATGGCAGTTTGACATAATGTGCCACCTTTTCAAATGTTATAGGACATTACATGTTGTTCAGTGTGGGTGAATTGCTAAGGCATAGCAACACAGATATGAACTAACCTGGTAGGAAAACTGCCGTACAACCTTGTAGAGCTTGTTGGCTTCTTCTGCAAAAAACTCAGCTTGAGTGAAGAGGTCCTAAAAAAGAGCGAAATGTGACTGGATTACTTACTGAAGGCAAGAGAACATAGATGCCAACTATCTAAAATACCTTATGACATCTGCTTGCTATAGCTACAATATTCTCGCAAAAATCACAAAGAAATGTTTTTCTCTCTCTCCTCTAAATCACAATAACAAATTGAGATTGATTCAAAAGGTATTCATAGCGTAATGAACAGTGCAAACCATAAAGAACTGTGAAATCGCACGCAGCAACAACTGAGTCGCAACTTCATTTAACTGATCAGAGAAGTCAATGCATGCATACAGTGAAGGAGAATCAAACATAAGAAGCTGGCTTTGTAAATATAAAACAAACAAACAAAAGAAAGTAAGTAAACTGTTCATGAAGAACATTTGATGCTAAGGAAATCTTGTAAGAACACAATGTTCTGTTCTTGCCAACATTAAAGGGGCCCTGCAACACTTCTTGAGCACGGTCAGTAAGCACTGCCGATCGGTTGTAGAGGCTCTCGAAAACACGCAAGCAGAATATTAGAGCGCAGCACGGGGCATGGAATGCACGATAAATTATCAGAGTGAGCTAAAAATTGCCTTCTCTTCTCTCGACAAATGACACAAGAAGCTCAAAAATCACTCGTATCAGCCATTGGCTGATTTGAACATGGCGCGCTCAGTCATGACAAGAATCGCCGCGAGAGCCACGAGTTGTCCACACGTGTGTGCACAATCACACTGAAAAATCCATGTATTCGAAGAATAATAAAATTCTCAAGGTCACGAGGTGTGCGGAACATTTTTTTTTTGTCCATGCCATTCCTCCCTGCTTAGCTTCCAGCTCTTTGCCGGGACGAGAAAAGAGAGATTGCGATTGCAGCACGCATTAAATCTTTGCAACTCCGCTCATACTGAACGGATTCTTAAAATTTCTGAGGCGTTGAATTTATGAAGCGATAAGCTCTTTTAGTGAATCCATTTCTTGGTTACTTAAAAAGTATTTCAGGGCCAAATTGCAAAATCTAGAGAAATATTTGCAGTGTTCCGGGTTTTGGCACCAGAACGAAGTGTGGAAAATGAAGAGGAGACCCAGACCTGTATGCCTGGCTACATCAAAGGTAAACAGAAGAACTGCGCGAACCAGCGCCCGTGGCTCTTGCTCGCGTGCACCGCCAATTCCTCCTCCTTTATTTGTAACAGTGTACTGCATTTGCATTGAGCATTTGTGAATATGTGCAAATGACTGTTCAGGAATCTACAGTGAATATGGACTACCACACTACTATACTGCTACACTCACTTGATTTTCTTACTAATAAAGGTAAGTTTAATTTTTAGTTAAATTTGCTTATCAGCTTTTGAACATGGCAGTCTTTGGAACCAGAGACAGCTGCTTGACATCATTTCCAACCTACCATAATGCGTCTACTCCTAGTGAAAGTAAGTACATTTGACATTCATGGACTGTAATGTCACCAGTAAAGCTCTAGAGTTTTGTTTGGTGCCCCACTAAATGCACTAATGCACGTGACCGACTAGTAAATGACGTCGGGAAACATACCTGTGTGGTCTTGAGGTCACCCTCTCCTCGAGTGAACTGGTACATGGAGAAGGCCATCTGAGACATGGCGCGTGCCCGGCCTACGATGTCGTTCTCGGCGGCAGGCCACTTCTCCGTCTCGGCGTCCATCTCCGATGTCAACAGCTTCATCTCGAGGCCGAGCTTGGCGATCTTGGCCTGCTCCTGTGAATTGATGCACTGCGCTAGACTCGACTCGTGCGCCAGCCACTCCTCCCGCTGGGACACACTTTTCTCACAAGGCATAGTAAAACGACATCGTGATTGAGTGTGGGGCGCTTTAGAAGGCCTTCTTCACTGGCTCTTATTAGATGGAGGGGATACCTGCTGTTGCATGCATTATATAAAGTTAGATTTCCTTTTGTCTTTCACTTCTACTTTGTTTAAAACTAAGAAACTGCCACCGGCCACATACAGTCCGTCCAAGAAATTTATGCTTTAATATTTGTACGCCAAACAAGCCACATTGTCATCCCAACAAATGAATGACATTCGCTGACAAAGGTGACTCATGAGATTTGTTCCACTATTGCTTTGTTCCACTCCATTTTCCACTATTTCTAACCTATAGGTGGAGAGTATTGGAGAAGGGGGGTCAGGCCCTCGCCTGCTCCATGGGGAGCACAGACTTAGGCTTGGAATGTTCTTCAAAAGCTTGACTTAGGTCTTGATCCTTTGACAACGAACTATTCATTATCCTTTCTGACAGTCATTTCACAGGAGGCTGCTTGTGCCCGCTTCTTTTTCTTCATTTCAGGCCTTTAAAATTTGTATGTTGGGGCTAGTGCCAAGTCAAACATTCAGAGGAAAATTCCCCTCAAACCGATTTGTATGCAGAGAATGTGCTGTGTTTATAAAGAACTGAAGTGACTGCTTTAGATATGACAACTTAAAAAGTCCTGAACCGTGCAGCGACTGGCTTTCGGAACAAAAAAATGCTACTGAGAACATAACGCGATCCTGACACAGTGAATGCTTTTGCACAGGCTCGCTCACTATTGAAATTTTTTGGTTGTCTACAAATGGCTACCCTTCGACATGCCTGCCTATACAAGTGCCTCTTGCCCCCAAGTTTTTAGTTTTTATGAGTGTATATATATGCAAGTGCACATACAAGCACACAGACACATATATAAAGGGGTCAGATACCCTTTTCTCACCCCCCCCCCCCCCCCTAAAATATTATCGGAGCTATGCCCCTAATACTACATACAGTATTCATAAAATATCACGCGCATGCACAAACTCTGGATAACGTTGGGGAAACATGTATACTTCTTTAGCTTATTCAATCTGACAAACAAATTATTGTGCATGTTAGCACATATTAATGAAAACAGAATAGACTAGCCTTTCAGACCTCATAGATGTAGCCTACTCATCAAATGAAGTTGAAAGAAATTCGAAAGTACGCATGCAACAGCTGACAGTCCAAGTGTGCTAGCTGTCACAAGTACAAAAGAGCCTGAATGAGATTCAAGTAAAGCAAGAATAATCTGAAGTGAATCTGATCCACTGTTATAATATGAAGTAATAATCTGGTCAACTCATATTTAGCACTTAATTAACAAAGCTAATCACATGTTAAGCTATCATCACAGAAATTTTCAAAATGTTTCTTCCTCCTTTAAATTCCTTATTTAGAAACACAGATCCAGTTGAAATTGGAGTATGCAATGCTTGTGTGGAGCCCTACCCACGTAGACTTAAGTACTGATTTTTTTTTCACTGCTAATTACAGGCCACGCCACCAGTATAACTTCTATGAAATAGGACCTTTCCCTTCCATCAATATCGTCACAAAGAAAAGTGTTACTCAATGCGTAGTTCTACAAAGTGTATTATCATCCTGCAGTACATGATCATCAATCTCGCAACCGCTTTATGTATCCCATCGCACTGATTATCGTCACAAACTCGAATTAGCTTTATGTAATATCATGTACTGTTATCGTTCATTTCTACCATGAAACCCTCGCTACTGGAATAGCCTTCTTGCCAACGTTGTGAGCATTAATCATTACGAACAATTCTGTGATTTTGTAGCTAATATTTTACTCAGGCTCTTTGCAACTTACTGGAGGTTTTCATCGCACTTGCATATTTTGTTCTTTTTTTTCCTATTTTCGTGTGTATGTGTGCTTTTACCACTAAAATAAAAGGAAAGGGTATAAAAAAATGAAAACGTAAAATGATACCTCAGTGTCAAGCTTCATGGGCTTTAAGGGCTTGCTTGTTGTGCCATGGCGCTGCAGGGCAAGAGGGAAGAAAAGAAGATGAGAGGAGGAAACAATGAAGAGACACGTCAGTATCACATTGCTATGGGTCATGCAGAGTGTGCACGATGTGCACTGTGAGAGAGTGTGCAAATATTGAGATTGGCCATGTTCACTTAAAATTTTTCCCAAATTTTTTCTTTTAAAACTGAAATTAGCTAAATAGCTGTAGTGCAGCTATACTACAGAGAAAATATTTCACTCATATAGTACATCATTCTTGCATCATGAATATTACCAGAACACACAAAACCATGTTTCATGCATGCATGCCGGGCAAGAAAGTATACAGATAGAAATGTGCCCGTAACTTTAAATGATTATGTATTTCAATGTCTAAAAAATATATTGTTTATTACTCTGTCTCTTTAGCTGCTACTCCATTTTCTTCACTAGTAAAAGCTGAATGCTCTTACTCAAAAAATTTTGAAACATAAAATTTGTGTGTACACTCTTATCAATATTGCACTTTACCAAGTCAGTAAATGAAACAGCTCAAAATAATGAGATGCAACCATCTCATTCACCCACATTACCTGCAGTCATAATTCCCAGAAGCCATAGCTTTCAGAGTGGATAAGGGAGCTGGAACGTGTAGTAACATGCATCAAATGTTAACATTACATAACCCATTAAACACTGCCATCGTTTTTTGTTGAGTAAAGTGTGCCATGTGAAACAAAGAAATATCATCATCATCAGCGGCAGCTGCAGCAGCAGCCTAACGACGCCCAATGCAGAGCAAAGGCCTCTCCCGTGATCTGCCAATCAACCTGATCTTATGCTTTCTGCTGCCATGTTATACCTGCGAACTTTTTTATCTCATCGGCCTACCCAACCTCCTGTATCTCCCTCGTGTGTTTGCGTTATCTGGGAACCCAGTCAGTTACCCTTAATGACCAGTGGTTACCCTGCCTATGCGCTACGTGCCCTGCTCATGTCCATTTCTTCTCGATTTTAACTGTGATATCCTTAACCACGGTTTGTTCCCTGACCTACTGTGCTCTCTTCTTGTCTCTTAAGTTACACCGATCATTTTCATTTCCTTCACTCGATTCCTCGTCCTCAATTTAATCTAAGCCTCCAGGTATCTGCTCACCAGATAAGTACCGGCCAGATGCAGCTGTTATATACTTGTCTCTTTAGGGTTAGTGGTATATTACCATTCATGATTTGAGAATGCTTGCCGAATGTAATCCACTCCGCCCTTATTCTTCTAGTTATTTCTCTCTCATGATTTGGCTCTGCGGTTTATATTTCTACTTAGAATGGGTAGTAATTACTATCCGTCCTAAGTAGAAATATATTCCTTTACAACTTCCAGCTTCTCTCCACCTATCACAAAGTGCTATTTTCTGCTGAGACTGCTGCACATTACTTTATGCACAATAATTTACAGACCTACTTTTCTTCTTTCTGTGTCCAGTTCAGTAATCATGAGCTGTAATCCATCCCCCAAATTAATCATCAAGACAATATGTACAGCGTATCACAGGTTACTGAGATACTCTCCATTAACTCTCATCCCTAACTTTTCCCAATCTGGGGCCCTGAAACCCTTTTGTATACGCACAGTGAATAGCATTGGAGAGATCGTGTCTCCCTGCCATACACCCTTCTTTATTGGGATTCTGTCGCTTTCTTTATGGAGAACTATGGTGGCCGTGGATCCGCTGTAGATTTATTCCAGTATGTTTATTTAGGGTTCTTCGATGCCCTGATTCTGTAGTGCCTGCATCACTGCTGATGCATCAACTGAGTCAAAGGCCTTCTCGTAATCTATAAAAACACTGTATAGGGGTTGGTTGTATTCAGCGCATTTCTCTATTACCTGATTGATAGTATGAATATAGTCTATTGTGAAGTAGCCGGTACGAAATCCTGCTTGGCTCTTTGGCTGATTGAACTCTAATATCATCTTCATTCTATTAGCTATTATTTTTGTAAATATTTTGCAGAGAACGGAGAGTAAGCTGATTGGCCTGTAATTTTTCAAGTCCTTGACGTCTCTTTTTTTATGAGTTAAGATGATCTTAGTGTTCTTCCAAGATTCTAGTATCCTTCCTGTCAAGGGACACTTTGTATACAAGGTGGATAATTTTTCGAACACAATTTCTCAGCCATCTTTTAGCCGGTTCGTTGTTATTTCATCCTCACCAGTGGCTTTGCCTATTTGCATTCCTTCTAGGGCTTTCATTACTTCCCCTGTCGTTACTGGTAGAATGTCAAATTCCTCTGGGCTATTATTGCTTCTTACAATGTTTGTTTTGGCTTCTGTACAGCTCTCTGTAGAACTCCTCTGCCATCTCAACTATCCTATTCATATTAGTTATGACATTGCCTTCCTTGTCCCCTAATGCATACATTCAATTTTTGCCTATGCACACATTTACCTTCTCAGCTTTTAGGCTTTAGCTGCTTTTTACAGCCTGCTCTATTCTCTCCATGTTAAACCTTCTGATGTCGGCTACTTTGTGCCTATTGATTAACTTTGAAAGCTCCACTAGCTCTATCTTGTCAGTTGCATTTGAGGCTTTCTTTGTTTATCGTCTCTTAATGATATTTTTTGTCTCCTGGGATAATTTGCCAGTGTCCTGTCTAGTGACCATATCTCCGACTTCCTCTGCACACTCTTTGACGATACTAGTAGGATTATGGTTCACTGTGTAAGCGCTAACATCGGTTACCTCGTTTAGAGCCGCGAATATATTCTGAAGCGAAGCTCTGGATTCCTGTACTTTCCCTCTCTTTGCTAGCTCATTAAATGGCTTCTTGTGCATCAGTTTATGCCTTTGCATTTTAAAATCTAGGTGAATAGAGAGCTTACCATTTTATGGTCACTGCACCGCATCTTGCCAACTACTTCTACATCCAGTACAATGCCTGAGTGTGCACACAGAATGAAGTCTATTTCATTTTTATTTTCGCCATTAGTACCGGCAGGTGGTTGCCAGTGAAACTGCACACCACACTTTTTTTTTTTAGCTATTCCTTCATTATGCAGTTCAAGTAAATATATGATTGGGAATAGTCTGGCATCAGCATTTAAACTGAATTTGTCATTGCATGCTAGGCTGATATGATGTCTCTAAGTAGAAGTTCTGTTGTACTTTCTTAGCACTGTAGAATACTACCTGACTGCCTATCAGTTCTCAACTTCACATTACTCGCAGCTCGCCTGGTCTTCTCTTAAATGTTTTAAACTCCATATTTGCTTTAAAAAAATAAAAAAAAGAATAGTGTGGCTTCAAACGTCTGATTTTGCGAGCTTAGCCCAGCTTAGCACTCTGCATGGCCCTCCTTCTCACGCGTTTACTCTCCCCTAATTTCGTTCTGTCTCGCTCAATTTTGAAGTATTCGAGGCGCTATATGCAAGCTTAGTGCCCCCATCTTGGGTCTCGTATATTAGGCCATGCTGAGGCGGTATTACACAAGATAAACATAAAATATTGCTTGTATTATTGTTTGATTTAAAAGTCCAACGCTATGTTACCTTGAGCATCGAAAACAATTGTACACTAGCTAAATAAAAATGCGAATTTAAATTATTTTCCTAAAGCATAGCCGCCCACCGGCACCACCTGCGTTCCACAAACGCAGTGCTTTAACTGCTCCTGGAGCCACTTATGAGCTGTACATGTCGCGTGGACTTCTTGTTGTGTGTATTGTTCTGAGAGCCGTTTGCACGATAACATGCGAAGGTAGCCGCCAGGGTCTATCAATTCAAGGTGGCGCTATGTGGTGAGTGATGCAAACATGTTATTACTTTCGTACAAGGTTATTTGCTTTCGCTGCTCTCTAGAGCTAGCAATAATTTCGTCCTTACCTTTTCATCTAATATTCTACATTATTAGGCTAGCCGTAGAGGTAATTACTAGTAACGTACAGTAGGCTCCCAGTAAACGAAACTTGAAGGGACCAAAAAAATCAACATCATCATCATAATCATCATCATCAGCCTGACTACATCCACAGCAGGACAAAGGCCTCTCCCATGTTCCTACAGTCAGCTTGGTCCTGTGCTTGCTGCTGCCAGTTTATACCCGCAATATTCTTAATCTCATGCCCACCTAAATTTCTGTCTCCCCCTAACCCGCTCACCTTTGCCAGGAATCCAGTTAGTTACCCTTAATGACCAGCGGTTATCCTGTCTACGTGCTACTTGCCCAGCCCATGTCCATTTCCTCTTCTTGATTTCAACTATGATACCCTTAATCCCCGTTTGTTCCCTAATCCATTCTGCTCTCTTTTTGTCTCTTAAGGTTACACCTACCATCTTTCTTCCCATTGCACGCTGCGTCGTCCTCAATTTAAGCTGAACCCTCTTTGTAAGCCTCCAGGTTTCTGCTCCATAGCTAAGTACCGGCAAGATACAGCTGTTATATACCTTCCTCTTGAGGGATAGTGGCAATCTACCAGTCATAATTTGAGAGTGCTTGCCGAATGTGCTCCACCCCATTCTTATTCTTCTAGTTACTTCAATCTCGTGATTAGGCTCTTAGGTTATTACCTGCCCTAAGTATGTAGATTTCTTCCAGGATGTTTACATGTGCTTCATCGACGCCATGATTTCGCAGTGTTTGCATGACTGCTGATATTTCTACTGAATCAAATGCCTTCTCATAATCTATGAAGGCTATGTATAGTGGTTGTCTATATTTTGAGCATTTCTCTATTACCTGATTGATAGTATGAATGTGATCGATTGTTGAGTAGAGTGTTCGATTGAATTCTAATGTTTTCTTAACTCTGTTAGCAATTACCTTTGTAAATAGCTTGTATACTACGGAGAGCAAGCTGATCGGCCTGTGATTCTTCAAGTCCTTGTCATCTCTTTTCTTATGTATTAAGATGATAGCACTCTTCCAAGACTCTGATACTCTTCCCATCAGGAGGCACCTCGTAAACAGGGTGGCTAGTTTTTCTAACACAATCTGTCCTCCATCTTTCAGCAGATTTGATGTTATCTGGTCCTTACCAGCAGCTTTACCTCTTTGCATGCTCTCCAAGGCTTTTCTGACTTCATCTATCATTACTGGTGGGGTGTCATCTGGTTTACTGCTAGTTTTTATAGTATTAAGGTCGGGTTGTCCCGGCTACTGTACAGGTCTCTGTAAAACTCCTCCGCTATTTTAACTATCCCATCCATATTGCTGGTTATTTTGCCTTCTTTGTCCCTTAGTGCATATATTCGATTTCTGCCTATCCCAAGTTTCCTCTTCACTGTTTTGACGCTTGCTCCGTTTTTCAGAGTGTGTTCAATTCTCTCCATGTTATACCTTCTTACATTGGATACCTTACGCTTATTAATCAACTTAGAAAGCTCTGCCAGTTCTATTTTTTCTATTGTACTGGAGACTCTCATGCTTTGACGCTTTTTAATGAGGTTCTTTGTCTCCTGGGACAGCTTACCAGTGTCCTGTCTAAGTACCGTACCTCCAACTTCCACTGCACGCTCCGCATTGGTACTCATCAAATTATCATTCATTGTGTCAACGCTAAGGCTGGTTTCCTCTGAGAGCCGAGTACCTGTTCTGAAGTGAGACTCTGAATTCCTCTACTTTCGCTCTCAATGCTAGCTCATTGATTGGCCTCTTGCGTATCAGTTTTTGTAGTTCCTTCTTCAAGTCTAGGCGAATTCGAGACCATACCATTCTATGGTCACTGCATCGTACCTTGCCAACCACTTCCACATCCTGCACGATGCCTGGTTGTGCACTCATTATAAAGTCTATTTCGTTCTTATTTTCGCCATTAAGGCTCCTCCATGTCCACTTGTGGTTTCCTCATTTTCGGTAGAAGGTATTCAAAATCCGTAAATTATTGCGTTCTGCGAATTCTACTAGTGGCTCTCCTCTGGCATTTCTAGTATTGATGCCATAATCTCCCACTGCCTGGTCTCCAGCCTGCTTTTTCCCTACCTTTGCATCAAAGTCTCCTATTAGTATAGCATACTGCATTTTCACCTTACTCATTGCCGATTCCACGTCCTCATAGAAGCTTTCAACTGAAGCGTCATGGCTGGATGTAGGCACGTAAGCCTGTACCACCTTCATCTTGTATCTCTCATTGAGTTTGATTACGATACCTACCACCCTTTCATTAATGCTATAGTATTCCTGTATGTTGCCAGCTATTTTTCTGTGAATAAGGAACCCCACTCCCAGTTCCCTTCTGTCAGCCAAGCCCCGATAGCAAAGTATGTGCCCATTCTGTAGCACCGTATAGGCCTCATTTGTCCTGATAACCTCACTGAGCCCTATTATATCCCATTTAACACCCTCTAGCTCCTCGAATAGTACAGCTAGACTTGCCTCATTAGATAAGGTTCTAGTGTTAAACGTTGCCAAGTTCAGGTTCCAATAAAATATGTTCCACTTAACAGGAGTTCTGTTTACCGAGAAGTGAGCGTGGGTGTTGAATACAAGCCCGAAACCAAGCATTGCAAAGGCAATAGTTGTGTTTAAGCAGTAGTTTCGTTTAACAGTTTTCCATTTTACTGAGAGTCTACTGTATATCCGACTTCCGAATGAAGAACACTGTCTACTACTATCTGTTTGCCAGAGTTCTAATTTTTACAACACCAAAACGTCAAAGTAATGTGATACAGCGTTAAAGGCAGTGCTAGTCTTATTCTTTAGCAGTTAGAAACTTTTTGTGCTTACTTTTTATTAACTCAAACCACTCGTTATGTATACACTAAACGTAGCAATCACAGAGGAGTAGCAATTAGTGAGCGAAACAGGAGTGTGCAACTCGTCATTTGACAGGAAAACGTTAAAGTAGAGATGCTACCTAGAGATGCTAAAGTAGAGATGCTAACAAAATTTTAAAGAATTAAAAGTCAGCATTGTGGGTGACCTTCTGACAGCTGGTTGTGGCGACCAAGCCGTGCCAGCCCAACGGTCGCTGGCTAGCATCTCTCGGCACCCGAAATGCAAGATTGACTATGCCATCAAATGCACAAGCTTGTTTGCATTCTGCTGTACTCCCAATGGTCACGCATTCTGCTGTACTCCCAATGGTCACTTACCCCGGGCCTTGGCAGCGACATGTAGACAGACCGCGCGCCGTCAGGGCCCTGCGCAGGCTTCCGGCACTGCTGGCTAGCCTCTCGAGATATCGAGGCTACGTCGTTCACTAGCGACTGCCAAACCTCCATGAACACTTCCACGTTCTCCTTGGCAATCTTGCTCACCGGGTGCGTGCTCAGGGTCTGACAGGCACTCACCACCTGTGTCGATTGCAGGGCATGTTCAGCTCGCCTGCAGGCAGTAGCCACTTCGTGCGTACTATAGCTGTTACATCGAGTGCCCGTACAACAAAAGACGTTACATGAAAGCTCTCTTACTTGTTGTGCCCAGGCTTCAAAATTGCATGCACCTTGACCACAAGTAATATTATGGCAGCTTTGCACAAGTGGTGCCAAGCCTTTAGGAAAAGTGCAGCTGGGTGTCATTTCTTAATTGTTTCTCTTTATTTTTTTTCCTTCTGTTTCTTGTATCTCTGTTGTGTATCGGTTTCTTAGTATTTCTCTCGTTCTTTCTTTATTCATTTCTTTTTTCCACTTCCCTTTCAGTCTCTGCTTCTTTCTTTCCTGCCCTCTGCTTTTTCTATCTATTTTTCATGTCTGTTTCTTTTCATGTATTTCTTCCTCTTTCAATATGCTTCTCTGTCTTTCTATCATTTTTTGTTTCCTTTATTTCTAGTATTTTATCTTCCTCTTTATTTCTTTCTCTCTCTATCTTTTGAATTGTTATCTTTTGTGGTCTCAATCCCTTTATTTATCTCTATTTCTCCCTTCCTTCCAGTCACTTTCTTTCTTTTTTCTTTTCTCACGTGTTCGTTTGACACTCGCACCTGCTGCACACAGTAGTGGGGCTTGCCTAATTCCTGTGAAGCAAAACCACCCAAGTGGTTGTGCACTTCACTGTAAAAAGAATAAAGAGAGTGCATGCCGGTTCATGATGATGACAGTTCTTTAAGAGCGAGCACGAATTGCCGACAGTTTAAGCAGCTTCGCTGTTGCATACGGCAATCGTAAAACACTCGCATACATGCATAAAGTTCAGCGCTGAAAGGCAGAAGAGCAGACGGTTGTTCAGGTCGCCCACTCTGCAAATAACAATACAGGAATGGCATTCCTGAGCAGTTGTTTAATGCAGAGAAACCTTCGCGAGTATGAAGTAAAGTGCCTGTGGACTCATTGTACAAACTGGTGGTGTATTTTCTTATTTATACGCATTGAAGTGCAAATGAATTCATGGTTGTAATGGCCAAAGATCTGCACTCACTTGGGAGCCATAGACCTTGAGACAGGCATCCGTATTTTTGGCAGTCACCTGGAGGGCCTCCGTGCTTGCCACATGATAGAGAAGCCGACACACCTGTCGAAAAATGTGTACCAGAGGAGTGTAGCATGAAAGATTGACTCGGGTAGTGGCGAAATCGCTAAGAAATCACTTTCTTATTAAATGTGCTAGTCAGGTTTTTCCACACTCTCTTTTTCTGGCAGAAGCACGCTTATAACCTGTCCCTACTTGTGTGTGAATACTGGTGCATATAGTTACTTTCAGATATTCCAAAGTTCGGTATTTTTCGCTACTCATTCAGCGCAGGTTTACGGTCGTCCTCATGGACTCAACATAACCGAGTTGTGATGCTGGATACGAGCAGTGGTAGTGGATTGCCAGTGATTACAGAAAACGTACACGAGCAGCATATCTCACATATGGGCTGCTTTGTAGCGATTGCCTGCCAGATAATAGCACAATTACTACAATGTGTGTAGCTAGCATTCGGTGAATATCCAGAGGGGTGTTCAAGATCACAGGTACTAGAGGGCACACATTCACAGTACCCTTCTTATATCGATCTCTTTGAGCGCCACTGATCTTTCACTGGAAGGTCGTGTGTGTAGCCGACAAATACTGGACGGGACAACCATGTAAGGACACTCGAAGTGCAGAGTTCTGATCAGCAACGATAAACGTGCACCTGTAGTTCCCCTTTAGGAAGCAGGATAGGCACTTACCTCCTGGACGTGTTCAGCATGCTCGGCGAATTTGTCCGCATACTCCTCGAGCATTGTGTGGTCTCCGGCGAGCGAGGCATTCTTCAGCCTGTTGAGCAGCTCACCTTCGTCCATCGTTTTGAACAGCTCATCCGCGTGGTCAAGTGCTGTATCCCGAAGCTGTGAGACGGCAAAAAAAATTAGGAGTAGTTCGAGAGAACAGAGCATACTCCGGGAAGCGTACCTGTTGCTTGAGGTCTGCTGTAGCCCTTAGCGTCTGCTCGATGGCATTTTCAAGGTCCTCGTTGGGAGACGTACAACCTGCCTGATCCTGCAAGTGTGAGAGAGGATGTGTGACACACCATTAAGGAACACCAGAAAACGAAAAGGTGCGCAGCTGCGAGACATGCAGGCGTGGCGTAATACCAGGCTGACGCCGATCCTGAGGAGCTGGTTGAGCTCGAGCTTGGCCCTGTCGCAAAGCAGGAGAATTTTCTCGCGGTGCTCATGCGACGTGTAGGCCGAGTCGGTGAAGTCTTGCGTGCGCTCCACCACCGCATCTAAGGCACTCGACAACCGCTCACGGCAGCTGGGCCCCACCAGCGTCATGCGCATTGTCTCCACCAGGTCCTGCATCACATTGGTCGTTTATTCTCTAGACACATTCTCCTGCTCGCGGACTCATGCTTTTGTGACAGAAGATGCACCACCATGCCACCAATTCAATGAGACCTAGATAGACCATCAAAATACGAAGATAGCCCGGAAAGTTTTTAAGCTTCTAAATGTCTTAGTTCACAATTTAAAAAAAGGGCTAACGAAATCGAGCAGCATGCAGTATTGTCGCTGCCATGTATACTTTTACCTGTGACAAGCTTGAAGCTATGCATGACAGAAATTGTCAGCCAACTGCAGCTAATAGAACATCTGCCATTTTAGTAATTTGAGGAAGCTTATTACATCAGAGCTTTTCTAAAACAGGTTAGAAAATAGCAATTAATAGGTATAAGATGGCTAGCACACAGAACTACACACTTCTTTGCCCAGGCATTGCACAGACTGCAGAGTGGGCAAGCAGAGATACATTGTCGCAGTGCCCATCACCTCGAACATCTTGACGGCGTTGTGGACGGTGGCACACCGGTCAAACTCGTCGAGGCGCCAGGAGCCCCTGCGGGCACCTTTGCGGCGGTACTCGGACGAAGAGGAGGCGGCGCAGGCAAGCTCCGGTATTACACCGTCCTTGACCACGAAGTGCACCAGGTCCATGGCGCGGCGCATTTGCAGGAACACCGTGTCGCGGTTCTCCCGCGCCGTCTCGCACTCCGGGTGCCTCAGGCAGGCCTGCAGCGAACAATACACAATCGAAGGCATGCGAAGGGTTCCCCTTTAAAGGGAGAGGGGGTATTGCGGTGCCTCCCCCTCCCTTATTAAGTCAATGTACGCATGGGACAGCCCTTGCACCCTCCCCTCATAGGTGACGACTAGGGGGGGGGGGGGGCAGCTGCCCCGTTGACCATCCCGTGCGTACGCCTATGCACTCACTCACTGGCCCTTCTCTGCACAAGTTGTCTGGAACGACATGAACGCCTACGAGATTGTCTAGCATGGAAAGCAATAGTCCGGCCAGACGAGCTTTCCCAATTGTCTTGGCCTTCAATGTACATATCTGACTGAAAAAAACGGCAAAACAGAACCGGTGAACCACAAGGGCGCTTGCAGTGTCTGGAGGAGAAGGACATAGAGCACTTAGAACAGTGTAATGCCTTATACTATTATTTTGTGGTGTACAGACAGTACGGATCATCACTTGCCACAGCCGATAACATTTCCCTTGACACGATGACTGAATGATATCAGTGACGTAAATTTAGGAAAATCACAAGGGGGGACACACTTCTTCCATTAAGGCCTCTTTTGTTTTCACAAATATGGGTTTTATTTTTATAATATAAATATTAATGCTACACTTCAAAATGAAATTCAAAAAGCGAGCATGCATGAGCCTCAACACTAGGTCAAGGAGGGATAACGTACAGACCTGAGTAGCCAATAGTAGAAAAGTATATTTGTGTAGAGAAGGTGGGCTCTAGCACACTGCCATATATTATGATATGGTCATACCATCAAATGAAAATTTCCTCCATTTTTGTTATAACTGGGCATAGGTAAACTTCTCCTTTAGTTTTATATCTGTTCCCTATACGAGTCAGAAATAGCCCCCATGATAATTTGCCTGAAAAGCATATGCTCCTCGGTAATTTCTTTAATGTAACGCATAGTCCAGCAATTGGATTCACATTTCATTGGCGATGGCATTCATCATACCGTCGTCATAAATAACTAATGCCAAATGATCGGAAATTATTTCTTTACTTGCATTTTAAAGCCAAGAAATATGAACATTTAGAGAACATCAGAAATAAATGAACCCAGGATATTTAAGAAAGCTCGTGCTATACCGGACCTTTTGAAACCGAAATCAGCGTTCACTTTTGTGCTCCGTTTGCTTTCTGGAAGTGCTTCAAAGTTCAGGGCTGGTTCTACGGAGAGTGCATTATAGTAAAGTGAAAGCCTTACATGCCTCATCAAACTTGAAAATGAGACGTCAGCGTCAGCTACGAATGATGCAAAAAATCATCATCACTATAATAAGTTGCGATATAATAAGACAGCGAAACGTCCTATCGCCAACATTTGTGACGTCATCATGACGTAACGTTGACGTAATCGATGTGAGCCGATCCTGGAGGCCACGCGAAACCAGGTGAAGGGCTGAAAGCTTGCAGTTGATCCTGGAGACAGAAAGCTTTCGCAGATAAGCGGAGAGTATCAATATATCAGCTGAGAAAAAAATGAAGTTGGCTCTTAACTTGAAGTCTTCATAGGGGAATGAGTGGGGAACCCTGCAAGTTTTTGGCTGTCATGCAATTTAACTGTCAAGGAATGATGTTCGAAAGCAAGATCTCAAAGGAGAACACTCGCAAGCGGTGTCCCCTAGCCTGAATTCAAAAAGAATCAGACTTCCCCCCTCCATTTATTTATGCCACCAGGTGGTTTATTTCACCAATGCATGCAGCATCTCAGAAGAGTAGAGTACTGTAGAACATTCAATGTATGGTCTGCATGCACTCCGTTGAATTGGTTGATTGGTTGTTCCATAACATGGCGCAATCCAGTGCGAGCAAGTGGCCATAAAACAGGCGGACGCTTGTTTTATAACTGAAAATATTTTATGTACTAAATGGGTTTAGAAATTGATGGCTTACGAAATTGCTCATTAGTATAATCAAGAAGAAAAAGCATAATCACAACCAACCAATATGGTTGAAACATACGCTCAATTCAGATAACCTTCAAGGGGCCCTGAAACACTTTTTTGAGTAACCATGAAACTAATTCACAGGAAGAACTTATTGCCTCACAAGTTCAACGACACAAAATTTGCAATAATCCGTCCAGTACGAGCAGAGTTACAAAGATTTGTCACACGCTGCAATCGCATTCTCTTTTCTCTCTCGTCCCGACGAAAGCATTGGAAGCTAAGGAAGGAGGGATGGGAGGGGCAAACAAAAACGTCACGCGCGCCTCGTGACCTTGAGCACTTCATTTTTTTTTCTTCGAATACGCGGTTTTTCAGTGCAATCTCCGTAACGACCGAAGGCGCCATGTTCAAATCAGCCATTCTACGAGTGATTTTTGAGCGTCTTCCGTGATTTGTCGAGGAAAGAGAATGCAATTTTTAGTTGACTTTGATAATTTACTGTGAATTCCAGGCCACGTGCTGCATTATAACATTTGGTTCCCGTGTTCTCAGAAGCCTCTACTAGCTTATAAGTGTGGCAGCTCGGGCAAGTTGGTATGACATGACTATAGTTATAGCGCGAGAACAGAACGACGACACAGAGACTCTTGTCTCTGTGTCGTCGTTCTGTTCTCGCACTATAACTATCGTCATCCTCTACTAACTGATCAGCAGCGTTTTCTGACCATGCTCAAAAAGTGTTGCAGGGCTCCTTTAACATTCAATTCGCTTTGTGTCACGTATAAAATCATATACGGCACCGCAAACGTCCCTGTTTCGAAGAGCCAGTACAGTAGCGCCAAAGGAAAGAACCACTGCAAGTGATAAGTTTAAGCCAATCCTTCGGGCGGGTTCGTCGAAAATTCTCTTTTTTTTACTAGTAAACGATTTTCATGTTTTAAAAAAATGACGCAGATATTCACTCTCCATTGCAATAGAGGCATATAAAGGTGGCGGCATCCGACCAAATCTGTGAAGGTAAAAGTTCGGTGGTGTAACTCGGCGTCATAGTCTGGTAATTGATATTCCTGTTTTTTCTAGTGGTGCACTATCGATTTTTACAAGGATAATTAAGAGGAAGGAACTCGGATGCTGACACAGGAGATTTAGCGGAATTATATGGCGTGGCAAGTTTTTCGAATCACGCCGCGCACACAACTGCTAACGTCGGCAATATTGATAATAACGCCCGGGGTTTCACGTCCCAAAATCACGATATCATTATGAGGGACACCGCAATGGAGGGCTCCGGAAGTTTTGACCGTCAGGCGTTCTTTAACGTACGTTCACTGACGTCCTATGTTACCGGGGAATTCAATTGACACTAAAAGAACTAGGGGTGGGGTTTCTTATACACAAAAATATCGCTGATAACACCGAGGAATACTATAGCATTAGGGTGGCAAGTATCGTAAATAAGTTTAGAAAAAAGGTACAAGATGAAGCTAGGTGGCACAGGCCTATGCGCCTACATCGAGCCATGATAAACAATTGATTGAACGCTTCTACGAAGACGTAGAGTAGTGACTTCAATGCCAAAGTAGGCAAGAAACAGTGTGTAGACCATGCAGTGGGGGAATATGGCATCGACTGTTGAAATTCCAGAGTGGAGTTATTAGTAAAGTTTGCGGAATGTAATAATTTACGGTTCTTCAATACTTTCATCGGAAAACGGGCTAACCGTAAGTGGACGTGGCGAAGTCCTAATGGCGAAACTAAAAATGAAATGGACTTCATTCTGTGTGCACACCAAGTCGTTTAGATCTTTGAGCTTCAACAAAGGCTTACCAAGCTACAATTATTGTTATATAGTCCGCACATGAACTCCTTACACCATCACCTTCCAGTTTTCACTGCATATCTGCGCCGACTTCGATGCTTTCGGCGATCGTTGCAAACGGAGCGACGAGTCTTTCGGCAGCGTCGACAGAGGTGCGCGCACAGCGTTTCTGTAGCGCCTTGGTAGCACCAACTACTTGATGGCGCCTTCTTCCCACACATCTTAGGGGCACGCACGGTTTGCCAGTACGCATACGAGCGTCAACTTTGTTCTCGCCTTCGCCGCGACGTCTGCATCAGCTGGGCCTTGACCCGACGCACGAACCCTACACAGCTATTGCAGCATCGTCGTGGGCACCGCCATGTTTGCTGACGAAATCACGCACGAACCAATGAGCGCGTAGCTTCCGAGAGTCTCGTAAGGGCACCTGGTGCCGTGCATTGTGACGTGTGGGGGGGTGTATTTGCACACGCACCATCCTTCAGAGCCGGGCGACTCTACTGCTTCCGTCGCTGTAGCAACGCTGTCCTTTTTTGACCTCCGCAGTTCGAAGCTCCACATTACAGTGACAGCTCATCCTCCGGAATTTCTAATTACGGCTCTGGTCGCGTGCCACGAGTCGACTTGTCCCATTTCGTGCGTGAACGTGGCACGTATACATGCGCACCATTGGAGGTCTCGTGCATGTGCGCCGCATTACAGCACCCGGCACGTGCCTTCTTACTTATGACAAGCCTTTATCCAGCATCCCTTCACTGAACTTTTCACACAGGTCAAATGGAGAAGTATAGCCAAGCATCACGAAGGAAACCACGTCGCCATAATTTTCGTCGCCTATGATGAAAAAAGCTCGACGAAGTATGTACATACAGAGGCGATAGTAGCGTTCCCTCCTCGATGTGTCATAATCCGGCCAGCTAGGCCACTCAATCCAAGAAATTTCTATTCGCGACACATGAAAAGCGACTTTGGTGCGCCAAGAACAACACGAAAGATACACGACGACGAAAAAAATTAGGACGATCACGCGTATTATTTGCGGTAAGGCTTTTCTATTTGTTTATATTTGTGCATATAGGTTTCTATTGTAATTTGTAATTGTAGAAGTTACCCTAGCTTTAGGATTTATATAAAGTTATAAAACCATCCGATTCACGGCCATTCCACCACAGCGACAGCGTTTACACGACCAATTCCATAGCTGCATTTTCAATAAAGACACGCCGCGCACACAAGTAGAATGAGACAAGCCGAAAGGGGAAAAAAAACAGCGATGGTTAACACATGGTGGCGTACCTTTGAGGCGGTGAGCAGCAGCATCGTAGAGCGCTCGAGGATCATCCTCGCTGAAGCCATCTGGGCTCTCCTCTTCTCGTCTTTCATGTCCTGCAGCCGAATAAAGCGTGTAAACTAAGCGCACGGCGTTGAAAAGAAATGAAAGTGGATGTGCTTTCTGCCATCGCTTCAGCTTAATGCAACGCCAGGCGCAATGCCTAACATCAGCGTACGGCACCTCTGGTCACGTCGAGTCTCGCCGACTTGGCCAATCGGCGCGCACTGAAAGCGCCGAGGGCAACGGGCAGAGAACGCTGCACGGCAGCCTACTTTGCGATCGAGCCAACAGCCACGAGCATTACCGAAAGCGCCAGATTGACGACCAACAGGAAATGAAGGTGCTGTGGCCTTTTGTTTCTGTAGAACTTTGCCCAGCGTCGCGTAAGTTGACTGCTATTAGCGAAACCGGAGAGGCCGAGTGATTGCTTTCGAAGGAAATTACAGCTGACGAAGGGATCTAGGTAATTTAAAAAGTTATCGCAACAGTGATGTAGCAATACACTGCGACAAGGGCGAGCTGGTAATCTAGACAGCCTTGGCTTTGTGTTTTTTCCAGGTAGCACGCAGAACAGCAAAAGCTTCAGATGTGGCCTACATGAGACGCGGTTCTAAAATTTACGTTACAAGACGGGAAGCACATCAATGATAAGAAGTCAAGTGCTGTGCAAAAAAAAAAATGTACGGCCTTTATCACTGCTGTCATAAATCATGAACGCTGCACGAAACAGTGTTTTGAAAAAAGTGGGCGGAATACTCACGTTCTGTCTATCTCCAGTGAGATGAGCCAGCTCAACCATTTCGGTGCCGAACTGGCTGAATGCCTTCACAAACTCCGTGAAGTTAGCGACATTCTCAAGGCGATTCAAGCTTATAGATACCTGCGCACAAGTGCAATACGAGATGATCAGAAAGTTCATGCAGGCACAGAGAAAATCAAGCAGCGGTTCGCTCAACAACTACGCATAGTCTGTAACCGTAAATGTATACTCATCAGTGACACCAAATTCAGCGCGGATAACGCAAAACTCAAACACTCAGAAGTGTGCGAGTTGAAAATTATGCCTTTGACAAAAATGTACGAATAACTCGTGATTTATACCTTCCTTAGATGGATATGTCCTGTTGGTTTTTATTGGGTCGTGTCAAACAAAGAAACGAGCCCTATATCAATCCCCCCCCCCCCCTTCTTTTCTATTTTTGTCGTTACAGAGAGGTTGGATGTCATCGGCATAGGCGTTTATCTAGCAGTGGAAGTAAAATGAAAACTTGGAAGACACTTTTTTGGCTGGGAGTTGCTTTCAAGAAAGCTTGCACCACACTAATCGGAATGACTGACAGTGTGGCGCCGACGAAAATATCGAACACCTGCTGTGCCACAGTCCTCGATTTCCCTCAGAGAGACAAGTTTTTGCCAACGCATTGCGGCGACTGGATGATCGGCTTCTTTCTGTGCAGGTGCTATTACCGCACCATCCACATCCTTCGACAGCCCACAAAGCAGTGAAAGCCCTCTTGTGTTTCTTGAGGACGTGTGAACCCCTCTGACTTGCGGTGGAGTTCTACAAACTGCAATGAAATTACTGTCTCTATCTCCCTTTTTTCTTTTCCTTCTCTTCCCTCTTTGTCATCTTTTTTGTCCCCTTCCTTAATCCCCAGTGTATGGTAGCCAACCGGAAGTCTTTCTGGGTTAACCTCCCTGCCTTCTCCCTTTTGTTGCTTCCTTCCTTTCCTTTTTTTCGGATGACACTTGAGCTTCGCCTTCAAGAAAGAACGCGATAGCGTAATCAAGACCCTTGCGCATTGCCCTTTCAACTGCCCGCCTATATCTTCGGCTTTGAGTGCATGCGTCAACCGTCAGTGCGCGTTGGCCGTTTCAAACTATACGAACGACTAATGTAATTACAGTTGTTCAGTGGCCACTCCACCATAATTACTTCTTTTGCGAATCAGCGAAGCGCTCACTACGCATCTGTAAGACAACAAGCAAACTTACAGAGCTGCACATTTTGTTGATGCTTCTGCAGCTAATAATTATTGAATGTGTCTGACCGCTTTGTTATGAGAGGACCTTTAAAACACCCTGCTCGATGCACAATTCATATGCTATGATGCCTAGTGCGATTCTACGCTTCTGCCGCGCAGTATTATGTGCGTTAAGCAAACTCCTCCCACAGCATGACTTTCGTGTAGGGCTTTTCTCCGACGAAGTTTCGAGCAATAGCATGGCTCTGTGGTAAAACACCTGCTTTGCACGCAGACAACTCAAACTGAAGATTTTTATTATTTTATTTTATCGACATCTCTCTCGAATTTTACGTCTGGACAAAATGATGATTTTCCGCTCACAACCAACGACGCCGACAGCGACACCGGAATTCCTGCGAAACGAACTCTCCAACTCGATAGCGTCAGAATATGCTGCTGACGATGATAATGATGCGGACGTCTACCTATGACGTATATGCAGACGCTCATCGCGTCCGGTAGTCGGGAGAGCGCGCAGCAAGTGTGTTGAAGCAACCAGAATGCGCTCGTGCGCAGGTTCCGCACGTAATCTCCTTGCACCCGAGTCTGCCTCACGACGTCACAAGGCAGGGCGAGACGACAGACAATGCACGTTAGTGCTTCACCAAAGCAGCCGGCAAAACAAGCAGGCTGCTCAAACTCTCTGCGAGTCCGATAATAGACGCCTGAAGATGCCAGCCGAACCAGCAAGTATGGTTCACGGTGCCTTCGTGAGCGTGCCACCTCCGATGAAGGCACCAGGGAACACCTCAACCTGTACATACTGCCATGGCCTCCCCACGAGAGTGTCACGAAGGCGCTGCTGTATGCAACGTAGTATAAGCACCGTCAGTAGAAGGTGGAACCATCACTCACCCTGTCTTTGGCGCTGAGAAGCTGCTTGACCACGACGGTGTCTGCTAGGAGGAGCACACGGGTGACGGAGGCCAGCAGGGCGCGCGCGGCCCTGGCCAGAGCGCCCCGGTCTTCGGAGGCCTCGTCCATCCGCACGTCGCACAGCTGCTCGATGCTGGCGCCGGCGGCGCGCGCGCTGCGGCACGCGTCGTACATGTCGAGCTTGATCTCGACGTTGTCGTCAGCCAGGGCCTCGCCGACCGACACGAACCGCTCCACGGCCAGGTTCACCGCCTGGCCGACGCGCGCACGAACCGCCTGCTCGCTGCGCAGCGCCCGGTCCTTGGCGCTCACCAGCGTGCTGATCTGCGTCGCACATCACACAACCGGTCAGTGTCTCGGAAAAGGCACGGTATACGTTTGAATGATGAAGATGAACATTGCATTTCTGGTCGGACAGGATGCATCCGTCTAACGGGCGGCAGAGGACAGCGGATTGCGTGAACCACATTTTCTCCGCCTAATTACTCGGTGCCGTCCAATACACGCTACGTAAACCATGCGAACAACTTGGTTGCACACACAAAGCAGTGAACGGAACAGTACATAAGCGTTGATGAATTAGTACCTAATTATCGCTTTTAGAGGAGCACCCGACCCCGTTTACAACAACACATTTGTGGCTGAATAGCCTGACATACTTACAGCACCCCTTAATATCCCCCGTCTTGTAAAGTTACAGCACTTTGTATAACAGCTGAAACAATAGCCTGCAACGTACAGAAGTATAAACGGCAACGCCATCACTATAGCAGGGACAACTGTTCATTTGCTCGAGCTTCGACAAACAACACCGAATCAATTTTCCCGGACAATACTGAGTCATACGATATACGTAACAACTTTCTGAGGCCTAGCTGACGTTAATGCGGCACTCCGGTAACCTAAAGAATTGTTCTGAAAGTCGCTTAGCGGACCGTTATGACCAACGTGTTTAGAAACGTTGGTTAGGATTATAACAAGCGGGCCATGCTTGGTAATGCCAACTTTTACTTTCTCTTGGGCAGCAAACCACAAGCTTCAAATCTGTCTAACCGTTCAAAGGTTTTTTGCCTCGCTTGTATTACTCTGTGCTCGAAAGGAGGCCTTGCAACATGAGTTATGCCTGTTAATCAAGGAATTCGTCATTTGAGAGTTAAGCTTGGCATTCGAACAAGTTCTCGTTCTGACGGGCGGGTAGATTACTTAATTGTGTGATCTAATTCGCTCGGTAGAACATTCTGCACAGGGGACTTTCTTTCACGCTGCACAACACAGGCAGCCACGTATATGATGACAAAAATATGTTTATGATGCATATGTACAGATGGTGACGAAATGTACAATTTCGCAAAATATCAGTGCAGAAAGTAAGTATTCGTGCTCACTATTTGAATATGCTAATAATGTAAGTATTTCGGTTGTATATTTCTTTCAGTTAAAAATAAATGAATATTTGCGGAACGCCGCGTTTACAGAAGCATAGACGAACGAAAATCAAGCGGAAAGGCAATACGTCACAGGTGAAGACGCAATTAACGGGCGGTCCAGCATGGGCGTAGCCAAGTGAGGGAGTCTCAAACCCCCCCCCTACCGCCCCGAAAATTTTTCAAGTTTGGTTACACAAACATACAAACGCACGCATCAACATACATAACGTATGGTTAAATCCCTCCCTCCCCCCCGAAAAAAGTTTCTGGGTATACGCCCCTGCTAGCCAGTTCGGTATGACGACATGTTCTAACTTTACCAACCACGGGAAAACGCTGTTCGCGATTTCTTTCCAAACTATACGCGACAGTACGTATGAGAGGGGCGGCACTTGCGTATATGCAAAGTAAGCGTCACGTGTCGCGTAACGACGGTTTTATACAAGGCCTACAGTTGAGAAAGAAAAAAGCGATACGTCGACGGACGGCTTCTGTACTGGAAACGCAATTTCACTCGGCAAACTGCGGCGCGTTGAGTGATGGCCGTCCCCGCCCAGGAGCAGACACACACCGCCCGCGCTGCGAGGTCCTGCCGTATACGCACGAAAAGACCAAAAAGAAGAAGAAAAAAAAGGGGGGGTGGAGGAATCGATACCGAACACGGTCGTACGCGAGAAACTCAATAACACCGGCTGCAGCAGTGACGGAAATCAAATAGGCGCGCCCCGTTCCCGGTAAGGCCTTGCCCGATTTCGGGTGATTACGGCCCGGGAGTCCTCCTCCGTGCGCTGCCGCACGATGACCAACGCGCACTTGGTCATCAGCATGCAGTGCAGCACTGCCGGAATGCCATGGTCGCCGAGCCCGTATAGTACTTTTGCGGCAGGTCACGGTGTCCGCACCCCCGCCTCCTGTTCGCCGTATCGTTCGGTTCTTCGGGGATCCACGCTATACGCGGGCCTGCCGACCAGATCGGGATACAATGTTCCGGCTCGGCGACTCGGACCTGTTCTGCATATGTTGATTGCTCGGCTCCGTGCCTAACTCGCTTCGTATACGTGCTGAATAAGCGCCCATCGCGAACGAATAATCGGAACACTGCTATATGTACGATAGGCATCCGGATGTCTCGTTCCTCTTGTATAATAGCTACACGGCACGCAAATTTTCGCTTTGTTAGCTAGGGCCTTAATCAGCAACACTACACGGCAATGTTTTTGCTTAACGGCTGCAGAACAACTCATGTATGGCACAGTGCGCCACGATGAGTGAACACGCTCAAACGGCGACGCTCAGGTGCAATAACAGATTTCTTTACGCCAACAAACAGCGATAACAGCGTTTGGTTTGTGGCAAATGCTGAAGTTACTGATGATTCGGGAACAGATACACAATGTACAGAGGCATGGCACGATAACGCGTGAAATTACAGGACGATATTAAACACACCGAACGTGCAATAGTGATAGACAGATACATGCGGTGGAAAAGAATGAATAGCAATATTGAAGAAGCTACGCAAGCAGAACGCGCGTCTTGGTGGGCAGCTCCCCGAGATTTGTTTCGCCTGTTGTGGGCGCTTATCTGAGGTACGACTTGTGGGGCTACGTCATAGGAACATGACGAGCAAACAGCCATCTGGAATGGAGCGATCTGCTTCGAAGCGAACTGAGAGAGAGAGAGAGATGCCTGCTGTTCCAAGACCTCCTTCACAGACGCAGTCGTCGTCGATTCAGTCAAGAAGCAAACCTGAATGCGCCGACCTCAGACAAGCCGCTAGATGTCGTGCGAAAACTAAAATCAAGATGGCCCGCTCTCGCACTGCAGGAGGCACAAAATGCGGCACTAAAGAAACGGAGGGAAATGAAGCTTTGAGCAAGGTCAATGCATACGCAGACAGTGTCTCGCTCCTTTTTCACTGGAAACATGAACTGCCTTCAATCAGTCTTGCTTTCCTCCTTTCATCGTCTATTTTTTCGCACGTTACTTCTTTCGAGAAAACGCACTTTCGCAGAGTCTTTTAATCATGTCTTTTTTTAGTCAAAACAGTTGTTGACTGTTCGAAATGTACGAGTTTCAAGGAACCATTGTGTAGCAAAGCACGCAGTAATGGAGGCGGAAATGTTGTAGGCCCGTGTGCTCAGATTTGGGTGCACGTTAAAGAACCCCAGGTGGTCGAAATTTCCGGAGCCCTCCACTACGGCGTCTCTCATAATCATATGGTGGCTTTGGGACGTTAAACCCCACATATCAATCAATCAAAGCAAAGCACGCAGTACGCACGTTTCGTTTTCGAACACCAGCATTTCGTGAAGCTGTTATTTCTAACTCAGTCTATGTGTGTTTGCTAGCCAGCTTCTTTTCCGCGAATAAAACGAAGCTGGGCTGCATCGAAGCTGCATGCAATCAGTCTTATCTTAGTAACGTAGCTTTCTGGGAAATTCGGTATATTAAGAATAAACCAGCGCAAAACCACACGAAGACCTCAAAGGCGAATAATCTTATCTCTAAGTCTATATCTTATCTATCTATATGCCTATCTAATTAATCTTATCTTAGCACAGGCGACCAAAGAGGAACTGCCACAATGAAAACAGTCGAACACGTCAACATACCAAATCAATATTGTCTTATCAACATGTCTCTTATCTATCTATATGCCTATCTAATTAATCTTATTTTAGCATAGGCGACCAAAGAGGAATTGCCACAATGAAAACAGTCGAACACGTCAACATACCGAATGAATATTGTCTTATCAACATGTCGTGTTTATTGTAGCTTATTGCTTGGCCTCACTTTGGCCTGTAGCTGAGCAACGAACGACTTGTTTACGTCAGTAAAGGCTGCACTGCAAAGTTAAGGAAGGAAAAAAACTGGACTACGTACTCATTATCAGCGTCCTCTCGCGTAGCCTCACGGTACCACATTAATTATTAAATGTAAAACGCTTTATCGCGATACACATAGATGACATACAGTACGTATACCTGTTATGAGTACATTACACCAGTGAGCCCGATTCTTCTGTTTTTTCTCCCTTCAGCATCGCACCCGCGCTGCGGTTAACAAACCCAGACGGCGACCCGACGCACGTGCTATCTCTATCCCAAGCCAACGCGCATGCTATCTCTGATTGATATGATTGATATGTGGGACTTAACGCCCCAAAGCCACCATATGATTATAAGAGACACCGTAGTGGAAGGCTCCGGAAATTTCGACCATCTGGGTTTTTTTAACGCGCACCTAAATCTGAGCACACGGGCCTACAGCATTTCCGCCTTCATCGGAAATGCAGCCACCGCAGCCGGGATCCGATCCCGCGACCTGCGGGTCAGCAGCCGAGTACCTTAGCTACTCGACCACCGCGGCGGGGCACGCGTACTATCTCCGTCGGCTATTGAAGCTGGCGCACGAAGTTACGCCGGCGCCAAAAATGATTTCTTTGCATACAAAAGGCAGGAATCTGCGCAACTCCCAATTTCCCAGCAGAGAGACGCGCAAACGTAGTCACAACAACAACAACAACAACAACAACAACAACAACAACAACAACAACAACAACAACAACAACAACAACGATAATAATAATAATAATAATAATAATAATAATAATAATAATAATAATAATAATAATAATAATAATAATAATAATAATAATAATAATAAAGAGTGCGAGCCAGTGCAGGTGAATATGAAAACGAAGGTACGATGGGCGGGACGGATACGAGCCCCGAAAAACCGCGTGGTGGCCGAGTTTCCCCCGAACGAGGTCATGACCGCGTAACCTTTCTCGGGGAGCGTGTTCCCTCGCCTCGCTCGCTCCCTTTCTTCCTTGGCGGCGGCGTGCGGATTCCCGGGGAGATAAAGGGGAGGCTGTAAACACGCTATCGGCTCGGAAACCTGCGGCGTCGTTACACACCATAGAAGCACCCCCCGTCGGTGACGATGAGCACGGCCTCTTGGCACAAGTGTGCGCCCAGTTTCGGATTGCGCTTTTTTTTTTATTTTGTCGCTGCGCGCCCGCTATTGTGCGAACAAAATTTCTCGCTGCAGCACTATGATAGCGAGTGCTTTCATTTTGCTGCGCACATCACGTTGGCAGCAACGAGACGAGCTCGCACACCGAGGCACACAATCTTCAGATTGCATACTGAGCAACGAAGCTTGCTTTATGGTTGAACCCTGTTCTTTCACTGCTCCACTGCTACTCAGTTACTTTTTTTTTTTTGAGCACGCTCTCTTTGTGCTTTCTCGCATGACGCGCTAAAGAAGGACAGAAGTAGTGCCCCTCAAAGTACAACGACATTCGAAAACACTATACAAGCTATACATAAGACCTTTTGCTCCCCACCTTGCCCAGGGAATACGCAATAACCTCCGGAAAATTGCAAACCAACCACTGCGGTCACGGACTACTGCACCCAACCTCACGCATTCAGAAATCATATACGTCTGCAAGTTCTGTGATACCCCAGACGCTATGGCACGAAAACAAAAGCCCTCATAGACAAGAAACGTACAGGAGGCAAGAAGGTGACAACACAAGCATAACGAATTAACAACTCACCCAACAATCCATCGTCCTAAGCCGGAGACATCTATGTCACATTGCATGGGAATGCGCAGAAAGACAGGCCACAGTAGCCACCCAACCGATAACCGAATGGGAGACGCTATCATTCAGCCTCAGACCGAAATGAACAAGGCAGCCTGATCGAGCGGGCAGGCCCGTGTACTCAGATTTGGGTGCACGTTAAAGAAACCCAGGTGGTCAAAATTTCCGGAGCCCTCCACTACGGCGTCTCTCATAATCATATGGTGGTTTTGGGACGTTAAACCCCACAAATTTAATGATCGAGCGGGCACGGGAATTGGCTATGACCTGCAGGCAGCCTTCTTATTCCAAGGAATAAGGAGGCTGCTTACCTATAGGGCTGCAAAAACGCTTTGCCAAAGCAAACGTCCCTCTTTCTTTCCTTCTTTCTTTCTTTCTTTCTTTCTTTCTTTCTTTCTTTCTTTCTTTCTTTCTTTCTTTCTTTCTTTCTTTCTTTCTTTCTTTCTTTCTTTCTTTCTTCAAGTTGCGGGCTGAAAGAAACGGGGGTAGTGAATACGCCGGCATCACGTACAGCGCGCATCACAACGTGGGGCAGATACGTCACTTGCAAAAGCCTGCTACATACAATCGTGGACCATACTTCTGCGAGAAGACGTAACGTGCCGCGGTAGGAATACACATCACCTCGACGCTTGTGTAGTCACTGCCCCTATACAGTCCTGTCCGTGAGGCTTTCTACGCTTTACTCGGTGTTATACACTATACACCTGGGATCGTTCCAGCATTGACCAACAGCCGATGCCACCTGATGACGTCACGTAATGATGTCCTCATGATTACTAAGTCGTGACGTAGTCAGAAACTGCTAATATATGCGGCGTCACGATTACTTCACATGACGACGTCAATGCTTGACAGTCTATGATGACGTCACAGCATGATGTCCTCGGTGACGTAGGTCGTGTGGGAATTTGCAACACCACTTTCGCCTTCCGTGTTTCGCTCCAGGGGTTACACAACGAGACATTTGCGGTTTCCTCCTCAATAAAACGAAAGTTTATGATCAGTATACGGCCGAGTTTGAACTTGGTCGTACTACAACGCGGTTAAACTGTGGCCGCGCCGCTATCGAAGACTAGAAGAGAAGTTGGAAGAAGAGATACGCCGTAATAACGAGGCGCGCGCGCGTTGACGCGTTCGGTGGCTCCCGACTCCATCAGCCCCGCGACCTTTGCGAACATCGTGCGCGGGAAACGAGGGCCCGATCGCAAGCGAGTTGACTGATAGAAAGAAAAAAATATCGCGCAGAAATAATACGGAGAGCGGGCATTTTCCTGTCAAGGAGGAGAAGGAAGTACGTGCCTTTTACACTAAGTAAACGCGTGAAGCGACCATTAAAAAACGCAGGAGGGAAGAGGATACAGCAGAAAATGAGACAGATAGTCGTCGGCGCGGATGAGCCAAAGTTCGACAGATTGAGGCCAGTCCCGAGCCAGGCGAAGAAAGGAAGCGCGAAAGCGTGCGGGGCATTCAATTTAGAGAAGAGGGGCATGGGGGGGGGGGGGGGAAAAAAAAACAGAGCGGTTCGGCCACGTGACGTCAACCAACGTACCAGATAGAAAGCAGGAATTTAGGTGGATCGCACAAAACGACGGGGGTGCCGCGAACGGAGAGAAAATATTCGGCCCAGATAAGAGAATAAAGAAACGGTAGGTAGCCGAGTGTGTTCGTTATCGTGTCCAGCAGCGGAGAAAGAGCACGCGAAGGTAAGCGAGGACACGGGGACATTTCACTAGCTGTGCGTCAGCCCCCCCCCCTCGCCACATTAGACACACTTTCGGCCTTGTCCTCGGGCGCCCCCTCCTGCTCCAGGAATCGATGCCGTCGCTACGATCGATTCATTGTTCCGGGCCGATGAGGGGCTACCGGGAACGGCGGAGGAGGGGACTCGTCAAGTTTCCATTGTTTCGGCGCAGGACGCGCAAAGTGTCGGACGTCGTTCGCGCGACCCGGCGTCACCAGCGCCGGGCCGCGTTTACGCGGGAGACTTCCCTTATTTTTATTTCGCTCTCTTTTCCCTTCAGCCTTGACACTTTATTGCCATCGCGCGAGTTTCCTACACCGTCTGTTTGTTTCTCTTCTTGGCCGAGGTTGCAGCCGCCGGGTGCATCGCATCTCCGGCGTTTTCTTCTTGTCCTGAACTGGCTAACCTCCTTGTCCTTCCTCATTTATTCCTCCTCCTCTTCTTGTCCTGTCCGGTCGCTGCTCTCCAATCAGAAAGCACAGAAGCGCGCGGCAGCAGCGGTGTGCCACCGTCGAGGCAGAGATAGCCTCCTCTTGTTTCCCGTTCCCGCAAAACCGACAAAGAAGCCGTGGTCTGGCTTCACCGCTCTGCCTTTCTTCCTGTTCTGCAGCGCTCCGGTTCCAGCGGCTCTTGAAAGTTTAATGCCCGAGTGGCCTTTTCTGCTTCACCCCGCGGCTTTCTCGCAGTGCGACTTGCTGCTTCCCAGTTTAGCGGCCAATGCGGGGTGCGTTGCGCTACGTGTTGCGCACGTTGTGCGCAATGAATCTTTCACGACGCAGCGGCCACGGGGCCAGATTACCGCTACACGGGTCCGCACGACATCGGAAGGCCGCCGAGACTGCGTTGACAGCAACATGCCCGGCAGAGAATGCGGCGTACTGTATATAGGCAACGGCAGGGCACCATATTAGCGAAACTCGCATCGGAAGCGCGACAGGTCATGAATTATGGAAGGTCGTTCGCCTCTGAAGCGTTGAACTTAAAGTAATTCAAAACCTTTGCATTCAAATAATGCTCACGATTGCGGTGTCGCGCCATCCCGCAACGATTAACGTAGCTAAGTACAAGCTAAACACGCACGCGACGCGAGCAGTGTGCGGGGTGTTTTTCGTCCTTGGTGTGACAGAGTTGCGCACGCTCTCCGAATAGCAAAACTCTTTCCAAATGCACTAATTCGCCTTTTTTTATTGCGTTTCTATGTTATGGAAAACGAACAATCGGTTGGATCATTGGATAAATCTAGAAGCTAAATCAGCTAAATTTAGCCTTTCGGTGAGACTTCGGTGATATTTCATGTCCCGTCTGCTGAAGTTATTGTATATGAATAAACGTACTTCGCTGTTTCTTTCAATACATACATACATACATACATACATACATACATACATACATACATACATACATACATACATACATACATACATACATACATACATACATACATACATACATACATACATACATACATACATACATACAGAACGCCATCACCTCCGCGCCAACTATAAGGCTACAGCAGATTACAGGCAATAATGCTTCCACGAGTCCTTCGACGCTCTAATGCCATTTGCAGATGCTGTTGGCCACGCCTGCGCAACGTTGCAGCGATCAGCGCGATATTGTACATGACAAAGTGCGTTAGGCTAGAAGATTTTTTTTTTTTTGCCAATGTCTATCGAAACTTTGTTGCTAGTAACCCTCCTCGCATTTGCAAACTGAGCAATCGTAAAGTCGCTCAAGCCCGCAGAGAAATGCTGTTTGCTGATAATAAATATGCTTTTTTTTTACTATACAGGACTGAAAAAACGAAGAGAAACCTGTACTTTAGCATGGCGACTGACTGTGGTGCGATAATGTAACGCAGTTCCAACCTATGAAATACGGCCCGGTAGTATACAACACCTATAATGTCGAACAAGATGTCAACGTTATACACCAATCATGAATCACCAGCTGGCGTACACTTTTATTATACGTAAACTTCCGGGCAATTTTTCATACAAAGCACTTCTAACCGGACTCATTTGAAACGAGCGGACGTCGGCGCTAAGGCCGAGTTCATGCCTCTGAGCCGTGCAAATCGACGCTATATCGTGCGCGTACTCGGGGCTTCGCTGGCGAATGGCGCGGTGCTACTACGGCGGACTTGCGTCGAGTGCTTTGCCGACGGCCCGCTAATCCGGCTCTAGTAGAGTCGCGCACGCGCGTGCCCTCTAGCGCGGCTCGTGTGTCACTATACTGCTTAGAGTTATCCAAAGTGGATTTACTTTGCCCTTTCTGCTACGCCATTGTCGACATCGCCTGTTCTCTCGTCATCAGCTCTAACTTCACATAACTCACAGTTAGGCATGTTGTTGTTCTGTTTCAGCATCTATCACAGCGCAAAACAAGGAAAGGATTAAAATCGACGGAGACAGACGTGCAATGCAATCGCGGCTGCGCAGACTTATCTTCCATATATGTGGCGCTCTGAAAAAAAACTTAAAAGAAAACAAATAAAAACAAAACATATACGTGGTCAAATTTTAACATATGCTGTTGCGCAGGCTTTTACAAAAAGGGACAAACGAGTAAAAATTTGCAACTGGGTTTCTTTATAGTTAAAAACAGCGCAATGCAACTACATACAACTAAGGACCATAGGTCGATCAACTCGCTTATGATTCCATCAACTCAGACTTTTTCACACTCAGATCAAGCCTTACGTCTGAGTCTGAGCGAACCCGCACGAGTAATTTTTTTGGTGAGCTTCAATCCGAGTGAGTCCTGTTGTAGAAAATTTTCGTGAGTGTGACTCCGAGTGAGTCCGGCCCAGGAAAAATTTGGTGGGTCCAAAGCGGAAAATATATTTGTGAGTGAGTCCGAGTGAGCTCCACAAATTTTACCAACCTATGCTAAAGACGCACGACAATAAGCACTAACTGTCAAATGCATTGATTTTTATGAACATATTTTAAAACATCTATTAACAGAATTAGCATGGGAGGATACAAAATTAGCATGAGAGGACAAGATGATTTGACGGATATGACGCACTGGTCATGAGATGAATAATGCCACAATGCCGTCGCGTACGTCGTCAAACACTTCCCGTCAGACAGTGCACATACCCACGGGCGGGTATGTGCCGCTGGCATGCTGGTACGTGCCACATGTGATTGACAGTATCTACCTTGGAACGACGAGAACACACATGGGCAATTTTGACGCGCCAGCGTTAAGAAATACCAGACATCGCCAGCGTCGACCCGACGAATGCAAAGAATAAATGTCAGGGTCCCAGCTGGAATCAAACCCAAGCATTCCGCGTGGCAGCCAAGCATTCTTACCACAGAGCTACACCAGGTCTCGGAACTACTTTTCAAATAGCCGCTAATCTCCGTGAAACGTCAATAGTTGTTGCAGTGCTTCCTACCCAATTTTATAAACATTACATATGTACTCCTTTAATACAGCCGCCGCGTCGGTCTAGCGTGCAATTGTGGTTAGCTTCCATGCGCTGAAGTTCATTTATGTAGAAATGTTCAAGGCCAGCATCCTCGCAAGCACCAGTGCTTCATATCAGCTTCTGGTGTTGTTAATACGCATGTTCCAGTTGGCATCATTGCGCAAATGCAAACAACTGGTTATATAAACATCTGCGACTCTTCAACATATGTCTGTGCGTGCAACATTTGCACATATGTTTAGCGTCATTTCATGACGTGTCGCTCAATGAAAATATTGCAACACGGTCACCTTCCCTTCGCATGCTTCACATAACGTCGACTCCCAGGTACGTGGAATCTGCCGATTTTTTTCAGTATTTCGTTTTTTAGGCGTTTCAGTTTTATGTTTTTCGGCATTCTGACATTCGACCTTTTTTATAATTCGGCCTCTCAATTTTCGGCATTTTGATAGAGATCTCCTTGCGTCGGCCTGGGTGGTGTTTTAATTTCATGTCGCATAGCAATGGTTTGAGTTGCAGGTGAGTTGCAACCCCTTTTTCAGGATAGGGGACCATGCTTCTACGTTATAATGCCCCGCCGCGGTGGTCTAGTCGCTAAGGTACTCAGCTGCAGACCCGCAGGTCGCGGGTTCGAATCCCGGCTGCGGCGGCTGCATTTCCGATGGAGGCGGAAATGTTGTAGGCCCGCGTGCTCAGATTTGGGCGCACGTTAAAAAACCCCAGGTGGTCGAAATTTCCGGAGCCCTCCACTACGGCGTCTCTCATAATCATATGGTGGTTTTAGGACGTTAAACCCCACAAATCAATCAATCTACGTTATAAGCCTCGTACCACTTGCCCGGTAAAGGTATGCTAGAAAGGCGCAGGAGTTGATAGCTCCTCCGTCTCCTGCCACGTGGTGGCGTCCGATGCAAAACGTGCCCGGAATTTTTTTTTCTCTTTTTTTTTCGTTCCACATCACGAGTGGGTACAGAAACGGGCCACATTTTGCGTGCGCGTCTCACGGGCAGTTTTCAACTGAAAGAAAATGCAGGAGCGTTGGGTCATAGAAATCACGCTCGAGCTACTACGAGATCTGCGTACCACCAGCGGTAAATGATGTATGTAAATAAATGACCGTTGTTACACCGGCACATGCATGGTGCATGGCCGAGCTGTATAACGCAGCACGCTACAGAGCGAGGGATCGCTGGTTATAATCACCGGTCGGGTGCTTCAAAATTTGTTAGTTTTGTTTTTCATTCTTTACGTGTTTTATGTATACATACATATACACATTTGAAACATGACTGCAATAGCGAAAATCCACCAAACATCCATATAATTGCTATGTTGATTTATGTACATTAAAGTAAGATATACTAATTATATTGTAATTAAATATCCCGCTATAACGCATAGTAATTGCTGCTCTGTTTTTGCATAAATATAATTAACTGTGAGGCTACAAATATACTGACAATTCGCTTTTAGTTATTTCGATCTTTAGCGAAGGAAAATGATACCTTTGGCGTCATTAGGTTTAGGTACACTTGTTCGTAAACCCTGACGAATCCCGGTACACCGGTCGAAACAAATGGAAAATAAAATTAAGACAACCCCTAAGTTGTGTGTTTTTCCTATTCCAAGAACGTTAGGCCCATTGAAAAAGCTCCTTGACAACATATATATATATATATATATATATATATATATATATATATATATATATATATATATATATATATATATATATATATATATATATATATGTGTGTGTGTGTGAGAGAGAGAGAGAGCTTTCTTTGGTGCTTTTTCAAGAGAACACGTAAGATTTGGGAATTCACTATGCCGTTTGAAGCTAAAAAAAGAAGTTTGGAAGAATCCACAGCACCATGCCTACAGCTACCGCAAATACAAGCGATAAGTCTTTCCGAATAAGAAACGGTACAGCTTAGCCAACTTTACAAATCACATTTAATTCTTAGAACGCGTGTCCAGAGTGGGACCATTTCGCGGGATAGGTGGCGCACACTCGTCGAAATTCGTCATCATGAATGTTCATCCGCGTCTACGACCACGTCTTCATTGGCCGCGCTCGGTGATCCCAACGGTCTCGAACTAAGATTCATGAACGAACGCGCACGAGACTTCGGCGACACGACACCAAGGACGCACAGCATTTTCATGAGTCTGCGCACGTCGCTGACGGAGAAGCCGTTGGCTTTCGGCACTCAACGAAAAAAAAATGGTATTTCGTCCGCGATAAAACGGACGTCGTCGAAATGCGCGACAGCAAGCAGGTCGCGTCCAGTCCTTGTTGAACATTTGGCGAGTACGGACGCCAACGCCAAAAAGAAAGTAAAATAAGAGTACGCCCTCAAGAAATTGCGACAAAACAGTTATAACGAACAATAAGATGTTGCAGAAGACGACAAACCAGCCCAGGATCCCCGAATCTCCTCGTCGTTCGGAAGACTACGGCGACAACACGGCTTCCAAGCCTCTCCGCAATTCTGGCTTCCCCACAATACTTCTAAGTTTGACAGGCAAAGCACGCTTTACAGGCTTCCGCTCGTGCAGACGGTGAACGAGGCGCCTTCTCAAAGGCTTCGCCTCTTCAAGGCCCAGCTGAGTCGAAAAGATTCTCTCGTAATAACAAGGCTGCAAAACAATTCTCTGGACTTGTAGAGGGGGGACGTTGTTATTCGCTTTCGTGCGTTTTACTGCTCTGGCGCAGTACCGGGACCTCAACGTGTACCTGCCCTCGCTCACTTCCTCTTGTCGCCGCATCAGCGAGGGAACGATACGCGGCAAAACAGAGCAACGCTGACGAAACGAGACTATAGGATTTTAGTTTCTGCCAGCCCAGTGAAAAATATGAGACGCGGCGTACTTTCCTGACACCCTATTTGTTTTGTACATTTGGCACCAAGCACCTACTTGCAGAGTGTCTTACAGTGTGCTTGCACCTTTTATGAACTTGTTCGGCATCTCAGCCCTTCAATAACACCCGTGAGGGCAATGTAAACATCTGTGTAAATAAATGTGGCGTACACGCAAAGGCGAACTACGTTTCTTATAAATCTGTCGCATATGAAGCAAATACTCACAGAAGGGACATACATGCAGTGACCCTAGTCTGTCTTTGATTAGCACGTGTCACTTTGTTTTTCCGTGAATGGCTTGTTGTCAGCAAAACGTAAAACACAGCTCACCCGCAATGTAAGCAAGCCAGCTAACAAGAAATAAAACATTGCCTTGCTAGTGCACGTGCTAGTTCCACGGGTTAGGCACAGTGTCTCAATGGTCACCCATAGCTATTGCTCAAGAATACATTGAAAAGGACGTCGTTATAGTTAGCAGGGTTCACTTTACAAGTCAATTTCAACGGTAACCTACATAAATACATTATGATGGAACGGCAGCGCACTCAGTTTTGTTATGTGTACACCCCATATTTACGCTAGCGCCTTCAATACCTCTGACATGAATAACATCTACATACGAAAGTCTCAGGTACAATGAGAATATTCGAAATGGTTGCAATCGCCACGATTTTCTTCTCAATCTCCTGAACAGTCTCTCTGTCATCCATACCTGTATACAAGTTTCTAAGTGTCTTATCCAGCACTTCCCACATAAGCAATTTCTGAAAGCGTTTGTGCGTTACAGAAAACAGTACCAAAGAAAAAAATTATGGGCTCGCGATGAAACACAGATGCAAACCACTATTTACAGTAAAGTATCTAGATAAACAACTCAAATAATGAATTCGGGTCGAGGACGTCTGAAATTCACTCTTCCTTCCATTTTAAATTCATATCTACATAGTGGTATTGATCTCTCCAGTTCGCCAAACAGTGATTTGCGCGCTCTGTACGTTAACATGTAGAATCCGTTTTTTTTTTTTCATTTTCAGCCATATTTGTGTATATAATGTGAATATCATCTACACAATATTGTATAATCTCTTTTAGTTTCTTTTTTGTATTTGTCGATTACTGTTTGTTGCAATTACACTGTGCTATTACTGTTGTTTCATAAGCCTTGCTGTGAAGCCAAGCAAAAGGGTGTCGTGGCTTTGTCAAGCTGTTCCTGACAGCTTTTTCTGCGCCTCCACTGTCTGTACCTCTACAAGGCAGACATTAAGAATCTGCATTTGAAAAAGTATATGCTGATAAAGGCTTGGTGTTAAGTATCTATTTAGAAAGATAGTCTTTAGAAGGACACTATGTTACAATGACAGAATAGATCACCCCCCGTGAAAAGCAAACGAGACACCAAGCCTTTGTCGCACATCATAAAATGTAGTAGCAAACTTGGAGTATTTCTCATGAATCTCTTCAAGAGTATACGTCGCAAATCAATCTTGGTCTATTACACCTGTCAAAGCATAACACATATACGCAGGATATGCACGTTTCGCATGCCCACAGCGTTTTGTTCACGTGTGACTTTGGTGTCTCGGCTTTTAATTTCCTCACTGAATCGAAGCGCTGTCATTGTCCACCAGGCAAACCTCACCTATTCGTGTCGGATCGTAAAGTGAACTCCAACGCAAGAAAGTCGAAAGGAGTTTTGCACATCACTTACATAAGGTGAAGTAATCAATTACCCATGGGAGGTTGCTAAAAAGAAAAAAAAGAAAAAGAAATCATACACAACATAATTTTTCTCTCACAGCCAACGACGCCGACGCCGGAACTTCTGCGAAATGAGCTCTTCAACGCTGTCGTGTTAAAACAGTCAATCACCTGGGTCGCATTCTTGCATACCGCATGCCCGTGGTACACGAGTATGTGCGTCACGTGTCCGGGGGAAAGGATTTGAAGACGTACGCGACAACTTTTTCACGTTATTCGTGCCATGATTATACAGTCACATTCGTCAAAGCCTCTTAGCCTGTCATGCAAATTTTGGTGTGCATTGAGTTCAGGAGGTGATCACGAGAGTATTCAGACGTAGGCTAGGCAGTTCGATGGATGCATCAATATAAACGCTCAAAGGGCCTTTGTTTCGCTAAAGAAAAATGCTTCGTATTTAAAACTTCATTCTAGGTGGCACTTACACAATGTATTCAAACGCTATACCATTCGTTGAATATCCGACTCATTGTAGCCTATACGTTCATTTCTTTAACAAGCTTTGTAATCCAATTACAGTGATTGCTGCACAGCTGGGAGGATATGCAATGCATCACACCCTACTTCAATATCTAGCATCCACTTGCAATGCCGTTACACATTCTGTCAAAACAACTGAAAGCATTCCTTTCATGTCACTGCCTTAATATATACTAGCCTGTTGCAATTTCACGAAGTACTGAGCCCGAACGCATATAAACGGGACGCTCAGAAGAGAGAAGTCATGGAGTTCACGTGTGTCCATCTGGCGAACACCTGCCATCGTGTGGCCATTTTTAGGGGCGAAGCTCCTTATAGCGGCACCCGTTCGTACCCCGTAGTATGTAACAAGTATAACATTTTGACCTCCAAGGCGGTGCCGGTGAGGGACTTATTCTGTGCGTTGTTGAACAATAAAAAATAGTGCTCAATGTACATGTCAATGGCTGCTAATGGGGAATGAGAGACAGGAGCATTCGGCTTTTAGTTAACGCGCAGGCTGCGATCACCATTAGCAGCCATTGGCATGTACATTGAGCACTATCTGACAAGAAAGGGTTGCTACGTTATACTCGCTGGGTGTAACCTCCTTAGCTTTAGAAAGGTTTAGCGAGCGTTGAGCCGCAGTGCCATGAATACAATGAACTTGTATATACCATGAATGAACTCGAGGTGGTTAAAAATGGGAAGTAGATACGAAGCGCAAGCCGTAAGAAAGTAAACGCCGAATTCTCCGCCTCTCATTTCCCATTAGCAGCCATTGGCATGTACATTGAGCACTATCTGACTGAAAAAGTTTGTTACGTCATATTCGCAGGGCGTAACCTCCTTGGTTTTCGAAAGGTTTAGCGAGCGTTCGGCCGCACTGCCATGAATACAGTGAACTGGTATATACCATGAACTCGAGGTGGTTAAAGGTGGGAAGTGGACCCGAAGCGCAAGCCGTAAGAAAGTGTGCGTGTGCCACCTCTCGTTTAGTCCTTGGAATGTCCACTGGATGGCGGTGAATCTATATGGGGAATATATGATGAAAAGATGCGAGATGATGGTACTTGGAGTGTTGAATAGATGGACGAACGGACACATAGACAGATGCATGGATGGATGCATGACGAACGCAGGGACGGATGCACAAACAGACGCATGCACGGACGGACTGATGGACGCATAGACGGTAACACTGACGGACGCATGGACGGACGGAAGCAAGAACGAATGGACGGACGAATTCTTCGCCCCACTCTCCATCATTCACTCCGTGGATAGGCTGGCATTTTTATTTCCAAAGAAACAACAACGAATCAGGCATGGTGCATCGAAAGAGCATATAGGCTTAAAAAAATCTTGTTAACACTGTATACATTCAACTGCATTAACCGAAACTATTTTTTCTGCAATACTGACTATTTCCCAGAGATCGGTTGACCTGTCAAGTATGGGTTTGTCTAGCGGCGCAACACGTCAACATAAAGACAGCGATTTGTTCTAGAATCCCCGACTCGGCTTTCTTTATGTTGTCCAATAAATCTCACGTGAGATAACTAAATGGCGAACGAGTACATTTTGGATGTTCTCTAGCCGCACACAAGCACTTCCGCGCGTTGAATGCTTTGCTTTGGGCATACGAATTCCGCCTGGAAAAGGTTCGCAGCCCGTCTTGTCTGCCAGCCTGTGTAGGTATCGATGCGATGTCACTGTATGTATACGTACTTTGGAGGCACGCCATTCTTTTGCATAAAAATGTGGGACGACACCGAAGGCAGTGCAGTAACGTGAGGACTTATAGGCTGGTCGGCATATCGTATAGTGAGGGGAACTATAGGCACAATGACGGATAAGAACGCGGACGAATAACCGCTGTCGCTTTCGAAGCCCAACACGTACTCGACGATAAGAACCAGGCAAAAGGAAATAGGCACAGATGAGAAAAGAGCGTGCCACTTCTCTCCTCCGGTTGGTTTGCAATCCTCAAGCATACGTGTTGGACTTCAGTGCCAAGCGTTTGTCAAACGTTTGAAATAGTAAAGTGTGATACCGGGCCGGGAGAGAAGCACCCTCTGTGGTCACTATTGCATATGAAACCGATGAAGAAGAGAAGCATCGCTATTGCGTTGCACTGCTGAGCTCGAGGGTTCGGTCCTGACAGCGGCGGACGCATTTCCATGGCGGCGATATGAAAGAACACTAATAAACGTGGATACCTAAATGAAACCCGGCAGTGTAAAAGAAAAGGGTATATAAAAGTTGTTCTAGCGTGGTAGTTATAACAGCATTATAGTACTGTAATGGATGACAGGGATTCGGTGCCACGATTATTCACACATTCGCTAGTTCTGGAGGAACATGTAACAAAAAAACTCGAGGTGCGTCAATTGCACGAGATCGGGTCGCAGTGAGCGCGAAATCACGGCATTGCGAAATTTACAAAGCATAAATAAATTAGGGGACCCCAAAGCTTTCCATTTAGGAGTTGAAAGCGATAGCGATATCCTCTTTTTAGTGCGTACTTCAAACACTTAGTGCATGAAACCTTTTCGAACTTGCTATGCGCCCACTACGTGGCCTTAAGAGCATAGGCGCAGCAGCGTGTGTGCAGTGGGTGACCGGCTTTAAACCACGAAGTCATTATGATAATCACATTTTCTGACGCCCGCTGGCAATGGGCGCTTGTACCACGCATTATTAGTGCGATATTTCATGTTGCATTGTGAAGCATGCATACAGGACGCCGTGTGTTTGTGAAGCGTAGAAGCTACTTTCACTTTGTTTTTAAGCAGAGGAAGTTCTTTTCACTGTGTTCACAAGCAGACGCGTGGTCTTCTGGTAGAACAACCGCTTGTCACGCAAACGACCCGGGTTCGACCCCCACTCGGACCCAAACGACCCTGGTTCGGTACCCACTCTGACCCAGGATTTTTTTGTCATCTGCTTTATTTGCATCGTTCTCGATTTTTCGGTCCCGCATAAGATGATGTGTTTTCGCTCACAACCAACGACGCCGACGCCGGAATTTTTGCGAAACGAGCTTTTTAACGCTATAGCGTTAAAAACGTCCCTCTTTTTTATCCCAATGTCTATTTCACTGAGCTTGACCCGTGATAACACGTTCAATGGAGCCCCTCATTGTATTTGTAACCTTGGCAGTAAAGCAACAAATGTCAATTAAGAACGTCAAGACTCTCTTCTTAATAAAGTGATAAGAATACCGAGAACAGCAGCAAAAATATCGGAGTAGTAGAAGCGGCCATAGGCAAGGTGACCACAGCCGGCGGAAGCACGAGTCGACGGAGTGAACAGGTCCACCGGCGCTCGGTATCGGGGGCAAGGTCGCGCGCTCGAGTAGCGTGCGACAGTGGGTTAGGGGAGCGCCGCAGGCGGCGGGGCACACAACGGCGCACAGCAACCAGGGGGTTTCCAGTGAGGTGGGCGACCCCTGGGACCCACGGGGTCCACGACCGGGAAGAGGGGGGTAGCGACGGGGTCGCGTACTCACTCGACGCGGCGTGTAGCGCCTCCGGCCCGGTGGCTGCTCGAACGTAACTCCGGGCAGCGGCGATTCACAGTCGGCGAAGTTGACGCTGGGCGAGCGCAGGCAGCGTTGAGTCATGGCGACGCCGCTGACCAGCGCGGACTCGGAGCGACGGATCCGACGCCGGGGCCCCGGTGGCCACGCATGGTCTCGCCGCAGACCCGTAGTCGCGCCCCCGGGGACGCTGTTGGCCCTTCGGCACCCGAGGCAGCCGTGGTCCAGGCCTGGCGGCCACCCGCTTCACCGTTCGCGCCGGAGTAGTCGGCCCGCCAGCGCAAGGAAAACGGCGGGAGAGAAAAAGGAGCAGCGGGAGGAGCCCCGCCGTAAGCGAGGGTGCCGACAGCCTCCAGCAGAGCTCCAAATATGGCCACCGCCGGTCACGTGGAGACCGACGCGTAGCTCGGGGTGCAACAGAATGGCCGCTCAGGTGGCGCGCAAAACCAGTCACGGTGTCCGCCGGTACGCGTCGCGTGGATCGGGAGAACCGGGAAGGACGTGGGGACGGCCGCGATCCAGTGCGCATGCGCGGCGGGAAACGCGCGAGCCGGGTTTGGCGTCCACGGAGGAGGTGCGGCCGCGGTCGTACAGGTGGCGGTAGTGAGCGGCCCTCTCATTAACGAGGGTGGAAAAAAGGGGACGGATACGGGAAAGTTGCGGCGGCGGCCGACCCCGGTCGGAGCGCCGTGTTTCCCCACGACAAATAGCGCACCTGTCAGGAGCACGCACGCTCGGTGGGACGGCAGAAGGGAAGCCCACAAACGACTTCGTTACGCCGGTGACCTCGAACGGGGGAGTTTCAATCAACGCAGAGCTTCAATTGCTGCCGCTTAGATTCTCCGACGCGGGCACACTGGCGAAAGGCGTGGTCGAACCAGAGTGAATCCCCGTACGACGCGCGAGCATTGCCGCGAACATTTCTCCTACGGAGTTCGTTTACGATAAGCACTGCAGAGCACTGAACAGGAATGACTAAATCACCAACGAATATTATATAGGTGAAGAAACGCGCTTCATGACCTGACTGGTGAACAAAGTGTACATTTGTTTTTCGTGTCCTTCTACGAGACATAAAAACGTTACAAAAAGAAAACAAATGTGATATTTCGTTAACAATAGTAATAATGATAATTAGAACAACAACAACTTTTACTTTCTGGAAAAGTGCGCGCTTAAAAAGAGACGAAGTCAGGCAATCGCGAACGTCGTCCCACAGGCTTGCTTTCCAAAGCGTCTGAAATCATCGTATTTTCCACATGACAAGGAAGCATCAGATCACTCATCCGTGATTGGATATAAATAAATAAATAAATAAATAAATAAATAAATAAATAAATAAATAAATAAATAAATAAATAAATAAACTGTCCTCCGATAAAAAAAATGGTCACGTGGACGAGCTGGTTCGCTTGGTTATGAAAAGAAACAGCGCAAAACAAATAAGACGAAGTGAAAGGAATATCGCTTCGTGTTGAAATATTTCAATTTTGCATGCGTATATATGCACACAAACCCACAAAAATACATAAAATATCGTCAATTCCCTTCCTCTGGCCGAAAGAAACAAACAAACAAACGTCTAGCTTCGTCCCTGGCCTTTTCTGCTCAAAGTTTTGGACAGTCGGACTCCGTTCGGATCTCCTTCTCAATCGCTGCTTCGGTGGACATCTCTAAAGCACCGCGAGAGCATCTGCGCGCGTAACACTTTTAAACGCTCCCAGAAACTGTATTCGGCTTTGCAAGTATAACCGTGATTGCCCACTGCGCCATGGTTCATCATTCTGCGAATGAGCACTATGCACGCCCTGCAGTTAACCTCCCGCTGAACCTCCCGGCATTTCATTCTCTCTCTCTCTGTATGGTGGTGAAGATGGAATTAATATTCCTGAAAGCATCGTAATGGGTTGGGCCCTGGAACCACCGACTCGACGCGCAACTCGCACGGTGTGACGTCTGCTGGTTGATTGATTGATATGTGGGGTTTAACGTCCCAAAACCACCATATGATTATGAGAGACGCCGTAGTGGAGGGCTCCGGAAATTTCGACCACCTGGGGTTCTTTAACGTGCACCCAAATCTGAGCACACGGGCCTACATTTCCGCCTCCATCGGAAATGCAGCCGCCGCAGCCGGGATTCAAACCCGCGACCTGCGGGTCAGCAGCCGAGTACCTTAGCCACTAGACCACCGCGGCGGGGCGACGTCTGCTGGTATTCTAGACTTCTGCCACACAGCAGTATTGAATTTTATAATGCGACTCCTCGCACACCTGTAAAGGTTACTTTGCAGAATCGGTTTGACACACAGCCGTGGCTCTGCGGTACATGCAACAAGTGAATGTCACGAAGAAAGCCCGAGTTCGATATCGGCTCTAACTCGTCATTTTTATTTATTCTTTGCATCCACCGCGGTTTTAGCTCATTACTAACACCGCCGACACCAGAAATTCCTTCAACATGACCTGTTTTTTTAATGATATCGCGTTAAAGATGTGTAACTGCGCTCGACCAAGTATAAGCAAACACCACTGCCCTCCCTTCCTCCCTCGACAGGTCACACACATGCACACTCGTATACAGCATAAACTATCAAAACTATACGCCAAAGAACACAAACTGCCACTGATCAAGTCCATTTCCTTGCCAGTTCGGCATTCTTTATTCAAACCAAATAATTCTACATTATCCCATCTGGCCGTGTTATAGAAGATTCATTTGCATCCAACATGTGCGCTACGCGAAAAGCGGGGAATGGTGGGCGTGGTCATCATCGGTAGTACCTCCCGCGCTAACCGGGCTGATCCGCTCTGCCTCTCAGTGCGGGCATTAAGTACACTATAAGTTTCATTTTTTTTATTATTTCTCTCTGCCCCTCTTTTTTCCCTTCCTTCCGTTTCAAACTACCAGTATGGTGCCTTTGCTGGTTATTTATTTTCTTTACTAGAGAAAAGAAATAAGCGAGGGCGGCCACATTTTCCTCATTGGCCCCATACGATGCCCACGAGCGTCCTTGCCGAGGTACTCAGGAGAGCAGCCCATCGATCACACGACCAAGCGCGCCCTGTCAAAACTTCGCCTCCGCTCGGGAACCGCCGCCTCGCACGGGGGACCGCGTCGGTCACGAGGCCGCGATGCCGTGAGTGCGGTCCGTTTTCGCCCCGCACATTTCGCACGCCAGTACAGCTCACGCCACGGGCACGACAAGCGTCCGGCCAACTGAGGTGCCGGTGCCACGCTTTCCCAGCGGGTCACGACAGGGGCACGCGACGCCCATTCTGGCAGAACGACTCGTTTCGTATAAGGACTGTGCGTGGCACGCACCGCAAACAAGAAGTCATGCTGCTGCTAAAGCGTCGGTCGCTTCCACTCATTGGGAGAGGGGGGCTTTCATGTCACGCCTTAGAAAGTAATGTGTGTGTGTGCGCGCGCGAGCTGAGAGAGGAAAGGCGTGGAGACTTCTTGAATGATTGCTGGAGAAATCAGACTGACGGCACACCTGGCAAGTTACTTCACACAAAAATAGAGATGATAAACGAAGCGATACACACAGTCCGTCGCAATTACGAAACATACACAAAAATACAATAAAAAATATTGATGTATCACGATAAATCCAACTCTTCAAAAAAAAAAAAAGAGGAAAGTTTCAGAAGTGTTCTTATGCGGAATGCCGAGGAAGTGCATTTTTGCGTGCTGTGAACGTCTCTCCGCTCCAGGGCTGACTCTTATTGGTGAATTTTCACGCCAGACATTGAGGTTCCTCTCAGTACATGAAACAGTGGTGACGTAATATTCGACGAACACGAGTACGCGAGGCTTGGTGCGAGTCAGCGACGAAGGGCAAAAAAAAAAACAATTGAAGAATGAAGTCGTTGCCAAATAATATCAAAACAAAATACGGCCGACTCGTTACATGAAATTAACGGCACAAGCCACAAAATCGGAGCACGCGCCGACGCTGTGGCGCAGCTAAAATTTTAACACAACGCGAACCTTCTTGTGCGGCATGAATAAGACACCGTATTGTTAATGGATAACGTGAGTAATGACAAACAACGACGGCAAAACTACTGGAGAAAAACTTTTCTGTTGTCTTTTTTTTAGAGACCTTTTCTAGTACGTTTCAGCTGGTCTCATATTTTGGATATAAGAATAAGTGCCGAACCCTTGTTCCCATTGATATTACACAGTTTCAACAAAAGCCTCTCACCTATGAAACTCGTTCTATATCGGCCCTACACGTGGAGAAGACAACTGATAAATGACATCCTCGAACAATTTTGAGAAGTAACCAAAAAAATCAGTAACTATCGGCCTTCCGGTCAAGTAAGCTTTTGTGCACGGAATATCGAATTAATCAATGTAAAGTGGTGTAGCACAAACAAGACGAACGCTTGTACGCTTAATGCATATTCGTATTTTATCTTGCATTAGCCATCTTAAATCGCCCTCTTACAAAAACTGCATTGCAATCCAAGTTGTTTAACAGTTATAGGGATCGTTCCACACTTGTACTCTCATGTGGCTGTGCTTTAATAAGCATCACTGACAACGCGACAGTGAGTGTCGTATGCGTACGATGCCTGATCACTCGTCACGAATATTTGTAATAGCTCTCGGAGAGCTAAGACATATACAGTTCTCTGCAACGTTTGGCGAAAGATCATTGAAGAGGGCGAAATGAGTTGAAAGTAGCTTGAACATTCTTGCGAGAACGCAAAAAAAAAAATTGGTCCCGTATCTGCATGTTCCACCGCAAATGTCGTCGAAAGACGATAGTCCTGCGTCTGGAGAGAGTGAACAAAACGTTTATTTGACGTTCTGTGCGCAAGAAAATCGGTGAATGGTATTCTGCAGGCGCTGCGTTACAGTGCCTCGAGCGTGCAGCAGAGGCGAACGAGCGCGTCAAGTCACGTCACACGTAAGACATGAGCGCTATCTGGCAGTTATTTTGGAAAACGAGGCGCACGCCGTGCGCGCCCGTCTCTGAGGTGATATGGTGTAGAACGCAAGGCGACGGGTAGGCGCCACCACCGTGTCGTCTTATCAAAGCATTGGAAACACTTCCCGTTTCGTGCAAGCGTTGCATGGCCAGCGCAGCGTTATAAATGCTGCGATCCTTAAAATTACTTATGTATGCCTTTTCTAGTAAAAAAAGACACATACATAATATTGACGTGTTGTTATGGTGCCTCAGATATGCGCAATAATTGCTTTTTAATTGACAATCGCAGAAGTATAAACGCTGAACCTTGAGCAATATTAATGGGTGCTGCGGATGGGGTCGGCCGTTTATAGAGTGTTGTTTGGTCATTTTGTTGCCGTTTAAGGTACCTTTATAGGTGAACAAACAGACAAATGTACAGACAGACAGACCAAAATTTTCGCGTCGAAGGTCCCCAAGAAAGACTGTCGTCTTTAAAAAAAAGACAGTTTCTGCCTGTCGCTTCCTAAGCGCGCGCACACACACACACACACACACACACACACACACACACACACACACACACACACACACACACACGCACGCACGCACGCACGCACGCACGCACACACGCCCGCACTCATCCGCTCGAAACGTAAGTGCGTCGGCGCCATCTAAAAACGTTGGTCGGGACCTACTCGCTTGGCGCCCTTCTGCAGAAAGGAAAAGCTAAATTGAGTTCAACGCAGAAAGAGACGGTGGAGCAAAAGTCGTTTCCGTAATGAGCCCGAGGGATTAGGGCAAGGAAAGGTCAGACAAAGGCATGTAATGGGAGTCTGCCGAAAAGCAGCCCGACTACGAAAAATTGCTGCCCCTTTAGCCTAGCACGCGAACAGACAAGACCGGCAGAGCCCGGTCCTAAAACCCCCAACGAAGAACGCCGTTTCATCGATACGACGCACACGGCCTCACCGCGGTACGCACGAACTACGTGAAAAAGAGCGCTTCCAAAGCGCGCCCCTGCGCCTGCCATAGAGAAGGTGCAACATATCCGCGTCAGCAACGCAAAGGGAAAACCGTTTATCATTACGATGTAGCTGAGGAGGCGTAATCTTTCGGCTTGCTCTTGCGCTTCGATGCGGGCGTTCCCTTGAAGCGTGCATTATGCGGCTACAGCTGCAGGCATGCATCGTGCCTCAGATGATTTAGACCTCGAATCTCACGATATATGTTAAAAGACACGGCGGATGTTTCTCGAAAGATTCTACAGATGCAAACGGAAACTTTGGAAAAGAAAGTAATATCTGGATTATTACATACTTTAAATTTACGATTGACAAGGTGCAATTTTCTGGCGTACGATATGCCGCCACCACGGGGATCGCGAAAAAATGCAAACTCGCGCAAAACGTGTGCATACTATCTGGATATAGTGTTTTTTGGAAGCTACGCAGTGATACATTAAATTAGAAAGGTGGCCTTGTATCGGAAAATATCATCATCATCATTATCATCATCATCATCATTTAAACAAATGCAGTATTTGAATAATAAAGTAAGAAGCAAAGCAACTATAGGCAGCAAAAACAAAAAAAAAGGCAGAGTAAATCGGAAAATTCACAGAGTTCATAGAGCCCATAACCCACGCAAGTGTATGGCCTACCGTAATACATGTTATTCATGTGCGAGCTTCGCGCACCCAATGCTCAGAAAGAACTATGGTGTCTTTTGTACTGCGTGTAATAATACATTTATGTAGCTAATACCGTGAACACTTCGAACCTGTTCGCACAACTATACGTAACGTCATACGAATGAAGAATTCCTGCGTTCAGTTTCGGTCCATGTTCTTTATAGCAAAAACTCTTATCGTATCATCGTGCCGCCAAGCTACAAGTTGTCTTTGATTATGGCCAGTGTAGATAAGTGTCTCATGTAATAAGTAACTAGAAAAAAGTTTATTACTTTTAGTAGGAAGCCCTTATGCGTATTAATATGTCAATCCAAGAAGTCTTATCATTCGTTGCTCACCCATGCAATGCATCCTAATTTTTTTTAAAGGTGTGGTGTCGCCAGTATCGAATAGGCAACTGGAGCCTTAGCAGCGAACTCTACTCATTTAGCTTTGACGTCAGCATTTCTCTTTGTATTTTTACTTCAGCATATATTTTCCTCACGTGTCAGGACTCCAACTAAAATCAAGCGAATCATTACGCTTTCTGCCTCTCTCTATATTCACAACTGCGTTTTATTACGTATACTTCCTGCACTGAACATGGGCAAAAAAAAGTGGTGACTACACCTATATATTTAATGTTATCTTTAATAGAAATTTTAGTTGAAACTAGCTCTTGCTCTGTGTACCTCGTTCGTCTTACGTGTCTTTCGAGCTTACAAAAGTTGTAGATCAGTGCCAATTAGCCCGATCTCAGTGTCTTCTAAAAAAAAGGAAAAAAATCGCCTTCCTCGAACCCCAAGACTAATCACTGCGCATTGGCTCTTATTTCTATTGGTCACCTTCTTCTTGATTATTATAAACTAGAATGCACGCTCTGATAACTAAGGCTCTTTTTTTTTCGTCTTCTCGTAACGAATTGATGCAGACAAAATACGGCATGAAATGCTAACCATACTGATTGTAAGGAGTAAAAAAAAAAAAGAAAGTCCGATGTGTGTTACTTTCTTGCCTCACTGACGTTTGTCTCGAGTGTTCCGAGATGCGCGATAACGGTGATGGGAAACAACCGAAAAATAAACGCGCTAACGATGGAAGCTGGGCGGTCGCGGCCACAAAAGCAGCGCCGCAAATGAAAACATGTCGCACAGAGCTCGCAAGAAGCATTCCACGTCTCGGGATTACTGCCGCGCACACCTCTCAGCGAAACGAACGAGCAGCTATGGAGAAGACGAACGAGGACGTGAGAGTGCTTCGGAAGAACAGCTCCGCGATGAATGAAGTGTACATAAGAGCACGGAAGAAACAAATCGGGCGTCGAGTCGAACGAAGCCACCGCGGTCGACTGATAAGACGGCCGAAGCTAAACCACGTCCTCCCGCGCGTAGCCGACTTCCCAGTTACCGAGAAATCCCATTCGCTCGGCGATTGCTTCCCGCCTCTCTCTCATTCCGATTAACCCAGTTGCTGCTGTCCGCACTTTCGTTCGAGCACGAATGGTGGTTGCGCGGCCTTTCCCCGCCATCGCACCACTGACCGCAACACCCGTGGCCGCCGACCAGCGACGGTGTGCCGCGTTGCCCACGCAGGCGGGGGGCGCCAGTGTGAGCCGGCGCACACCTGCACGGCACGGGCTGCTCCGACGGACGCTTGGCTGGAGCGGCGCTATTTCGGGGACGCTGGGGAATCGATGTCCCCCTTCCGATATCGCTGTTCCGGGAACGAGGGGCCCTTCCTGCACGGCACACTTCCACCCCTCCCTCTCGCAAGCACGTCCGTTCCGTGGGAGGAAATTTGCGCGCGTTGCAGGACAGGCTGGCGTATAGGGCGCTGTTGCAACAGCACATGCCTAGATTAAAAGCGATCGCGTCAAGTATATGGCGCGCCCCGTATGCGCGCCCGTTGCAAAAACACTTCGCCGCGGCGAAAGTTTGGTTCACGTCCGGTTGCTCACCACTTCATCTCAACAATGCCCTTAAAGTACATTGATGACCTTACGAGGATAACGCCTTTAACAGATCCCGATTGGCCAAGAAAACGAGAAGAAGGCCAGTCGATTCGGTGAAACATCGCGAATATCACGCAGGCTGTGAAAGCCGTGAATGATTCGCCGAGAGCGTGACGTGCTTCATATTTTGAATAGGCCGCTTAACCCTTTCAGGCGCTCTTATATCTCTCTATCTCTATACTCTTTCCTACCCTTTTCCCCACCTCTGTACAGGGTAGCAAACCAGTTCTTCTAGGTTAACCTCCCTGTCTCTTCCTTTTATTTATTTCTCTCTCTCTCTCTCTAGTACACAATTGTGTATATCACTTGTTTTTGTCCGTTGTGTCGACTAGGGGGTATAAAAGTGCGAGATACAATAAGGTTTAGATGAAATGAACCTCCTGCCCAATCTAGTGGCTAAGGTCTAGGGCCTAAGGTACTCGGCTGCTTACCCGCAGGTCGCCGGATCCCATCCCGGCTGCGGCGGCTGCATTTTCGATGGAGGCGGAAATGCTGAAGGCCCGTGTGCTCAAATTTGGGTGCACGTTAAAGAACCCCAGGTGGACGAAATTTTCGGAGCTCTCCACTACGGCGTCTCTTATAATCATATGGTGGTTTGGGGGCGTTAAACCTCACATATCAATCAATAATAAACGTGTTTTCATTTAACTTCAGTTTTCGCCATACTGTTGCATATAATCGCTTTTCCAAAGGCATACCATGGTCGACGAGTCGTTCTAAGTGGCGCTTCCCTGGAGCCACGTCGAAATATGAGGCGTTTTTTTTTCTAAAACAGCCAAATGCAGATACCGAAACTAGGCTAAATTTCAGTGGAACATAAAGCATGCCTAAGTATCTTCCATTTCTAGAACAGTTATAATCAAAATTGTTCACTTCCTTATTGTTACATGAGCTCGAAAATGCAGTTTCTAATAAAAAATGAGCCAAGTACTCCAACTGTTTCAATTGAAGTGAGCCACATTCGTTAAACCAGCACTGCGCCAACAAACATGATCAAAACAACCAACATGGTCCCACCCAAAATGTTTCATTTGTGCCTTAGCTGCTTTGCTATCGTGTTTACGTCCCACAATTAGGTTTTCTAGCGCGAGTTGTCGACATTTACTGAAGGACATGATGCTTAATGACAAAACTCGATTGTAAAGAGTAAGAAGCTGACTTGCCTAGTTTTTTGCATCTTAATGATTATTTCCGACTTAAGCGCAACAGTATCTTGTCCTAAGTTCACTCTAACACGGTATACTTGAAATACATTAGGCATAATATATAGATATCGGGTGTCTATTTTTTCCCTAAAGAAGAAGAAGTAGTCAAAAATGGCACGGCATAAAACTAACTGGAACACTTTTCTGTGCCTTCAATAGATGCCAGGAACAGTCCATAATAGTGCCCTTTTTGCCAGGAGTGACTGACTACTAGCTCTTCAAGGCTAGTAATCGCCATTACGCCCATGCGTGGAAGCACGGCAGCGACGGAAGACCATGTATGATGTCAATTGTATCTCGAAATATTGCTATACAGTACATTCGAACCGTTTTACGCTTATTGCACGAGCTAATGTATGTCCAAATAAAATATTTCAATCTATATATGACCCATATACAAGCTTTTCTCCTCAATACTGACGATATTAGGCTATGTAGAGTCTAGCCACAATATATATATTTGTGGTATTTAGGGGAGAGGAACATACTGGCAAAAAGTTGTTTGAGCAAGCCCAACCATATTGTCAGTAGAAAAAGGTGCGTTTTTTCTTTTTAGTTTCATTTAAAGTGCATTTGGCTTTTTTACAAAAAAAGACGTCTCATATATTCTTTTTGTCTTCTCAATATCAGCAAAACCAGAAACCGATTTGCACTATATTTTTACTCTGAGATTTGATTCTATATATCTAATAACCAAACAATAATGCTTTCAAGATAAGTAGATATTTAATTGAAGCTTAAGTTGGAATAACTGTTATAAAATACACAAATTAGTCTATTATAAAATGTTGTTCTTGCGATAGAATATTGAGGGTTTTAAAATTAGGCTGTGACGATTTGACGTATTTACAGACAGTTCTTCACAGGTGGCGTCTGAAAGGGTTTAATACGTTGACTCATTTTCATTCTCCATTCTTGGCGGAAGGTGAGGTCGCCATCATTCATTTTATTTTTATTTTGTTCATTCTTTTAGAGTCTTACGTACCCTCGGGTAAGAACAAAAAAAACTCATTTATAGACCTCCACGGGGTAACGTTCGCTTAGGACGCAAGAGCAGTAGTGCTAACTGTTGATATTACACTATACATCCTGCTGCTAAAACATACGCTCCAGTTTCCCGTTAAAAAAGAACAAAAATAGTGGCACTAAGCAGGCAACTAGATTAAACGGGCGTACGACACAATTTAGGGCTAATTACTTTACTTTTTGTAACCCGGTTTACGCATAATCAGCGGTCTTCGTAGGGATAGATGTAGGAAGACCGAGAATACGTTGAAGAGCAGCTAAACATTAATAAAACTCTACCTGAGCCACCACAATATCTGCACTTATATTCAAAAGAAAACTTAAAAATCTGGGGGTATGAAAGCCACCGGATACCAGAATAAAGAAGCTCACGTAGCGAGTCACTCAGCCCTGCATGTCTACCACTGTCCTCGACCCAGGCAATGTATATATATATATATAAAGCAAGTCAACGCCAGTTGCCTCCAGTCGCATCTCCGGAAGGATTCCCACGGCGCAAACGAACGAGCTGTGCACATTCGCGCCGCGAAGCTTGCGGAGACATAAAGCAATGCACAGCGCCTCACTGCCTTCTCGCATCAGGCCCTCATGAAATTACAGGCCCCAGTGGCGCGTCCGATGATAAGGGGCGGCTGACGTACGGGCTGAAATCCATGGCGCTGCTGATTGGGTTGGCGCGAACGGGCGCTACACGAACTCTGATTGGTTATGAACGGCAGGAGGCAAATAGGCAAAGCAGCCGAGGGCCTCGCATCCGAGCCGCAATTACGGAAGCCGGGAGCAGCATCATCCGATGTAGAGTCATGCAACGTTAGACAGAACACGCGCATGCATTCCGCCAGTCACTTTCGTTGCGAACCGGTCACAGCAGCGTTATTGTATCAACACGCTGATTAACACATACCTGACACACAAACTTTGTATATGAAACAAACAAAGAGATTCCATTGAAAAACTTTTCGTCTCGTTCATCTTTTTTTTTTCATTTGCTACTGGGACCAATAACGTGCCCTATGTTAGTTTGTCGAAGCCCACGCTTTCCTAACATTTAGGTTTGAATTGGAAAGTTTTACGTTATTCAGCACACGGAGCGAAGACGATTCCGTATTTTTACTCGCTTTTGAGCATAGAAAAAGGGGTGTTAAATGGGGCTTTTGTTTGTCTTCTTCAGCCAGACGTTCTTCGTGCCGACACGAAGATTAACGGGAAGCAGGCCATCGTCTTAGTTGATCAAGCGTAACCGAGCCTTGTCAATCAGACTACGCCATAAAACGAGGAAGTTGGCCGAGACAAAATTATTGAGGCACGATGATATGACGATTTCTGAACAATCGGAGCACTGCCCTCGTCGTCTAATTCCAGGACTGTGTGACGGAAGCCGAGGGCGATGTCGGAGGAAGTCGAGGTGAACGTGCATGCGTACTTCCAGGTGACTACAACAATGCACGCGGCGACGAGTACTTCGGTTTCAGGCGGTTCCAAAGGACGTGCAACGCATACGGGCCGTAGTAAGAACCGACTACACGTAACTTCACATTCTATGGCCATGCACAATGGCGAGTTTAAGGTTCTCCATGAGGGATGGGGGGTGGAAAAGTTGTATCGCAGTGCTCACGTCCTTTGCCCTTACCCCCTTCTAAGGTAGCTAGAGCACCTCCCCCCCCCCTCAAAAAAAAACAAGGCTCGATATGACTCTAATAATGAAAACAAAGCGATCACGTGCTGCCCTCAACGGCCTCCCTTGGGTATTCGGCTTTCCGAGCGCAAGTACTACAAGACCAGGTGCTCTCGGCAGCCATTATTGCCAAAAGCCTTCTCTTCAGTAGCAATGCACATTAAACAATGACGAAATGTAGGCACTACTAAAGAAATGTACGGCACAAACCTGGTGCCCCCTTATGTAACATCGCCATAATTCTTTAACGAAATTCGAAATTTAACCAGATCACTAGGGAGACAGTCGTTAAAAAATAATTACGCAAGCACTGCTCGTAAGAGCGGACAGACGCATTACCAAAGGCAGTCGGTCAGCGGAAATCAGCGCTCATGGAGAAGAAAATGCTTTGTGAAATGGGGCCCTGGCGCATATAAATGATCGCCAAAAGGAAAGGAAAAATTGACTCCGTATCTGCATGTAACACTGCAAATGTCGTCGGAAGACGATAGTCTTGCGTCTGAACAGAGTGAACGAAACGTTTATTTGATATTCTGCGCAAGAAAATCGGTTAATTGTGTTCTGGAGGCACTGCGTTAGAGGGTTTCGATCCGTCCAGCGAAGGCGAACGAGCGCATCGAGGCACGTTGAACACGATCGCTGTCTGGCAGTTATCTTCGAAAACGAAGGAAGGCGTGCGCACCTGTCTCGGAGGCGATAAAGTGTAGAACGCAAGGCAACGGGTAGGTGCCACCACCGTGTCGTCATAGCAAATCGTTGGAAAAACTTGCTTTTTCGTGCAAGCGTTGCATTGTCAGCGCAGCGTGATAAACGCTACGGTCCTTAAAATTACTTATGTATGACTTTCCTAGTTAGTATAGAGAGATGCGTACAAAATATTACGTGTTGTTATTTTGCCCCAGATATGCGCAATAATTGCGTTTTATTTGACAATCGCACGAGTATGAACGCTGAATCCTGAGCAATATTGGTGGGCGCTGCGGATGGGGTCGGCCGTTTGGGGTATCAGCTGGTGCCGTTTGGGGCATCGTTAAGGGCGGACAAACAGACAAAGGTACAGACAGACAAAAATTTTTGCGTCGAATGTCCCCAAGAAAGACTATCGTCTTTAAAACGAAACGTAACTTGCGTTACAGGATGTACGGTGCACCGTTCTCTCGCGTAACGAGAGAACGCTGTCTGCTTGTCAAGCGAGTAACCACGTTCCTGAACATGTCGAGTGGAGAGGAACAGAAAACCTGGCTTCGCGAAGAACGCCGAAGTTACACAATATGTCCACATCATTCTAGAGAGAGAGGGAGGGGTGAGCAGAGAAGGTAGAGAGGCTAACGTCCAGTTTACTGCCCTACTCATGGGGAGGGGAATAAGGGAGTAAAAAAAGAGGGGAAAAGAGAGAGGAGGGAAAAACACGCTTCACAAAACACACAAGCTGCACTGTATCACAGGCAGTGAGCGACTGTTTCCTTCAAGTACTGCAAGAGGGCTCAAGTGGCTTTCTGGGCTGATGTGCTGTGAGATCAGGCTCCCAACATATTTTTCAGTAAAGGACCGATCATCGAGTCTTCGCAAGGCATACTGGAGAGTCCGGCTATGCTTTTCAAAGTGGGGACGCCCGCACAAGAGATGATAAACAGTATCTACACAGTTGCAGCTTATCGCACAAGGATAAATTCGCCATTCTAATGCGATAGCTGAGTGAGTTGGTAAACGCTACACCGACGCACAACCGGAAAAGCAGCATAGCGTCACGTCCAGAAATGTTGCGTGGCAGTTGTACCTGGGCCAACGATTGAAAGTCCTGTGGGCGACGACTGGCCTTCAGCGAAGAATTCCGGTGCGTAGGCGTGTCATTATGCGCTGTGTGACGAAGTTCCCCCGCCGCGCGTACTGAAGTGGTTATAAGATGGAAAAGAAGGGAAAGGTGAGCCCCGTAACTGTCTGCATCAGGGTGCGACACCTCAACAGTAGCTCACAGGGGATGGGTGTGAGGAGGGATTAAAAGGATAGAAATAGAATTACAGGGAGAGAGAGAGAGAGAGAGAGAGAGAGAGAGAGAGAGAGAGAGAGAGAGAGGAGAGAGAGAGAGAGAGAGAGAGAGAGAGAGAGAGAGAGAGAGAGAGAGAGATGCGCTGAGCCAGCGAGCGAAGACGTATCGAGGGGATAGGAGAGATAGGAAAGATGGAAACACGGTCACAGGAGTTCGAGGATGGGGCACCACTTGCGAGAGCTCTTGTCGGCGTCAGGAGACGGCATAGGGCAAGTCCAGTAGGTCAGAGCTACGCTGCCGTCGGAGGTCGGCGTCAGGAGATGACGTAGGGCCAGCCCAGTCGGCCAGAGCTACGCTGACGTCGTAGATCGCGAGGGCACAACCGGTCGGCACGGAATCCAGCGAGCGAGTCTCCGCGTGTACTCTTGACAAGGGTATAAACAGCGTGGGCGCTTCATAGGGGGCGCACTTTGGTAGCATAGTCGGCGAGGTGGTAACCAATGATCCCACAGTTCAGTCTCAGGAAGTTTTGCGCGGGCCTTTATGGGCATCATTTCGATCAATCACCGTCAAGTTCAAGATCTCACACGTGACAACACACACGGACCCCGAGCTCGCCGCTCGTCGAGCCTCAATGGAACTTGTTATGCAATAAACCGCTAGTAAGTGAACCAAATTCAGCGACCGTAAGGCGCACGAAGTCTACAACATGGAAATACCATAAATTGGTGTATCACATTATTGTGATTCGTCATCGTGCCGCTAATCAAGGACACGGCATAGTACAATGGCTGCCGGGTCATATATCATGCAAGGAAAAGAAACACGGTATAACTGTGAGTTCAAGCGCACGAACAAACAGAAGCTTTTATTATTGCTTCGCTGCAAATAAAGGCATTCACTCGTAGGGCACAAAACTGTATCCTTCCGAGGCGAGTTAAAAAGTAACACCAGCGCGACGCGTCTGCCCCGCGACAGAGATCAAAACGCCAGGAAGAGCGAATTTCCCGAAACCCGACCGGGCAGCTGCGCTGTGGTGGCTGAATGCGTCAATGCGCCGATAAAGGAAGCGTCATTACAAGGGGCAGGCGAATTCGTTCGTGACCCACTCCATTAGCACTAATTGGTCACGCAAGCCTCTCGCCACATGGGACGGCCCAATTCTCTACGTTGCCGAACATTAAAGTTTGCCTTGCTTCTCCGTCCTCCGCTCGGTGCAATCTTATTCCGAAGCGGCCGTCCTTCAAGAGCAGCGGTGTAGGGATGATACCCGACCGGACCGTGCCGAGTGGTCGTTAGGAACACCCCGCCGGAACCGGGACGCGGCTCGATGCGGCGGCAAGAGAGGCGGGAGAAGGCGCCCTGGGGGCCAACCAAGCAACTCAGGCCAGGAAAAGGTCCCGCGCGAGGCGCACAGACACGCGCACAAACGCACCCATGGACCCATCGATCTGCCAGAGACGCCGGGACGTCGTCTCCCTTTCTCCCAGTTCGCCTCTCGCCTTCTCCGTGCGCACACCTCGCAATGCTTGGCGCCTTCGTCCACCCCGTATATTCTCAACCGTAGCTGGGTAAAAATGTATTTTCGAATTCTACTTTCGCTTCATATTCTCTTACTCCTTTCTTGATTCTTATTACTTCTTTTTGCGCCTGAAAGAAGGTTTGATATACTGACACGCTGGTTAACGTTCCTATTGTCCCACGAATGAAACCCACTTGGCCCCAGGTCAGCACAGTAACGTTTCCCATTACGCCCGCTTTATACTCGGGCCCAAGGCCGAAAGAGGAGTAAGGCGGGTCTGGACCAGAGGCGCCAAGGAGGTTGTCACCCAGCACGCGCTTGAACTTCAACCGTTCGTGGAACTCCCCTCAATCCTCCATCTATCTTCGTGCGAGTACGGGACCAAACGAGCCGTCGTTCAATCTTTGCGAAAGCCAAAAGAGCGAAAAAAAAAAAAAACTTTGCCTCCAGAGCGACAGCCCAAGCCATTCCTTCGCTTCTCCCTTCGCCCCTCTTCATCCTTGCTTTACAGAGAAGCACCCTTTCAAGGAAGCGCCCACTCCGTAGACTTCGCAGTGCCGCGGAAGATCGCCAGCTCGCGTATTTGAACAAAGTGCCCCGTTCAGTGAGAAAACGAGTCCGCCCATGCTTCACGCCCCAGTAGACAGGGTACTCCCGCCCACCACCATTGTCTGCGCTAGTTATGGATGGCTCGAGCTCGGGGACGTGCACAATAGACGAGACGGATGATGTAGGTAACCGACGTAAAAAGATCAGACCACTGCGCAGTAACCTGCGGCTAAACCTGAGATCGTAGGTTTCTCTACAGAGAAAGAAAGATATAACGCTGTATAAACGTCCTTTTATCGAAGACGCATACACATCGATCAACCTCAATTGTGTCGAACCACTTAGAGTCACATGACTAAGGTGCAGGCAACTGCGACTACGTCAGAACGCAGAGTGCACGAAAAGGAAATAGATGAGCTACGCGTGATGTTGCAAGGAAAGTGTGGTGTATTCCAATGACAATTGTTATAACGCGAGATCAGAACGACGACAAAGCGACAAGAAGAAGACGAGCGCTCGTCCTCTTGTCCCTTTGTCGTCGTTCCGATCTCGCGCTATAACAATCGTCATGTCATACCAACTAGCCCAAACCACCACGTTTCTAAGTTGTATTCCAAGATACAGACTGTAAATTAAACTAACAGCGATATAACGGGACAGAGCAAAGCATTCATTGTATACGTTGATTTTCTATAAAGTGATGACACATAGCGAGAACTTTTATTGCAAGGAAAATACAAATACACAACACAAAGTAAAATATACATATGTGTAAATTGTCCATATGAAGCACAAGAAATGCATAATATGCTCCAAAAATGCTATTACGACAACTAAAGGTATGCTTGAGCATATGTTACAGGAGAGAATACAAATAAAACAAACGCACTCAGAAACAACAAGCATCAAGACTCGCCGTCAGTCGTCTCATCAGAGCAAGTCTTAAATTTCTAGCAGACTCACGAATGGTTGCTCTTCTTTGCCTCAAATACAAGCCTGTTCAAGAAATTATTGTTCAAGCGGCAAAATCGCCTGTGCGGTTGCTTTTCCCTATTAACTGTGGCGCATACCCACTTCAGCCTTAATTCCTCATCGTCGTCAGCCACTGCATGGACAATTGGCACAAAATTCCTTGCAAGTTATTAGCGGATACCACGTTTCTCAAACGAATGACGAAAAATAGCATAGCGAATGCCAGCCTACTACCCAAAAGCTTATTATTAATGCCCTAGTGGGTACCAAGCAAGTGTGCTTGCAGTAGTTACCCAATAATTGTTTTGAAAAGGCTCTGAAAGACCGCTCTTCTATAGCTTTCGTTGTGACCTGTGACTGTGCTGCGCCTACCACCCAGGCCTGGCGTTTTTTTTTTTTGTGGCTGATAGCAAAACGTGTTCAAGTTTATATATATATATATATATATATATATATATATATATATATATATATATATATATATATATATATATGTGTGTGTGTGTGGTTATAGATGGCGCCTCTATGGCTACAGATGGTACTGGCTGGGCTGGGGGGGATAGCCGCCGTGATAGCTCAGTGGTTAGAGCATCGAACGCGTTATTCGAAGGTCATCGGTTCGATTCCTGCTCACGGATAGTTATTTTTTCACCCACTTTACTTTCTTCTTATTTACATTACATTGGTTTTAATACCTTCCCCTATACATTCCTTGGCATTATTGTCTGTTAGATCTCATTAATATTGTGTCAAAACACAGAAAAACGAGCCCCTAGGTATACACTTTTATATATATTGTAATGATAATAAATAGTGGGGCTCAGGCAAGGGTGCAGGCTAGGTTAGGGAAGCGGAGGAAGACGAAGTCAGAATAAGAACAGCCGGCCTGCAGCAAAGGCGTTGTCTCTTATTTCTCGTCGTTACAATGGCGCAGTCGACAGGATGCTCAAACCGACGAGATTAAACCAACGCGGCCACTTTGCAGGAGTCTGTATCTCCTGCTAGCGGCATCTTGTCCAAGTCAACAGCGTTGGCCCCATCGTGGACGACGCCTGCACCGACCATCACGTCACAGCCAGTGTCGTCCTCCGGAATCTCCTTCAACAAACTTCCATGTGAAATATCAGCTTGGCCGAGCCCGGCCACCCCGGAATAGTCAATGCCGCCCACCGGAGACATTGTCGGTAGCCCACGAGGCTCGCAGTCGGGGCCGAGTGTAATGATAATAAATAGTGGGGCTCAGGCAAGGGTGCAGGCTAGGTTAGGGAAGCGGAGGAAGACGAAGTCAGAATAAGAACAGCCGGCCTGCAGCAAAGGCGTTGTCTCTTATTTCTCGTCGTTACAATATATATATATATATATATATATATATATATATATATATATATATATATATATATATATATATATATATATATATATATATAGTTCTTGCTAACATTGTGCAATGTTTCTGTTTAGTTTCCATTGTAATCAAAGGTCTGTATGTAAAGATTCAGCTCAACATAATGAACTATTTTGCAAGATGATTGTGCAAACTCAAGACGAATTACACTAGCGCAAGGATCCTGGACCTCCAGTGTCTAACCTCCGTATTCTAGAACGTTCCTTCACTCAACGCTTCACCTTCACTTGAGAAAGCCGATGGGAGCGCCATCTGTAGGCACGGCAAGTCACTGCATATAAGCGATAATCTGCTGCGATTCTTGAGTAACGCAGCCTCATTCTCAGCCGAGCAGCGGCGCAGTGCTCAATTATGTCAAGTGAAGGATGAAAGTCGAGTCGAGTAGCGTTTGTGAATACGGGGGTAAGACATGTTGCAAGGTTTACTGGTAAGCTAATAAATTGATTCTGATTGCTCTTCTTTTAAAAGCTCATCACCCACTCTATGCGACTGTACGGCGGTTGATGAGCTTTTATTAAATCCCGCGAAACGAGAGTAAAAAAAAAAATCACAGGAACGCGAGCGATAACTCCAGCAAGGCTGAAACAGACTTGGATGAAAAATGATGAGCTCAAGGTAATAAAAAATCAATAAGAACCATATAACTTAACAACATTTCTTTCTGCGCAGCCAAGTTAGTCATAATCATACTGTCCTGGTCTATATATATATATATATATATATATATATATATATATATATATATATATGTGTGTGTGTGTGTGTGTGTGTGTGTGTGAGAGAGAGAGAGAAAGACAGACAGACAGACAGACGTCGCAACGTGTACAACACGATTTTTATGCGTGTTTCCCACAAGCCCTCGTTCACTTTACGATCATCTTTCGAAATACAATTAAGGTGCGCGCTTTCGAGCGTCGAATATCGAGATACACGCGGTCTAGTAAAACATACACGCGTGCACGGTGCGCCATTGTTTCGTGAGCGAGAGACCGCCACTGCGTTGTGGTCACTCACCACTCAGAACAATGCGGCCCACTTTGACAAATGGCGGGCAAACGTCTGCCGCGGCGGGCCATCGCTCACCCTAGCCTGTGCAGCTCAAGAGCCTAACGCTCAACAGACGCACCGCGTCCACACCGAGGCAGAACGGCAGCCAGTTAAGGCCCCTGTTGAGCGCGTTGGTGAGGTACTAATTGTATTTTGCACGTTATGAACGACATCTCATTGTTTGGAGCATCTTAGTAAACTTAACTACATAATAAACAGACGGACGAATGGATGGATAGATTGTTCAATGGGATCGTTACGAAAGACGGCTGCAGAATAAAGGCATAGCCGGAAACTATTTTTCGTGGTGGTAGGGGGAATCGGGTTGGGTGTGGGGGGGGGGGGGTCATTTTTTACGCACGTTCGCGGGTGTTTGTATATGTGCGTGTAAGTACACATAAGCGAAACTCCGCCACCCCTTCGCTGCACCAGTTCTTTCAAAGTGTTTTAATGCAGCATTTATTTATTTATTTACATTTCACCTACATCGCCGTTGGGCATTACGTAGGGGAGGTACACATAATAATTCGACTACATAGTTTCAATCTAAACAATAGATACAACAAATACAACAGCACTCAAGATATTTTAAGAGAAGAAAAAAAACACTTTTATATTGGTGAGCGAAAACAACGTCGCAGTCATGCATTTGCAAACACGCACACGCTTCGAGACAACAAACCATTCTTAGTGGCAGTGATATTGTAGGCATTGTTACAAAGAAGAAAAAAAAAAGGATTCATTATCGGTTTCATTGACGAGATCATCCGGTAGATGGTTCCATTCCTGTATTGTTTTTACGAAAAAAGAACTACCGAAAGAGTGGGTTTTGTAGCGGTATTCTAATATTTTTCGTGAATGGTCTTGACGATTAGAGACGTACGTTGGTGTGAACAGATAATCGAGAGGGTTAATAGCATTTCCATTATAATATATACAATGAAGAAATTTAAGCCTCAGTTTCTGCCTCCTTACCATCAGTGTCTCCCAATTCAATGCTCGTTTCATTTCTGTGATGCTTGCAAAGGAATTATAGTTGTTGCTAACAAATCTGGCTGCTTGGTTTTGAACTTTTTCCAGTGCGTCAATCAAGTATTGCTGATGGGGATCCCAGATTACGCAAGCATAATCTAGAATAGGTCTTACATACATCTCATGATAAAGGGTTTGTTTCACGGTCTGTGAAGTCTGCCTAAAATTTCTGCGTATGAAGTATAGCATCCGGCCTGCTTTGGCCACAGTTATGTCAATGTGTTTATTCCCCTTGAAATTGTCGGAAAAATAGACGCCCAGATACTTATAATAGGATTCATTGCTAATTATTGAATTATTTATTTATTATGTTGTGTCTAGTTTATTAATCCGATTGGTGAATGATACACAGCAACATTTACGGACGTTTAGACTCATTTTCCATTTTCGGCACCACGTCGATATTCGGTACAGATCATGCTGCAAAATTTCAGCATCCTTGTGCGATTTAATCACTCTAAACACTACACAATCATCTGCGAATAACTTAATGGGGTAGGTAATACCATCAACTATTCTATTAATATAAATCAGGAAAAGCAACGGTCCTAATACGCTCCCCTGTGGTACACCGGACGTAACGGTTACTGCATATGATTTTAAGCCGTTAAGCACTACGTTCTGCTGTCGATCGTTTAGATAGTTCTTTACCAAATTGATAACTTTAAGGTTTATGTTTGCAGAGAACATTGCAAATTCTAACAGATTTTGTGGGACGGTATCGAAAGCTTTCCGGTAGTCGAGGAACACTGCATCTACTTGATCGCCACTGTCTATAGATTGTGCGATGTAATGCTGAAATTCGACTAGTTGAGTTACGCATGAGCGTCTATTTCTGAAACCATGCTGAGAGGGAGTGAGGAAGTTGATTGACTTTAGGTATTTAACTGTTTCACTGTATATGATGTGCTCAAATAACTTACAGCAAATTGTTGTTAGCGAGATGGGTCTGTAATTTTCGACAAGCTTTTTATCACCTGATTTATGAACCGGGATAACGTTTGCAACTTTCCAGTAATGTGGGACAACTCCAGTATTTAGTGTAATTTCATATATAACGCATAAGTACTTTGCAATGACGCTGTGACAGTTTTTAAGAACAAATGGTGATAGACCATCTGGTCCAACTGCTTTAGTTGTATCTATCTGCCGTAACAAGCAATCAACACCAGTAATGTCAACTTCCACGTCTTTCATGCCACGTGACTGGAAGCGCCCCCACATCACCAGGTGTGCTTTGAGTAAAAACTGATTGGAAATAGTTGTTGAAAGCTTCAGCTTTTTCTTCATCGGTGCACAAAGTATCACTCTCCACGGTCAGAGCAGGAATACTCATATCGTTTTTTCTAGTTTGTTTCACATACTTCCAGAACTCTTTCGGGTTCTGCTTTAACCTATCGCTTAATTGGGCAAAAAAGTATCCTTCCTTGCTTTTATTGCCGATTTCAGTGTGAGGTTTGCATGCCTAAGCTCTTGTTCATTAGACGTGGTACTCCTATCGCGAAATTTTCTGTACGAACTTCGTGCTTTCCTATTAACCTGCGAATGTCTTTATTAAACCAAGGCTTTTGTTTTGTTCTCTTCTTTAGTATTCTGTTTGGTACATGAGCTTCCACTGCGTTAAGTAGCTTATCACGAAAATAAGACCACAGAGCTAAAGAGCAACGACTTTCTGCCAAAAGCAAGAATGTTGGGTAATACGACTCTAATTCTGCAGAAACAGAATCATAGTCACCTTGTTCATACAGGAACAAGGAGTCTATGATTCTGCATTGCGTCAGTAACACTCCACGGGAGAAAACTACGATGTGAAAACCACCATTCACTAGAGGAACAGAGAGAAAAACAAGCACTTGTATTTTCAACATATATATGTCGGGGTCCGAGCTATATATGATACCGTTTCCCCGACCTGCCCCAAGATGGTGATTAGTATATGGTGAAGGAAATTTGCGCACGATGAGGTTGATTTGCCCAGGTTCTCAGCCCATGCCTCCCATGTAAGCTAGAGCACAGTGAATGGCGTTGTGGTTTGCTCTGCGTCAGTGCTGAGTGGGACAAGTCGCCATGCATGGAATCGCTACATCAGCAATACGTTGTACTTGGCGCTTGTATTTTGTAAAGCAGTTCGGTAGAGGGTGCGTTTGCGTTTGCATCAAGAGCACTTTTTTTTTCTCGAAGGTGGCCACGAAATCTGGTTGATTGGAAAAGTTAATCAAGAAAATTATGCAGCAAAAAAACTAAAAGCGGGCGAGTAAGAAAAAAAACAAATGTGTGTGCAGCAGTCAAAGATCCTGCAATGTCAGGCCTGCGTTTTGCGTCCTCCACATTTTTTTTTTTGTGTTTGCAATAGGATACGCAACCTTCGAGTCCCACTGTAAAAATATAAGCATACACACCTGTAAAGGTGTGTGTATATAAACATGTGCACATGTTTATACCATGCGTTTACCATGCGAACCTGAAAGTCTGGTGTTAATCACTGAGTGTCACGGAGTCATTCTACTCTCTGAAGGTGGAGTACCAGCGATCTGATGGAAGCCTTTTATATATCTGTAACAGGCAATGCTTGCGTAAGCAACACGTTCACTTCGTTATTTGATAGTGAGTAGAATTTTTGCGTGACTTCTTGTAATCTGTAATCTGCTCGTGACCATGTTACCAGTTTTGCTTACGCTTGCCCGTGTATGCGCGTACACATTGAAGAGCGACGAAAAATAAATGTCAATTGAAAGTATGCGCTTGTCCGTGTTTGTCTATATCCTGTGTACCCGCTTTTCATTTTGCGCATACCAGTTTTAATATTAAGTATGAACAAACTCACCCGGCTACACGTGTTTCATTGTGTCCTTCTCGTGCGTCATTTGCGCTCAAGCAACGCGCTACAAGTTTCGGGCTGCTTGCCACGCTCTTCGCGTGACACTCTAATTGGCTGCCACTGCATCGATTGGTTTGCCCTTTTGTTAGCACTACGATTACGTGAACAATGATAACGTGAACAATGGGAACCCTCGTGCAGAAAATTGTAATCGGCGCGAAAATCGGAATACTTTGTCGTCAAGGTAAGCAATATACCTCTGTGCATGGTAACAATTTAAGCTCAAGATGGTCTGCTCAAGATAGCCTCCAGTTTCAGTTTGTTGATATAAATACAATATACTAGAATAGATTACAGATGGTATGCAGACGAGGGTCTACAAAAATAAACAACTGCAGCGAGACCCTCTCACTAATGTGTATAAAATATCAAATCACACGTTAACACGAAATCCGCCAACTAACTTTTATTTTATATTGCTCTCTCTTGAAACGACTTGTCACGTTTTATTCATGAACGATGATCGCATCCCCGTTTCACTCGGTGCGTCTGTTATTTCGGTGAACCCGTATCCGGGCACCGTGCGTTCGCTATCTATCAGACAACCCTATTTTCTTTCATACTGAAGCAGCTGACGCGCTGGCACACGCGATGACACGACCTGTCATACCGATACGCTATCGACGAAGAACAACCGCCCGAAATGACCCGGACGGAAGCTTCGAAAAGGGAGCCTCATCAAAACTGTATTTCCCCGTGAGACGACGGCTGCGGCGCGGGCTCTCTATCGAGAGGGGAATCGATCGCAGACATTTGCTCACGAAGGGAAGGAGCCCGCATCGTCCCCATCCGGTTTCGATTCCTTCATTCACCTCTATCGCTACAATGCACACAGACACGCACCGCAAAGCACAATAAATGTCCTCTCTCTCTCTCTCTCTAGCTCTTCCGCCTTTGTGCACACTTCTCGCCGAGGATCTCTCGGCGTTGTTGACACAAGCGCGCAGACAGAGAAAAATCCGTGCGGATCCGCGAAAGCGCTGACTTAGTGGCCCAAGGCGCAGCTGTGGACAGGAGCAGCCTTTTTTCGTCGCCCTCACGGCAAGGACGGGGGTGTCGTCACTGAGTGCCGGTACGCTAGAACACTTCAGCAAGTTCAGCATTCTCGCTTCCTAAGTGTTGCGTTTAAATGTCACCGTATATACATTGATCGCTTTATTAGTTTGGGACAGTGCACTGTAACAATGGGCGGAAGAAGTCCTTTCGAGAACGGCTGAAAAGCCGATCTTTCGCCCCTTTATGAAAAACATCTAAGAGCCACAACTCAATATTACAGCGCTCAGATGTCTTCAGAGCTCCACGATACTTTAGGAATGATCAGCAACGCGCACCAAAAAAAAAAAGGGGGGGGGAGGGAAGCGCACCGAAAGGGCTGTATTTTGTGTGCAAGAAAAAAGCCACTAGTTCATAAGAGAAAGAGAGAACGAAAACGTTATTAGATATTAGTCAATCACGTCAGGCATTGCCTGTCACCCTTAGCCGTATACCGAAATCTATTGAAACACGCCAACCGCAAGGGTTACCCTGATGATATCTTGCTGGACGTTGGGGTCGGGGCTGCGGAGCGGGGCCTCCCAGGATTCAGAGCGTGCGACCCATCGTTCTGACTCAAACATCTCCACACCAAGTGAACCAATTTTGCTGCCTTATCACAAAATTTGCACTGGTACCGGAAAATTACCGAGTGCCACTTGCTGTAAATTACCGGGTTTGTAAAAAAAACACATGCAACTTTCACCACAGGACCTCCTCTTTCTTATATATAGTCCGTTTGTGTTATCATTTTTTTAGTGTTTGCAGCAAATGCACTAAGCATTCAAACGCCGTAAAGAGGGAAATAGTTGATGCTATTTCCACATTTCTATTTTGTTTTGTTTTTTCTGTTATGAAAAGAATATACAAGAGCAATGTGCATACGTAACAGTTTATTTCGTCAATTTAATCCTTTCACTTAGCCGGAGTTGTCAAAAATGTTTCGTGTTAAGAAAAAAATTGGCAGCATATCCACGGAGTGAATGATGGAGTGTGGGGCGAAGCATTCGTCCGTCCATTCGTTCTTGCTTCCGTCCGTCCATGCGTCCGTCTGTGTGACCGTCCATGCGTCCGTTCGTCCATCTATTCAACACTCCAAGTACTACCATCTCGCATCTTTTAATCATATATTCCCCATATAGAAGCACCGCCATCCAGCGGACATTCCAAGGACTAAACGAGAGGTAGCACACGCACACTTTCTTACGGCTTGCGCTTCGGGTCTACTTCCCACCTTTAACCACCTCGAGTTCATGGTATATACTAGTTCACTGTATTCATGGCACTGCGGCCCAACGCTCGCTAAACCTTTCTAAAAGCAAGGAGGTTACGCCCAGCGAGTATAACGTAGCAACCTTTTCCTGTCAGATAGTACTCAGTGTACAAGCCAATGGCTGCTAATGGGGATCGCAGCATGCGCGTTAACTAAAATCCGAATGCTCCTGTCTCTCATTCCCCATTAGCAGCCATTGGAATGTACATTGAGCACTATTTTTTATTGTTCAAGAACGCACAGAAGAAATCTCTCACCGGCACCACCTTCGAGGTCAAAATGTTATACTTGTTACATAATACAACGGCTACGAGGGACGAACGGGTGCCGCCATGAGGAGCTTCGCCCCTAAAACAAAAATCGACGAGAGCACTTTAAGCTAACGCTAGTATGTTGAACCAATTGAAACTTCCCGAGTCTTCGCACTGTCATATAACTGTTATGTGACTGATTCCGACACATGGAACTACTTGCTAGCCCCTTACTTCAAGTGAAATTTAACAATCCTCCATTTTGGTTGAGTCAGTTTCTATATTATGCAAAATCTATCACTCAGCTGTATTCAGGGCGCGGTGATACGGTGGCGTTTTCTGTTATCCCTAAGAAACATTATCAAAGGATACAAAAACAAAACAAAAGAATAATACATATCTGCAGCACTACAGTATTGGAAGAGTGGAAAAACGTTTCAGCTTTAGGAGCCCATTTTAATCGTCTGGAAACAAATGTAACACTCTCCGTCCTTCGGCCTGTAAATTGCCAGTAAAGCATGAAACGTTAATTACGTGAGACGTATAGCACAAAATGTCCACACTATACCATTTCATGAAACCATATACGGCACAAACACTTAGTTACGTTCTCAATTATGGCGACAGTGACGTTCACAACACAAGAAACATGAAGGCTGTAATCGAGATAAGTGGCACCGTCACCTCAAATTGAGCTTCCAATGCTTCTGAAACAGACCCATATATAAAGTAATATAAGCGTCATTAAAGAAAAAAAAAAGGTGAAGTATATAGTGAGCGGCAGTCTTAGGCGCTGCGACCACAGCATGTATTTCAGGGAAAAAATTGAGAACAGGCCGACATTAGCTCAAAACGATCGAAATATGTGAAATTCAGAGAATAACACTTGTTGGTCTTACATATAAGCATATTGTGCACGTTTTTTTTTTGTTAAATATCAGCCAAGTACAACAGCAAAGTTCCACTTGTGAGGGGAAGGAAAGAAAAACGTTTCAGCTTTAAGCGCCCATTTTACTCGTCTGGAAACAAATGTAACACCCTCCATCCTTGTGCTGCAGCTCAAAACAGTCGCCGAACAAACGCTGGCTGCCACTGCGGCCGTTCATCCGGCCCGGTACAGAGGCAGCGCCAACGACCCAGGAGCGCTGCCAGCTCAGCCGCGCATCGTGAATCAATAGCCGAGACGTCAACGCACTGATGAATGTTTATTGTCAAAGTGCTCAACACTTGCGCACTGGGAGGGGCGCTCATTCGTCGCGTATCGCGCAGCGACAGACCTGGCGCTCTTCCAGCCGCCGTCGACGCTCTACACCACCGACGCACTGAAAGGCACGCCGTTCAAGTGGCGGCAAGACGAGACGAGAACAAGAAGAGAACGAAGCGCTTCGTCGCAACGGCAGTCGTTGAGGTGCATCTCCAAGGCAACGGCGCTCGGTGACCAACTCCAGATCTTCCCGTCCTCGCGTCACTTCCCGTGCCTCGTTCCGGTGGTGCTTCCGGCCCTTCCGGAAAGAAAGAAGCAAGCAGGCGCCGTGAAGTAGCTGCGGCGCAGTGTATACGGCACTTCCTCCGCGCAGTGGCGTTTAACGAGCGCGCGATCCTTTTTTTCGGCTATTGCGCCACTTACGCTGCAACCGGCGGTCACCACAGCGCTAAGCTCAAGAGCGGAGCGCCAGTTTGCGCGGCTATTGACACGGGATATAGTCTTAATGAGCGCAAAGTGATACTATCGCAGTTTGCATAGAAGCCGGAAATAAAAAAATCGAGCAAGTATACATGATCACAATATGATGGGGTTTATAACGTCCCAAAACCACCTAATGATTATGAGAGACACCTATAGTTTTCGACCACCTGGGATTCTTTAACGTGCACCGAAACGTGAGCACACGGTATTTTCGCCTCCCCCGCAGCCGGGATTCGATTCCGCGATTTGAGAATGTTTATATATAGTGAACAAAACAATAAGCTATCTAGCTTAAATGGGACGATTATAGACAGTAATGCGCATTTGAAAAACCATGACGTTTTAGGCGGGCAGAGGTTTGTTTGGCCCGAGGACTCGGCAGCGAAGAGACACAGTGCACCCACAGTGATGATGACGACAGGCGGCGAAGATGATGATAATAATAATATCTGGGGTTTTACGTCCCGAAACCCCGATATGGCTTTGGAAATTTCGACTATCTGAAGTTTTTGAACGGGCATTGACAACGCACAGTACACGGGCCTCTATACCGTTTCGCTTCCCCCAAAATGCGACCACCGCGCCAAAAATCGAACCCGCGGCCTGCTCGTCAGACTTCGAGAACAGTAACCGCTGATTGATTGATTGATTGATTGATTGATTGATTGGATTAATGTGATTTATGTGTGGGGCTTAACGTCCCAAAACCACCCCGTATCCGCTGGTCCACCGTGCTAAACTCACGGCGAAGATGAGGAAGCATAGAAAAACGTATATGATTAGTTGATTATAATCTATATAGATGATTCAGATGGCTAGAATAACCAGCCACAAAGTAGTTAAATTTTGATGCTTCAGGTGCCAAAAATAACGTGGGGTTAAGAAGCACGCTTTAATGGGAGACCTCGGATTCATTTTGTTTTGTTTTTTTTACAAGAACAGACTGGCGGTCTAGTTAGTACATAACTCAAATCGGTAATTCAAAAAATCACGCACAACAGACCAAGATGGGAAACCGCGCAAAGTTCTTTACAACCTTAGTTTGCTAACCGTGCCCCTAAACTTATGTTTACGAAAGTTTTTGAACGTCGCCCCCATTTGAAAAACACCGCTGCTGCATCGATCCAATCCAGAACCTCAACTCAGCAACGCCGCATGACCTATATAATATAAGCACTTCTAGTTGGACGTACGCGACAATCCTACGTACGCAGCACGGCACGTTGCGTACGCTGCAAGCGAAGCACTCAACAATGATATGCCCGGGGAGGGGTTGAGGCTGCCACCCAGGATCCGGCGAAGGACGACTCTTGCGACGCGTCTCACGAACAAGTAGAAGATGCGTTTAATTTACATATTTGCAAGAGAAGTACATTGCAACGAGAGCGTACAGACGCGCCTTTCCATCACAAGGGCCCAGAGCGCACAACAGCAGCAGCAGCAGCAACAGCAGCAACAGCAACAGCAACAGCAGCAGCAGCAACAGCAGCAGCATCAGCAGCAGAAGAAGAAAGCGCTGGTACAAATCTTGACGCCGCCCAAAGAGGGGACGGAGGCAGCCGCCTGCCAGCCAGCAAACACGGTGAGCTGGACGAGGATTGTGTCTCCATCTGCTCCCTTAATTGAGAATCCCGAATATCAGAAAATGGTTGCCGAGAATAAGCAGCTTGCTTTAGAAAACGAGAAACTTCGATGCCAGATTAAGGAGGAACGCCGGGAGTTTCACAAATCATATCATCTTTAGAAACCAAACTTGAAGCCAGGCTTAACGCCTTAGAGGCGAACAACAACGCCACTCATGCTATCTCCAGGGCAACCGTAGCCCACTCTTTGGAGGGAGGAACGGCGAAAGTAGACATACCTCAGAGGTTTAGCGAGGAGGCCCACGTTAGCCAGTTACAGATGGGGGAACAGTTGCAGAGCTTGCGAAACTTAATGCGAGAACTCCAATCACAACAGCAACGAGCAGCGTCTGAACTCCGAGAGCAGATGATGCAGCAAATGCATCAAATGTTTTCGGAGTACAGGAAAGAGTTTGCAGCAGAAACGGAACAACAAAGACGATACGTTAATGACTCAGTTGTAGGCATTCAGCGTGCCATCAACAAGCGGGTCAGTGTTACCTCCGCGAGCAGTCCACTACCGAAGGACCGTCGAATCACGGAGAAAGCAGACACCCCCCAATAAAGGCAGTAGTCACCATGGCGCGAACTAATTCCACGCAAAACTCCGACCACCTAGAAATCTGGCAGTGGAATTGTCGCACGTTCCACAAACGAGCGGCGGCATTGCAGAATTACATCCATTCGGCACTAATCCCACCTGATGTAATATGCCTGCAAGAAGTTGGGAACCGTCCCGTCAAATTGCAGGGATATTACACATTATACGATCCAAAATACCCCCGCGTTGCAGCGCTGGTGAGTAACTTCATGACAGTTGCGCTAGACCATTACGATCAGACTGACATTAATCACCAAATTATCGATGTCTTCCCACAAAAACGAGGAAAAGTACGAACGAAAATTTTAAACATATACAGTCCTCCCAAAAACCGGAATGACGACTTCGGCCCACTCCTAAACGAGGCAGTTCGAGCCGTTGGCACCAGAGATCAATTAGTGGTGGTGGGCGACTTTAATGCTCCGAGCACCGCTTGGGGCTACGTCCGGGATTCACCCAAGGGAGTGTTATTAGAGAACACCACGTCTAAATTAGGTTTACCCTTATCACTCTGCCAACAGCACCCACCAGGCTTGGTAATAGCATTAGCAGGGACACGTACCCTGATTTGACCTTCACCTTCAACATTAAAAATGCCACGTGGTCAAACCTCGATGAAAACCTTGGTAGTGACCATTATATTCTTAGCACCTCTATAGCATCACCAAAAGTTCGTCGTGTCGCTGGTGACGTTGTGATGACAGACTGGGTGACCTTTCGAAAGCGCCCTCTGCCGGAGCAAACGCCCTGTGATGTCAGTGGGTGGGTTGCTTTCATTCGAGAAACGCATGATGCCACCTCTAAGAAATAGCGCGCACAGTTGAGGCGCCTGCGATAGACCGGCACCTATTGCACATGTGGGATAGTAGGCGACGCCTGATCAAGAGATGGAAAAAACAACGCCTCAACCGCTGCCTCTACAGGCGAATCGCTGCTCTGTCGGAGGAAGCGAATGAATACGCAACGAAACTTGCCACCGATGGTTGGGTGCAGTTTTGCGGTTCTCTCCGCGGTACACTAGGGACTAGCCAGACGTGGGCGATACTGAGGTCCATGCTGGAGCCGGACAAATCTAAGTCCTCCATGAACCGCATTCTTCAAAGAATAGTACACAGCTACCCCCGGCACCGACGGAGAGTTGATCCAGGCGCTTAAAGACCGTTATATCGGTACTGATGTGGTTCCGCCATGTACATTAGAGTACATCGGCAGCGAGAATGCCACATTAGACGCCGCAATCACGAAAGAAGAGGTTTTCGCGGCAGCCCAGGCAGCCAATCGGAACTCTGCGCCGGGGTCGGATGGTATAACAAACGCTATGATAAGAAACCTCAGCACTGAGGTTCTTGAGCAGATAACGCAATTTCTTAACGACCACTGCTGGTCCCAAGGTCACGTTCCTCCGGAGTGGAAGGAAGCCAAAATAATAACTATACCAAAGCCCGGTAAAGCACCATCGCTCGGAGCCCTGCGGCCCATTTCGCTTACTTCGTGCATGGGCAAGCTCTACGAGCGAGTAATACAGACACGGCTTCAAAATTACATTGAAAAAGAAAATCTGTTTCCCGCTACCATGATTGGTTTTCGCTCCGGACTCTCAACCCAGGATGCCTTCCTCCTTTTAAAAGAAGAGGTCATGAGTTGCGTACCCAGGGGAGGCGAACATTTGGTCTTGGCCCTCGACCTCAAAGGGGCCTTTGATAATGTTTCGCACGAGGCCATTCTCTCTGAACTCAACACAATCGGCTGCGGAAAGCGTACATTTAACTACATTAAATCCTTCCTCTCTGGGCGGACGGCAACTATTGGGATAGGCGACACGAGGTCGGTGCCGTTCTCGATGCCAAATAAAGGCACACCGCAAGGGGCAGTCATCTCCCCCTTGCTCTTTAACATAGCTATGCGCAGACTTGCTCACGAGCTCGAAGCAATCCCGCACCTTGGATATACATTGTATGCGGACGACATCACACTCTGGGCTACGAAGGGTTCACTGGCGCTGAAAGAGCAGACCCTCCAGGCTGCTGCGACAGCTGTGGCAGAGTTCGCAAGAAATAGTGGGCTGAGCTGTGCGCCTGAAAATCTGAACTCATAAGAATACACAGTAAGTATTACAAAAGTAACGGTGCCATAAACTTACAGGTAGACGGCCATGCCATAGCCGAGGTTACTCAGGCCCGTATACTTGGCTTCTGGGTCCAAAGCAATGGCAAAGCCAGTCACACGATAACCACCTTAAAGACTACGGTTAAACAGATAGCTAGAATGATCCGTCGCATCACTTATCATAAAAAGGCATGAAAGAAAAGGATACTCTCCGGCTTGTCCAGGCCTTAGTTTTGAGCAGAGTGACGTATGGCCTACCGTACCACTCACTCGACAGAAGTGAGGAGAGCCAGGTGGATGTGCTCATTAGAAGCGCTTTTAAGGCAGCACTTGGTCTACCCACCAGCACACCGACCGAGCGGCTCCTAGCTCTCGGTATACATAACACTTATGCTGAGCTCAGTGCCGCAGTCCTCATGTCTCAGAGGAATCGTCTAAGTGAAACTTCAGCAGGCAGGGCGATACTCACTAGAATAGGAATTTCGCCCCACCCACAGCACATTGATGAGGAGCTGGTCGACGTAGCCCAAGAGGTCCGCAGGCGAATCTCAATCGCACCGGTGCCCAAAAATATGCATCACGACTTTCACGCTGAGCGACGTACTGCGAGGGTAAACTGGCTTCGAAAGCAATTCGGCTCAGCTTCAAATGTCGCGTACGTCGATGCGGCCAGTTTCGATTGGCAGAGACACATAATTACTGTTGTCGACAACAACATGACGCTGCTAACGAGTGCCTCCGTACGCACGACCTCGGCTACAAAGGCGGAGACGATGGCCATAGCCTTAGCCTTAAGGTTTCAGGAGCGTAGAGGGGAGCCATCAGTTATTTTATCCGACTCCCAGGAAGCCTGCCGGCTCTTTTTAAGGGGCCGCCTTCCAGCAATGGGGCTGAGGTTGCTAGGATCCAAACTCACTCACCACCATCGCTTGATCTGGTGCCCGGGACACGCAGGTCTCGAAGGCAATGAAAGGGCGGACGCTCTAGCTCGTGCGTTTTGTAACCGAGCGGAGAATCCATCTCTTTCATTGACCATGCCAATTTTACCTAGGGAGATTCTAGCTCACCAGCGCTTCACGCGTCAAAAATGTGGAACACCTCACAGATCCCTTAATGGGGAAGAGGCCACTGACCTTAGAAAAATTCAAACGGATGTATTTCCGCACCTACTGAAGTTACACGCGATACATCCAACTCTTTACCCGGCTGTATGTCCGTGGTGCGGCGGAAGACCGACTCTCTACCACATATCGTGGGGGTGCGATCGTAAACCAAGTGACATAACCAATTTTCTCGGCGAACCTTTAACACCTAGTATGGAGCAGTGGGAGGCACACCTCGCTAGCTCGGACCCAGGAGTGCAGCTCGCACTACTGGATCAAGTCCGGCGGGCGGCTAAGGCCAGTGGAGCCCTGGACGTAGGGCCCCAACCATAAAGGCTCTAAAACGCCCCTCTCCCTTTCCCCTTCAATAAAGTTTTACTCTCTCTCTCTCTCTCAGACGCAGGCTGTGTGTCCCAGCGACGCTGATGTGCGTTTCCTGCGGCGCACACAGACGCCTCCCACGTTCCTGCAGGTCGCGGACAGCGTTTGACCGTTACGCCGATGAGCGTCCCTTGCAAGCCACCTCCTTGCTGTGCCGGTCATAACAACAACACATTTAATACGCCGTATAGACCGTACCGGGCTATACGTTTCGTTCCCCTAGACGTATACCATATGGGAAATGAAACAACTTCCATGTGCTTCTTAACGTCATCGTGTGGTATAGCGGCCGTGGAAACGGCCACTGGCATCCACGAAAAACCGAATCGTTGGATCCACGGTTTTACGTTTTGTGCCATCTTGCAATCCGGCTGCTCTTTCATTCCAGATCTCGCGAGTGCGTCACGTAGCTAACGCTACGTATCGTTACGTTTGCGTGAGCCGGGTTTTCTTTCGGACGTAGATACGTTAAGGACTCTGCAAGATACGATACTGACTCTGTAGATACGTTAAGTATTGACACGAGCATGTAGAGGGTTTCTGGCTGTTGCGTGGCTAGTGTCATCATTACTCGTGCGTGGCGAAGGATTTGGTCGGCAAAAAAGACGACGACGAACTCGCGCTGCTCGATCGAAGCTGTTCCGCTGTTTGCTACACTCTTACTTTCACTGATTTTATTAACGTGACAAACTGGTGGGCGTGCTGGGTACAGTCCCAATTCGCTAGTTTTAACTCAAGCCGCATCAAGCTTCTACCACCATTTCAACAATTCCGGAGGAAAACCTTGCACTTCGCCTCAGCCGCCGCTTGCTAGGACTATCTCCTGAATTTGGTCTCTTGAGCTCGGCAAAAATGACCACCACAACGGCAAGTCAGACGCAAGAGAGCCACGTAGACCAACTCGCATCTACCCCAAGCGTTGTCTATAACACAGCACGCACCCCGAAGCCGTTTCATGGTGATGTACTTGAGGACGTAGATGTCTGGCTAGACCACTTCGATCGGGTCGCAGCCGCCAACAAATGGAACGACACCAACAAGCTTCGCTACGTCTATTTTGCACTTGAAGACTATGTTCACATCTGGTATGAGAACCGTGAGCCGTCTACCAACTGGCAAGAGTTTTAGCGACAGCTATGCCAGGCATTCAGAAATCCCGAAAGGAAAGAAAAGGCCGAGCAGGCTCTGCAGAGCCGGATTCAGAAGCCAAATGAAAATGTCGCTATGTTTGTTGAAGACATATATATCACGCTTGTTTAAGCGCGCTGACCCAGGAATGGATGAAACAAAAAAAGTTCGACTCCTCCTGCGGGGTGTCAAGGAGCAACTTTTTGCTGGACTCATACGCAAGCCCCAACCACTGTCGATGAGTTCATCGCGGAAGCTACTACCACGGAACAAGCACTTCAGCAACGCTGTCTACAGTACGACCGCCAAGCTTCTGTTGTCGCGGTGTCACCTTTCACCTGTGGGCAGGACTTATCAGCACTCCACGAGCTTGTGCGGAGCGGTCCGCGAGGAGCTAGAAAAAGTCCGTCCCACTTCTGCTCACCTAAGTGTGACGATCCTGGGACACATTATTCACGATGAACTCAGGAATGTGACCCAATCATTGCTTCCAATGCATGCGGAAGCTCGTGCTCTGTCTTACGCCGAAGCATTGAGGAGTCCTCAACCTTCTACCGGACGCCGGCCACCCTCTACTTTCTCACCATCGCCCCGTCAATTCGCACCTTCAAATAACTACGAGAGCACTTTCCAAGTCACCCGTAAATCTGACATATGGCGCACCTCTGACAACAGGCCTCTTTGTTACCACTGCGCCGAAGCGGGCCATCTGTACCGCCAGTGTGCGTATCGCAGGATGGGCCTTCAGGGGTTTCACCCTAACGGATGGGCCTTCACGGGTTTCACACATATTTCTATAGCCGTCGACAATCACTCGACCACCGCACTCGTGGATACTGGCGCCGATTACTCCATTATGAGTGGTGACTTCGCGACTACTCTCCGAAAAGTGGTGACGCCATGGAACGGTCCGCAGCTCCGTACCGCGGGTAGTCATCTAGTGACGCCGGTTGGGAGGTGCACTGCCCGAGTACATATTGGCGCTTCGACATTCATCGGGACTTTTATCGTACTGCGGGAATGCTCCAGGCAGGTCATCTTGGGATTAGACTTCCTTCGAGAATATGGGGCAATTATAAATCTCCGAGAATTGCTGGGTGACGTCTACACGTAACGAACATTCTCAGGATAGTGAATCGCGTATGATCGCGTTGCGTGTATCCGACGATTCAGTGACAGTACCGCCCCGTTCCAGTGTTCTGGTTAACGTGCTGAGTGACATCAACCGAAGGGCTCTCGGCGTTGTGGAAGGCAATGTGTCCGTGCTCTTGTCTCGTCAAGTATGCGTCGCCCGTGGTGTCATAGAATTGACACAAGAGCCTGCGAAAATTCTACTAACAAATTTCAGTCATGAATACCAGCACTTCATGAGGCAGTGCGTCATCGCTTACTTTGAAGAAATCGGAGACTCTAAAGCCAGCTTCTCACTCGCGCAACTCTCTTCCGGTCCTCGCGACGACAAACAGTCTCCGGTTAAGCTTGACGTGAACTGCGCACTGTCGACTTCACAGCAAGAGAGTCTTCGTTCCCTCCTGTTTTCCTTCAGTGATTGCTTTGCCAGGACGCCCAAAATCAAACAGACACCCGTCGCAAAGCACAGAATTATAACAGAGCCCAGCGAAAGGCCTATTCGACAACATGCTTATCGAGTTTCCCGCAGAAAACAAGACGCCATCAACGACCAAGTACAACAAATGCTTGCTCACGACATCATTCAGCCATCTACAAGCCCATGGGCATCACCGGTTGTGTTGGTGAAAAAGAAAAACGGCACATTGAGTTTCTGTGTTGATTATCGCAAACTCAATACCGTGACAAAGAAAGACGTTTATCCGCTTCCTCGCATCGACGGCTCACTCGACCGCCTTAGAAACAACCGATATTTTTCATCCATGGACCTACGCAGTGGTTATTGGCAAATTGAGGTCGATGAGCGTGACCAGGAAAAAGACCGTCTTCATTACTCCTGACGGGCTCTTCGAATTCAAATTGCCTCCTTTTGGACTGTGCTCTGCTCCCGCGACTTTTCAACGAATGATGGACACAGTTTTGTCTGGTCTCAAGTGGCGATCGTGTCTTGTCTATTTAGATGACGTCGTCGTTTTTTCATCGACTTTCGAGCAGCACCTTCAGCGTCTTCGTGCAGTACTTGAGGAGCTACAAACAGCTGGCCTGTCGCTCAAGCCCGAAAAATGCCACTTCGGCTACGAGGAGCTCAAGTTTCTCGGCCATGTCGTCAAGAGTGACGGAATTCGCCCAGGCCCTGAGAAAACACTGGCTGTCGCTGCCTTCCCAACTCCGACGAAGAAACACGACGTACGCCTTTTTCTGGGCCTTTGTGCGTACTATCGTCACTTCGTTCCGAACTTTTCAAAATAGCAGAACCCTACTCACGAGAGAGAACGTTGCTTGTGTGTGGGCCCCAGAACAACACGAAGCTTTTTGCGAGCTACGACGACGCCTCGAGACTCCTCCAATCTTGGGTCATTTCGACGAAAATGCCGGCACTGAAGTGCATACAGATGCAAGTAATGTCGGCCTCGGAGCCGTCCTTGTGCAATGGCAGGAAGGTATCCAGCGAGTGATCGCCTACGCTAGTCGTACGTTATCATCGGCTGAAACTAACTATTCCAACACAGAAAAGGAATGCCTAGCTGTCGTGTGGGCCATAGCAAAGTTCCGACCATATTTGTACGGGCGACCATTCAAAGTAGTCACCGACCACCATTCCTTGTGCTGGCTTGCAAGCCTCAAAGACCCCTCAGGCCGCCTAGCTCGATGGAGTCTCCGCTTACAAGAATTTGACGTTACGGTGGTTTCGAAGTCAGGACGCAAGCACACCGATGCTGACTGCCTATCACGTGCCCCAGTCGAGTCGATTCCTCCTGACCAAACTGACGACGAAAGTTTCCTCATGGCCGTCACAGCTTCCCACTTGGCTCAAAAACAGCGTGATGACACAGAACTTCGCCCGATCAACGACTATCTCGAGGACAAGCTTGAACAGCCACCACGAACGTTCAGGCGCACGATTTCGTCATTTTTTCTTCGTGACAACGTCCTGTACAAGCGGAGCTTTGATCCCAACGCTCGAACCACCCTGGCCGTACCATCTGTGATGCGAGATGACATCCTTAAAGGCGTGCCATGGCGAACCATCTTCCGGGCATTTAGGGTTCACGCGTACTCTGGCACGTATCCGCCACACGTACTACTGGCCCAAATTGTCCCGTACGGTCAAGCACTACGTGAAAACCTGCCGAGACTGTCAGCGTCACAAAACTCCGCCCATGAAACCTGCTGATCTTTTACACCCTGTGAAGCCACCCCGAGAACCATTTCAACAAGTTGGCATGGACTTGCTAGGTCCATTTCCAAAATCTTCAGCGGGGAATCACTGAATAATAATTGCGACTGACTATTTAACCCATTATGTGAAACACGAGCACTCCAGCGCGGTACGGCATGCGATGTCGCGGATTTCTTCATTCATGCTGTCGTCCTCCGCCATGGTGCACCGGCCGTGGTTCTAACTGACAGAGGCACGGCCTTCACTGCCCAACTACTGGAAGGAGTGATGACACTCAGCGGCACCGTACATCGCCGAACGACAGCTTACTATACACAAGCTAACGGATTAACAGAACGGCTCAATAAGACCATCACAGACATGATTTCCATGTATGTCGACGTATACCATAGCAACTAAGACAGTGTCCTCTCTTTCGTAACTTTCGCATATAACACCGCCGTGCAAGAAACTACAGGATTTACACCTTTCCGCCTGCATGCTTCACGGCTGCGAAGTAACTACGATGTTAGACGCCATGCTCTTACCTGACGCATTTACGACCACCACCGAAAATGCTGACCATGTATGCGCAGCTCGCCGAGAAGCTCGACAGCTAGCTCCCTTGCACATACGCTCTCAGCAACAACACGATGCTCATAGGTACAACCTTCGGCACAGAGAAGTCACCTACCACCCCGGAGAAAAAGTATGGCTCTGGAGTCCCGTACACCAACGCGGCCGCTCTGAAAAGCTCTTGCGTCGTTATTTCGGCCCTTACCGGGTTCTTAAGCGCCTCAGCGATGTAAAATACGAAGTTATCGCAGAGCCCAGCGTGCAGTCCTCCTGTCGTGGTGTCCAGCGGACATCGTCCACGTGGCTAGGATGAAGCCGTATTACTCACGCTGAACACTTGCTCTTGCATTCATACATTTGAAAGCATCGAGTCGATGCTTTTCGAGAGCGGGAGATATGACACGAGCATGTAGTGGGTTTCTGGCTGTTGCGCGGCTAGTGTCATCATTACTTGTGCGTGTCGAAGGATTTGGTCGGCAAAGAAGACGACGACGAACTCGCGCTGCTCGATCGAAGCTGTTCCGCTGTTTGCTACACTGTTACTTGCAGTTATTTTATTACCATGACAGTATTGTGCGTGCGCACTTCTATCCTGCAATGCTTGCGTAGTACGTAGGCTGGGTATACGTACACGGCTAAAGCCAGCGGCGTAGACAGAAATTTGTTTCGGGGGAGCGGGATATGGGGGGAGGCGGTGTGCCACCTCTCGGCAGCGCCTCTGACCGAAGAACGTTCAATAATCGAACCGAGCGTTATAACTTCACCCTGACGTCATGCGCTTCAGTCATAAAGCTCTTCATTTATCGCCGAACACAGGGGCGTAGAAAAGATGGGTTCCTACTATACCACCGCGAGTTTTTTCAATTTTGCACGTGTATGCACACACAAAGTATAGTTGACCCTGACCTCTCCCTCCGCCCCCCCCCCTTCTACCGAAAAAAATATTGTGGGCTATGTTACTGGTCGAACACAACTGCTCCACTGCGCGTACACATCGATGAATCGCATCGTTAAGAATTGAAGTTACGATCTATATAAGAGTATTTCGGTTATTAAAACCGGCGTCGATGTCTCAAGAAACCACGGTATACGTATACGCGAGCGGTTCTCGCCGATCACTCCGAATTTCTATTTCCGTCTCTTCGCTCACTATTCTGCACCAAATCGCCGTCACGCGACTGAGCGCCGGAGGGAGAATGTAAGAGTGCATCTTGCACTTAGTGCTGTGCGTTACCTCGTTTTACAAGTTATACTGAAGCAAAAACAAAAAATTTAAAAAATAACTTTTTTCGCAGAATCGCACGGTATCCCGCGCAAAGACGCGGTGGGAAAAGTGATACGCAAGGAATGTGAAAAAAAAAAGCGCAGACTTTGATCGATGTCCGCGAGTGTCGTCGTCAGCGGCACCGCCGAGCTGGGCGGAGTCTCTGCTGCTGTCCCGCGGCGCCTCGATCGTAACGACAGATTACGCAAACGAAAATAGACACCCCTAAACGACCGGAATCCGGCAGTCGCTGCACAAACTCCGTGCCGCTGTAACCTATATAGTCACAGAGAAGCAACGAGCCGCATCCGCTCCTGATGCACAATCGACAGCGCCATCAGCATCATCTGTTCTTTTTTTTTCTTTTTTTTTGCACTGCTCTCCTAATATCTTTTTTTTTTTCGACTGCGTTCGTCTTATATACCACCCGACTCCATCTTATGCTTGCGATTTTTGTCATTCAACAATCCAACGACCTTTTGCAGTCATTCTGTAAATATGATGGGCCATGAGCACAGGTTATCTACACTAAGTACTATACAGAACGTTCCCATCTGAATTTTTTCACAGTTTATTGACAACTAGTATCGCGGCTACCCTTTTATGCCCTCGAAATGAAACCCTCTCTATCATTTAACGTTGCGCCTGACGTTTTCCGTTCCATCACTCATTAGTGTCATCTCAATTTTCTTTCTTATCGTCCAGGTTCTGTCAGAATGGTACCACTCGAATAATAATAATAATAATAATAATAATAATAATAATAATAATAATAATATAATAATAATAATAATAATAATAATAATAATAATAAGCCCAACAACATCTGCGGCTTCATGAGCCAGAACCGCGATATGATGCACGCCATGGTGAACGGTTCCGAGAATTTTGAGCCCATGGGGCTCCTTCAGTTTGCGCCTAAATATAAACCGGGCCTCTACAAAACAAAATGCGACAGCCGCAGCCGGCATCGAACCAACACCACCTAGACTAGTGAATAGTCTAGGTGGTGTTGATCGAACCCATACGTTTCAGCAGCGCGGCTATATTGTGCCAGCGCCGCGGCAAGGCTGTATGCATCTGTTACATGTTTGTAAACAGGGCTAGGCACTGTCGGTTCAGTGAGGTGCTTGTAGCGACGTCCCGGTGCGTAGGCTCCACCCAGCCCGAAGCTCACCACTGCCCTCTATGATCACGTGACAACAGGCAGAGCCTGCTTTGAGCCACTTGCCACAAGATCATAGAGGGCAGTGGCAAGCTTTGGGCTGGGTGGAGCCTACGCACCGGGACGTCGCTACAAGCACGTGCCTCAGTGAGCCGACAGCGCCTAGCCCTGTTTACAAACATGTAACATATGTATATACAGGACTACCGCGATTAAAGTTCGTACACTTGGTCACCCTGACGGAGAAACCCTACATGAACACGCCTAAGTCGGTGCTTCGCGAACGAAGAAGACCTGAGCTTTTTTGCGATGTCAGTGCTCCGAAAAACTGCAGTGCGTACACGTGTTCTGCACAGCACTTGGCGAATTCGCTTGTAAACCGGCAACACGTTTCTGACTTTCCCATCTTTCGTATACAAATACCACCACGGTTCCTTATGCAAATTATAAACATGTAAGAACGCAGCCAGTTTTCGAATGAGCAGCGTCGAGTTTGTGCGTGCGCATAAGCTAGCAATTAAGTTTCAGATGATTCCTTAACTTTGTTAGTACGCGGCAACCCTTGCTGTGCCGATTCTAGGCGTTATTCGAGATCTACTTGTTTCGTTCCTACATACAACACACTTAAGCAACATTCAAGCAGTAAAAGTGTTATGACGGGAAAAAAAAAGAGGGTCCGTTAAGAGAGTCTCTGTGAAGTAAAGTGTCGGCGCACATAAATGTCCCACTCCTTGGATCGATTAATCACCGATAAGTGACGCCAAGCCATGACTATTGCGCACATAATAAATTTACAAAAGATGCCACAAAACGCCACTTCAGTTCATACACAACACGCGCTTGTAGCACACAACTAATACTCATATGCACAAAATAATAAATATGTTTACGAGTCTTCATCTCAAGAAAACGAATTCTGTGAATAAGTATTAGGATATTAGAGGGCCCGCCGAAGGCCTTCAGGTTGTGGTTACTCGCGTCTATTGTAGACTGAATAAAGTCTCACTAACTCCCTCCCTCCCTTCCCCCTCACTTACTCACTCACTCACCATTGACAAGTTCTTGTCGTGACTGAAATAAGCGTCATTGAAGGTGCTAAAAAATTCAATAGTAAGATTGAGTCGTCTACTCTTTGATGCCAGGTTCTTACGTTAAAATGAAAAAAAAAAACGAGGAAATAAACCGAATTCGCAGACACCACACTCAAGCAACCAGAAAGGCACTATAACACGAACCAAAACACCAAACAACAGAAAAAGGAACAAAATCAAAAATTAGAGATGTAAATAAATGTAAGCAAAGTTGAGACGAACAGGTCACCGACAAAAACGAAACCGGAGTCGGTCCCTCTATAGATCTCCCCGCGGTATAGAAATCACTCCTTTCTCCATTCACGAAGTGTGCGTGCTTCTTTCGATTCTCAGGCGAGCAGACCGCCAGCTCGAAATCGCCTTCATTTCGTTCGTCCCGTCGAGCGAATACCGCGCAATATGGCCAGGTTATTGTGCAGGTAAAGACGAACCGCCAGCACGAAACAGTAAACGTACAGATCAAAAACGTCGCCAGCCGCGAACAGTATGCGACTCGCTGAAAAAAAACGGTCGGGACAGTACAAAACAGCTGGGCGAGCGAGACTCCCTTTCGGGAGGCGATCTTCTTTCGCGGTGCATTATGCAGCACGGACCACATTCAGGACCTGTGACGGTGAGCGCGTTGAAGTAGGACGACGCGCAGGCTCTTCCGTACACACGTCCCGAAGATTCAATTAACTCCCCGCACGCTGCGCCACGGAGCACTTCCGTCGCTCGCATTCGTTTATTAGAAGGCGTCCGTCGAGTGAGCCTTCTAATAAGAGCGGCTTTGTGCGCGGAGCGCGCGCTTTCTCGGAGACCGGGCGCGCTGTCGGCCGGCCTGCGCGTCGTGTTAATATTTAGCGAGCCATTCGAGCACGTGTGCGAGACACTGTTTAGGACAAATACGCGGAGGTGGTGAATGAATAAAAGCAGAGCGTCGTCGTCGTCAGAGATGACCGCTCCGCACGTAATGCCATCGCGAAGGGACCGAGGAAGAGTCCCGATGAACGGAAAGGAAGTCGATCGGCCGGCTGGGAAACGGGGCAAATGCGCGGAGAAAACAGCCCCGGGAAACTGCAGGCAGGCGTGTGCGCGCAACCCCCCCAGCAACTGACATCGTGGCGCCTGCATCCGCGGGGAAGCAAGTACGGAGAGAATAAACGAAGTTATAAAGGATTGCCAGACGAATGGACCTCGCACGCAGTTCACTATATACCCGCGGGCTGAATTTACTCGCTGCGTACATAATACAGCGAACGCTCTTTGCCTTGGTCCCATCTTCACAAACGCTTGCGACATCGCTGGTGGTCTCCATTATTTATTGCAAACGCTGTTGCAGAAGTCGTGCCGGGAGGCCGTGAGAGGACTGATCTCTCCACCGAGAGTTTGCGTTTATAAGTAAACCTCAATTTCAGTGTTTACATTCTCCGCGCACAAAATGCGCCTTGGTAACAAAAAGGCGCAGATTCTGTCTGCATGTTATTGCGAATTCATGTTTCGTGCGCTAAGAATCTCAATGGAATGAATATTAGCATGCCCAAACGTGCATCCTTTCCCAAATTCAAGACATTCGTCTGAGAGAACTCACCCGATCTAACGCCGCACAATGTGCGTGCACGCTCGTATGCGGGCATTTACACGACCAACTTTTTTTTTCTCTGTACATCGTGCAACTCTCAGGACACGTTTAAATATGCACGTTGAGTGCCCGGACTGTTTGCTGGTTGTTTTGTGTGTGTGTGTGTGTGTGTGTGCGTGTGTGCGTGTGCGTGTGTGCGTGTGCGTGTGTGCGTGTGTGCGTGTGCGTGTGCGTGTGTGTGTGTGTGTGTGTGTGTGTGTGTGTGTGTGTGTGTGTGTGTGTGTGTGTGTGTGTGTGTGTGTGTGTGTGTGTCATCTTCCGACTACGCCAAGCAAGCGTCATGTATGTACTTGTCGCCTGACAATGCATGTATACACTCTACTATTACAACACTACAGCACACTGCAAGAACTGTACGCGTGAAGCCGCCCTCTCACACAAACGTACTTTAAAGAGAATTTCACTCGTTGTTATATATCCACCCCCGTACACAATACAAGAAGTGTATGGGCGAAAGGGAGCTTCGAGTAAAATGAAATTTAAAAAAAAGAAGTCAGAAAGACATGTGACACACGGGCTATGTTGCTGTTGCATGCAGCGGCGCTGCTGCGCGAACCAGAAATGGATAACCACATGCCTTTGGAACTCAAGGCGGCGGAGAAACATAAGGGGCACAATGCCTATGTGAGCCACACCTTGGCTGCATTAAAGTAAGTGTTTTGTTCAATCATTTTTTTTCCTCTGCTCGTCACTGATGCTGGCGAAGTCTGATGAGTTAACGTGCTCCGTGCGTTTCGTCAAGAGCAAAAAAAAAAATGGCAGCATATCCACGGAGTGAATGATGGATAGTGGGGCGAAGCATCCGTCCGTCCATTCGTTCTTGCTTCCGTCCGTCCATGCGTGCGTCTACATGTGTGGCCGCCCATGCGTCCATCCGCCCGCCCGTGCGTCCGCACGTCCATAGATCTGTGCGTCCGTTCCTGCGTTCGTCCATGCATCCGCTCCTGCGTCCGTCCATCCATCGTGGTTAACAGCGCGAAACACCCGGACAGGAGCGATAGAAGGACACGGTCCGTCCATCCTTCAGTGCGTCCATTCGTGCGTCCGTCCATGCATCTGTCTGTGTGTCCGTTCGTCTATCTATTCAACACTCCAAGTACCACCATCTCGCATATTTTCATCATATATTCTCCATATAGAAGCACCGCCATCCAGCGGACATTCCAAGGACTGAACGAGAGGAGGCACACGCACACTTTCTTACGGCTTGCGCTTCGTGTCTACTTCCCACCTTTAACCACCTCGAGTTCATGATATATACTAGTTCACGGTATTCATGGCACTGCGGCCCAACACTCGCTATAAACCTTTCTAAAACCAAGGAGGTTACGCCCAGCGAGTATAACGTAGCAACCCTTTCTTATCAGATAGTGCTCAATGTACATGCCAATGGATGCTAAGGGGGATTGAGAGACAGGAGAATTCGGCTTTTAGTTAACGCGCACGCTGCGAATTTTTTTTATTGTTCAACAACGCACAGAAGAAATCTCCCACCGGCCCCACCTTGGAGGTCAAAATGTAAGACTGGTTACACACTACTACTACGACTACGAGGGTCCAACGAGTGCCGCTATAAAGAGCTTCGCCCCTAAAAACGACACGTTTACCGATCACTGAGAATGCCAAGCCCTACTATACTGTCCATAAAACTTGCAGTATCTGGCGGTATTGTTAAGGTGGCGTCAAGAAACGTAAAAAAAAATTCCGCCATATCCACGAAGTGAATGATGATGAGTGGGCGAAGCTCCGGAGGTAAACCTGGTAAACCATGAATCCTCTGTACATTTTGCCCACTCGATTTTATTACATCGCTCCCCCTAGCGTACGTCGCCGCACTAAATCGAACGATTGCCTTCAACCAATGACACGCGCCATATGTGACATCATTCCTATTTTATAAGATCTCGCGTCTTTCATCAACTACAAGTACCGCTTTCTAGTTTATAACATCTTGCATCTTTTCATCATCAGCTACAAGTACCACCATCTAGTAAACACTACAAGAACTAGACGAGAGGTGGCTACATACAGGAGACGGTACCGCCATCTAGTGAATACTGCAAGAACTAAACTAGAGGTGGCTACATACAGGGGACGGTACCGCCATCTAGTGAACACTGCAAGAACTAAACTAGAGGTGGCTACATACAGGCTACAGGGGACGCACAGCCCACGCCCTAAGGAGCTTCGCCCCTAAAAGGACGAATTAAGCGTGTGGTTAAACAAACTGAACAGTAGAAGAGAGAGTTCTGTCACGCCTGTATCTTTGGCAGACGAAACTCTCTGCGAGTCAATTCCATTTCGCTGCTTCCCTTGCCGTGTCAGTCCAGGGCGTGGCATCTGCGAGATGTGTCGTACTGGCCGAGAATGTAACTTTGCAACCGTAACTTTGCCCGGGCTGCGCGTGCTCTCAGACGGGCGGGGCGACCACGTGTAGAGGCCCATACTTTCTGGCGTGTGCTCTCTCCTAATTTTTATTGCTCTGTGGTCTCACGGGTCGACAGAGCTGACGACGACACGAGCGGCGTAGTCGAGAGGAACGACCTACACACCGCTCGCGTCTACGGAGGCATGCTTCCGCTGCTCTCCGCGAGCGGGACTACAACATATGTTCCGGCACTACGGAGCGAGCAATCGTGCTAAACATAGCATCACCCTCTGAGACACAAATCCGGCCCGCCCCCGAAGCTGTCGCAAAACACAGCTGTGTCACTGGCCGGCTTCTCCTGAACTGAACGGCGTTTGTTCGTTCACCTCCAAGCCGCGTAAATTCCACGCTCCGCGCGCGTGGACAGATGCTAAACGCTGATCGAATTGGTTGGTTTGTTGGTTGATTGGATCAACCCACCACGCGTGTTCGGTCATTAATCACGCAGCAGTGGGATTTAGGGGGAAAAGACGGAGGAGGAATTCGCTTTCACTGTGGTCTTGTTCTTCTCTCCGCCCCCCCTCCTCATCTCATGGCTCTTACTTAATACCGGGGACTGGCCGAGCAGTAGGTGAATTTTTTTCGGTATTTTCCTTAGTATAGTATTCCTATAAGCTAGAAGTACCTCTTATAACGAATTTAAATACAAATCATTGGTAATAAAATACTACCATCTTGCCTTCCATGCGTTTTTAACAGTGGCGTTGGTTAAGCGCCAAGTAAGGCCGGTGCCTTAGCAAGAAAACTCTGTCGGTATGCACCTGTCGGTAAGCAGCAAAGGAGTCGGAAACGAAGGGGAAGGGTGACGCAAGGGACTACAACATTAGCAGGGGGAAAGGACAAGAGAGGGCAGTTCAGAAAGAGATAAAGGTGCGAGAAAGAAAGATGAAGATGCAGAAAGATATAAAGAGAGAAAGAAGATGAAGAAATACGAAGCAAACTTGATCGGAATTTGGCAGGTGGTGGCGCCTACTTAGCTTTGCTGTCCGCTGTTTACTGTGATTTTAGGTGCTGCGCCATGCTCCCTACCGGGCTGCAGAAATTAGGCGTTTCCTTCTTCTTCTAACCACTACCACCAGCACTGCAATTTCGCAGGCGTGGAACTGGCTTGAACGTTTTTGTCCGTACTTGTTTTCCGCGATATTTAGCACCACTTTATAACTACAATAAGTAACGCAATGTTATTGATTGATTGATTGATATGTGGGCTTTAACGTCCCAAAACCACCATATGATTATGAGAGACGCCGTAGTGGAGGGCTCCGAAATTTCGACCACCTGGGGTTCTTTAACGTGCACCCAAATCTGAGCACACGGGCCTACAACATTTCCGCCTCCATCGGAAATGCAGCCGCCGCAGCCGGGATTCGAACCCGCGACCTGCGGGTCAGTAGCCGAGTACCTTAGCCACTAGACCACCGCGGCGGGGCTAACTCGTGCGTAACTTTAATACGGGAGGTTTAAGCAGAATGTACGCTGGCTTTATTCACCGTGGCGCTGCAGGTAAAAGTGCTTCGGCATCCAACTTGCCCGCCACGCCAGTAAATTACCACGAGCCATCAACGATATCCCACGACCGTGATGCCACAACGCCGAGCACTATGCGCAGACACACAAACGCGCGCGCGTACACAAAGAGGTGGGGAGGGTGAGAAAACGGATTGGAAGGGCAGGGGCACGTGAGTTCTCGAGCAACCACAAAAAAGTCTGTCTGTGGTCATCTTGTCATTCGTTTTCGTTAACGAAGCTGTGGCACAAGAAAGATTAACACCTTCACCTTTCTTTTTTAATTATGGCACAACATCGTGGCGCCAAAGGCACATTTATTTCGCGGGAATATGACATGCGTTGAGGTCACCACAAGAACATTCTAATTTCTGCTGTCTTACGTGCCACACGCAAAACTGTTGCACAGTTGCGGTATTACGGATTCCAGAAAGTATAGCCGTGATTCCCAACATCGCAGAGAAGTTCTGCGGGCATTGACACACCCACGCTAATAATATATAGGTATGTACACACGTATAACTCGTATATATCTCTCTCACCACACACACACACACACACACACACACACACACACACACACACACACACCACACACACACACACACACACACACAATACGAAAAGGAAACATCGGTGAAGCTCCATTTCGTTTAAAGTTCTCATGCGCGCCTTTACGACCTCGATGTCTCGCGAGAAGTTATTGCCTGTACAGCCGCTGTACATGGCGGCGCTAACACGTATAGCACAACGTGAACCACGGGATCAAAGCACGGACGGCCCTCGTAAGCGCGAATAACTCTTCTAAAGAAAACTCTTGCGAAGCACATTTCCGCCGAAGCACAGACAAGTGAAACGAGAACGGCCAGAAGCCAAGATCAACAAGCAGCGGGCGCAGTGCTCGGTCACGAATGCTCCGGAGACGCGGGCGCATATATTCTGCACGAAGTACTACCTCGCGTGCCTGTGGGACCGCGTTGCGTGCCGCCATACTGGGCTACTAACCATAGTGTGTGTGTGTGTGTGTGTGTGTGTGTGTGTGTGTGTGTGTGTGTGTGTGTGTGTGTGTGTGTGTGTGTGTGTGTGTGTGTGTGTGTGTGTGTGTGTGTGTGTGTGTGTGTGTGTGTTTTTCATTTTTAACAACTAAATGAAGAGTGTTATGCTGGACGCGTACGCATGAAGAGGGTTGGGCTGGTGCATACGATGTTTCGTGGCCTTATAAATTCACCTTGCAATGCACAAAAACAAGTCAACATCGGTTTAACAGCCAAGGACGGCGGCACCCATATGTTTTACGCTTAATAGTTGCCGCTGAACGGTGGCGGCCGTAAGCTCAGTTGAGATTATTGAAGTTTTGGACCTGCTTCAAACAGTATGTTGCAGCTTGTTTTCCCGCGTTCGTGGTCGTTTCGCAACGTTGTGAACGGCCTCGATTCTAACGTAACCATTTGAGTTTCTCAAGTTAAAGAGAAAGTAGAAAGAAAAAGAAAAGGCCATCTGATTTCACTGCGAACCTCGATGCTCACAGTCACCGTGAGAAGTAAGCCTCCCGTTCAAATCAGCGCCCCCGAAAAGCCGTGAGTGGTTAAGAAGGTTAAATTTAGCAGGCAAATAACCAAGGCCCGTGAATGTAGGCAGCACCCATTTTGTGTACGAGTACAGCAACTTCCAGGCTTGCAGTTTCCGCGCTTAGCTCGTCTGCTCGACACGGTCGCTGGGCAAACGGTACCAGAACTAAGTTAGGAATGCGTGCCACCTCTAGAATAGAATGAAAGGACCGATTTCAAAGCGTTCGTCGCATCATTACACATTTGAAGCGTTTGCGAAGTGCCTCCATGGCCCTTCACGTGTGCTGCGACTTGTGTTCGGTCTTACTTGCTGATGGCACTATTTTTCTTTTTGTTGTTTTTACCAGCGCACCATTCTATCTTTTGTACTTCTCAAACACCGAAACATAAAATAGTAACGGGAACGTCCCCTCTTAAACGTGAAAATTGCGTATCGGGTTTCGTTCGCTGCTAGCCGGAATCATTCTCTTGATATTCTGTTGTTGTTCTTTTAATCAAGAAATCGGCCTAAAATCGTATTGCCGGTAATACGACATGTCTCGCTAGGTGCTTGTGCTCCAGTATTTAAAAAAAAACTTTTTCTTTCGTATACTTATTCTACTTCGTGCATTTAGGGGAGCTGAACAAGCTTCGCGCAGAATGCAATGCAAGAAAAACTAAAATAAAGCGCGTCTCCGAAAATGTTTCTGAGATTACTGGGAAATTTGTACTGAGGCTCCCATTGTGATACTTTTCCGACATGACACCAGGCGTCGAGCGCGATTATACTCACATCCAGCAATGTGAAGAGCACAATTTACGCAGATTTATTTACTTAGTGAGATGATGACATGTGGGGTTTGACGTCCCAAAACCACCATATGATTATGAGAGACGCCGTAGTGGAGGGCTCCGGAAATTTCGACCACCTGGGGTTCTTTAACGTGCATCCAAATCTGAGCGCACGGGCGTACAACATTTCCGCCTCCATCGGAAATGCAGCCGCCGCAGCAGGGATTCGAACCTGCGACCTGCGGGTCAGCAGCCGAGTACCTTAGCCACTAGACCACTGCGGCGGAGCTATCTACTTAGTGTGCTACCTGGCATTTATTCCCCTACTTTCTAAGAAAAATAAAATCGAAGGGCCACCGAAGTGCGATGAATTGCACTATTCGCCAAAAGTGTGCTTTCCGGTACCACCTCTCTCGGGGGCGATCATCTCAAAGACCGCCATGTTGCATGTACACTATGGTAATAGCGGAGACGCTACACAACCATCAAGGTAGATGCTCTTGTGCCCGTCTAGTCCATGCATCTCGAATGTTTGTCTTTTAAGCAGTGTGCAATAGGGTAACAATGAATAGCTACAAACTCGCCGTAGCAAGTGTACCATCAAGAAAGAGTACGCGTTGGCAGCCAAGGTGTCAGAATGCTCACCGCGAGGACGAAGGCTGATTTCTCACCAGATCGATTGTGCGAATGATTCCAGGTCTTCCGGCCCGTCCAACAAATTTCAGTGTACTGTCAATGGCAATCAGCACGCCAAACGCCTTTCTGTTCGGTTGCACTGAAGTCGCGATTTGATTATTTCAGACACCGTATAGCGAAGAGCTCCGGAAATTTCGGCCATCTGTGTTCTTTGACGTGCATCGACAACGCGCAGGGGATTTCTCCGCAAGGAAGCTTCTTATGTGACGAAAAGTTCTCGGTGATCCGCAGATCACCACATAAATGTGTGTAATGCCAGCACAACATAATAGTTCACAATTTTCAAGAAAACCTCATGAATTATTTTGCATATTCTAATCGTCAAAAACGTTCGCTGGCTGAGTGAATACAAAAACTGCACTCGAGTTTCTTTTTTATCGCATCTGTACAGTAACGAGATGCATCCGTGCACCCCTCAGATAAGCACGATGCCATTTTATCTTATTTCACCGGGCGTTGTCTGCGAAAACGCGTGCTTCTTGGGAGACTCGGATGCGCCCTAAATGAGCTTCTAACGAGCGCCGCGGTGGCCAATAACATCGGCCGCTAATCAGCCTTGAATATTCATTAGGCTTGCCACGCGACAGCATGCCGATCGTCTTCTCATCCGCAATCTCGGAAGCTTCTCCTGCTTCTTTTCCTCTTTAAGCTCGTGCCCTTCCTTCATCTGACTTGGGCGCGAAGAAAATGAATGACATAACGTTTTGCTACGCCGTAGCAATAGACTATACACAGTCTGATTAGCGCACACACACACGTCCCGCATACCAACCTATATACCCACGTTAAACGCTATTGGCTTATTTGCTGGTCATGTGACACAAACGCGGACTTGCAACTGAAAGTTTCATGGAAGAAACCAAGAATGTATAGAGCTGTTTTTTTTTTTTTTTTCGCGCTGTTATTTCAACTTTTAGCTATACGCTCTAACTATAGCATGTCATTTTTCATGTCAAAGTAGTAAATAAAGAAAGAAAGAGAGAGGGAGGGGGAGAGAGAAAGAAAAGTTGCCCTATACCACCTCCCCCCCCCCTTTTGTACCACCCTGCAATAAGTTCTGCGGAAGCCCTTGATTATGAATCCCTCGGGACGAGTATGTGCAAATGGAAATTTTACATCTCGGAAATTTCTCGAATGTTGTCCTTCAAGAGCCTAATCAACTCGTGAGTGTGAAGTGAATTGTGTTGTACCGAAGATGGCGAAATCGGTCCTTAAAGGTAACTGAATTACGTTATTAGCCAGTTTTCTATAATCTTTACAATTTACTTTACGTTACAAATTACAGCTGGCGAAAGTGGCGATATTACATTACTTTTGATTGCAGGCTCTGTTGGGATACTTTGCATGCAGTCGAAAAAAAAAAAAAAACGACCCATTTTGAGATTGAGTTCCCACAACATAAATAATAGCTCAGTACGTAAGGCGGCAAGCTCTGCTGCCGTTTATCCCATCCTGCGCGACACATTACTTTCGAACACTAAGAAAATTACTTTGAAAGAACTTTAACTAAATTTCATAACCAATGCAGTAACTTACGTACACTTCATTCTCAATGCTGAGCATCGGTGGCCGCGGCCTTCCAGCAACGTTATCCAAGGTTTCGGGTTTGGATGCTCCGAGGCTTTTCTGTATAGGCCTGCCTCGCTTCCACGCTTTGACAGTATCTTGCTAAAGGGTATCTTGATAAAGAGGTTGCTTGGGCCTGTGGGCACGGCATATACATAATGGGAGGAAATGGCGCGAAGGACGAAAGACCAGGCAAAGAAGGCACATACAACAGCAATGAGCAGGTATAAAATGCGTTGGTCTGACAGATTACCTTATGTTGTAAGTAATCGCTGTTGTATGTGCCCTTCTCTGCCTTTCGCGCCGTTTCCCCCCAAAAGGGTATGTACCTGTTATTCTTTTTTTTTCTGTATTGGCTAACTTTTTAATCCATAAGAGATAAAACGGGATTATAGTCAAAAGGATTTGAAAGAAAAGGTTATTTATCGCTGGAACTAGTTCTCAAAAAGGTACAAGCGCGCACAGAAGGTGACAAAGCGAAGAAACTATATACGCAGCGCTGATCTACGACTGATATTTTGTCTTGAAGGAATGAAACATATACACGCTGAATCAACCAGTGACAACGCTGGCTTAGCAGAATACCAACAGAAATAAAACTAATAATAAGACACCCATCATTTTGCATCCTGTTGCATATCTGCAGTCACTTGATCGATCTCTCTCTCTCTCTTGACAGCGTCACAAAGGGAGCGCTCGTACAATTTTCTTTGTCACGATCAATTTCATAAGCTTCTATCCCATCATCCGTCGGCTCGCCCTTCTCTCTGCTGTTAATCAGCGAACTTTTTGTTTCCCGCGCTGCTGTGAACGCCGTATCTTTTTTTTTTTTCTAAAAGATGCAATACCGACGAGTTTGAATGTGCCAAGACACTTTTTCAGTGCTTCCTTTAGATGTCATAAGACCCGTAGGGTCAAATAGGCAAATAAAAAACAAATCTGTATTTTTTTAGCGTTTACAAAAAAAAAAAATCGTCAGTGGGGAAAAGGTTAAGCCAACAAAGACGGAAGCTATGTCACGCGGAGTTTCTTCGAAAGTGCCAAGTGGCCAATAAAAATTAATGGCCTAGCCAGGAGGTAGTTCGATTCCCCCCCCCCCCCCCCCCCAAAGAAAGAAAATTTGTATGTGTATATATAGGCGCATACATGCAAACATACGCACGAACGTGCACAGTTCAGTTTGCCAGCCCCTGGTCATGATACGCCTTCAATGAAGCATCTGCTTTTCAACTGTTCAAGTATTGCGTTGTAAGGATTGCTACCTGTTAACCTCCGCTAGCTGTAACTCAGTTACTATGGCGCGCTGCTGCAACTGTAGAGCACGGGGTCACGGGTGCGATTCCCGGCAGCACCGGCGACATTTTAATTCAGGAGAAAACTTTAAAAAAAAGAAAATAAAGCTCGAGCACTTAGGCTCGTCGAGATTAATCCGAAGCCCTCCACTACCGTATACCCCCAAAATTTCATCTGATTTAAAGCCCGTGCGAATCCGTCAACAAGTCAGTCAAATCACGGAAAATGGAGCACCCCGCGAAAGAAGTGCGTTATAAAGAGCAGCAGAATGACAGTGAAGGACCTGACAAAGACGAGGTTGTATTCAAAAAGCATAGCACTTCCAAAAGTTCTTGTTTGGGTGCATTGCGAAGAACGCTGACGAGTGAATGGAACACGGCGTCATCTTTTACACGTCTACGTGCTGCGTTCCTTGCGCTGCACGAACAATTAACCATCAACTCGCCTAACTCTCAAGGATAATCTTCGAGGCAAAAACACTTCAGAGCAAAAACAACCACATTATGGAGGGGAAAAAACACTTTGTTTCTAATGATTGATATGTGGTGTTTAACGTGTCAAAACCTCCATATGATTATGAGAGACGCCGTAATGGAGGGCTCCGGCAATTTCGACCACCTGGGGTTATTTAACGTGCACCCGAATTTGAGCACACGGGCCTACAACACTTTTCACCTCCATCGAAAATGCAGCCGGGATTCGATCCCGCGACCTGGGGAATTCAGCGATACGTTTTTGCCTCTACGAAGCGCGTCAGGGAGGATTCGACCGCTTGTTCTATTGGATGATGTCCTTTGTTAAAACAGCTAAGGATGGTGCTTGAAATACGTGCGCGAACCCACACAGTAACAGCGATTCTCCTCGACTTTTTGTGTGCCATTGTAGGTATGCGCTCGTGTTTCAAGAATCATGAGCTTTCAACTCGCCCAATCAACCATTCTGACAAGCAAATAATACTTCGCTTAATTTGAAACTTAATTATCACGAACGCGGCTACCGAACCGTTCAAATGGCACCATTGTGAAAGTTTGCATGAATGTATTGCGTGATGTGACATATCTTGAACCAATAACTCCGGTTTATAGCTGATCAGTGCGAGCATATACGTGAATATATACGCGAATATATCCCTGCATTTCCTTACTAAACACACACACACACACACACACACAAAATCAAGAACACTGCAAGAAATCAAGCCATTTTGTCAATTTTTTTAAGGTTTACAGATGGGGTTTTTCAATTTTTCATTTTTCTTTTTCCGAAGGCTGCTTTGACAGGGCAAAAACAGATAACTTTGATAACCGCGCCTTTCGTAGAGGCAGTGATAATCGTCCACTTAAACAACAGAAAACGAAACGTACCTTCTTTCGGAAAAGTCATAAGTGAAGAGCAAAGCACCATACGGTAACCTGTTTTCAGTCAGCTCCGAATTTAACGCTAGCGGAAACGAAATTGAGCGCTCTAACAGGCGAATTTTTAACGCGCACCTCACAAACCCGGCAAGTAAGCGACGATTTCAGCTCTTTCAACGTGCCCGCCGCAATCGCTCGCTTTGGCGGAAAGGTCAAGTGCTGGACCCCGGAGCCGGTGTTTCCAGGAATCGCTCCTAGAAAGCAGAGCGAAAAGCTTCTGTTTTGATGGTTTACCCGAGCGATACATTTACGCCGAACAAACCAGTCATTTGAATTCACAGCGAATCGCGCGAATCATTGCTATCCGAGCAAACAGCGAGCGCGCCCGATGTACCGGCGATGGATCGTCTGCGTCCAAGCATCGATAGCAGACGAAAATGCGCTCGTCCAGGCACGCGAGCAGCGATACGAGCGAGTTTGCACACTCGCCCCGTATCTAACGAGGCGTCAAACAGCGAAAAGGAAGCCCTGTCAAACAAAATCGCCCCGGCGAGTCTCACCTGTTGCACCAGGGGGGCGATGGTCTTTTCGATGGACTTGATTTTGATGTCCAAATTCCAAGAGTCCGACCCACAACAGGCCGCAGCCATTTTGGCAAAAACAGACGCCAGGGCAGCGCTTGGGTAGACTGTCGTGGCGCTGTGATCGCACTGTTCGATGAAAGAAAAATGCTACAAAGCTACGACATTTTAATTATCCAGCTTTATTTTTCTCTTAATGTCATAGCAACAATGCCGTACTGCACAAATAGAGCACATTTTTTTCTTTAATATTTAGCACCCGTGATTTGGCATATATGACTTCAAAATTAACTTAATTTTTTTTTAATTCGATGCAATCAGTTGCTTGCAATTTTTTTCTCCAATTTTTTCACTCACTGAAACAAAAGTTTTTCACATTTGTTTTACGATACATTATTTTTACGTTTTACCTAAGTGCATTGTACGCAAATTCTTTATGATCATCACTTTGAGTCGACGAAAAACATAGATGTTGGCAGCATTGAGAGGCAGTAGCACGTGTTTGTGTTTACGTTTGGTGGCCGTCTAGCTAGTCTGGCTGTATCAGCCGTGTTATAGAAATCTAAACCAAACGCACGGCCGTCTTTTGTGACTCTTAAGTTACCTCGCGGTTTCATGTAATGAGGAAGCGATGACATTAACGTACGCTGGAAGTGAAGATCGCCTTGCAGGATCGCAGGTCTGTGAGGTCCCCGTCGCACACTTAATTTCGATGAACTGCATGCCACGGTCGCTCGTCAAGGTGTCTGTGCTCGGAAAAGCGTACTTATGCGTCGTCTACCCTCACCGGTTCACGAGTGACGTTGTCTACGTCGACGGTACAGTGGAACTTCAGATTAACGATGGCGGTACGACGGACAACACCGTTCTTGTCGAACCTCTCGACAAAAGTCAGCCTGCCGACAGCGCTGTTGTGACGGTCGTGCTTCGGTCTGTCCATGATTTGGTCAAGTGGCATGGAGTGCGTCAGGAACGACTTTCCTACTGGCTGTCCAGAATCTTGCGGAAGTACTACGTGAAAAGTGGGTCGACGTTTGTTTGCCCTTCTAGTCGACCTCTCTCTCGATTATGTGCGGTGCATGCAATCGTCGTCGACCAAGTCTCGCCGTCGTCGGCCGACGCCTGCAGAGTGACTGCTAACACCAAGTTAACTGTTGCAGGCGTCACATACAGCTCAGCTGCGGTCGATCGTACGGTGTTCTCAGACATCTGGGAGCAGACGCTGCGAGAGCCAACGGCACTGCTTGGCAAACTGTGCATGTTTCCGCACACGTATCCTAAGACGCTCGAAGCGGTCGGGTTGCGACTGCACCGCGGTATTCTCCTAACGGGACCTCCGGGAACCGGCAAGACCAGCGTCGTTCGCCATGTGGCGCAGAAGTGCGGTGCTCACTTGCTGACCGTCAAAGGACCGGAGCTATGTCGCTCAGCTCCTGGAGAAAGCGAGGCCCTGCTTCGGTCAATTTTTTCAGAAGCTGCGACGCTCAGCGAAGTACTGCCTTGCATCGTGCTAATGGAGGACGCAGACCTCCTATGCGTCAAAAGAGGTTCGGCTTCGTCGCAGCACGCCAACAGGCTAGTCACGCAGTTGCTCACGCTCATGGATGGCATGGAAGACAGGAGGCGCGTTTTCGTTGTCGCTACGACGACACGACCGAACAGCATCGACCCGGCCATGCGGCGGCCGGGACGCTTCGACAAGGAGGTGACTTGTTTTCCTGTTCAAAGTGCAGTTATGATACGCAAGTTGGTCCGACCTTATGTGGTATTCATGGTGAGGTCGAACACCTGATTTAAATCGCTCTGACTACATTTGGTTGCAGTGGTATCTGCCACCTTCAATGCTACACAGAGACATACGTTGCACGGAGACCATGAAATTGACCGTTGAATGACAGACAGGACTTGATATTGCCACCTGATACGTAAATGTAATTGGGCGACAGTAGTAAAGGAACACCTGGATTTTTCTTAATATACTGCTCTTTATGTGCAGAATATAATATTTTTCAATTAATGAAGCAGCTCTGGACAGGGTTTTTAAAAAATGCCTCTTCTCTTCACCCTGGCTTGTAGAGCAAGAAAACTTATACATGGTTTATGGTGATGGGTGGTCAGAGCCCTGTATTGGAAGGCACTGCTAACCATTACTGCACCTTGCATTTATCTTAGCAAGCCTCGGTGCCCTCCCATGTTTTATGCTGATTATCTGTTTCTGCATCTGCACCAGGTCTAGGATGTTCTTTAATTGCGCTACACATGGTGTTTAAGTAATTTGCATACAGACCCGCAGTATGTGGCATAGCATGGGGCTTCGGCCGCACCACACACATGCAGCTGCATGATATTGAACAACAAATTTGGTGTTTAGACATATAAATTGTGGCAGAACACCAGTTCGAATTTTTCTTTGGCCTGTATGACTGCTTTGGACTTATTATCTTTCAGTTGTTTATTGGTGCTTTGTCAACACAAGAGAGGACTGACATCATGAGGACTGTTGGAAGTCAATTAGGCATTGACTTGAGCCATCTTGTGCTACCAACAGCCGGCTTTGTCCTTGGAGACATAATGACTCTTCTTCGTGAATCTCTTATGGCTGCCATAAAGCGAACTGTGAGTTTACTTTGCAATTTTGCTTTTAAGCTACCCTACTAATGCGAGCTTTATTAATAAATAGATGGTCTGTCATGGTAGATCAGTGGTTGTGGTACTCAGGTGCTGACCTAAAAGTCATAGGTTCAATCCTGGCTTTGGCAGGCACATTTTGGTGCAGGTGAAACGGCAGAGGCCCGTGTTCTGTGCGCTGTCGGTGCACATTGTTGGTGCGATGTCTGTGCAAAACACCAGATGGTCAAAACTTTTGGAGCACTCTACTACAACATCCCTCATAATCATGCAGTTGTTGGGGGACATAAAATTCCATTTATTATTAAGTCAATGAATGAAACAGCACTTACGATGGTATGACATGAAGACACATGCACGGTTCTCACTAACAACCAAGGTTTATTGTAAAACAAGTGCATATTTTATCGGAACTAGGTATCTCTGCAGAACATGGAAACACACACAAAAATGCACATACATGTGATACAGGCCATGCTACAGCTCGAACACATCAGGAAGCTGTTACACTAGTACCACCAAGATATCTAATGTCACTGCAGTGAAGGGAAATAGAAGGCACACTTGCACTAGAAACACTGTGCTAATATATAAGGCTTCACTTATCTAGTGTGTGTGCTGCTCATTATAAAGCTCCATGACCATGCACTTATCAAGAATTGGGTGACATCCGCAATTTTTATGATTTTGAGCTGAATGGCTGGAAACAAAGCCTTTTAGAACCTAAGCATTCTACCTCAGCTGATCATGTATACATTAGCCTGTTTGGCCATTGTAAGATCGCCTCAGGGTCAAAGGTATCTTGGGCACAATCACTCACACATGATTGCACGATCACCTGCCCACATTCAACATAGTGCATTTCTTATTGCATGCTTGCTAAATTTTTAGGCCCTTCAATGTTGACGCTGTAGCACACCACACTAAGCTTGCCACATATGCAGAGCACAAGCTTAGCACCTATTTGGCCAGCCACCTTTAGCCTGTGTGACACCTCCTGCAAGGGTGGCCGTTGGTGGCTACTTTGCGCCAAGTGGGCTACTTTTTTACCCACTCAGTATATTCTATTTTCACTTAACTTGTGGTTTTAGGAAATTTTGCGGCCTCCTGATTTCATAAAACACTGAAGGAGTGCCATTTTGACATAACATTTTGATGAAAAATAAGCAACGGTAGAGACTTATTGTGCCCTCTAACAATAATTGTCATATATTCTCTGTGCACTTCTTTTCTGTAACACTGCATACCCAATACCTTCTGGTCTCGATTAGCATCTGCTAGTCAGCATTAAAAGCAATCATTACAGGAATGTAGCAAGTGCAGTATCAAAAAAAAGTTCTATGCGAGATACAACATGCAGTTATTGTTTTTGTGGCAATATTGTTGTTACCTTAAAACCTGCTTCATGCCCAGAGCCATGCTGCACTTCGAGCATATTTTAAGGTAGCCGAGTTAGAAACAATATCGTTATTTCTTACACTGATGAAATTGAGGCTTTGTACCTTAAGCGTGAAGTCAACTTATTCTTAAGCAGTTTAAAAATTTTGTGTTGGTCCTCTTTCAAGTTCAGAAAGACAGGTCATTGGCAGTCGCAATTTCCTAATTGAGTGGGTCATCTCATGTAAACGAGATTAATCAGTCAGTGAGAAAATTCGCTAGTGAGCGTCATCTGTCAAGAGGAGAAAAAGAAAAGACGCAACTTGTGCAGCCCTAGTTGGGAGCACAGCTCAGCGTCTGACCTAGCACTGTAGCACAACATTGTTTGCCCTTAGTGCCCTTTGAGTTCAATAAACAACCAGTATAGCATTCATAAACATGTTAAGAAACATCTTGTGTCAGTTATTTTTCTACCATGGACTGCTATCTAAAGAAGCATTAGTTTTGGCAGCTTTTGTTGTGGTTTAGTACTGCATATGTACCTATGTATGTAACTAAATTGTGGTGCCAACGTACTAGCTGAAATTAACAGAAAAATATGTGGACCTGGGCAGGCTGCATATTTTGGGACACATATAACCAATGGTTAGTTAAAGCAACAGAATAGAGACTAAGAAATAGGAAACATAGTCAAAGGTGGCAATGTGTCAGATAGGGGGATGAGATAAATTAACTTGCAAGCGTAGAGTGGAATCAGCTTGTGCAGGACAGGGCAAATTGTATATGGAGAGGCCTTTTTCTTGCATTTGACATAAAATATGCCGATGCTGGAGATGTGACTAATATTCACATCACCGTTTGTTCTAATTTGCATATTTTCCATCCCGTTATAGCCTTCAAGTGACAAAGAAGCACTTGTTACTGTCGAAGACTTCAAAACTGCTCTTACAACTGTTCAGTCAAACTTGAACAGCCGTCTTGAGTTTGCAGTTGAAGTAGTTCCACGATTTTCTTGGAAACAGCTTGGAGGCATTGAATGCTTAAGAAAGAAACTTCAAGCAGTGAGTATTGGAGTGGTTTTCTTTTAGGTTTTTTTATTTGTTGTGTTGGCCAATATTGGGAAAATAGAATCTTTCTGCGGGGTGACTCCAAATCATGTAGCTGATGGGCAATCAGTGCAAAGGAATAGTTTTATAAAGTTTGATGTACTTGCAAGACTTGTGAAGATTAAGTATATACATTATGTGGCTCAATTAAGACCAATCCATCTTTGCATGTTAATATGACAGAAACATTAATTGGAAGGTTAACCAAAGCATAGTTTCTAAAGATGCGCCGGGTCCCTCAGATTGTAAGTACATGGAAACAGACATTGATGTGACTGAAATAAGTTGTAATGGTGTGCACTGCATCAGGTGTAAACAGTGCTTGACCGCTTATTAGCAACCTTGTTTCTCAAGAACTCTGATGTGCTGTATCTCTCGCTGTCTATAAGTTCTGTGGAATGCCACATTACAGAAGCCTTGATAAGTTTAGCAGGAATGTATTTTTTTCTGCCCAAAACTTGGTTCGCCATCTTTTTAAGACTACAAATTCGGTGTGATCTATCCACCTTCTTACCAGACTTCGTGGTGGAGTGACATCTGCATGCCTCGAACTAACTTTTGAAAGTAGCAGAAGTTGCTGATTGGGTGCCTTGTGTGTTCTTATGTTGCAAGCTTGAGTACATAGGTGTTTGAGCTTAATGTTGTGGTGTGACCAAGGCTTTCTCGTATTGGTGCTAATTATGCACGAAATCCCTTTTACAGAAATTTCACACTAGCTTCATGAACCACGTTTTTGTTCATACTTATGGCTCAACTTCAGTATTTCTTTTGCCGAGTATTGATAACAGCACCTAAAGCAATACTACTGTTTAATAATCCCCTATTGAGTCTTTAGGGAAATAAAGAAATGAAATGAAAGTTTGTTTTAAACAGTGTCCGCCTTGGTCATGTACCATGAATTTGCCGCCATTTTTTCATCTTCTGTTCCATTTCCAAGAACAAGGAAGGTGCAAGAGGATTTGGCTTTACCTTTCACTACCTCTATAATAAAATCAGAGAAGAATTGCCTTTATTTCAAAAGATGTAACTTTAATTTGAGCATGCCTAAGTGCAGCGTTAAACATCACCTGTCCAAGCACTGTTATATCATGCCACCTGTGCAGGTGCTGTGGCACAAGAATAGGCACCACACCAACTGTGCCTATTCTTATTGAGGACATCCATCATCAGCTGTAACAGCTGTGCTGCTCACCTCACTCTTGGCACTCTGCCAACTTTTATCTCTGAGCTTCATACACTTGCATTGCGAATTTTCAAGGTAGGGTTGTGTATGCTCAAATGTGAAAGAGCGCTGAAGCATTGACACCATACATTTCTGTGTGCAGCAGACATAGCTTTGTACACTTTTTACTGCAATCAATTCAAGCTCGTACCTCATACCTGTGTTGTTACGTAGGCCATGGAGGGCCCTCTACTGAATCCATCGGCCTTTGGGCGGCTTGGAGTGTCCCAACCAAGAGGTGTGCTTTTAGTAGGACCTCATGGATGTGGCAAGACTGTCATCGCTCTTGCAGCTGCTAGTAGTTGTCCAGGTGTCACACTCTTTTCTTTGGGAGCAGCTGACGTCTACTCCCCTTTCGTTGGGGATTCAGAGAAGGTTGTGTCTGAGGTAAGCTTAAGTTCTGCTTGTCTGAAAACCGCGCTTGAAGAAAAATGGATGCATCCACGACTCATTGCTGTGGGCTGAACATCAGGGCCAGGTCACTGCAGCATCATGTACAGTCCTCACAGATTGAAATATGATAATTTAGGGCCATGTAATGCAGATATTTTTGTTTACACCACCTTCTATTTGTGTGACATCACCATAATTTTGGCTCAAATCAGAGCCAATATTGTGTCTAGTGGCCAGCTTCGTAGTGGTATGCTGTGGTGGTCTCGAGAATTTGCAAATACCAGTCTATATGTTTAAAATATTGATGTTGCATTGCAATCAATGGGCACTGTACAATGTGAATGGTGCATAATAAAAGGATAAACTATGCTTGTGCATGTTCTCTTACTGTAGCTTTGTATCCTTTATGCTGGTATCAGATTTCGTGGCCAAGTCAACTTTGTGATCAAAATCAAGATTGCATTTCTTGTATGTGTTGATGCCAAAAATATGCTGAAATTATCATTTTAGGCAATATTGCAATGGGTTGCGAATTCCTAAATGTGTCATTGCAAATACATTTCATATCACTTGCATATATGGCTCAAAGATAAAAACATTGCACACTTTGCTACATATGCAGACATGCATATGGATGCATGGGCATTCCATTTATTTTGAACCTTGGAGTCCATTATATGGAAACCGGTGCTCTAAATAATGAAAAATTTAATTGCAATAGTATTTTTGTGCTACACAAGACCAACACCAAAACTGCAAGGCTCGTAAATACCTTTCAAAGAAAAATACGGAGTAACACAATGGTAATACATGATGGTTCGGCGAACTGGGAGCGCAGGGGTAAACACAAAGCAAAGAGGAGGCACACAGCACGAGCGCTCGTGCTGTGTGCCTCCTCTTTGCTTTGTGTCTGTGTTTACCCCCGCGCTCCCAGTTCGCTGAACCATCATGAATTACCAAGTAGCCCACCTTTCCATCCTATTACAAGGGTGATAAACATATTGTAATAAAAGGCTAATATATGTATGTTGAAGGAATGCTCTGGAATTCATAAAAGGTCGGAATTTCTTCTTTACCCCATTTAGCAACCTGCTACCTAAATACTATGCATGCATACTTTGACAAGTAGTTTCACTGGAACAAAAACCATCATTTACAAAAATAATCATGATCATAAAGTCATAAACCCCTCTCAACAAGACGCAGTGGTCTGTGGTCGGTCACTACTTAACACATGCTCATCTTCTGAATGCATTATGCATCGTCCCTAAAAGAGTAAGTATGGTTCTTTTACTTGAGGTTCGCTTTTTTTAGCTTTTTACCAGAACAGATGAGAAGCGGATAATGGTTCGGATTGCAAAGCTGTGAGAGGAGTGCATTCCTGGGGTAAAAGTAATTGGTGCATGCCATTATACAAGAGATGTGCCCATGTTTTCAAAAAAAGAAAGGAAGTAATATGGCGTTTTTTAAGGTTCAGTATGCCATTTTGAACCACCCTTGCTGCTCCATGCTGCAATTTGCAGGTCTTTCGGCAAGCAAGGCTTCGAGCACCAAGCGCTATCTTCATGGATGACTTGGACACTCTTGTCGGTCGCAGGTCCGGAGAGCATTCAGGATCACAAGAACGCATTCTCTCCGCACTCTTGTGCGAGATTGATGGGATCGGTTAGTGAAATACACCATTTTTTTTTTTTTCATTTTGATTTATTCGTACCTCAAGCAGGCCCATAGCCAGGATTTTTTTTTGTTTCTTCTTCTTCCAGGGAAGGGGGCACTTGATTAAGACCTTGACTATTTAAAAAAAAAACGCCTATTTTCATTATTTTCTTTAAGAGTATTTTCTTTTTCTCTCTCCATCAGAATTTCGGGGGATGGGGGTGGCTAGGACACCTGCCCTTGCTATGGGCCTGACCTCAAGGATCTTAGAGAATTATTACCATACATGAGAGGTGGGCAAAAGAAAAAGATGACAGTTCACAGTCAACATACCTAAGTAAATTGGTTCTTACTGCTGTTTCAAGCTGAGTGCAATTTTTTAACCTGACAGATGAGACAGACGGGTTGAAAGGTTTTGAATGTTTTGAATTTGATTTTGAATGCTTCGATCAATTATATGATGTACTGCTTACAGGTAGTGGAGTGCTTCAAAGGAGCGGACACACTCAGGTGAGTTTTTCTCAATGGAAGAATATGTTTGAGAGTGCACAATGCAGGGATGTACAGAAATTAGTGGTTAGATTAACCAGGTTACAACCATGCTTTGAGAGTCACTCGCCAATTTAAGTTATCTTATTTGACTGATTTCCCAAAATTGCATCAATTGACGAGCAGTGGTCTGAACATAAAGCAAAGTTACTAGAACACATACAATCAAAAAATTTAATTTCTTGCTGTCAGTGCATGCATGAAAGTGTGCGGTGTGCGAAGATATCAAGCGCAACAAATGAAGGCATGGTTCTTTGGTCGCAGGATCAGCAGAATGTCATCTTGGTAGCTACAACAGCCAACCCTGATGCAGTTGATGAAGCTTTACTAAGACCTGGAAGATTTGACCTGATTGTCTACGTTCCACCACCGGATGCTCAAGTGATTATGCTAATGCTTTGTCCAGCAACCATCTATGGTCTTTTTAAAACTAACAGCGCTGCTTTTTGCAGTTTTCTGCTCCGCAGCAATGGAGAGTTATCATTCAATAAAGTATCTCAAGAGTAGTTTTGCTGAAAATTACACTTCACAAGTAAATGCCTAACTTACTCTTTCCTAAGAAATGCATGCTAGCACTACAGTACAATGAGTGGGACCTGATCCCTGCTTCATGGCTACCCGATTCATCACTTTCTGCTCCTTTTTTTGGTTTGTGAAGTCTTTTTTTTTTTATCGCCCGACCAATGTTTTCTTAATCTTCAATTAGATTGCCCCAACAAAATTTACTAGATTACTTTTTTCATCAATAAACACTCACAAATGACTTCTTGTGCTGCTTTTTGCCTTATCGTTCTTAATTGAAAGAGGCCTTCGTAAGACCAAACTATTTTCGCACCACTTGAACAATACAGGTACCCAATACGTTGATTGTTTTCTTGCAGACTCGAGAACAGATACTCAAAGTTAGCACTGCAAAAATGGCACTAGGAGATGTGGACTTGATGTCCCTTGCAAACAGAACCGAGTACTTCACCGCAGCTGATCTTGTGCATCTTTGTCACGTGGTAAGTGGGAACCACTCACTTAGTTTTAGAACCATATGCAAGATCATATGTGTGCAGTAATTGCAGTCTAGACATGCACTCTCTTTTTTAAACATTCAGAGCATTATGAACATTTAGGAAGCTATGTCAGAATTCCTTACTGTAAATTTGAGGTAAGATTAAAATATTACTTCAAATATATATATATATATATATGTGTGTGTGTGTGTATGCGTGTGAGGGAGAGAGAAAACATTTATTGGCGAAAAAAATAAAAGTATGAAGAGTAGGTAGGTGGGGTTCCCATTTCGGGGCGCCACTGGTTTGAGGCTTACTGCGCCTGGTCAAGGAGCATTAGTTGCACCCCCAGATCATCGCTGGCAAGCAGAGCCTTCTACTGCTCCCCTTGGGAATTTTGGACAGGTATTTGCGGCAAGTTAATTTCAGTTGGCCTGTTCTGGCAATGATTGAAAGGAAGATGGGGATATGTGTGTGTCTGTATAAGTGTGGTGGACCGTACTACTCAAGCCTTTGGTGCTCAAGGATGTCTCGCATTAAGAAAGGGCACTCAACCGCTCGGCTTGTAAAACCACGAGCTGCGCCATCTGTTCTCATTACCACCGAGTCCTGCGTGACCTAGGCAGCAGATGGGAACCGACCTATCTGGACCCGACCTAATGCATGATCCTGCGTTAGGTCGGGTCCTAATAGACGAATGTTGTTGCGTGATAGTCTTCCGGTGAGAAGGAGTCCACATGTGACCTTGGAATCTGTAAGAGCAAGCGCGACGGCTGAAGCCTCAGCGGTATATGCGACGCAGCTCGAGCCGTGGCACAAGTCTGAAAGCCTTGATCCGCGGCCGCTCCTACAACTGTGAGGGCATACTTGTTTGTACTGCATATGGCGACATCTGCATACACCATGTCTAGGTTGCTCCCAAATTGCCGCTGTAACTTGCGAACTCGAGCGCTCCTACGACCTCTGCTATATTGTGGGCTCATGTCTTTTGGGGATAGAGGCTACCGTAACCCTTTCATGTAGCTGTTAAGCCATGGACTCTAGTTATCCTTGAACATACTGAGCTGGGCAACTCACATGACATAGCAATTTTCTCCCAGGATGGGTTAGGCTAAACTTTTTCCCGTTGAGAAATCAATGAAAAACAGCCACACCGCTACATAAAAGCAATGAAATCACTATGTGTATCTGATAATGGCATTGAGTGATGCAGTACCGTTCATGCTTGAAACTATACAACCCAAAGCCAAATCTGGGTTCTCTACTCAGCGCCTGCCATTTTATAGGCAATATTTGTTGCCTTAATGAGCAGATAAAATCGCTATGCTACCTGCTATAGGTTCAAGTCAAAACAACTTACTACAGGTTGGTGGGTTCAAAGGAACCAGAAAGACAAAACTTACTGGAGCTCTATAAGGTGACCTATTCAAAAACACAAGCACTAAAGTTTTATAGCTGGCATCATTCTACTGGTCAGAAGAACTACATATAGTCCCCTAAAGCATGAGTGGCAACTTTGTTTCGTCCTCAAAATGTGGAACTTTTTAAATAAATGTTTGATTTTATATTTATTCACTTTTCATTTCATTGTTAGACTTTATTTATTCAATCTCATGAATAAGTCCTATTTTACATTTGCTCAACCCTGCTAAGGCCTGTCCTCTTCCTTGCAACCTGAACTTTGCTTTTCTTTTTCAGGCTGGCCTGCAAGCCATGAGTGAACTTGGATTTAATGCCCCTTGTGTAGAACAGCGGCATTTTGAAGAAGCTCTTAGGAGAACATTTCCATCACTATGCCCACAGAAAGTCGAACACCTGCGGCAACAATGTGCAAAGTTTTGCCTGGTTACGTGACCAATAAATTTTCTTCATAGTTTTTTAAAAAAATATACAGTTTGGCAAGAACACTTGTGCCAGTAACATGTGTTTCTTGTATGTGCCTTGATGGAACAGTTGTTACTGATACACTCTGCATCAGACTTTAAAGGGACACTTATTAGGACAAATTATGGTGAAAAGATTAGTTGAACTAAACCTTACTCTTAATCTAGGTTGGTACAAAACAGTGAATGGACAATACGTGTGCCTGCTGTATTGGCACTCCTCTACAATGTTATCCATACTTGCATTCAGATTTGTTCAAGTTGAACGTGCACCATCTTGTCCAGCATTCGTATACTGCTATAGTAATATCTGGGGTTTAACGCTCGAAACCATGATATGATTATGAGAGATGCCATAGTTGAGGGCTCCAGAAATTTCGACCATCTGGTGTTCTTTAGTGTGCCATGACAACGCACAATACACTGGGCTCTACCATTTCGCCTTCATCAAAATGTGACCACGACGGCCAAGATCGAACCCAAGGCTTCTGGGTCAGCAGCCGAGCACCTTGGCCTCTATTCCACCGAGGCAGACTTTCTATACTATTATTTCATTCACAAAACTTTATCTGTGTCCTGAAGCCCGGTCTTTTCAGACCGAAGCCGGCCGCGTCCACGTCGGTACCGTCAGGCCGAGCCTTATGGCGTCATCGTGGACCTTCTGGACTGCCCGTTGTTGGTCTTAAGAAGACGCGCTTCGCACCATCGTCTGCCAGGAAAGCCATTGTTCTTCGGGGTCGGCGAGACTCGCGGGACAGCCCGCCAGCATATTGCTACAAAATATTCTGAAGTGCCCAAGTCATAACTTTCACTGAGAATACAGCTGTCAAGAGAAAAAATTATATCATAGTATAGAATTGGAGTCGCCACTGTGACAGTATAGTATTAGCTACCACGCCATAGTGTGTGCCATTCATACATGGTAAATTGCAGGCAACAATCAGAAGTTGATTAGACTGCATTTGAAGATGATAGAAAATGCAGTGCTGACAATCTTATTGGAATTTTTCCGACTTGTTGATACAACCTCTACATGCTGCTTTGTTGAAACGTGTGTGATTACCTCTCTCCACAAGCCTTCTATTTGAACCAGGCAGTAGTGTGCCTGGCACATCACACTCCTATATCAGGAATCGGGCTGCCCTTCCAGAGTGCAGTTTTATTCAAACGAATATTGTGAGGTCGCCAGATATGCTGTGATTGTCTCTTGCTCGTAATGGTAAGACAAGACATGGTCATTGTCTTGATAGAACTTCAGGTTCTCCAGAGACCGTGGAGAAAAAAAGAAGGTAGTGTACAAACTAAAAAAACCTTTTTCGTATCTCACACCTGCCAGCCCCTGTAGCTTAAAAATCTTAATATCCTATCAGCTTGATACCCAAGAGGTGAGCAAGTAAAGGAAAACACAAATTTTTATATTTGCCTTAAGCACACGTTTTTTATATATTCCACTTGCGCATTATTAAAGGGATCTGGAACATTTTTTGAGCAAGGTCAGAAAACACTGCTGATTGATAGTTGAGGCTCCCAAGAACATGTGTGCCAAATATTATAGCGTAGGACATGGCTTGAAATGTACAATAAATTTTCAAATTTAGCTAAAGATCTCTTTCTCTTCTTTCGACAAATGACACAACAGGCTCAAAAATCACTGCACCCCAAACCAAGTATCAGCCATTGGCTGATTTGAGCATGGCGTGCTCGGTCGTTACTGGGGCCGCCGTGGAAGCTGCCGACTTGTCCACGCTTGCGCGAGCATTCGCACTGAAAAGTTGTGCATTCAGGAAAAAAAAAAAAGGAAAGTGCTGAAGGTCTCTAAGTGCACGTGACGTCTTTTCTTCCTCCACGCCAACCATCCCTGCTTAGTTTTCAGTGCTTTCGTCAGCACGCGAGAAGAGAAAAGTGCAATTGCAGCGTGCGACAAATCGTTAACTCCACTCGCACTGGACAGATTCTCAAAATTTTTGCAGCGGTGAATTCGTGTGGCAATAAGCTCTTCTTGTGAATCAATTTCATGGCTACTTCGAAAAGTGTTGCAGGACCGCTTTAACAATAGTATCGTGTTTGCCACAGCATGAAAGCAACCACAAAGACAAGCAACACGTTGTTTCTAGGTCACGTCTTTAGTGGCGTTGCTGTAGTTTCTAGCTCGAAGCGTGTCATTTATCTTGCATCCTTTCAGAAGACCCTAACGAAAGTTTCGGAGGCCAATGAGCAAAATGCGTGGGAGAACAGGATTTTTTTTTCAAGATAATGATGAAGTGTTCATAAAGCAAGCCCATGCTCGCATACTTTAAGAAAAATTGGGAACCACTTCCAGGTGTGCATAGTTGTACCTGGACATGTGCTAAAACTAGCTTGTTTTTGTACTAGCACTAGTTAAAGCAACAGGCAGTGAAACATGAATGGTTTTTGTCAAAAATAACGTTTAATACATGAAGACATGGCTTAACACCAGGGAAAGAAAGATGAAACATGCTGATCCTATCAATGTGAACAGAGCAAAGGCTTTTGTTATGTACAGACGATGGTTAAGTTGCAACTGTATGAAGAACAGAAATGGTGTATATTCCCAAGACTGTGCACTCGAGATGCCATACGTCGTTCGAGCAATAAAACAACTTAACACACTTCGAAAATCCATTTCTGTTTTCTTTTAAAATCACTGAGTATTTATATACAATGACTTGAAGTGGCTGGCATCTGGATTCTCAAAAACTAAAATCAGAGGTATGGCGCAACACAATTAAGAAAAGACCTCTAGAGACTGTGCGAGTGCCTTTTCCTGCAACAGTTGCAACATGAAAAATTCATTGAAATGGTGCAAAATGAGCTACGTGAATCTGAACATTTTCCGAGTTTTATACCATCAGAGTTCTTATAGTAAACCGGTAGCCATCTGCTCAGAGTTCTTGATCAATTCGACTTAGTTCTGCGATCTGCAAGCCTCTGGTTAGTTCAATAGTAGAGCAGCTGCTTTGGAAAGGTCTTGGGTTCAGTCTCAAGAGAAAGATGAATTCCCTTTCAACTGCAAAGCTTTCATTCTAAGGAACACATGCTAAGTTCCTGTGGCTTCATGCTACACTCGGGTTAGTGACTATTTCTCCCTTCGAGTTTCCACAGTTGGGGGGGGGGGGGAATGCACCGGTCGAAAAAACGCGTACAACACAAAAGGCAGGAAGGGAGAAGTGCAGAAGAGCTAGGCACACTAAAAGAGAAATGTGTAAAAGTGCAACCACTTGATACTAAAACAATGCAAGCCAACAAAAGTGACATGTCACATATAAATAAATAACGAAAGCCTCGACAGACACACCTCAAATGCTTTGCATGAGGTACCCTTGCCCATCGATATCGACAATAATGTAGCCAACCCACACGAAGGGCCAGTGCCAGGTCTACACGAATGACCCACAACCTAAAAGAGAGACTCATCATGGCAGAAGGGAAAGTAAGCTTGTGCCATCACCTCATTAGAAATGCAATGTGGTTGCAGCGCTGTATCATGACATATTTTAAATACAGTGCCCAAATCACTTGACATTATTGCCCTAATCTGGCAGCATACAAGCTCAAATCTTGTAATATGTGGTAACATATTATGCCCCACACAAGCTGACTAAAGAAACACTTCCCAAAATGATGTGGCTACTAACCTGCACAGCAACGCGTAAAGCTGCCCAGTATTAGGTCCTCTTCAATTTACATCAGTTTTGTACTTTCTTTTTGAAAAAGAAAAAAATCTATGGCAGCTATGACATGCACATTGCAGGCATATGCAAATGTGCAGAAGTGCATAAATCAAAGTGGTGAATGCAAAAAAAAAAAAGAACAGCTTACAAGAAACATAGCAATCCATATTTGCTGCTTCAGGAAGTCAACAACATTTGGCAAAGAAAGATGCAGGGGACAGTTGGTGGTGAACAGTGGCTCCCTGATGAAATGCATGATGGGCAACGTGATGCATACAAATGTTGAGGTGGGATTCATGAAGCGCTGAACAACAATGGCTGTACAAGAGGAGACACACACACTTCCTGCAGTGCACTTTCAGAGGTCCCGCCTCCATATAGTTCCTTAGAGGACACAGAGAATGCCTCGAAAATTGGGTGGCACACAAATGAATGTGCAGGTGCTCAGTCTCGCTTCACAAGGGAGCTTCAGTGCAGGCGACACCATCGCGAGCACACACACTAACGTGGGCACCAATCCTGCTGCAGTTACTGCCGAGATGACGGTGGCAGTTCGGTATCCTCCTCTGCTGCTGCAGACGCAACCAGACGACGCACAACCTTGTCCAGGCGCTCCTTCTTCACTTCCCTCTGCAAGTAAAACACATGGTAACTAGGTCAGCAAGATTTGTACACAATGGTAGCAGCAACAGGATGCAAGCTGTAAAATTAAATACAATTTTACCTATTTAAGAAGCGCAGTGAAAAGAAACTCGGTCGTCTAGTGCATAGTCGACTCCTCTTTGCCGAAGGTTGTAATGGTTTGCATCCACGCGTTGTTGTTTTATGTGATGTCGCGCCAACTGCCGTGCTTCTTCGGCTCGCTGAATGAATTCGTTGATGTCAGGCTTGTGCTCTGTATTGTCGCACAGGCAGCATTGCATCTAACGGTGTGGTAACTGTTCGACCATAGACTAGCTGAAATGGCGTCACTTTAGTAGTCTCCCGCACAGCAGTATTATAAGCGAAAGAGGCGTGCGGCAGTATCTTGTCCCACGTACGGTGCTCCAAGTCAACGTAAATGGACAACATATCGGTTAGAGTTCTATTGAGTCGCTTGGTAAGCCCGTTCGTTTGGGGATGGTAAGCCGTTGTTTTCCTATGACACGTGTGGGTAAGTTTCATAATGGACTGCGTCAGATCGGCTGTGAATGCAGTTCCTCAATCCGTGATAACTACCTTTGGTGCACCATGCCGTAGTACAATGTTAGTGACGAAAAATTCAGCGACTTCTATAGCCGTGCCCCTGGTGAGAGAGGCTGTCTCGGCATACCGGGTTAAGTAGTCTGTCGCCACTACTATTCATCGGTTGCCCATGGATGACGTAGGAAATGGACCAAGTAGACCCATTCCTACTTGTTCAAACGGAGATTTAGGGGGTTCTATTGGTTGGAGAAATCCTGCAGGTTTCAATGGAGGCGTTTTGCGTCTCTGGCAATCTCTACATGTCCTCACATAATGCAGTACAGCATCCAGTAATTTTGGCCAGTAGTGCTTGGTGCGGATGCAAGCCAATGTTCTGCTCACTACGAGGTGTCCTGCTGCTGGGTCATCGTGGCAGGCTTCCAGGATTTTGGGTGGCAAGCCTGAAGGAACGACGAGTAGGAATTTCTCCCTGCTGTGCTCGAAGTTTCTCTTGTATCTCATCAGGTACGAGGTCAATCCCCGGACGAAAACTCGAGGAACACCCACGGGTTGCCCCTCCAGATGCTTGATCAGCTGAAGCAACTCCGCATCAGATCATTGATATTCAGTCATGTCTGCGGTGCTGACGGTTCCAAGAAACGGAAAGTCGCCTCCATCTTCCACAAGTGCAGATTCCACTGGTGAGCGTGACAAGCAATCAGCATCGCTGTGCTTGCGACCCGACTTGTATACGACTGTTATGTCGTATTCTTGCAACCTGAGGCTCCATCTAGCAAGTCGCCCAGAAGGGTCCTTTAGGCCTGCGAGCCAGCACAGCAAGTGATGGTCGCTCACTGCTCGAAATGGTCTACCATATAAGTATGGTCGGAATTTCTGTATGGCCCATATTACCACCAGACATTCTTTTTCCGTCGCCGAATAATTTATTTCAGCTCTCGAAAGAGTGCGACTAGCATGTGTGACCACTCATTCCTTTCCGTTTTGCAGCTGCACGAGGACGGCGCCTAGTCCCAAATTGCTTGCGTCCTTGTGAATCTCTGTTTCAGCTTCTTCGTGGAAATGTGCAAGGACGGGGTGGTTTAGGAGTCGCTGTCGTAGCTCATTAAACGTGTCTCCGTGCTCGCTTGTCCAAGTGAAAGGCGTGTCTTCTTTTGTCAGTCGGGTTAGTGGTTCCGCAATCTTCGAAAAATCTTTGATGAATCTTTTGTAATAGGCACGAAGTCCTAAGAATCATCTCACAGCCCTTTTATCTGTCAGTCTAGGAAACTTTTCTACAGCTGCTGTCTTTTCGGGGTCAGGTCGAATGCTTTCAGAGCTAACCACATGACCGAGGAAAAGCAGTTCATAAACACCAAAATGGCACTTTTGGGGTTTTATCGTTAGCCCTGCTGAACTGATCACTTCGAGCACTGTCCGTAGTCATTCCACATGCTGATCGAAGGTGGCCGAAAAGATCACAACGTCATCGAGATAAACAAGGCAGGACTGCCATTTTAACCCAGACAGCACAGTGTCCATCATCTGCTGAAATGTGGCGGGTGTGGAACACAGGCCGAATGGAGTACCTTGAACTCGTATAACCCATCTGGGGTGACGAAAGCAGTTTTCTCGCGATCTCGTTCGTCGACCTCTATCTGCCAGTATCCGCTCTTCAGGTCTAGAAAAGAAAAGAATTTTGCACCTCGTAGTCTGTTAAGGGTGTCATCGATCCTTGGAAAGGGGATAGACATCCTGCTTTGTAACGACGTTCAATTTTCGGTAGTCAACGCATGAGCACAAGGTCTGGTCCTTTTTCTTTACCAGCAGTATAAGTGAGGCCCATGGGTTGGCCAATGGTTGAATTACGTCGTCTCTAAGCATTTCTTCAAGTTGGCCTCTGATGACTTCCCTCTCTTGGTGACACTCGGTACGGGTGCTGGCAAATAGGTCTAACAGATTGATCGATTATGATGCGGTGTTTCGTGATGAATGTTCTTTGCACTTTCGATGACGTGGAAAAACACGAGCCGTACTCCCGTATAAGGCTCTCGATTTTTGTTTCTGGTTCGGTAATAGGGCTGCTTCAATGTGGATAGATGCGAATATGAAATCTATACCGTCAGGCTGTAGTGGTGCAGTCTCTGAAGAATTCAAATCCATAATCGGAACGTAATCGTGCAAGCGACCAACAACAGTTCCCTTTGCAAGATGTTGCACCTCATTTCGGAAATTTGTCAGGAAGACGCTCGTAAACCCATCACGCAGTCATACAATACCTCTTGCTGCACAGATCCTTTTCTCGAGTAATAGCTCAGTATTGCTTTCTACCATTCCTTCATAGTCGTTGTACACGTTGCTTTTCACGGTGACAACGATGATGGATCTTGGAGGTACTGTTACATCATCACCTGCAATCTGGAGCACATCGAATCGTTTTTCACTCTCAAATGTCGCGATGGCGTGTTTCGTGGAAAACGAGACGCACGTTTTCTGCAAGTTTATCACTGCGCCATTGGCCTGCAAAAAGTCCATTCCGATAATTGCATCTTTTGAACACTCCGACAGGACAATGAAGCTGGCGACGTAGGTGAAGCCACGTATTCCGACTCTAGAGGTACACGTGACTGCCGGATCGATAAGGTGTCCCCCGGCGGTTCGCACTTGCGGTCATATCCAAGGGGTAAGCACTTTATTCAGCGTTCTGGCAAGTCCCCTGCTCACGACGGAATAATCTGCGCATGTGTCTATTAAAGCATTCGTTTCGTAGCCATCTATAAGTACCGACAAACCAGAAGCGGCATTACTGTTTCCGCACGTAGTCTCACGTCCATCATCACACTTTGAAATCGGCACTGGAGGTTGTTTTCTTGCGTCGGCAGCGGCCTTACTTCCCCAGGTCGCCGATTCTAGTCTTCCTGACGCGGGCTTAGGGGAAGTCGCCTCGGAGAGTTTGAAAATGGGCGCGGACTTGGTGACCGATACCTTAGTGGCTCTGTCGACCGAGACTGATGCTGCTGCGAGGAGCGAGTACCTTGACGCGTTGACAAGTACTGCTCAATTTCAAAAGGTCGTTCCCCATTCCTTGGACAAGCAGCATTTACGGTAAAACCCCGAAGTCCAGCTCAGCGATATTCACACATCCTGTAAAGATGGCCAGCTTCGCCTAAGTGATAACAAAGCGAAATTTGATCAGGAGTGCGCCATATATCAGCTTTTCGGATCCTCGTCTCGGCTGGGGACGGCGTGAATCGAGGTTTCGGCAGATGCGTGCTTGCTGCGGCGAAATAAGGTCCTGGGGCTACGAAAGGAGGTACAGGGGTGCCTCTCAGCACCTCGGCGTACGAGACTGCGGGCTGCATCAGAACCGACGCTTGAACCGGCTGTGCTTGTGGCTGCCGCTCACGGACTGCCTGTCTCACTTCCTCCCGAACAACTTCCGCTAATGACGAGACCAATGAGGGGTTGCCGTTTAGCTTCTGGAGCTCTTCTCGAACCATCGATCGAATGAGCTCTTGTAATATGTTGATGCCATTCCCGAAGACTGCTGACACCGTATCTACAGATGCGACGTTAACATCTCGACTGTAGTGCCTGGTTTGCTGTTGCAGAGTCTTTTCAACTGCTGTCGCCTCGGTGCGAAATTCGCCGACATTCCGTGGGGGGGCATCGGAGCAAACCAGCAAAAATCTCCTGCTTCACCCCTTGAATCAGGTGCCGAAGTTTCTTGTCCTCGCTCATATTTTGATCAGACCGGCAAAATAAGCGGCACAGGTCTTCCACATACATTGCGACGCTTTCATTGTTGCGCTGGTTTCTTGCTTGCAAAGCAGCTTCAGCTTTTTCCTAGCGGTCTGTGCTCGGTTATGTGGCCAGTAGCTCCCGTCAGAAGTCATCCCACGACCTAATGGCATCTTCATGGTTTTCGAACCACGTTCATGCGCTGTCCTGCAACGCGAAACAAACGCGGCGGAGCTTCTGTTCTTCAGTCCATCCGTTGCAGTTGTCGACGCATTCCAAACCCTCCAGCCAATCCTCGGCGTCTTCATGAGGATCGCCATGAAAATGGTCGGGCGTCAGTGGCTTATCGACAACGACAAGCGTGGCAGCGACTGGAGACGAAACGAGGTGTGCGGCAGCGATTGGAGACGACATTTCAGTACTCTCACCGGAAACAGCTGGAGACACTCTAGGCTCTGGTGGCAGGGGGAATTCCGGCGGCTCACCACGTAGACGACGGCTGGAGCGCTGATGAACTGGCGTGAGCTCAGTTGGTTCGACTGGTCGTGGTTCAGGGCTGCTTCCTCAAAGTCCAATTCGCGTTTGGGATTGATACCCGGCTCCTCCACCAGAATTGTTACGCAAATCCAAATGGTGTAAGAATAACTGTTTATTAGGGCTAACTGGTGCCCGAAAAGTAAAGGGAAATGTAGCAGCGTTTCTAACAGGCGATCAGCAAAAAGGAATCAATCTCCGAGAAGCCCTCGAGCGGTGCCCCACTTCTTTTTCGTCAAAATCCCATGCTGAGGCGGCGCGCGCCGTCACGGCCTTTTCTTGTCTCATCATCGGGCCAGTGGTCTTTTGGGGGCGCACGAACTAGCGCGCGTAGTTTGAATACTGCGTCTGTCCTGCGTCAATATTTTGTACTATTAGCTATTTAGAAAATGCGAATTGCACACATAAACTAGAGTGTTGACAGTCAACGCTCATCTTAAAGTAACTGTTACTGTGACACAAATGCTGCACTTATTCATTTCCCATTATGTACAATAATGTGGCAATGGCTATCCAATTACAACTTTCGCGTTGCCTTGTTGACCTGTTTCCAACGGTGTTCTCAGTCTAATCCACCTCTTTCACAATGCCATGGTGCACGCCCCCTTCCGCTATAGATGAAGTCACAGAACACCTCTTTATCTTGGAGATTTTTTTTTCTGGCAATACCGCTTGTCCCGACCCCTACCCAAGAAAGCAAAGGGCAGCACAGAAAAATGGAAAATGTGTATTAGCATGCAATAACATTATACAACATCCCATAAGCAACTAACGCAGTAAAAATTTCTTTTCACTTACATCAGCACTCCGGTCATCGGGAAACCCTTGTGCTGTCTTTGCTCGGCTGCGTTTCTGGTATACGACAGGATTGCTTCGAGGCTGTGGAGTTACACACAAGGACAAGAGGGAAAGAGTGAATATTACATGCCGAAAACAAGTGAAGGCATTTTATTATAAATTACAGGAATGGTATTGAACTACTATGAAATCCCACTACAGGAAAAAATACTAACCGAGTACGTTCTCTTTGGAGCAAGCTTTGCGTCGAAGGTGTCAAAGGCATAGCTTTTCATGCAGAAAGGAAACCTGTATTGTTGGGAAGGAAGAAATGTGCATAAGCTACAATTAGCACTAACACAGGAGCATGTTTAAACTTAGGCTTAAGGTAGCAGGTGAGGTGTCTTACCGGGGCTTGTTGATCTTGTAGAAAAGCCGGGCACTCTTGTCGACACGATATTCGCAGATGTAGACGTCTTTTTCTGTTGCTCCCTTTGGTCGGCCTCGGCAGTAGGTGGCCAGGTCCAGCACCCAGCAAGCCCCAGCGACACATTCCAAAGGAAGAATTTCATACAGGGGCACTCGTAAAACCTGTACACAAAATTTTAAAATTTTAAGCACATAAATTTTCTGGTCATCACTGGTTGACAATGCTTTGCATTACAAAAAAAATATTGCCCAGAACATTTATTACATTTGGTGCACAGTTCTCATGTTGATAATGCACCCTATTCCTTCTGCCTTTATATTTAAAGTATTCTAGCTACAAGATGTCATATGGCTACAGAATGCATGAAGCTAAGCTTGTGTGATTGTCTCATAGAGTACGGTAGCTTTGTAGAAAAATTAAGTGCGAAGTTTGACAATTTGAAATCAGATAGGTCCACCAGCCTGCATACCTCATTGTGGTAGAACTTGCGGGTTGGCTCATGAAAGGTCTCGTGTGGCCTGAGGTAGTGGTGACCATAGATGAATTTTTCTCCCCTGTGGACAAGAGCAGTGCACTGGTCAGAAAAATAATTCCACGTACATCAATATTAATGATGCATCAGTCAAATATATTCAGGTGGAGTAATATGCTTATGCATGCATCAAGAAAAGTGCAGTACAAGAACATTTAAGCACTTTTAAAAGCAACGTCAATTATACCTAAAGAAAAAAGAAAGGACTACAGCAACTAGTTAAAACTTAAAAGCCATCAGAACTAGCATTTCCGCTCTTTTTGAATCTAAACAAAACATTATGGCCAATGCCATTGTCTGTTGGCTCTGATGTAGTGCTTGCAACTTACAAACTGGCAACAAAAAAAAAAAAACAATCTTGTGGGATGTTTCAGTTCTGCCAGCATTTTTTTTTTTTATTCTACAAGAAGATATTCTTCACTCCTTGCTCACAATATTAGCTAAGGAATAAGATCACGTAAAATAGGCACTCATCAAAGTTCAACGAACCTTTCGTTCTTCCAGAGGCGTTCCACGCGGAAAACGTCAAAGCTTCCACCCTCTTCTGAACTGGGGCTGTTGCTGCCATGCAAGTTTCTGAGAAGCGTTGATTTTCCCCCACCTTCTTCAGCTGCCGCATCTTCAGCTTTAGTGCTGTCAACTTCCACACTATCTTCGGCCACTTTTGAAGTATTCTTGTCCCCTTGAACCTCTTGGGCCAGCGGCTTCAATGGGCTTTTGTCCTTGAATTTACTCAGGTAGACACAGTCGCCTGTCAATCAAGACATTCTACTTGAGTTTTACTCAAAACACTCACAGGAAATGTCAGTCAGCTATTAAGCAGCAAAAAATTCAGCCTTCATGGCAACAAAATTATATTTAGCACAAAAGTGCCTTCATTATATCTTACATTTGTTACTATAAGCAATTACAGAGCTCATGGAATGAAATCTGAGCGAAAACAATAAAGGGACACTAAATACAATTTCTGTGGGAGTGACAGCTCAATGTATCCCGTCCAAAACAAAACAGTGTTGATTCGGTTAGTGACAACATTATCAACAGCAGTGCCCTACTTACCGAGAAATTAATATACATGCACGAGAACACATGTGCCGCAAGGACATTGGCAAAATAATCCCGATCACGTCAGAGTTACAACTTACAATTAATCACAAGAAAATTAAACTAGCTGCATTAAATAAAGAACCTGTTGTGCATCAAGAGACGTAATTAAATGTTCCTTTTTCGTTTCTGTTCGATTTATAGAAAAAAGAATCGCTGGACGTTACTATGTGGAATGGCGCGAGTGGTTCAAGAATTCAATATTCGCCTGGTTAAACTGGACAGGTTGTGCCATCTAGCAAGGCCTAGTTGAATCAAGCACGTAGAGCCAATAGCACGAAATTGTTCAATGGTGGTTGTTGCTGCTGTGGCTCCCACTGCTTTCGTTCGGCTGCTACTAGTGTTGGCAGCCGCGCACTAAAGCCGAGCAACGTTGTGAACGGCAACAGTGACATGACATGTTCCGTTTGAGGCGGGTAAGTTGAAGTGCGCTAACCCGACGCGGACCACTACAACGCGATATTATTTTTAAAAATAAGCACTTCCTTGGCACAAAAGTAACACTACGAGGTTTCTGAACTTTTATTTCAACAATCAACATCGACTTATTAATTGCCTTTAGTGTCCCTTTAAATACACCAACTGGTATGCTTAAGTGCTCAAGATGACCATGTCATGTTGCTTTCAACTGATCACAAAGGGTGATATGGGTGATGCAAGTCTACAAGCTAATATTATGCCAATGTGACACAAACTCCAGACGATGAACATGAATATGTGCACATAAATCAGACATAAATTGTGTTCTATTTCATAAGCTCTGCATATGTTTACAACTCAGTATCATCAAAATCATTTTAGTACTCCATTACAGCCAATGATTTGCACTAATCAAGGTTCTCTGTATCAGGTTTTATTGGCTAGAAATACTCCAATACCATGGTCATGCTAAATGAGATGCTCTATCAAGAGCCCCAAAACAATTCTGACGCCTCTGGATTTCTCGAGATCGATCTTTTAAAAATGCATGCTTCCATCAAACCCCATCTGATCCAACTATTTGAGAAATCAATATTGCATGAACTGAGAACTTGCACTAGTAATACGACAATTCCAAGCATTGTTCCTGAACAGGCCGTCCACTGATCCACATGTACTACTCAAATAAACATGCCAATGAACATGTGAAACAAACAGAATAAAAGGAAGAAATGCATGTGTCCAGAACTGCACGTAATTCATAGGCTGTCCAGGTGAGCACCATCAACCTGACTTTTGTTGTGATATGAAAATTAAATACATATTCCAAGTTGAAGCGAATGATACACACAACTACTAATCCATGTCACTCACACTGACCCATCACTTGTTACAACAAAAAGAAAGTCGGACACAAAATGCCATTGTAATCTCAAACCAAAATTTTATATTTGGCATTCATAGCACTCACCCTGCTTGACTTGCAAGTTTCCTTTAAGGAGTGTTAGGTAGGACTGGATGCCACCGTTGGCCACAGGAGGTCCCAAAGGAATCTCCTGAACGAGCATATGCAGAACGAAGTGTTGGGAGTCGCATTACAAACATTGCAATTAAAAAACTCACAGTGCACAAATGATTAGAAAAAGTGCAACTGTCTTTTCTAGAGCCACATTTCTTGGGAAGCTCACAAACTATACATATGAATTAATTACGGAGCAAAACATCCCAAAAGTGCACAGTTGATACTAAGGAACAACGCAGTAAAGAAAATTGGACTCAGTGGACCACCTAACATTCATTATGTGCATATACAGCTAAGCGAAAGCATTTTTTGCATTCGTATTCCATCAAAATATGGCTTATATTGTCAGTAATTGAATGCAAAACGTCTGGCTTAGTAGCAGTGTATTAGTTGCCAAGCCACTGCAGAAGTTTATAAATAAAGTCCTCTGCAATCAGGTTTCACGTTCTTTCTTTCATTACTGGGCAAAAATTTTACTGTTGATTTAAACACTTGCCTGTAGGCAGCAAAAGCAGCAGTCTATCGATGCTCTATCTACATTTCTTTAAATCATACAGTAGTCAAAAGCACGAAATTATACAGTATGAAGTGGGCTTGTGCAAAAGTCAGGTTCGAAGCGAATTCGAAGCAAACGAATACGAGGCATGCTCCAGGCAGCAGTTCTTATCTTTTATATGAGATGTCGCTTATAAGTAGGGTACCTCATATGCATTTTCTTATAAACCCATATTTTACTGTATGCACGCTGATATCTCTTATATCCCTTTGGCTCTTATATCAGTGTTTCTTATAAAGGGGTTCAACTGTATGACATATAAAGAAAAACGGCATATTTATCATGACCTAACTTGCACAATTTTTATTTTATTGAACTAAGGCCTCTTAGCGAACGCCATTTTCTGGGTGTTCAGAAGAAGTCAAAACAACTTTGAGCAGTAGCAGAATTTGACTTTTGGTAGAATGTAAATGATAACCTGTAAAATATAATACATTTTAAAACTTACTATGCATAGAGCATATAAGCAAGCATAACAAGCTGTTAAACTTGAAAAAATTATTAATCGATTTGACGGCATTATATTCATATAAGGGAGCCCTGCAATACTTTTTCAAGTAACCATACAATGGATTCACTAAAAGAGCTTATTGGCTGATGAGGTCACCACCACAAAAATTTTTAGAATCTGTTTGGTACGAGCGGAGTTACAATAAATTTGTCACACGCTGCGCATGCATTCTCTCATCTCTCATCCCAACGAAAGTGCTAAAAAAATATATCACGTGCGCCTTGTCACCTTGGGCACCTTTTCTCTCTCTCTTTTTTTTTTCTTCGAATACGCGGTTTTTCAGTACGATAGTGCACGTATGCAGGGACAAGTCGCGGCTTCCCACGGCTGCCCTAATAAAAAAGGAGTTCACTACACTCAAATAAGCCAGCCGCTGATACAATGGCTGTGACGAGTGATTTTAAAACTTGTGACATCATTTGGATAGATGCTCTCACAGCTTCATCCCCCTAAAGTGCAGTGAAATTACCTTTACAGGCAGTTACATGCTCACTAATATACACCTTTTCATTCATTCCCAATACTTCAAAATTTTCAACAATTTATATTCGACTCGAAGCAAATTTAAATACTCTACTATTAGTCCGAATATTGGAAGCATTCGAACATTCGCACAAGCCTAGTATGAAGAAATTTCTTTTCCAACGGTATTTATCAGCGCTGATAGAAATGTTCATTACATGATATAAAAATTAGTTACATGAAAAATTGTACGCACAAGACACACGCAAGAACATCTAAGTTAATTCACAAAGATTACGACAAAAAATTTTCCAGGATATGCGTCTGATACACATCACATCTCTGCATAATATGCCTTTCAAGTTCAGAAAGAAAGCAACTGTTCTTGTAAACCGCGGCGCAGCTCTCTGGCATGATGGCAAGGTTGGCAATCGACCATCTACACTGCACAAAGCACAACTCTGCACTGTTAACACCAATTGATGCTGGCGCACTTCAAATAAAAATCCTGGCCTGCCGAATATCTCCCGATAAGTGCAAGGCCGCACTGAAATCATGCAGAGAAGAAAACCAAACTCGCCAGGGTATACGTGCTGACATTGTGGGCCTGTTTGGTGCACTTTCACAATCTGAGCGACCGAAATCTGGTGAAACAATGTTTTCACTGATGCAGTCCATGTCCGAAATTTCACATATGCACTATTTCCACAACATCTTGGCAAATAGCATTGCTGCCATGTTCAAAACTGCAACAATGGCTCTGCCATTTTAAATTTCTTCTACAGAATGAGCTTGGAAGACACTGGAGCTTCGCCTTCAGGAGCACAACGCGATAGCATAATTAGGCCCGTGCACATTGCCTTGAACCATGCCACAAGGGAAGGAACGTTCGTGTGTGCAGCATTAGTTGTTTCAAGCAATCGTAGAATGTCTACTGGATGTACAGTTGCTAAGAACACACTGCGCTAAGGTTCTTCCTTTTTTTAATTGGTGAAGTACCAGCTACTCCTCCATAACGTGCCACAAGTACTTGCATAGCTGTGCACTTTTCAATTGCTGGGCAACTCTAAACCACCCACTCGTTGGGGAATCGACTGACGCCATCGTGCGTTGAGGAATCGAATGACGCCATGGTGCGATTCTGGGATTCTGCCATGCAACATTACATGCGTTAAGGAGGTGCCTTCTACTCCATGGCACTTATGTATTCTTTTTTTCCAACGTACTTAGCTGGCCACTTTTAAGTGGGTGTGCACAGTTTTACATCAGCCATTCCTTGACCAATTAAACACATTTTGATGCCTGGTGCAATTCTAGGACTATGCAACACAATATTAAAATGCATTAAGGAGACTCCCTGCACAAAATGACATTCAGATATTTTTTTCCAAGGCACTTTCAAGCAATGACGTGACTCTGAGGTAGAATACCTGTGGTTACGCAGACAGCCTCGGTTTGATTATTATTTCAACCCGAAAATTTTTATTGTTTATTTCCAATTTTTCGGCCATGAACAAGATGGTTTTTCACTCACAACCAATGTCGCCGACACCAGAATTTCTGCAAAACGAGCTCTTTAACACTCTTGCATTATTAAGCTGAATGAACAACAAACAAGCAAAATGGCAAGGGTAGAGTTTGTATTACCTGCCGGATGAAGCGCTAAACCAAGCTCACAACATGCTATTTGCACGGACAGCCTTGACTAATTTTTGTAAAAGTAGGCCTCGATGTACTCAACTTACCAAACAAACTTCACGTGGATTGCACAATTCACACAGGTAGTTTTCTATGTCACCATTTACACCCATGCAGTCACAGTGCTGCCAGACCTGAAAAGCAAGATGAAAAGGATCACCATACTCGACCGTCTTTCCAATCATACAGAAGATCATGTGCAAGTGGTAGCAATAGATGAGGCCTATTGCACAGGAAAAAAAAAAAAAAAAACTTCCGAAATTTGATCAAAGCAAACCATTCATTTTTACTTTTTTGCATTACCTTTGTCTTCAAGTTACAATACTGCAAAATCACCAATCATTCAATAGTTGGCTGGCTTCTAGACCTCCTTTTAAGACAAAGTTCAGTACTGTTCAGACAGCATGTATTCCAACTAAATAATGGGGGTACATTTTCTGTAAGGAGGTTCATGAACTAAAGAAAATTTGAGACAGAGGAAGGAGCACTGGCGTAGGGAGGCTGGGGATATTCAACTCCCCCCCCCCCCCCCTTCTTGCCACTTCCTTCAAATTTTTTAATTATGCAAATTTTTTAATTATGCGCCGGCCCGAGTGGCATAATTATGCATTATGCCGCTCGGGCCGGCGCGTCGTGGCACTTCACAACGTATGATGCGGGAACGATCCCACAGTTGCAACGCAGCAGCGGAGTTCCCAATGCATTGCATTCTACGGGAGCTGTGCCGGGACCGGCCGAAAACGACGTAACAGCCAGGAAAACGAAGCACACGGGAACGCAACAGGGGGGTTCTACTGTACGTGGAAATTTTATGCGCCGATATCTCTCAATTTTGTTTTTCCCTTATCCAAAGCAGCACACCAGCTATCGCCCGCATACCAGGGCTGAGTTAGTTTGAAATGTGCTCTTTTTTCGATGATTTCTCTTGCTTGGCATGTGCTGCCACACTTCGGAAATATGTGGAAACTGTTTTTTATGTGCCGATGTGTCCCTGTTTGTTTTTTTTTTTCTTTCCAAAGTGGCGTGTGGGCTTTTGCTGATGCCTCCGAATGTGCACGCGCGGTGCGGCTGGCTTCGGTCTTGCCCTTTTGGGTGGTTTTCACTTTTCGTGCCAGCAAAGCAGATGGATGTCTGGTTTCTAATTTATGAAAGCGTGACCATTTGTTTACTCTTTCGTTTATTGCTCCCCAGGACACAAATAAATCTGTTTCCATGTGGTGCTAAATTACCCAAACGATGCCCCTAAGGTAGCGTTTCTCGTTTTGGGGACTGAAAAATGAACTTCGTTTTGTTGGCAATAAGACGGAAGATTATCATAGCTTTTTCGCTTATTCTGCTTTCTGGACAGGCACACAACCATACAGTTTTTTTTCCGTACGCTCACTCACGCAGTTCGCTTACACAACGGATGTGCGGGCCGGTTGCTCTAGAATCTGAATTATTCGATGTCAGTTTGTCAGACAAAGATTTACCTGCGAGTTCATACACAGATGATAATGAAGGAGCGACATTTCGAAAGTGTGTGCAGCAATGCGATTCAGACTGGATTGAAGGTGACTACTCCCCAGTTTGTAGTGTCGGAGCAAAAAACATTCTTTGCTGGAACAGTACTCTGGTGTGGTTATTTTAGTATGTCTGTAAGCTATTTACAATGCATAATTGTGAGTTATAAAAGGGCACATAAGCTTTTTTGGGGATTTTTTTTTTTGATGTTGCATACAAATAAACTACGTGTATGTAACCAGAAAAATATTTTTTTCACCACTTCACAGGCATGCAAAAAATATTAGGACAATTGTTTTCTTAAATAGCATCGTCTGAAGAATTTATTCAGTAATTGAAAATTGCACATTTTTGGAGTTCATTTTGCAAAAAAATTTGACTCTCAAAGGGTTTAAAAACAAGACAAAAAGAGAAGCAGACGAATTTCTCATTAAACTTTGTACTATGATGAAAAACACTCACAAAGCACTTCTCGCACTGGATCATCAGGCCTTCATCCTTGAAGATGTTGCAGACGCACCGGATCACCTCCTCATCCTCCTCCGCAGGTTTTTCTTTTTACCCACCAGACAAGAAGAGTAACGAAAGCAATTAACGCACAAGAAAGTAAATATAGTCACACAAATGTGTCTCTCTAAACAAGATGGACACGACAATTTATAAATTATACAATCCAGGTCATGCCAAGAATTTAGTTGAACTTTTTATGGTTGGTGAAAACGGCAGTGGAAACAAATCCTGAACAGCCTCAGTCGTACATGCAAGACAGCAACTGAAAGCCCCTTATGAAAACAAAATGCCACTGGCAAGGTGCTGCAACATTTCATGGCTTGGCACTCTTGTTACTCTGCTACATCTCGGCCGAATGCTCACATGTGCACTTGCAGCTCTTGCCATCAGTATTCTCATGCAAATCATCTCGAGTTACAGGCAGCACGAACGTTGATTTTCACCTCATGTCTTGTCACACAAGCCACACGGTGAAATGTTCACTCCTATGACTTTCCTGCAGCTACACAACTACTTTGTACACAGGAGGGCACATATAAACCAGTTCTATTATGCCCAACTTGAATCTCTGTATCTGATGGATACAAAACATGATAACCTAACTTAGCTGACAACTGAATACTGCAAGTTTCTCATTCACTGTTTTTCTGATGGTATGCACCACTGAGATTGCTTGCAAGCCATCTACATAGTGTGCCCTGTTTTTCCAAAATTAGTTTATTCTGCAGCCGTGTTTACTTGGAGCGAACCACTCAGTGCTTTTAAAGGGACACTAAAGGCAAATATTAAGTCAACGATGATTGTTGAAATAGTGGCCCAGAAACCTCAATGTGCTAGTTTTATTCAAAATAAGTGCTTATTTTGAAGTAAAATACCATTTTAATGGTACACATGGCATTAGCGCACTTCAAATCACCCGCGCCTCAAAGCAGTCTTCCAGATGTCACTGTTACTGTGCTCAACGTTGCCTTTACTACGTGGCCGCCGACACCAGTAGCAGCAGAGCGAAAGTAGCGGGAGCCACAGTAGCAACACAGCCATTGAACAATTTTCTGCAATCTCGGAGGCCATGATTCTGCTTGCTTAGTTCGATTGGGCACCGCTAGATGGCATCACCTGTCCAGCCTAAACAGCTGAAATCCACACTTTTGAACCATTCACGCCATTACCCATAGTAACGCCAGGCAGTTGGTTTTTCTACAAATCAAACTGAAACAGACAGGCAGCATTTATATCATCTCTTGATGCTAGGAAAGTTCTTTTTTTTATTGTGCCTAATTTGATTACTAGTGATTCATTGTAGGCAGACACTCTCACCTCATCGGGATCATTTTGCGAATGTCCTACTCGTGGCGCATGTCTTCTCATGCATGTAGCTTAATTTCTTGGTGAGTAAGGCACTGCTGTTGATAATATTGCCGTTTTAGATGTCATACGATTAACTTTCCCTCTGGCATAAATTAAATTGTTATTTGCCTTTAGTGTCCCTTTAATCATTGCCTATGACAGCATTATAAGTGTTCGAAGTCAGGAGAGGAGTCAAACCTTGCCTTACTTTGTAAAGGTTGCTGTTGTTACACACAGTTGATGAATATGCATGTGGTAAGTTGTGGAGACACCACATCAGAACAAGAGACATTTGAAGCTGCTTTGATTGAAAATTGTTGATCCATCTTGTGCATAACTGTCACTTCAGTCACTCTTTAAAACAAGGAAGTGCGCTTCACGAGTAGTCACTCAAGCAGGTTTCCTACTTCCGTTTCTTTAACTTCTATTTCCGTTTTTTTTTTTTTTCAACTTGTAGTTTGACCCAGTTTATCTTTTTTCCCAGTTTTATGTAGTCAAATACGCACCTACGTGCCACGTTACAATCGACTATTATTGTACGTTCATTTGTCACAAGTGTGTGCTGTTTCGAGGTATTTCTCCCGCCTGGCTCTGTTGCCTTTTGTTGCTAGTCATCAAGCACCTTGTGCTCACGCGCATTGTCTAGCTGCAGCGATGCTTATCAATACTTGTCTAGAATTGTTAGCAGCACTTTGTCTCCTCTGTCTCACTTTTTGTCCCATTAATTTCACTTATTACCAAATATTTATCCCAAACTGGTTCGAATTTCTACTCTTCTCTAAGATTTCTCCAGCAGTGAATAAACTTGTCGAACACCAGACAACAACAAAGCTGAAAGATACAGCCGCACCTGAAAAGAATAATTGTTGGGGTTTTACATCCCAAAACCATGGTATAATTATGAGGGACACTGCAGTAAAGGGCTCCAGAAATTTTGGCAATCTGGTGTTTGTTAACGTGCACCTAAATCCAACTAAACGGGCCTCTGGCATTTCCACTCAATCGAAATGTGGTGGCCGTGGCCGAGATTCCATCTTCCCACCTACGGCTCAGCAGTTCAGGACCATAATTACTAGACCAGCATGGCACGTAAATGAGCATATGCCACAACACTTAAGTTACAACAAGTTGAGAAACCCTGAAAAGGTTGATGCTTACTAATTATTGACACATCAAAATTTTGAAAACGCATACTAATGCCACAGCTTCGGTCAAATCAGCTTGAGTCAACTGTCAGCAGCTTTTATTCTAAAAGCTGTTCCTTAGGAAAACAGCAAGCAGGATGACAGAAGTGTACACACCGTGGTTGGCTGAGTAAGTGCTGAAGTGCGACGGCACCGGCTCCCCAAGAATGTCCTCGAGGATGGGAACCACTAGGTACTTGGCTTCTTCGTAACAACGCCTCAGCTTGCCGACAGATGTCATCAGCTCCGTGTTGTCTTTGTGGTACAGCTGCACAGCAAGTATTTTTGCGCATTACAGTATAAAATGAAGCAGTAATGACAAGACCTATACAAAGCATAGGTTTTACACGAGTTGGCAACTGCAACTGTTTTACAAATGCACACATTTTCCTGCAAGCACAAAAATATCACATAAGCATCTCATAAACACAGACCTTGTGGCAAGGCCGTTACTTGACATGGGTCATTGGAACAGCCTTGCCGTAACTTGCAAGGTGCATTACATCCTTGCATCGGGAGATGCAGAATAGTTCAGATTGTGAAACCCATTTTTGTCCCTTAGAAGCATAAATGAATGAACTTTTTACCCTACATAAAAAAAAACACACTGACTTGCACAACTGTTTCACTTTAGTCATGCCAACACCCCAACTTCTTGCTAAATAAAAATTTACTAGAAGTTGTTAGGCCTGAACAAAATATAAGCCACACTCCAGCTTTAGAATGCGAAAAAAAAAAGCAACCAACTCACCTTAACTATACCGAGCAGAAAGGAGCCATTCGTACTGACAAGCATTATCTCAACATTTACAGTAGTTTGAGAAAACAGGCCAATCAGCTTTTATAATGTCATCTTTAGCAAGAAGAACAGCTTTATATTCTTTATTCCTGCAATAGTCACAGTTCAACTTGCAGGAAATGGTAACTAAAAAAAGGCCCCCTTCCTCTATGCACACATACAAAACCATGAGTGCTGCCAGATACTGTATACTCTTTCAATCAATATGTGAGGGTGGCCGAGAGAGGGCGTTACGTGACGGCGTCATCATCATCGGGACTTGGCCGAGAGAGGGCACTACGTGACGGCGTCATCATCATCATCATTGGGACTGGAGTGGTGGGGGTTGCGTGTGTGGGGAAGGGGGAGTTCGGGCTGGTTGGAAGGAGCGGCAAGACTGTAGCGGTGTGTGGTGTGCGAGTAGGGTTAGCGCGTGACAAGTGGGGGCCCGTCCGGGATGGCTTCAGGCCCGACAACAGCAGCGGACGACATGCCTAGGCTCCAGGGTCTCGTTGAAGAGCTGTTGCTGGGCACCGACAGCTCCGCCATGGAGCGCGAACGAATCGCGGCGGTCGTGCGCGATCGAGTGATGGCGACGCCGCTGCCCACGGCTCCGCACGTGGGAGCATGGACTGGGGCCGCTAACACTGGCGCGGTCCCTCGGGCCACCGACGACTCTGCGCCTCGGCTCGCCGGTGAACGTTTGGAAAACTTCTGCCTCGTGACGGGGGTCGCCGCCGATAAGCGACTGACACACGTGGTACCGGCTGCCCTCGAGGGTGGCGCGAAGTTGTGGTGGCGGTTCGTTCGCGGGTTCGACTCGTGGGAGCAATTCATCGCCGCCTTCCGCTCCGAGTTCTCGTCGATTGACGCGAAGCGTCGCCTGAAGGCGGAGCTCGAACAGCGCACGCAGCACCCGGAAGAAAATTTGAAAGAGTTTATATATGCGATCGCTACTTTTTACGACCGCATCGGGGAAGAGGTCTCCGAAGCCGAGAAGGTGCAGCGCGTACTGAGGCAGATGCACCCTCAGTTGCAAGATTTGGCGGAGGGGCATGCCTACAACGACCTCGCCGAGTTGGTGAAGGCAGCAGACGGCCTAATGGAGCGGGCTTGGCGTCGCCTCCAGTACAGACCACCGCCACTTCCGAGCAAGCAAGTAGCCAGAGATCTGGCGTTCCGCCCTAGCCAGGCCCCCGACCATCGCTCACTGCCGCAGCCGAACACTATGGCGACGGCGTCGTTCGCTTCGTTTGCTGCTGCCCCACCGGCACCGCCGACTTATCACTGGCCACTGCATCCAGCTGCGCTAGACCCGTCGTACTGCCGGGACCGACAGTACTCGTGCGACACAGCGCCTCCGTTCTCACCCTACGGGCCGGGACCGATGCCGCGGCAGGAGCCCGCGAGTGGAGCAATGCGTGTGCAGTGCCATCGCTGTGGTGGATTCGGCCACATATCTCGTAACTGTGCCACGGGTCGACGAATGGGGCCACCCGTTTGCTTCCGGTGCCAGCGATCGGGTCACCTGCAAGCACAGTGCCCGGGAAACCAGTGGCGGTAGGTGCTGCCCCGGCGGGCACCTACGGCAGTGCGCACCAAGTAGCGACCACAGCCGGTGGCAAAGAGCCCCTTATGGACGTCCGTATCGGGTCGTCGACATTCAAGGCCCTGCTAGATACAGGCTCAAGTGTAAGCTTCTTCGGACCACACGCCGCGGCGGCGGCCCAAGCTTCTGGAGCCAAACCCAAGGCAGACGTACGCGTGCTGCGTTTGGCATCAGGCTGGTCGCAGTCAACCATGTCTCTGAAGTGCCAGATCGAGTGGGCTGCCGGTTGCCGCAGACAGCAGTTTTTGTGTGTTCCTGACCTGTGCCGTGACGTTGTCCTTGGTAGGGATTTCTGACGGTGAGTGGCATCTCTCTGCACGTGTCACTTGGTGGGTGGACTGTCGGCACAGAACCACAAAGAATTGTGCCGTTTGTCAAGGCCGTTAGGGAACAGCCAGAGGCAGTGGACGATTTTGGAGACAGTCTGCGCTGCATTTTTGCTGAGAGCGATGCCACTGTGAGTGCCAGTGTGCCGGAGGCGACTGCAGCCTGCAATGTGATCATTTCCGGCCACTCGTCGGACCTAGACCCACGCATGAAACACATTTTAGAAGAGTTCAGCGAAATCTTCACCACAACGCCGGGCTGCACAACCCTGGCAGAGCATTGTATAGACACGGGAGACAACCCACCTGTTCGATGCAAACTGCGACCAGTGAATTCCAAGAAGCAGGCCATCATGGACAACTGCATTCAAGACCTGCTGGCACAGAACCTCATCCGCCCTAGCCAAAGTCAGCATGCCAGTGCTCCAGTCCTGGTTGAGAAGAAGTCCGGTGGCTACCGCATGGCTGTGGATTACCGCCAGCTAAATGCACGCACTAAGGTGCCAGTCTACCCCATGCCGAGGACTGATTGGTTGCTGGCACATTTTGATCTTTCACAGGGTTTTTTTTTCAAATCCCTGTTCAAGAGCAAGATATTCCAAAGACAGCGTTCATTTGCCATCGGGGAACCTTCGAGTTCATGAGAATGCCCTTTGGAGTTGCCGGAGGTCCTGCCACGTTTCAGACCCTGATGGACCGACTACTGGAGGGAATTAATCACCAGTTTGCCATGGCGTTTCTCGATGATGTCCTGGTGTTTTCGGAGACCCTAGAGGATCATCTTGAGCATGTTCGGGAGGTGTTGAAGCGGATAAGTTCGGCACAGCTGACCATTAACCCAGAGAAGGTGCACGTGTGCTGTCAATACCTTAAGTTCCTTGGCCATGAAATATCACCCGGGCAGTGTAGGCCAGACAAGGAAAAAGTGCGAGCGGTGCTGAAATATCCTCAACCAACAACACTCAAACAGCTGCAGGCCTTCCTGGGACTAGCAGGCTATTACAGAGGGTTCATACCTCAGTTTTCTATGACTGCACGTCCACTCACAGAACTCCTTAAGAAAAAGCAACGTTGGCGGTGGGAGCTGCAGCAAGAGGAAGCCTTTAAAGCACTTAAGCAGTCCCTGGCCGACGATGTTGTTGTAAACTTGCCGGATTTCAACAGACCATTCGTGGTGGAAACAGACGCCAGTGGAGTCGTCATTGCAGCGGTGCTTCTGCAGGCAGCCGAGAGTGATGCTCAACTGCGTCCAATAAGCTTCATTAGCAGGGTCCTCACTGAGGCAGAGCAGCGCTATACAGTGCAAGAATGGGAGTGTCTGGCTGTGGTGTGGGCAGTGGACAAGTTCCGACCATACCTTGAGTTCACCGAGTTTGAGGTACACTGTGATCACTCCTCACTATCCTGGATGTTCACCACAGACCAGGCCTCACCACGTGTAAAGCGTTGGGTTTTGCGGCTGCAAGGTTTCCACTGCAGAATCAAGCACAGGCGGGGTCTTGCAAATGTGCCAGCCGACGCCTTGAGCAGAGCTCCCCTTCAGCACCAGGAAGTTCCAAGCCGGAGTCTACACGAGACGCTGTTCCCTATGGCTGTTCCAGAGCCCAGCCCACAAATCAGCTTTGAGGCAGCTGCTGTAGCATCTGAAGTGGACGACACTACTGTCTTGAATGATGCAGGGCTCCTCGCCCAGGAACAAGAGCAGGACCCCATACTGTCAAAACTACGAACTGTGATGAAGGGAGGAAAGCTTCCGCCCACTGACAGTGATCAACCTTTGATAAAAGACCTGGCGGAGACGACCGAGATGGAAGAGAGTGGGTTGCTTGTACAGCACTGAGGGAACAGGAAAGTACCTTGGCTACCAAACCATCTCTGCAACTTGGTCCTGCGACTGTCCCATGACCACCCGATTAGCGGCCACTCCGGCTTTTTTAAGACCCTCAAACGCGTTTCTCAGAATTTCGTGTGGCTGGGTATGCGCTCGGACATATCCAAGTATGTGCGATGCTGCCAGGTTTGTCAGCGCACCCAAGCCCACCGGCAGAAGCCAGAAGGGCTGATGAGCAGTCAATGGGCCACTGCCCCTATGGAACAGCTCAGCGTGGACATAATTGGGCCCTTGCCTATGACGCCTCGACGCCACAAGTACCTTCTCGTGGTGATTGACAAGTTCACCAAGTTCATTGAACTTTTTCCATTGCGGGCAGCAAACAGCAAGAGTGTGGTGGCCTGCATGATCCAGGTTTTTTGCAAACATGGCACACCTGTCTCCATTTCAAGTGATATCGGAAAGCCGTTTGTAAGCAGGTTGTGGAAGGGCCTCCTTGAGCATTGGGGCATACAAGACCGACACACTGTTCCGTACCGCCCTGCCGGGCAAATGGTGGAGCGCCACAACGGCATTATCAAGCAGTGCCTTAGGGCTTATTGTTCCAACCACAAAGACTGGGACCAGCACATCCCTGAAATCGCCCTGGCCATGCGCACGGCTGAAAGCGTTGTCACGGGCTACACGCCTGCCTTCCTCTGTTATGGCCGGGAGCTGAGAACCCCATGGACACAGGCTGAGGCCAAAGACGACGCGGAGCCTCCTGCGACAGCATACCGTGCATTTGCTACTGAGGTCTCCAAGTGTCTGCAGGAGGTGCTTGACTTCTCCAGGACACACCAAAACCACATGTGGCGCGCTCAGAAGAGTCGCTACGACCAGCACAGGCGGCCACTGACAATACAGGAGGGTGATCTTGTTCTGCTCGAAAGCCACTCCCTCAGCGATGCCACCAAGGGCTTCTCCTCGAAGCTTGCACCCCGGCGTTCTGGTCCCTTTCGGGCAGTGAGACGTGTAGGACAGAATGACTTTGTTCTAGTGGACCCAAAAAGGGGCGTCGCCACGGTGTGAGACACGCAGATCAGCTGACACTGTACCATGACGCTGCAGGCGATGTGTAGTGGTGGCTTCACATTTTGAGGGGGGGGAGACCTGTGAGGGTGGCCGAGAGAGGGCGTTACGTGACGGCGTCATCATCATCGGGACTTGGCCGAGAGAGGGCACTACGTGACGGCGTCATCATCATCATTGGGACTGGAGTGGTGGGAGATGCGTGTGTGGGGAAGGGGGAGTTCGGGCTGGTTCGAAGGAGTGGCAAGACGTAGCGGTGTGTGGTGTGCGAGTAGGGTTAGCGCGTGACAAATAATGAAAAAAAAAAAAAAACAGTGCATTAGCTGCCTTCTTTGCAGTCAAATTTGGCATTTGGCTAATGCAAATCAGAAAAAAATTTATACAATCTGTAGTAACAAACCTCGGCATTGTCAAAAAGCAGATTAAAATCAGCTGCAAAAGTCTCCAAGTCCTTGTACTCCCCGGTAATAATGTTCTTCTCGATGTTGTTGAGGTCAATGGGTGTGTGAATTTTTTCAAAATAGCCTGGGCACCTGTTAAAAAATCGTACAAATCGGACATTACTATACGTTTTGCTACTTCAAACCAGAAGCAACACATTCACACACCTTTAAAAGCTTCATGTGACACACAAGCTCAATGTAGTAAGCAGTTTCTCCCTATTTCCTTTTTGTCCTTTATGCATTTATTAGGGTCATGTGAATACTTTAAATTTTGAATACTGATAGAATATTTTTCTTACAGAAGCAAATTCAATTAAAAAAATGCATAGCAGATTTTCTCAAATATTTGGCCACACCTGAATGTGAAGTTAGAAAGGCAAACATATAGACAAATTGAGACACTCAAACAAGGAGCAAATTACAAGTGCTATGCGTTCTAAATTTCGCTTTGAAATGTGGCTGCTACGTGCCCATTCTGAAACCTACTATGGTTAAAATGCAATTATGACAAATGCTCATCCGAGACAGCCTAAAGCCTGAAGCATTCACTGCTGTCACAGTGGCTCATCCAAAGTATCACAAGGGCAGTTTGAGCTTGGGCACAAGAGGCTAGTTTCTATCCACAGCTTAATTTTGCGCTACTGCTCTATTTTCTACATGCAGATTTTCAGTACCTACCTGTCAGCATATGTCCTCAAAATAGACCACAGTTATGTTCACCAAGGTTTATTCTGACTGAATGCACATGCGTACATCTCAAACAAGGTTTGTTTCATCAAAAGTTCACGAAAACAACTCACTTTCGTTTTGATGGCAGGTTAACAAATGGTGTTGAGAGCACCTTGCCATTCTCATCTGAAAACAATGCAAAAATGAGGCAACACATCAAACAGTTGCTTGCTTTAAATTGGAATACATCTGAACCGAACAATACTCAAGTGCCATTAAATTTAATTGCTATAGCCTATATCTGCTATAAGACGGGCCACACGTAAAAAAAAGCAATATATGGGAACGACAGACTGCAGTGAGAAAACTAAAATATCTGATAAGATATGCCAACAAACATGAGTGACAAGGGTGACAACGCTGGAGATTTTTTGGACAAGCTTGATAATTAGGACACTTTCATGTAACCGCCACAAGTCGCATAGAGCCCATATATGACAATGTCTGAAGCTTGGGATGCTTCAACTCCTACAAGTCTAAAATTTTTGAATGCGAAGCATTTCTTCACGTACTGTAAGCACTTTTGACGACTGCATAGTTACTGCATCATTACATTGCATTCATGACAGCACTGAGAATGGGTCATAGGCGCATCACATTTGTGCGACAGCGTCGCCTGCAAGCAATGCTTTGTACAACGGTGGCCACGCAGTTTTTTGCCTGTAAGTGCATCATTAGCAGGGCAATTTCTGTGATCAATGAAAACACATTTACTCCTTACCTTTGCAGGCCAGCACAGAGCTGCAGATATCTCGGAAGACCTGTGCCAGGCGTGCTGTGCGCGCCAGCTGTGTGTTCTCCTGTGCACGAGCCAGCTGTCGAGTGCGCACAGACCGTGATGTGTTGAGTGCAGTGAACTGGGTTCGAAAGGCCTCTTCTTCCCGCTCCTCTTCCTCTTCCGCCCCAGTGGTGGATGAAGCCACATTTGCACCCAGGCCAGCTGGGTGTACTGACTGCTTCTTCCCTCCGGTTGCTGCTAGCTCAGACCCGGTCCCATGTGACTGCCTGCACATGCGACCACAAGCGAGATTTGCACAATGCTTCTTGGGCATCATTTTGAGAAACATTCTCAAATGATAACTCCGAACAACCCATCTTTGTAAGGAACATACACAGACCTTCAAGTTGTGTTTGCCCAGTCACTGTTTGCGCCATCATCGTCAAACCATCTCAATAATGACACACGTGCATTCTTGTGGCTAATGATCCCCTGAACGATATCATGGGTATTTAATTAACCACTTTTTGAATGACCTTTGACATGCAGTTAGAACATTTTTAACAAAATAGATGGCAGCAGACAAGCCTAAAATCATAGCTTTTAATGAATGAGATTTTCCATGCTATTTTCTGTAATATTTCTGTATTGCTGCAATGTTATTAAAGCACCATGTCCATACAATAAGCCATTAAGGCTCTTTTGTGGGAAGAGGGAGAGCCCTCAAGTTATCAACTTATCAGCGTTGTACACTGGGCTGCCACTTTGTAGCAATGCCTTAGCTAAATTCTATGCTAGTCTTATTATCTACCATTCACGACCAGCTAATCCAGTTGACAACATGGGCAGGCTGTTGCTATGCGTTGTACACTGAGCTGCCACTTTGTAGCAATGCCTTAGCTAAATTCTATGCTAGTCTTATTATCTACCATTCACGACCAGCTAATCCAGTTGACAACATGAACATGGGCAGGCTGTTGCTATGATTTCTGCCACAGCGCAAAAAGCTTGAGAATGCATTGTCGCTGCAAAAAGCATTGCAACAAAGCAGCAGCCCTGGATCAGTGGCATTGGAACCTTGAAATAATTGACACAATGTAGCCGCTCACCGATCACGTGACGATTTTCGGGCACAAGATCGCTTGGCACGATCATAGTTGCGCAAAAGGAAGCAGCGGTGTTTTTGAACAAAGCAGCGTTGCTGGTGTGAGAGGGGCTTCAGTTGCAGCTGACTCAGCCGGGCTGCCATTGTAGTAGGCTCCGTGACCGTCGTGCAGCCTTCACCTTTGGTGCCCTGTTTGAAAACAAAAGGAAAGCTCATAAGCCGGGTATCTTGCCAGCAGCGTAAGTCCATAAATATCACAACAGGAAGATGGGGGCACCCACCCTGCCATGATGGCCATTTTGTTTTTTATAAATAAATGTTTTATTTTAAATATAAAACTAAAATCATGCTCTCAAAAATAATTAGGGGTGTGTGAATATTCGAAAGTTTCAAATATTCGTCAGATATTGCATTTGTAGTGTTCGTATTCGATTCAATAACCATATAGTCAAAAAGTTCAAATATTCAAAGTAACTCGAATATTCCAACTTTTGGTACAAGCGGTTGCATATGTTATTGTAAAGAACTCCAAATCTTTTGCCTTTACGATAAGTGCATCAGCAGTCTACTATGCACTGATTACTACAACTTCAGCGTAAGTATTTTGATGCCAGCACAGAAATACAGGGGAGCGTGATAATGGCTACCAAGAAGCGCGCCAGCAAGTCGTGACAAATCTACCAACAATAAACATTTTAATGAATCTAAATCATGAACTACCTGCTCGGCAGCATGTATGTCTTAGCGCTGTAACCGCTAGTGTAAACATACTGTAAGGATACGCCGTTCTCTGTCGCACCTATATGCACTGAACTGCTTCAATAAAGTGGGTATCGCTCATGGAAATGAAGGCAGCTTGCCGCCACCGCATTGGCCCGACAGAAGTACTAATCCCACCTCCGCATGGTCCGACGCTGAGCAAGCACGAAGAGAAAATGTTGCGGCGCAAGAGCAAATGCACGTGTAGGCATTTGTCTAAATGTAGCCATAGAAAAGATGCACTAAAGAAGCTTATTGCCTTACGAATTAACCGCCACCAAAATTTTTAGAATCTGTCCAGTATGAGCGGAGTCACAAAAGTTTGCCACATGCTGTAATTGCGTTCTCTCTCTCGTCCGACGAAAGCCCTTGAAGCAAAGCAGGGAGAGATGGCATAGGGAAAGAAATTACGTCACGTGTGTGTTCCGACCTTGAGCACTCTTTCTTTCTCTCTTTTTTTTTTTTTCTTGGATTACGCGGCCTTTCAGTGCGATCGCAAATGTACGCATCGACATGTCGTGGCCACCCACAGTGGCCCCAGTAACGACCGAGGCCCCCCATGCTGATATCATCTAATGGCTAGTACAATGGCTGTGACGAGCGATTTTTGACATTGTGGCGTCATTTTCTGAGAGAAGAGAGCAATTTTTACCTAAATTTGAGAATTTATTGTGAATTCTAGCTTGCGTGCTGCCCTATAATATTTCGCTTGCATGTTCTCAGTAGCCTCAACTACCGATTGGCAGCATTTGCTTAACATGCTCAAAAAGTGTAGCAGGACCCCTTTAAATTTGATGTCGAGCTTTGCAACAAAGCTAATTTCCCCTCGATAAGTGCTTTCATGGCTAGCACCGCTATACTGCAGAAACCAAAATTACAGGTGGTTACATGCGCTTTAGTATACACCTTTTTGTTCATGTCGAATACTTCAAAATATTCGATAATATAAATTCGAATCAAAGCGAATTCAAGTACTGTACTATTCGTACGTATTCGCACAAGCCTACTGACAACAATGAATAATGCCAGAAGCTATCAACATTGAAAGCAATGGTCATAGAAGTTTGCTTTTACATTTTCTCTATTCAATAGTCTATTTCTTCACTAAATAATGATGGTTTTACATACCAAACATTACATTTTTGTTATGTACCATCGTGTCATTGTCCACTTCAAGAGACACTTCAACTGCTTTTTCTCATGAGGACATTTCTACCAGTCCTGTGCAGCAAAAAATTACAATAGTTGTCTCTGCACAAGACCTGGAAAGCATTACAAAATGGTACAGCAGTTTATAGGGAATGACAAGACGTGCCTCTCTCTTTCGGCGCAGCTGGTGACGTGCCCGCTGCTGCTTGCGAACTGAACGACTTGAGGTGCCCTTGGTGCCTTCCTTGGTCTTATCCTTAGCCTGAGGATTGAGCCGCTGGCTTTTGCCTCCAATGAAGCCACGGCACTTGTCACTCCCGCACTTGCACTCTTGCTGCACAGTGAAGGACATGAAACAATAAGACTTCCATGACGACATGAAGTTCCTGAACATGACAAACATTCAGTTTACTAACACCCAACACCAGTGTGTAAATAAATTGTGCAAAAGTGTGTAAATAAATGTACTCAGTTTTTGTTTTGCCGTGGCTATATTTCGGGTGAAAACATTTTTTCTCACATTTACTATACGCAAAGTACACCTCGAACTCTATGCGGGTATGAACTACACTCAAACCTCGTTATAACAAAATTGCATCTTAGACAAAAATAACTTCGCTATATCTGAAAATTTGCTATAAAGGTTTATTCCTAACACCATACCTGTTAAAAGACTATTTTTCATTTGCTTCGTTATAACAGATATTTTGTTATATCCGGGTTCGTTATATTGTAGTTTGAGTGTACATGGGGGTTTTTACAATAGTTCTCGAATATGTCACATTATTTTTTTGCATGAATCACACTGAAATGCAATATTTTCCTTTAATTCCATTCTGTAAAGCAATTAAATGTCCTTTCTTACAATTGGTAGTACGAGTACTTAAGATTAATTGTACCAAGGACCTGCTACATCAACCAGCTTGTGTTCCAGAATGTCCCAGTGGTGATACAAATTGCACACTACATTTACCTTAATTTTTCCATTTATAAGGCACTGTTGTGCCTGATATTGACATTTTAGGCGTTTCCCACAAATGACCTTTCACTCTGACAGAAATGTTATTTGCCTTTAGGGTCCCTTCAAAAGACGTCGCTTCCATTTATGCTTTGAACTTCACTTACCAAAGTAAGGCAATAACTACAAACTTTTAAACTCTTACCTGGCGTTCATTGTTGAAGTTGTGGAAGTTGTAGTCATAGCAGATCTCGGTGTTGCCTGGAATATCCTTGAGGGCGAAAAGGCCAACACGATAGAAGCCATTCACAGACCTGGAAACAGAGAATGTATAGTGTTCACTTTCACTGTGCTTTTACATGCCAAAAGCACAATAGATTGCGAGGCACATCACAGTTGGGGAAAGCTCTAAGTTGATTTCAACCACATGGGGCTGTTTAATGTGCACGCGTGTTCTTTGCATGACAACCCGTCGAAATGTGCCCATCATGGCTAGGAATCCGTGCTCTCAAGCTCAGCAGCAATGAGCCCATCTGAATTTCCGGTTTGCACATTTTGCAGCAAACAAAAAATATTATTCAAATAAGAGTGGTGCTTTGGTATGGTGGCTCCTTTAAAGCATCACAGTTTCTTTACTCGTTTCACAATTTCATATCATTTTCGCCATTGATAATGGCAGTACAAAGTTTCTTTGCCACATTCCATTATTCTGGGCACTGGTAACATTGCTGCATGTTTACTTTTAACAGCAGTAGTTGAACCCTTGGCAGCTCCAAGCTTCATCGTTGTAGAGTTCAAACCACAATGCTGAATGTCAGTAACATCATGGCATCTTTTTACAGAATCACCAGTAGAGGTGACTCGCTTAAGGCCCTACCTGGTTGTGCTAGTGAAATGCCAACATTTACAAATGCCAATGAAAGCAGTTGATGCCTCAAAGAAGTCCACTTGTCAAAACATCGCCTCCAACCTTTCCTCGAATTTCTTATTAATCATAACGTCACTCACTTTCTGTTCTTGTTCAGGGTACGGCTACTTACTTGAGAACTTCTTTAACCTCCTCAGTCCCTGGGTACCCAATTGGGTATCGTTGTTTTAAAGGCTACAGAGCATCACAATTCGGTATCCACTTGTCCAAATTTGTCTTGGCACAATGAGGATGAGTTGCTCTCACGAAGCTCTGAGAAGTGGCACCATGTGTCTAGCCATATTCGCAAAAGGAGCGAACGAAAATGACTGAATACTGCACGAGCACTCGGCTGCGTCCTCGTGATAAGTGAAAGCTATTTTTCTTAGTTGTAGCATGAACGACAATGTCTATAAAACATTCGTTACCCTGTGGACGCCTTGTAGGTCATTTCAGAAGTCATTTCGATCTGATAATTTTGTTGCACTCGATCTTAGAGACTTCAAAAGATCAAGAGTGACGCAAATGGGTGCCATCACATATTGAGAAAACCATTCAAATTTTTTCAATTCATAATTTTTCTGCATTTGTTCTTAAGGGCAGGGAGTCAAATAATAAATTTTTTCAAAAGCTTTCCTCATAGGTGCATTTTTGGGACTGAGGAGGTTAACTACATACTTCTACCACTACTACAAAACTTTCCAGATGTGCTTGTCCTTAAAGCATGGAAGTACATATCCATCACAGGCCGCTGAGTGGCTACGCAGCAAATACATTTTGTGATTGAGTTCATAACCTACTTAGAGATGAAACTGCAAGTTACATTTGGAGAACAATTCTAAACATAAAAATTTCAGATTATTTGTAAAAATGCAGTAGCATGCACTGAATAGCTCAAAGAACTATAATGGCTATGCACAAAACAGAACAAACTTGTTCTTTTTTTCGTTCAAATCCCACCGACTTTCCAAAACTTAATCAAAACCAGTATAGCATTTACAATAAAGGTTCATCAATTCGACCCCCATTATTTTGAAAAATCGAATAATTTGGACTTGCTCCCAGTCCCTATTCGCATAAGCAGTGCCTATGGCACCAAACTTTCATTAAATTGGTCACATTCGGCCGCAGTCTGGTTAATGCGCTGACCACGAAGCGCTGCACATCTGTAACGCAAAGGAGAGACAAGAGCGTTCTCAGGCAACCAACATAAGGCGCCGCTGTCCACGTCACTATCTTCATCAGTTAGTGAGCACGGCTTAGTCCACATATGAATGCGGCACTCAGCAGCTTCAATTTCACTTGGTGCAATTTGCGTGCTATATCACAAAACTGAAACATGGCGAAAAGTGTTGAAGCTTCAAGCCAGGTTCGGCACGTTTGTATAAAACATTACTACAGAGCGATGGACAAACTATAAGTTGCCAACTATTTTATTGACAAAGAACTATCGTCACGTCCATGTGATGGTCGGGTGGTGGTGGCCGTACGCGTTATATGAGAGAGGCGCAGAGCTCGTTGTGGTAATTAGTAGGTATGTGAGTCTGGTGCCATAGTTGCATTTAGAACGAAATTGCAGGATGACGAAAATTGGGACTTTTACACTACTTTTATGCAAAATAAGTACAGGAGTTATATATTCATCAAGAGAGTGAACATGTATTATAGTAACAGAAATTTTTGTAAAAATTTTCCTGACACTTTCAATAATTTTCAACTAAGTTATATCAAGGCAATTTTTCCGGTCTCATGAAATCCAAAATTGATGAGTTTTTACTGCAAATGCTGCCAGCCTGAGGCAGCACTTCCCTACCATTTCTGCATCTCGCAGTTGGGGTCGCAGGCGTGATTGACAAATCGTCCCTCCCCAGCCATGCGATAACCGTCGATGACCATGCCCGAGTCCAGGTTGAGGCAGTAGTGGTGCTCGTCGTTGCGGTAGCGCTCAGCCATCCGGTGCCGAAACTCTTGCTCGCTCACTATTTCTCCCACATATTCGAGGATAAATTCACCTGCACGACGAAACCAAGGGCAACAATTACAGCCATGAGGAATGGCACCTCATCACTGTGCAAGACAACCTAAACCATAATCAAGAAAAAAAAAAGCACAAAGCTTTCAGTGAAATAGAAAGTGAGCGATGATTGATTGATATGTGGGGTTTAACGTCCCGAAACCACCATACGATTATGAGAGACGCCATAGTGGAGGGCTCCGGAAATTTCAACCACCTGAGGTTCTTCAACGTGAACCCAAATCTGAGCACACGGGCCTACAACATTTCCGCCTCCATTGGAAATGCAGCCGCCACAGCCCGGATTCGATCTCGCGACCTGCGAGTCAGCAGCCGAGTACCTTAGCTACTAGACCACTGCTGCGGGGCATAAAAAGTGACCGAGGTTCATGCTTTGGTTTGCACATTCTGCCTGCAGTGTCAACTGCTGAGACAAGAATGCAGGGTTACACTTGTGGCCCTGATGAGTGATTGTTTAAATGATGAAAGTATTGTAGGGAAACAGTGCGAAAGACCAGGACAGTAAAGGCACACAAACAACCACACGTAGCGCTGTTTGTTTTTTTTTTTACTGGCCTGGTCCTTCACACTGTTTCCCCAAGATATGTTCAACCAACTAGCCAACAAGTTGACCCTTCAGGCTTAAAGTAGGAGTGTGCGAATAGTAAATTCAAAACGAATTTGAATAATATATATTATATATTGTATAGAAATATCAGCATATATAAGCTTTACAACATTTTTTTTCAACTCAAACTAGGCATGAGCAAAAATTATTCTTTTCGGTTAAAAAGAAAGTGGAAGCCACTATGAATAGTCGCAAGATTTGCCTTTCCATAGAATGCAAGTGATAACCTGTAAAATACATTACTCTTTAATATTTATTATATTTACACCATGTAAGCCAGTATGACAAGCTTTTAAGCTTAAAAAAATATGAATCGAGGAGAGGGTAATATGTCCATCACCTTTTAAAGTGAGGCTTCTTGGCAGTGCAGATTTTCCCTGGGTATGTGTATTCACGGCGTAGCACCCCTTCATTACGGTGAAACCACTTTTACAGGAGGGTTACGTGCAGGCATATTTACATTTGTTCATTTCAAATACCTTCAAATTTCAAATAATTTAAATGCAAATTGAAGCAAATCAGAATACTGTAAATTCGTTTGAACATTCGCTCAAGTCTACATAAAAGGTTACATTCTGATCATAAGCATAGAACCCTCAACACATTTTTCTTAATACATATAGAAACAAAGAAAACCATATATTATACTACCATCTGCAACACACCTACAAAATAACGACTGCAACACTGAACGTTACTTTTTTCTTTCATGGTGGTAGCATCCATGAGACGAAATTATGAAGTCATGGGGGTTGAAGCCTGTGAAAATGAAGTCAGTTTGCTGAAAAAAATTCTCCACAATCGATGATACATTGCGGATTGAGCTGCACGACAGCTCATAAATGAAGCAAAGTCAAGCAAGAACAGACTCTGAAGTGAAAAAATGACCTTAAGAATGATTTCAAGCTTGTAGCTGCTAAATAGCACTAGTATGGTTTGTGGCCAAAGATGTTTGCTTTTCAGCTGTTTTCGTACATTAAACTCATTAACCTTAAAAACGTCTTTTTTTATTACTGAGGTATCACTATTTTCTATATATTCTAAAATAACTGTTTGATCACCTTTCCCTGAATTCAGCATAAATGCATACTATTGTACCAAAATCACAATTATGCACTCGACAGTTTTTGAGTAGCACATTTTCAAACATGCAAAGTAAGTGTAAATTTCGTTCCTAAAGATAAAAAATTCTACTGTTATTGCAATATTAGTTAGAATTTAATTAATGTGATGGTGTTAAAAGAGCAGAAAATTTGGAAGAAAGTGCTAAAAGTATTATGGGAATACCCTTTTTTGTCACAGCAAGAATGCCTTCTCAAAATCGTTGCAAATGCATGGGATGTATAGGGCTTACCCTGTGCCTTCATAGTGGTCCTCATGTGCAAGTTATATAAAAAACTGTTATTTAACACTACAAACAGATAATGAACTGTCACTGTAGCACCATACCATTGCAACTATGAAAGTCGGACAATTTCATCCATGTGATAGCTGAAAACTACTGCAGAAGTAGCAAAAAGATTGCACGTCAATATCGGAAAGATCATGTGTGAGCTCCATGGGCATTGTAAAAAGCCTTGCTGAATTTCTATGATTTGCAAAAGTAAATGTTGATTTGGGAATTAAAGCGAGGTCTCACTTACCCGGCCTTGATCGACTCCCGAGTTCGGATTCCCCAACCTCGGTCACGGGTCATGAAGCGCTCCAGACCTGGGCTCCAATCGTGCTTCTGAATCTTCTGGTTCCCACATTGATCGCCACAAGGGCACAGCGTTGGAGAGCACTCCACGTACATCATCCTGTATGCACATAGAGCACAGTTTCATACACTTGTCCTGAATATAATACTTGCAGTGGGTAGTTGCATCGCAGCACGCAATGCTCCCGCATGGAAGCCTCAACATTACAGTTTTTCAGAATCAAATACCATTTTTCAAGTTCCACAGAAGGGATGGATGGATGCGAAACTTTATTTAAAGTTTCGCAACGAAAAAAAAATTCTTTCACTACCCATCCGCAAACCTGCATTTTCCATGCAATAATTCAGACTTACAATGTGGGCAATACACTGCAAGTTGCTTCTATTCTTATGCACACATGTGGATGGCTAACCAGAGCAGTAGCATAAGCAAAATAGATGCAAGTGTAACCATCAGGGCCAGATGAAAGTTGACTAAGAAACAAAGTGTCATCGTAGGCCACATAATGCACAGTGAAAGCTCATTCAATCTAAAAATTGGGTGGCTCATGTTCTTTTATCCTAACAAGCGTATGCATTGTTTAATTGAATCAAACCATTGTTACTGTGATCATATTTGGCTGCAGCCAGATTAATTTGCATGATCCTCGCAGTGTAACAAGCGCGAACACTGCAAATGTGCAAAATCGGGAAAGTCGTTCCGCTCCGTAAATCTGGTAATAAACACTCTTCGAACAATTACCGTCCCATTTCTTTAACTAGTATTCATTGTAAGATGCTCAAGCATATAATATTTACAAACATAGTAAATTTTTTAGAATCAAATTCATTTTTCACATCAGCACAACATGGCTTCCGTAAAACACATTCATGTGAAACACAGCTAATATCATTCACTCATCACTTACATCAGATCCTTGATAAATCATTCGATGCCGACTGTATTTTTCCAGATTTCTCCCAAGCTTTTGACAAGGTTTGCCATAGACTGCTACTTTACAAACTGCACCAACTAAATGTTAATGGTAACCAACTAATGCGGATTGAATGCTTTCTAACAGATCACAATTTGTTACTGCAAACAGTCATAATTCTTTTTTTCGCGAAGTTTATTCTGGCGTTCCGCAAGGGTCCGTCTTAGGCCCCCTGTTGTTCCTCATTCATATTGATAACCTGTCATCAGTTGTATCATCTAACACTCATCTATTTGCTAACAACTGTGTTATTTTTTGAGAAATTACTAGCTATAATGATATTAATATATTGCAGTCTGACCTTAATGCTATATTAAACTGGTGTGAAAATGACTAATGACCTAAACATTAAAAAGTGTAAAATCATGCATGTATCAAGAACTTGCACTATTTCACCTGCTTACTATCTTAATAACATTCCTTTGGGTTCTGTTAACTGTTTTAAGTATCTTGGAATTCACATAACAACTAACCTCAACTGGTCACCTCATGTTGAATACATTATTAACAATGCTAACAGCATGCTTGGCTATTTACGATGTAACTTTTTTAACGCTCCACATGGCTTAAAGCTACAGCTTTGTAAAACACTAATACCCTATATATATATATAGATTACAGACATGTGGGACCCCGCCTATATTAATCTGGGAACTTCCCTTAAACTTGTTCAGAATAAGTCCGTTCATTTTATATTGCCTAATTATAACAGAACCGCGAGCATTTCAACCATGAGAACTTCCCTTGCACTCCCTTCTTTAACATCTCGCAGTAAAGTCTCTCGTTTAACACTATTTCACAAGATATACCATCATCCCATCTTGCATGACTAACTACTACTTTGCCCACAGCACACATTCCGCCCTATTGACCACCACCACAAAATAGGCATCACAACACAAAAACTTTCTTCAATTCATTTTTGCCTCGCACATTAAAGGAGTGGAACAGACTTCCAGGTGACATCATCACTATTAACGATACCAACTTTTTGCGTGATGGATTAGCTGACATTATGTAATAAATTACTTTTCTTGATAGCTAACATTGTATAATTGTGTTCGGTGTTGTATTACCCTAACATGTATTATTACATAGTGTATTAGCAGACATTGTACTTTTAAAGAGATTTCTTTGTATGATCTAACAGTACTCACTGCTTTTTTGTTATTTAAATCTTTTTTTGTAAATAACCCACACCCCTCTGTAATGCCATTTGGCCCTGAGGGTAAAATAAATAAATAAATAAATAAATAAAATGTATTACACAAAGAGTGAGAATGGTGCTCGCAGTCGACCGAAACACTATGGCAATCTGTAACTTTATCTGTGTGATCTTCATAGTAAAAACTCCCAAGCATTTCTCCGAGGGTGAACATGGTTAAGTGCGAATACACGGGGTGATGCTATGAGGTGTATTTATTAATTCGCACTATTATATATATTAATCACACTATGGTGCCTTTATGGTGTAATGGTTCCTGGGAATCGCAATTTGATCACACGGGGGAGTTTACGTTAACTCACTGGCGAATGCCAACGGATTTTAACTTTACTCCCCCCTCACGACCCGCTCTCGACGGGAGACTGAGAGAGAAGGCGGGCGCGCGAGAGAGAGAGGTGCGCGCGCAGCTGCAGCGAGCGAGGAGAGCGGAGGAGCAAGCGAAGGGGGAGGGGGTATAAGGCGCGTTACTGACACCGATATTAGCGTCGCGCTGCAGCCCGCCAAGTCCTCTTTCTTTTAAAGATAGAGAGAAGACTGCGGACGCCGCCGACGGCGGTGGATGGTTTGGGGTCGCTTGTAAAGTGTATTCACACTTAAAACAATATGGCAATCTGTAACCTTATCTGTGTGAACTTCATGGTAACGACAGGAAAGCCAGAATGTTTCGAGCCTATTAACGCTAACCACAGCATGTGACACTGGGTTAGCCCTGGGTCTTCATGAAGGTGTGGTAGCCATCCGCAATTACATTGCTGGCAAACATGGCTGCAATTCTAGCAGCAAACTTGTCTGAATTTTACTCAGCGTGCATAACTTATGTGAGCACTATCCGTGATCATATCAATAGCAACCGCAGTCTCTTCTCCAGAGGCTGCAGCAAGCAGCAGTTCTGTGCCTACCGAGTGCCTTCAGAAAATGCGTAGCAGCTAAGCAACCCATGATTGTGCATTAGTGAGTCAGTGCTTCGTAGCTCCTCTTACATTCTATGCACGTAAGCTGCACACAATTCTTTAGAAAAGCATGAACGCTGTAATCATCCCTAGTAGTCAAGTTTTCGACCACAGCTAATTAGAGCTTTGTTACAACTTGTGTGCACAGGCCTAGCGGATGCTTTCAGAACTGAGGGGGACACAGCCCATTAGCATCCATGGTTTCGCCCACAGCAAGTGTAATAAGCAAACAAACCTTCGGTTATAGGAATTACGATTGCATACTATGGCGCTTAAAAAAAAATCCACGGAGTCGCAGACATAGCAGCTTGTATAAGCCTTCTGCTGTCGGTCGGAAAAGAGCATAAGGCAGGAAGTAAGCTTTTGTAAAAGCTTTTGCAAGCACCAAGTAGTATCTGTAACCACTGTATATTGGTGATTGAATTGGAAATGTAATATACAGCGTCACATTACCTGTTCAGGCAGTCTGCACCACAGCCCTTGTCCACTTTGGTCTTCGGTCGGCTACAGTTACAGCTCTGGACTTCATATTTGGACACCGGTTTAACGTCAACGTACACATCTGTGCGAGCAAGTGAAAAGATTGGCAGCTCAAGTACAGCGACGTTCACTAATACTATAACTTACGATGATTATCAAAATGTTGCAAAAAAGATCCTAGATTGTTCAAAAAGTGGAGCTCACTTCAAATACTTACATGTGCTTTTCTATGCACACAAAAAAGTCCAAAGAACCATTATTTTATGGTCATTGATCCTTCATATTTAAACCAAAAAAAACTACAAAAATGCACGCGACGCATTTTAGAGAGTGACACTTGCAAAAGCGATGCATGTAAAGTAATGCCCATAAAAACACTTACTTGATTTAATCCGTTTGTAGTTGTTGACTGGATCGTAGCTATAAAGAAGCTGCAATGAAAAATGTGTACCAATGAAAGATTACGAAAAACCAGAAAAAGAAAGATACTTGTGTCACAATTTCAATATATAGAATCAATTTTAACTCATGCACTGCAGGAATTTTACATGGAGGGTCTCCTGTAAGACTTTTTAAAATGGTCACAAAGCACACTAAATATTAAGGGACACTTGTCCACGTTTCATGGTAGAAAACAGTGCAAAAAACAAGATAGACACAGCGCTTGTTCTCTTCTCTTTTTCCTCTGTGTCAGTCTTGTTTTCCGTGCCGTTTGCTACAATGAATCTACACCCAGCTATCCACGCTTGTTAAGATGTCTTTTCAGAACAAAAAACTTCCGGCGCATGTTGTATCATCACAAGAATACAAGCAGTAAAATTTATAGAACACTGTAAACAAGACTGCCGATAGCTTAAGTTGACCACACTGCCTTCTTTGTTTGTATACGTATTTTACCATTAGCCCTGAGAGCATGCATTATGATGAAGCTGTCAAGTACATAAGGCTCACCCCGCTATGAAGTGCTTGAAAGAGTGTTTTGTTCATAATCGTCATGGTCCGAAAGTGTTTTCAATGTGTTTATACCAATTTACTAGCATTTCACAAACCATGATAGCGTGACTACTAGCTGCAGCTTTATTGATGAGTTTGTGTTCTTTATGCTAATACTAGCATGCAGCGATGAAGCGCACATTACAGTTAGCATCCCTTTGATTATGTTTGTGTAATCTTGGGAGCGTTTGCCAGTGCGAGCGGCACTGGCCAGCACTTCTAGAATAACACGTATGTAAATACTCAATAAACCGTATGGATATTTCGCAAAGAGTGTGCCACAAATTCACACATTCGGTTGGCCTCAAACATAGATCTGATGACACATGAAGTTCTTTACAATGAAAAAAATAGGTGTCTTTATTAGCATTAATGAAAAATTATGGCAAAGAGTTCTCGAAATGAACTTCAGGGCTTCAAGCGAGCCACAGCTGGGTGAAAAGCGTTGTGTACACTGACCTGCTTGTTCTTGTGCAGCCACCAAATGTCATAAGAAAGCTGGAAGTCGGCTCGCTTCTGGCGCAGGTACTTGCCAGCGTGGATGGGCGATGGCATTAGGCCCACACACCTCTCCTCCTCCATAGGCACCGTGTGGCCACCTTCTTCTTCTTCCTCCGTGTTAGTTTCACTGAACAAGAAAAGTCTCTCAGAAAATGCATCACTCATCATGCAGTATCACTCTGCCTCACGAAGAGTAGCAGAGAGGGGCAAGAATTCACACGCTGCATAGCAGCCCTCATTGAAATTGAATGTGCAGAGGTGTGCAAATACTCAAAAGTTTTGAATAACGAACCGAATAGGGCATATTACGAGTACCCAATATGTACTTTTCGAATATCTTTCATATAATAAACGCCAATAAAAAAAACTTCAAAGGAACAAGACTTTGAAACAGAGTGAGGTAACGTTTCTTCTTTCATTCATCTTATTACCTGGGTACATGTAGGCCAAGACCTTACTGGGCCATCAACTCTAAATTGACTACAAGAAGAAGGCACTTCTGCTTTACACCAGCGTTGTCGAAGCGACAGTCATCAATCCACTATCTCCAGAATGATATTCATGATGTTATTGACTCATGGATTTTGTTCAATATTGCCCGAGACAATATTTTGGATCAGCTTCATTGAAAGGGTGTTGACAAAGTCCACCAGCGTGACATCAGAAATGTCGCTCTTTTTGCATATTGAAAATTGCTGGCCAGTTTCAAACATTGCCAAGTAAATCATAAAACCATGGTGCTCCTTTACTGCCTTGGGCCCTGACTGGCCTCATCACATATGCTAACATGCAATAGACAACAATGAAAGTTGGCATCTGGCATGGCAAACCAGATCCATATCTCTACGCAGAAGACAAGCGGTCCCTTAGGCTTGGTCGTGGAGATCAGAAGGCTCAAGCGGCCTATTTTTCGCTCCCTTGTACACCGAACAGCCATATTACACATCTTAGTACATAAAAGAAAACAAGATGGCATGTGGCATTGCAACCAAGATCCATATCTTCACGCCACAAACAAGCGGCCACATAGGCTTGGCATCAGATATTGAGTGGCCACAAGCAATTTCGGAAGTTAGATCATGCGTGATTCCTTTACACTGTCTGTGACATGGTAGCACATGCTGAAGGCCTCACCACAAATATATCAAAGGCAACAAAAAAAGTGCCATGTAAAGTGCAGCAGTTGATGAACTATCGAAGAAATCTGGAAGCACAGATGCTAGTTTATGCATGGGCGTCCCACACACACATCCTGAGCCTAGCCAGAGATGGCAAAGTCCCTTGAGACAAAGAGTGTAATTCTTATGAAAGCAGTACCAGAGAGGCTCTGTTTTGATGGTGGCGGCCACCATTTCCTCTGGGGGCACAGTGCAGGTGGTGGTTAGGTGGAAGCCGTCGGGTGAGGGTGCCCAACACAGTACAGCACTGAGGGCAGCACACACAGCACCCAAGCAGCAGCAGCAGCGGTGGCATCAGCAGTAATGATGAAAGGGAGAGGACAGGAGGAAGAGAAAGCAGAGCGTAGTGACAGGGTGCAGGGGCAAGACAAATGCAGAATTGAAGCCCTCATGGGAACAAACGACTTTTTATCATGAGCCCTACCCTGTCTATTCGCAATTAGGTCAAAGTTGAACTTATTTAACTGCATCGTGCAAAGCTCTATGCCAGCCTTTGACTGAACATGATACTGCATTTTACTGTGTTTTGCTGCGTTTCAATGTATCTGCCAAGTAATTATTACAATCAACAGGAGAAATACACCACCACTGCAGTACATACAAGAAAATGCCACCTGATTAGAAAGTCTATCTCATAAATCATGCACTTCTGTTAACACACAATATCTACATCAACAAGGTGGCACTGTCCATTTTGTTGAGGTAGGATTAATTATTGAATGCAGGCACATTCAAGAATAGGGTGATCAGACCGTAGCCGTGTGGCAGTTTTACATGTTATAAAAAACTACTGCAACACAGCAGATGTCCAGAGAACGTGCAGAAAAGCAGTGCAATGAGACCTTGCATCGTGAGTTAGTTATGATAGTTTGCAAAACTTCGAACAGTCAAGACACACCTAAAGCATACACTGAACAAGTAGTAGACATTAGAATTCTTGCAGGGGACATATCCTTGCTGAGATGCAAAGACAACAATTTAATTATAAAGTCCCAGTTGATTGTACCAGCTTGTCCCTTGCATGATGAATGCACTTCACTTTTGTGACTACTATTTATTTTAAAATAATGTGCAGACTAAAACTTTGTTAAAAAAACCTTGAAAGAGATTTTGCAACTATTAAAAACACTGGTCCAAGGCACACATGATAAACGAATGCCCCTGAGCTCGCTAATCTTCATCCAAACACTCAAGCAAATAGCTTGCAGAGATTTTTCCTAAATGCCGTGTCACCTTCTGCAAATAATAACAGTGTGCTTGGATAGTCCTCAAACTGATAGTTTATTGGCTCAATCGTCAAGCAGGAGCTGCTACATAGGTCATTTGAAAGGCTGTGGAGTCATAGTCTACCGAGTCGACAAAGCACCCTACAACTCTATCGAAACTTAAATGGTCACTAAGCGACGGGAACCAAAACAGTGCGAACATGCCCTCTCATTCACAGTGTGCTCGTACTGACAATTGGGAAAAGAAATTTAACCAGTATGCTTTAAAAACAGCATATTTGAATGTTATGAATTAGTGAATGAAGTATTTTCACCACTTGAAATGTGCGAACTTCAGACACTCTCGGTAACAGTGATGTGCATGATGTCTTTCCGTATATTTCTCACATTTCACTGCTCAACAACTTAAAACAAAATACCTATTCAAAGCCATGCATAAAAAATTTATTAACATTTTAAAACACAAACAACACACATTCGTGCTTTTAAGAAGTTTTGTATAGTCCAACTTTTGCTGACATGAATACGAAAATAACAATTTGTAGCTCCCAACAATTTTTTTGCAAGGAACTCCTGAACCACTGAATGGCTGTTCAAAACTACCACGTAGCAGCGCCACAACTCTAGAATGTCGATGTAGTTGTGGCGCTTCGCTGGCCATTGAATTGATGGCTTTCAAAAGTGTCATGTGACACAGGTATGACAACTCTACAAAGTTGATGTAGTTGTGGCGCTTCGCTGGCCATTGAATTGATGGCCTTTCAAAAGTGTCATGCGCCACAGGTATGCCATTTAGCCAACTCATAGTCATACTAGCCCCAGCACAGTCAAGAAAAATCAGCATGATCTGCAATAAAAAAGATCTCCTTAAAGAATTTGATCAACAAGTTCAAGGCTCCCTTCGTTCATAAAATTGTTTAAGATGACTTATTGGCACCTAGTAGGCACCCTACACTGATGCCATAAATTAAGGTGTTGGCAGACGAATCATCTGAATGAGATGCTTTATGGGTCTCGTCACTACTAGTCCACTGCAGGACAGGTCTTTTCAAATTAGGTTCTGTGGAAAGTGGTGGTTCCATTAAAGGTGTTTTTGGGTTCAGCGAGCAGTCAGAAGAAATGCAACCTAATCCTGCTCTACTACCTTTAACACACATCTTATTGCTTTTGATGAGAAAATCTCCACTGAATTTTTTATTTAACAAAGCCATTGCATGCCACATCTGCACATAGCACAGCCAGAGACCTACGAAGCAGCTGCATTAGGATTTGCCATCATAATGCGCACTCTGAAATGCGAGCAATTTGTGGACCCACAGAGGCCACTCATTCTGTGCTTTCAATTCTTGCTCACGAGTGTAGTGTGAGACACATGCTCAACAATCAAACCAGAAAAGCCGTCTGTCTGCCTGGTCATGAACTCTTGTTATCAGGATTAGGTTGCATAGGAGCACACAAGCCTGCAGCATTTTCACCTCCTTCAAAAATGCACCCGCCGCAGCCGGGATTTGATCCCGCGACCTGCCAGTCACACATTCACCAGTGATGACTAGATGCATTATCGATAAGGCCCCACCCCTCGACATTACCCAGTCGGAAAAAGTGGGGAGGTTCACTGGAGCTCTGTAGAAGCTGTTGGATTTCCTCAAAATGGTTGATTGGGCGAGTTGGTGATTCATAATGGTTTGAAATGTTAGCGCGATTTGTAGACAGAGACAGGAAAGACACAGACAAGCACTTGTCAGTGTCTTTCCTGTCCTTGTCCATGTATTGCGCTTCTATTTCTCTACACAACCATTACCTCAAAGCCAGAAAGTTTCAGTACCCCAGGCATAGGATAACCGCAGCAAGCAATGGCTGTTCAATTGGGAACTCCTCTGAATATGCCAACATTGTCAGTGGGGCTTTGATAGTGAAAGCCTCTAACAAGGATTTTAGCTTTTCAACAGCCTTTCCCAAAGCCAAATTATCAGAATAGCACTAATCAGGCCACCAGAATACCTATAATATGTTGACTAGGTATATTTATGGCACCTGAATTTCCAGTCACGTGAGCACGTAGAACAGACAACCAGTGCTCAGCAAGAGCAACATAATGGCTGCCAACAGATAGGAAATTCTGGCGACGAGTGCAATGAGTCAGATGGAGCAACCAAATTCAGAGGTCCACAGTAAACCATCGAAACAAGCTCACACGAGGTAGGGCAAGTTGAGGATAATTGGAAGAGACACTTATGCTGTAGTGGACAGAGCAACGGCTGAGAATGATGATGACGATGGATTTATCACCACAGAGGACACATGAAAGCAATTGGGACGAGAGATTTTGTTTACTGATTGCATGGTTTTACTATGTGCGAATTCATCAGGTGTGACTGCACAGTTCCACCACTTTGTACTGCTCTTCAGTTTACTCACTGTACTTCACTCATTGATTTTTTTTTTTTTTTGCCCAAACTACACAAAAGTGCAGTACAAACAGGATTGTAGCTGAAGCATGTCCAATGCTACAGCTTTCTTGAATTACTGTGCTCTGGTTTCAGAAAACACCATGCTTCATACATGCGTACAACATAATTCATGTCTGCTTCGGTCTGTCACAGTAGGCACAAGAATTTCAGGGATCTGATTAGATGATGACATTTCCCTGGCACAAAATCTCAAATCACAAAGCTGCATAAAATAGGGGCAGCAGGACATGACCAAGATTCTGGCCATAATCAGAAGTAAAACTGGAGCAATGCATCGTGTTAAATACAATCACACTCACAAAACAACCATGTTTGAACACCACTATTATAGTAACATGTGGAAGCATAGAAATTCAGAACATGATTTACAGGGGAAACCTACTTCAGATTTAGCGAGCTCAGCTGTTCTGGTAGTGAAGTCTCTGTACTTGCAACTTCCCCACCATCCTTGGACAAACTCCTGCAATGAAGTAAACAAGACAACAGCATCTCTTTAATGTAAATGCCATTAGGCATCGGCTTGTTCCAGATGACTAACAAGTTCTGACACTGTATGGTCTTGGTTAGCAACTTAAACAATAATAATCACAGCAGCTAAAAAAGAGCATGGGAGCTAGCAAATTCGTTCAAGCAAATTTCAGCAAATACAACTTTAAACTGGCTTTTCCTGGCTTCATAAACAAGAACGTTAAAAAAAGGCTCGCAAGGAGGGAAGTCCAACAGTCACTTTTTCTACCCAACAACACCTGCACTTATTTATTGTTATTTGTCTGCACATCATACAGATTACTATAATAGGCTTTTTTCTAAAAGTTGTAATTAGGGCAACATATACAAGATATTTCAAACTTTTTTGTGTGCTCGCTGGAATGTTAAAAAATAAACCAATAGCTTTAAAACCCTGAATGGGCCTTAGAGAATACTGTTATGTGAAATTCTTCACAAATGAATGTCCCATTATTTATTAATTATGAAATGACAATGAGAGCCTACCAAGAGTTCTATGTCAAAAAACTACAAAAAATAGCTCACAACCGATTTCAGTTTTGATATCAGCATAACCAATTATACCTGCATGACAAATTTCATCACTAAGTCCTCAACAACAACACAAACAAAAATTTTGAGACTCTTAAGCTTGTGGGGGTGCTGACACTCCCTGTAAAGTTGTTTGCGCTGCATGACGCACGTCTTGCCCAAAAGCCGCATTTCGGGTTACAACTACCAGGTGGTAGGTGGCGTTGTGTTCGCGAGCGTTGATCACCACAATCATCATCATGGTATAGCGCCGGCGACAAATAGCCTTGGTAGCGGCGAGCGAGAAATAAGCTGGTCTCTTCTGCACGTGGCGGTTGCCGCGAACGGTTGTCTCTAGCGTGGGTTCCCGGTGCGTGGCACCACGGGTTTTGGTCGGGGGCCCTTGTGGGAAGTCAAGCGTTGGCGATGCCGCCATGGGTGTGTTATTGTGTTTGTCACGTTTTGGAGTGTATGGTAATATTGTGTAAGAATGTCCTAGTGTGTTCATCATGATTTATGTTATAATCATTCGGCAGATAATATCCTCGTTCAAAAAGTAGTTAAATAAATGTATGTTGTGGTTTGGTTTGGACCGACTGTGTCTACTTTGTCCGTTCATTCCAAGAGCAAGGTGGTGGCGCTCGCCAATTCGATACCCCACAAGCTTCGCCTGTCGAGCGCAATAGCAATATTCTGCCCCTAATGCATACTTCAACCACTTAGTGCATAGTTTTGACTGCACAATGTTACTTGATATGTTTGGATTATGGAATACTACAAGGTAATTGATAAAGTTGAAAGTAGCTTGTGTAAGCTTTGGAATATGGCTGCATTCTGCATAACGGGTAACGTTTTAAACCACGAGCAATCAGGCACATTACATCTTTTTCAACTTGCTATGCACCCACTACCTGTGTGCTTTAAACTATAAAGTCGTTGTGATAATCATGCGTTCTGACGCCCGATAAAAATGCACCCTTGTACCACGCAATATTAACACGATATTGCATGTTTTATTGTGAAGCCTGTATACAGGGCATGTGTGTTTGTAAAGCCTACAACATTTCCAAGCAGAGGAAGTTATTTTAATTGTATTTCCAATCAGAGGCATGGTTATGTGGTACCGCGAACGGCTGGGGTTCGATCCTCACTTGAACCCGGAATTTTTTGTTTATTTTATTTGAATTATTTGTGATTTTTTGGTCACACACAAGATGATGATTTTTCGCTCACAACCATCGACTCCCACATCGACACCGAAATTTCTATAAAACGAGCTCTTCACTGCTATCGCGTTAATAGTTTCCCCTGTCATGCCCCCTCCAAAAAAGCCTCTTACCATGCAGCATAAGAAATTTTAATTAGACATTGGAAGATGTGAGCTCTATAAAGAGCATTATGCCACAAGAATTTTTCAAACTGGTTCATTTCAAGTTGAGAAAATAAATATTTTGAGGTGGAGCAAAACCATGATGTAGGGAGGTGAGCGTGAAACACTTGCCATTTGCCCAGTGTGGTTTTTCAAACCAAATCCCTTCTTTGCCCTCCTCGGCATCAGAGCCGGAGGATCACATAACGCATGCGCATGAGCATGTCATGAGCATACAAGGTCACGCGTGCATTGATTTATCAATTCAAGCAACAGATACACAAACGAATGACACATCACTTCGAATAATTCTTGCAGTGTCCCGTAAGTGCTACTGTGGGTGACGTCAGAGCAACATTGTCTATGTAGAGATGATTGGTTGATTTATATGTGAGGTTTAACATCCCAAAACCACCAAATGATTATGAGAGACGCCGTGGTGGAGGGCTCCGTAAATTTCGACCACCTGTGGTTTTTAACGTGCACCCAAATCTGAGCACATGGACATACAATTTCTATGTAGAGAGAGTCACGTCAAAGCAGAGATAACTACTTCGGGCCATTCCTTCTTGTATGTTCTCCCCTCCTATTTAATATTAAAGCAGCAAATTTACTGGATGGTGTATTCGTAAGCATGACTTCTCTGACACTTACTAGAAAATAGCAAAGGTTCCTCGTTGCAAATCGTTAGATGAACAAGCAGTTGTGACAGAGCTGTCAACATGTACATGTGGTTTTAGGTTTTTTCATTTTTGTGTGTATGTAAATATATTTTGTACACTTCGGAAAATAAAGGTAGTTGTAAGTCAGTGCATCTGTCTGTCGCCTTCATATTTTTTTGTCTTTTCACACAGTTATTCCTTCGCTGTGATTTAGAACAAACTAGCCCCCCCCCCAACAAGCATTAGCACAGATGGTGCTGTTGAAGAGCCCAGAACTGAAAACAACCACACAAATTATCACCAGAAAGAAGAAGTCATATACTCACCCATCTTCTTTGAAGCAGCTTGAATAAAGACCTGCTTTCAAGTACTTCTTCTTTGGCAGCTGGTGTTCACGTCTTCTCCGCCGCCGGGTCCGATGTGTACCATCATCAGTCGAAGGCTTTGTTACTGTCACCACAGGTGTGTCATCTTGAGGTGGTTCACTAAGTGTAAGCAAATCAAAGCAGGGTTAAGTATGCAATACAGCTACATAATGAAAAAGAAAATTGTGTTGATGTCTAGTAAGAAATATGTTCTTACTTAAACAGAACCTACACTGTTACGTGTCAGTAACACAATGTGCTTCCTAATATACACATATCTATGGTATCTGAAAGCATATAACTAAAGCGTAATGACAGTACATTTCATAACTATGGTACCTGAAAACAAACATAACTAATACACATTGAAAGCACATCTCAAAACCCATTTTAATGACAATTAACAACATAAAGTGGTTTGTCATAATGATTTCTAAAGCAACTTCATACATTAAAAGCAAAAGAAAACAGACTTAGTACTATTTCATTTGCTCAGCACTCATCCTTTCTTTTTTTTTTTCTTAAACACCGATTTACAGTTATTACAACAAAGCCAACTTCTGAGTACACTGGCCGTATTAACACCACAACATTAAAGAGCCTGTGCAGCACATAATGCTGCATCACTGTCGGCATCAGTGGCATTGTCAGTGAAAAATCGGGCTTGTCTGCAAGTGAAAAGTCCTGACAAAGGTAAAGTGGGCTTGAGGCAGAGGCGAACACAGGCATCGTGCATAGCAGTCCAGCGTTCTACCACAAAGCCATTCCAGTGTTTGAAAATACTTTGGAAAGATACCCAATACAAGCATCCCATCAGAAGAAGACACGCATTAGCAAATTCAAAGAAAATAATGGGAAAAAAAAAAACAATGTAACCTCAACCAAAATAACATAACAGAGCCTGATGTTTCGGAACCAGGTGGATCGATCCCTTCTTTGGGGAGGGAGGGATGACGGCCATATTGTAGCCGCATCTCGTACACTTGCACAGCAGTCCTGACAGAACTAGACACCGTACAATGTTTATCTCTGAGTCATATGTAGTATTGTATGGCTGCAGCTTTTCGCAGAACTAATTTGTAATATTGCATGGCATAAGTGTAGAATCACAGAACACATGAAATCATGTTAATTGCATAATTAGTGAACGAGTCCACCAATTACAAAATACTCAATCATAATTAATCATTATCAACAGCAACAGCCCCAGCATATAGGAAGTGCAAAACTACATGCAGGGTTTGTTCGTAAGAAATTGGGACTAACTAATCCAATCAGAACATACCATTAAAACTCCTTAAAATAGTCTCTAATAAGCCTAATATTACAGGACCTAGCTTAAGAATACTTCTGAGTGTTCTCCATTCAATCTCAATTATCAGTCAATAATCTAATTATTTTGCAGCAGCGCCTTCACTTTTGATGCGCTAACTTGGTAAAGAGCACTAAAGAAGCACATAAGCTTTCTTTGAAGTAGCAACAACCTTTGCCCCATTGTGATACACTACATCTTTACAATGGGAAAAAAAGAAAAATGCCAGGCCTGCAGGGAACGCGAAGCACACTCACAGCGAAAGCTGGAAGAGCTGTCTTTCAGAGCCTTTTCTAAACACCCTTTGGGTGACTGCTACAAACGCACTTTCAGGGTACCCACTGCGCTATAAGTAATCATAATTTTCATGTAGTAAGCCAGCATTTACTATGCTATCCTTCGTCATTCTTCAGAGGAGCGTGGTATCCGCCATACACTTACAAGAAATTTTGTGCAAATTTTTTATGCAGTAGCTGACGATGACGAAAAATCATGCCTGAAGTGTGTATGCGCCACAGTTAATAGGTGTTCAAGAACAAGCTTTTGCAATAGGTTGGAGCATCTTACGACCCATTCGTTATGCAAATTGGCATTGTGTGGCATCTGATAGTTCATTTGCTGTTTTTTAAAACACTTCATAACTCATGCTAATGTGATTCCTCTCCCGACATTAAGCCTGCCTAAGGCAAGCTTGCAACAGAGTTTCAAGCACCAGCGTGGCTGTGCGGTAGAATACTGGGCTGGCATGCAGGAGACCCGAGTTCGAATCTCGCTGTGTCCTTGGTGTTTTATTTACTAAGTTATTTTCTTCTTTTGTGCGATAGTGGTTTCGGACACTGGCAGCAGCCATAAGAAAATTTAACTTTGAGCCTACACAGAACATGCTGAAAGGTCACAGCATAAGCTGGAGGAATGGCTCTCACAGAGCCTGTTGTGAACTCTCTCAGGACACCTACTGCAGATACAGTTAGGAAGTACCAATTACACAATAAATTTCACTTTGGTAAGTCGCAAAGCACCCATAATGCGTCTCAGACGTAATATGCCTACCTATGTAGGTGCGCACTTTGTTTTTGCAGCAACAGGTAAAAAATTACACTAAAATGCCATTATAACAAAGTTCATCTTACAGGAGCATAAATTTATTATATCTATTGCAAGACAATTTTTCATTTACTTCGTTATAACCAATATTTCATTATATCCGGTTTGTTATATCAAGGTTTGAGTGTATAACTTGTGGGGGTGTCAGCACCCCCTGTAGAGTTGTTCGCGATGCGTGGCGCATGTGTCTCGTGCAGAAGCCACATTTCAGGTTACAACTACTAAGAGGGAAGGTGGCGTTGTGCTCGTGAGCATTTATCGCCACCATCACCATCATGGTTAGAAAAATTCAGCACCAGCGGCGACGCCTGGCGGGAAGCCTTGGTGGCGGCGTGCAAGAAATAAGCTAGTCTCTTGTGGTGTGGGGCAGTAGCGTGGACAGTTGCCTCCTGCGGTGGGTCTGCTGTGGACGACACAGCATACCATCTACGGTGGGCCCACATGGTGAGTCAGGCGTTAGCAACACCGCCCTGTTTGTCATGTTGTTGAGTGTTGTTTAATATTGTGTAAGGACGTCTTAGCGTGTTGACCACGATTGATGTTATAATCATTCGGCCAACGATATCGTCGTTCTAAACGCCACCTACCACCTGGTAATTGTAATCTGAAACGGGGCTTCTGGGCGAGACACATGGGCCACGCGGCGCAAACAACTTTACAAGGAGTGTCAGCACCCCCAAAAATTGATTCGTTTTGTTGTAGCTGGCAAGCTTTAAACTACCCTCCAAATATGCAGTTCACATGCAATGGTGTGATGCCTAGTGTGATTCTGCTCTTTCACCATGCCATATTACGTCAGTCGACACCATTCTTCGCCATAAATTAAAGGGCCACTCACCAGGCCCCATACCAAATTTTAGTTAGACAGTGGAAGTTGCTGGGTGTCTGATGAGGAACAATTTGCCACAAAAATTTTTTGAATCGGTTCATCACGAGCAGAGAAAATGGGTTTTTTGAAGCGGCGTGAAACAAGGATGAGAGGAGGCGAGCTCGAAACCCTTGCTGCTCCTCCGCATAGCCTTCGCAAGTCAAATCTCTTCCCCACCCTCTCAGACATCCGACCAAGAGATAATGTGCGCATAACGTGCCCAAACAAGTCCAACGCCCGAGCACACGAGCGGCGTTGCTTTGTTGGCCAGCGTTATTTTGTGGTCTTCTGCCTGTTTCTGCGGGATGGTTTGGAAACGCTAGCTAAGACGCGGTAGAATAGATGAGCAGAATGAGTGCGCGAAGACGTAGAGAGTTCCACGGCGGTCGTCTGCTCGATGCACTGACCGCAGGTACACGAACGCATGCAAAACACTGACACATTAGCCCCGCATCTCGTTGCTAATTCATGGGAGAAAAATGGAAAAAAGACGCTCACATTCCGTTATTGCGTTTCATTATTTATCTAGAACATTATTATTCTCTTCAAGCAACAAATTACATAAACTACACATGCCGTGTTAAATAATTTTCGCCATGTCAGGTGCCACTGTTTACAATGTCAGAGCAGAGTCGTCTACGCAGAGGACTAACGTCACATTGCCGTGTACATAGGGCCGTTCATACACGCACGTCATGCCCTCATTCTTTGGGCGCGCGCCGGCAGAAGGGAGGGGGAGCAGCGTTCATCTTGAAATTTAACCCATTTATACGGCGCGTAGCATTGCAAATTTTGGCAGATGTGATCATGAACGCCTCGTCTACACATTGCGCTTGTCAGCTCAAAATTCTCAAACTTAGTGAGTGGCCCTTTAAGCCTTTTCTCCCCCCTCCTCCCTGTTGTGCACAATAGATACGATGGGCACCGAAAGCGATGTACTACACCACCTAATTCGGCTGTTGTCAGCTCAAAGCAGCACATGCTATAAAACATAATAAACTCAAACCTCATTCTTACAAAGTCACACCTGACACAAAAATACTTTGTTATACCCAAAAACTAGTTAAAAAATATATTTGAAGCACTGTACTATGACAGAGCTGTTCTTCATTTACTTCTTCATGACTGATGATTCATTATATCTGGGTTCGTTATATCGAGGTTTTACGTATATTTACGAGAGTAAGTTATGTCTGTACTGCCCTTTCTTTCTTCTAATCATGTTTAACATCACTATAGTAATGTTTTACTCGGCAAATGAAGCACTATAAAATGTAACAATAGCAATCAAACAAGTTAAAAAGTAGTACGCCACACTTAGTGCTTACTTAGCCAAAGAGCTCATCTCGGCACTGTTCTTAGCAATTACAAATTAATGGGAGATGATGGTGAAGTCAGACCACGCTGGGACTTTTGAAAAGCAAGCAGAGAACTGAAACACATGCATTAAAATGACCAAAGCACGATGCCAACCTGCTCGTAGAAGCTGGAGCCTTGGCTGACATGCTGACCGTCTTAGACTTCTTCTTTGGCGGCTTGCCACCAGAATTTACTGGACATAGGCCTGTAGGCCGAGCAGATGAAGGAGCAGAAACAGATGCACCTGGCGCAGCAGACAACGAAACTGCAGAAGGCAATGTGCACAACGATTCGCTGTCAGATGCAGGTGTCATGGGCAGTGCAGAGGGCTTCTTGAGCTTGATCTTCTTGTTTCTCGGGGCACCCTTCAACATCTTTGCCTTGCGTTTCGCTGCTGCAAGCATCCTTGCCCTGGTCTTGGTATTTAGAGGTCGCCCCACCTTCCTCTTTGTACCAGCTACAACAACTGCTTCAATAGCTTCTGCAATAGTATCAACTGGCAAGGATTCCTCTTGCATTTCTTCTGGTGCATCAACTGGTAGTGATTCCTGCAGTATTTCTAGTGGAGTATCGTCAATGTTTTCACCCTTTGTGGACTCTGCAAATAAAACATTCACTTCTTTTTTTTTTTTGCTGTAACATCACACAAGTTGCTGAAATTAATGTTCTCCTTCCAATCTCAATTATTAATGACCTCATTCCTATACCCAATGCACAACACCCAACACCATAAAGAACCCACATAGTCTTTTTTATTATTGTTTTACTACGACAGCAGCTAGAAGTGTAAACCTAGATTTGTTCTGCCTGTCCATACCTTACTTCAGTCACGTCAGCAATAATGGAAGCCATGATTATTTTCATCATGAAGGCACTTTCAGTTTCTCAGCTTCACCCTTGGCATACAACGGATGAACGTGAGACATTGCCAGTTGCTAACACTACATGCTCACATGGCATGGCATTTCGAGCCACGATTGAGTACCAGTAAATGTACAGTAGACTCTCGAGAAACAAAACCTGAAGAGATCAAGAAAATTTGTTCCATTTAACAGGAGTTACGTTTACTGAGAGATGGACAAGGGTGGAGAATTCAAGTATGAAACCAATTGTGAAAAGGCAGTTGTTCTATTTGAGCAGCAGTTCCATTTAACAGATTTTCTGTTTACTGAGAGTACTGTCTCTGCTCTGTGCAGTGACACATCAAACTGCAACAAAATACATGTGTGTGCATGTCTGCTTGCAAGTTCGTTCATGTGTTTGCATCTGTGCAGTTCATGTGTTTGCATCTGCATCTGTGCATCTGTGCATCTGTGCAGAGTGGCAACACTGGCATGTAGCTCTCATTCTACTGATCCTGCAGCCGCAACTGCCTCTTGAAGCTTCATCAATACATAGCAAAGGTGTATAGAGAGGTGCCATTACTACCGACCACATACATCTGGTTCTTAGCCAGAGAACTATGCAATACTCACACACTCCCAAACACCTAATTTTTAAGCACAATGACTGGTATGCATAACTGCTCGAGCTAACCATGCCATGCAGTAACGAATACAGTCTCTTAAGATAATGTTGACTTGGATCTAAGAATTCGAGTTGAATCACGCCGATACGACTTGAACTGATGACAGTGGGAATAAGAGCATTTGCATTAATTAACCCTGAATTGTTCATCTGTGAGTACTATACATTTACAAGAAAGCAAAATTTAAACATGCTCTACTGAGATGTCATTTTTAACAAAAAATGCCACAGTGCCTATTACCGTATTTATTCGAATCTAGGCCGATAGTTATTTTTCAAATTTATTTGTATCAAACTGTAGGGTCGGCTTAGATTCGAGGATTTTGAAAAACACACCATTTTTCATTGAGAAAAGTAGTGCACAAACAGTGCCACCTAGACGGTATTGTAACCATTAGTAGCCGAGCCAACACCTGGCTTAAAGTACACACCTGAAGCCGCCATGTTGATTGTTGCGGTAAGTGTTGAGGCGAGCGGTTAGTCATTTCAAGTCGCGCTTGGAGTCGCGCTTGGTCTGTGTGTGGCATACCTCAACGGCGCCAAACAGGTGGTGTCATTATAGTGCTGCTTATAAAAGGAAAGTTGTCCTAGCCGCGGAGTTATCGTCCAACATTCAAGCCGGGCAGGACTTTGAGTGGATGAAAAAAATGTGCATTGCTCGAGGGGCTGCAGCGTGGGACAACATCCCAAAAACATTTGATGGTGTGCCTGTTTAAGAAGTGCGACATATCTAATGCACTTGATGACCCCGAGGATTGCGCACTGTCTGAAGACAGCGACAACGACTCGGAATGAGCGCAGCATTGGCAAGCACGACACCGTTATGATACGAATAACAAGAAGCAGTGCGAAAAAAACGACAAAGAAACACACATAAGAGGACTAGCAGCTGTATGTTTCTTGAGTTGTTTGCATCATGAACCAACTGTTTTGTTTAATTTTCATGTTCAATAAATGTTTTCTCTTTGTGAACGTTGATGATGATTTTATATGTGGTGTTTAACATCCCAAAACCACCACATGAATTGTGAACGTTGCCTTCGCTGTTTCGTTCGGCCTATTTTTTCTTTCTTTTTTTTCAGGCCTCGGACTTATGGGTGTCGGCTTAGATTTGAGGTCGGCCTATGTTCGCCTGAACACAGTATTCTTACATGTTCATGATATTCAATGGTCTATGGTTTCATATTCAACACATTATTAGCTGTTACACATGAACATAGGCAGAGCATACAGACAATTGGGAAAAGTGCTAGCTCGTTTAAAACAAAAATTTGGCCATAGTTGAGGCAGTGATGTTCCACCAGGGCTCACTCATTCACTCACCAACAGGACAAAACTCTATGTACTTGCAGGAGTATAAACTTCAGGACAGAACATGCCAAGTATCGCTCAACATTAATAATTTGAGCGTGGTAATGCACCCCACATAATCTTCGAAATGGTGGCATTTGTGCATATACTTCAAAGGCTACAACAGATAGCTGTAGTGAAGAAAGACACTACGTACAAAAAAAGGCCATTCTACCAGAACATGGAAGCACCAAGTGTAAAAGCCTACTGCTCTCATAGTAGAAGAGTTCAACACAAGTAAAATTACTCAGACCTGCTAGAATGTAACCGTAACACTGAACCACTGAGTCTCCTCCCTTCCTATTTTTTTTTAAAGGCAAATCATAACATTCATTCTGGATCTGTAAGCCCACAAATGTGAAATAAAATCCACTTCCTGTAAGCTTCATTCCTGAATTTTTTTGTAATCCCATCATGAACATTTCCATTTCAAAGTAAGCTAGCTGTCCAATCAATGAGAGTCACGGCCAAAACACACAATTGCAATATGTGCCACTTACCCAAATCATTTGGCTTGGCACTTGCACAAGGCTTGCTCGAAGCTGGCCTCACCTGCTTCCTTTTTCTGGCTTTGCTAGATTTCAGAGCTCTCTTTCGTGGCCTTGCTTTTTTCGGCTGTGATGGAACTTCCTTTTTCACCTTCTCTTCCACATCTTCAGGGTTCTCTTGCTCAAGGTCCTGAGCCTTCAAATTAATAACTTTGACTTTCTTCTGCTGTGATGAACGTTCATATTTCACCCTTTCCTCTGCATCTTCAGAAATTTCTTGCTTGAAGTCTACAGCCTTCAAACTGACATCTTTAACTTTTTTTTGCTGCGCAGGACCTTCATTCTTCAAAGTTTTCTCCTTAACCTCAAAATTCTCTTGCTTGTGGTTTTCTACTGCTTGCAGGCTGATATTTTTAACTTTTTTCGGCTTCAGAGCACTTTCATTTTGCTTCTTAACCTCAGCATTTTCAGACCCTTCCGGCTCCTTGCTTTCTTCGGTTTCTATGTTTTTGTCACTCGCTTCGCAGTTGTCTTTAGCGGCATCCACTGTGGCTTCCGATTTTTTACCATCACTGAGAAGCTCATTTTTCACTGGTTTTACCGCTAATTTTCGCCTGAAAACTCTTTTCCTCCTATAACCTTTTGACCTTCTGGAGCTTCTTGGCTTGCTAGGACGCTTAGACAACTCTGTTTTGGACAATTCATCACTGACAGCTACTCGATCTACACCTGTTTTCTCATCATCTTTGCCTTCACTATTGGCTGTTTCTTTGCATAGTGGTTTGCTCCCACTATTGCTTTTGTCCTTGTTAGCACTTGCTTTCAGTTTACTGTCCACTCTTATCACTGGCGTGCTGTCCATATTTTTATTACTGTCTGATGTGGGATCTTTATTTTCTTCAAGTTTCTCATCTATTTCTGTATCACTGCTCATCTTGTCTTTGTCATCAGTAGTACACTCACTGGTCTTCCCAGGCTTGCCTTCGCCCTCAGAAGTTGTTTTGAACTCCTCCTGGCAGTCTGTTTCTCTTTCAACACTGGCATCAGCTTCAGCTTCAAGCAACGTTTCAGACTGTTGATGCCTTTCCGAAATATTTCCAGGCCTCTCACAATCTTCTGTGCCAGAGCTAACTGCTGCAAAAGTGTCAAGGGCCAGAAGTTTTTCCGTTGATGCTGACCCCTCGATTGCATCAGCAGCCCCGTCCACAGCCTCATCACAGGCAGATGTGGCAACAAGACTCTTTTTCGATGCGACCCTTCTTCGCTTGACCTTCACGAACCCAGTCCTGTTCCTCATCTTTCGTTTCCTATGCCTCTTATTGACCGCCAAATCATCTTCAACTGGCACATCCTTGCGAACACGTTCTTTCGATCGACGTGCCCGTTCAACAGCTTTTAGCAACTTCTGTTGCTTTTGCTTCAGAAGAGATATTTTTTTCAGAGGATTTTCAGGATCGCTATCGTCCTCAACAAACATCACCGCTTCATCATCATCACATCCATCTGCTTGTTGGGCAACTAAAGCAGATAGAGGAATGTCATCATCATCATCTAGATTAGAAGATGGCTGAGTCTCTGTGTTTTCCTCGGTTGGAAATTCAAGCTTGGGCTCCCGCAGGAACTGTAAATTGGACTGAGGCTGCACCTCCGAGTGAGACTCACATTGGGAGTCGAACAGAGGCTCGGAATCTGGCTGGGGATCGGTCTGCGATACAGTCTGCAGTTCGATCTGGGACCTAGTCTGGGATGCAGTGTCTGATTCAGTCTGGGATTCAGTCTTGGATGCCGTTTCGGATTGCACTTGGGACTGCGTCTGAGGATCAGGCTGTATATCTGGTTGAGATGCTGACTGTGGTTTAAGTAGGAGATCATCTTGGGATTCACAGTCTTGGGATTCAGGCAGTAAAACTGGTTCGCTTTCAGGTTCCACCCAATTGCTTGAATCACTCCTGTGACTCTGCTTGACAGGAGACTTCGATCTGGACCTTAATTTTTCATTCAGCTTGGCTGAATTAAGAGTCTCATTGAACTTCTGGATGCAGCTCTCGATAGTGTCATCAACAGGTGAACTAGTAGTGTTATTAGAATTACAAGACTTTTTCTTTCCAACTTGGTATGACTTCTGTTTTCTACATTTAGGTCCAGGTTTTCTCTTGAATCCTCTCATATCCTGTGGTAAAGGTTCTAATGAGACAATAGGGTACATGGCTTTTTTTGCTGCTTTAGTAAGGACAGGTATTTCACAGCGTGGCAAGCTGGGCATTGCTTCAGCTGGGCTACTGGCATTTTTCTTGCTTGCATCTGCAGTGCCAGTTACTACAAGGGCATGCTTACTTTGGCTCTTTTCCAATACATCCACACATTCTTTGCCTGCTTCTTGAGCCTTGTCTTCACTGAGTAGACAATGTCGCTTTTTGAGTGGAAGGCAACGGTCCCCAGAAGGTGGTGCCAATATATCTGGGGGTGACTCAGGCACTGCTGAAGAAGGCTGCGACTGCTTCTTTGCTTTTGCCTTCTTCCCAGGCATTGTCTTAGGTTCTTCTTTTTCTTGTTTTCGAACCTCAGCCTTACTTGCGTTGCTCATCTGTCGCAACGGCCTTTCAGAGGTGCGCTTGGGACGCAAGTACTTTACTGGCTTAAAAATTGCCGGTATGTCATCGATGTTGACAATGTGCAATGATGCTTGCTTTGAGATGAAAACAGAAGAAAGTGCCTCAACAAGGGCATCAACGGATTCAGAGGTCATTGTGGCTGCTAAGCGTGCAGACTTCCGCAAACTAGTACGACTATGTCGCAATGGCTGCTGCACAAAACGTTTCTTTTTCAGTTTTCGCTGGTACATGTGTAGTAAGTTAGTCTGCTCCTCAATGTTGCATTCTCGAAGTAACATATCCACATCAACAGAATCATCAACACCTTCCTTTTTTGCACTTGTCCTGTTCTTTCTTGTTTCAACTATATCAGAAGTTTTCATTGGTACATTTTCAATACAAGTCTTGGCTCTATCCACTGTATCTTCTTTCTTCACAGAGTTGCTTGGAAATGGCTTCAGATCTGACGTCTCGCTCCCAGTACTTGACTGCAATGAATCTAGGCCAGAATGCTTGTCTTCATGCCTGTCCCTCCGCTGCATGCCGCAACGTTGGCCTCTCCGCTTTTGCTGAACCCAACTTCCGTGTAGCGTTTGACTTTGGTCGCCCTCTTCTGCGAGCTGGCAATGGTTTTTCTATAGTCTTGCAAATATCAGTATCTGCGTTCCCAGAAGAAGCAGAGGCTTCGTTCTTGTCCTCTTGAGACAATAAAGTTGAACATGGCAAAGGGGCTGTTTTCATTTCACCGGGTTCCTCTAGAGCCATGTTAGGGTGTTTCTCAGCAACCTTTCTTTGGACTGAACTTTCTTCACTCTCTACTGTCATATCATAGTCACTTGAAGTGCCCATCATGTCCTGAAACTGCGTGCTGATTGAGTCGTGCACCTTTTGCACCAGTTGTTGAAGTTCACGGTCCCCAGACTCTGTCTTTCCACCATTTGGTGCAGCGGTCTTTAAGGTAGCACTCCGCAGTGGCCTTGTATTAACATTGGATGGGGGCCTCCCCATTCTAGATGGCCTCAGTACTCTCATTTGTGCTGGCAAACTCTTTGCAGCAGCTTGCTCCTCCCCATCTCGTTTCCTTCTTCTAAGCCGTGGTGGAGACACAGCGATTACTTCCTCTGTGGTTTTCTTTTCTTTGCTGCTGCTGACCCTCTTATAACGCTTCTGACTGCTCAAAGAACAAGACAGGACCGGAGGACACTGACTTTCTTCACTGCTTCTTTCCTTGTCATCGCCAGTACTAGTGTTATCACTTCGACTGCAGGCGGGAGCTTGTGGCTCCACAACCATGCAATCTAAACGAGGAGGTGTAAGCTGAGGGGGTGTAAGTTGGGGAGGTGGAGGTGTCGAATTCTTTATTACCTCTGCCTTTCTTCTGGCCTCCCCATCTGACGTTCGACAAGGAGAGATTCGCTCCAAAGGAGGTTTCTCTGATGGTGACTCGGAAAATCCATACCTTTGCACCTTACTCCCTAGAGGCACTGATTGCTGCAAATTTTCAGAGAAACTAAGAGCGTGTTCCAACGGTTCCTTCGGCAGCAAGTTTTCAGGTGTATCTGTAACAAGCAGATGTGAGGCATCACAAGGGCTTTTTGTAGTTTCCGTAGTGTTAGCAGTCAGAACGTCGAGTCTGCTTTCAGGCCCATGCTGCTTCGTGTCTTTCACTGTGCCCACATCAGGCAATTTTAAGCGCTCCAGGCGAGATACACTAGGTGGCCTTTCAGGAATGCTTGAAAGCACTGCATCACTGCATGCAGTGACAGCTGGCACCTCCTGCATTAGGTGTTTCTTGTCTGCTTCCTCGTCGTGGCTAATAACACGTGCTGGTGAATCTTCACGACAGCTACCCCGATGTGGCGAGTCGCCATGGCAACTCGCCCTCTGAGGGGATTCTCCACAAGACTGGATCCCGCTGTCAGGTGAAACATTTGCCGAAGCGTCCATGTTCAGATAAGGCAACGGCTGCCCCACAACTGTGCTGCAGTCACTTGCCATGGAGGCTGGCTTTTCTGCATTCCCCATCACATCAGAATTGACCGGTACTGCAGTGTTCAACTCTGCTTTTTTTGCACATGGCTGAAGTGGAGACGAGACACCGGTATCACTGCTCTGATAAGCATGATATCCACCGGATTTTAGAGGCGTACGGCACGTTGAATAATCTGACACACTGCATGAGCTTTCAGAGTCCGAAGAGCTCGAAGAACTGCTTGAGCTTGAACTTGACCCCGAGCTCGAACCAGAACCTGAACCAGAGTTTGAACCAGAGCTTGAGCTTGAGCCAGAGCTTGATGAGCCACTGCTTGATGAGCGGGAGCTGCTGCACGACCGCGATGTCTTGCGAGAAGAAGACGTGTAACTACACGTTGAAGGATCCTGATCCGCCACCTGCAAGCAAGCAATAGGAGTCTTACACAGCGATTTGAAAAAGGTAAATCCCACATGATGCAAGTAAATATAGCCCAGACAGTAATTCCATTCCCAGGGCACCTTAGTCAATGTCACGCAAAAATGCTGCATTATTAGAAACGACTTGGTTTAAATTTACAAACTGCCCTCTGAGATCTCTGATGTTATATGTCTCACTATCATAAGTTCATTATTAGCAGAGAAAATCAAGATTAAACTTTTATTTTTAAATTTCGCCACAAGATCAACCCACGTGACCTCAAAAATTTCAGAATGTATTTTTTGTATTTTGGCAACAGTGGCTCAATGAAATTGCCTGAAACTTCGTAATCTAGTCTATGGCACCCACAGATGACAATGTACATCATTTTTATCAATTAGAAGCTATATAAGACCCAGTAGACACCTTCAAAATCTGTGATGTCATGGTGTATGGTGCGGGAATTTTCAGGTGGCATTTTCATTCGCATTTTCTTTTTGTGCATTTTCTCGTTTACAAAGTGTCGTGTCGCAGAAAGAGTGGTGCCTTTGGGATTGTGAAATTGTACTTTACTAATACGCAAAAAGATTGTTGAAATCTTTAGTGTCCCTTTAAAGCATGCAGTTTGCCATTCAGCAGATCTTGTCACTATTTTTTGTTACATTTTGGCTAATTATATAATTAAATTATAAATAAACACACAAGAAAACTCTTAACAAGAAATCTCTACGGCACAATGAAAAAAACGTCCTATTTAGAGTGCCTGATTGTTGCACATATCGCACAACAGTAACTGAATAAGCGACATCATAGGAGTCTTAGTTTCAACAAACACCTGCATTTGTCAAGGAAACTGCTTTTCTTGACAGTGCCTACAAAATGTGTTTATAAAGGTCTCACCATGAATTTCAGAAACGTGTCCATGACATCAATGAAACTAAGCACAGGTTTTAGCAGTATATAAATGTGTTACCCAAAATCATAACACAGAACCTGCTAGGTTACCAAAGCAAAAGTAGTAGTGTCCATAAGGAAAACTGAAACACAATGATGTTACGATGACTACAAACATATTTAAAGTTTTTGATCTATACAACAAACAGTACTGGGATGCAGTTCTCCACGTGTCCACCTTTTGGACTGTCCGCTTTCTAGTGATTGGCTGGAGCTTGGCAAGAAGCACACCCGCTGTTTTCGGTCCTTCTTCCACAACATCATTTTAAAGTCACAAAGCTTTCACAACTCTCACTGCAAATGAGAGGGACGAAATGTGCTTCATTGCAACTAATGCTGCCTCCAGAGATTCACTTCTGAATGCACATCTCGAAGCGTGGCTGCCCGCCTAACGTACCTGGCAGGTCGGTATGCATTCCCTGCACCATTCTCAAACACCTGAACTCATTCATCAAAAGTCCAAACTTGTCAAGTTTATTCAGGTGTTCTGTTCTTGCACATTTCGTTCACTTTCTTTCTCTTCACACTGGGAATGTGCTAGCGGGTTCAGTGCATCGATGTGGTCAAGAGCGCCATAATGTCAGGGCTTGCCGCTTTTTTGAGTGACTGAATCAACTCCACCGAAGTGGACACGTCCACAAGGCAGACACATCAAGAATAGCTCCCTTGCATACAAGTCCCTCATTGCTCACCTTTCCTTTCCTCTTCTCCATGCAAGAACAGCGCGGCTGGCGCAGCCCTCCTGCATCCGTAGGGCTCCGTGAACGTCTCCGTCTCCGGCTCTTGTGCTGCTTTATACGAAGCCGCACTGCAGCTGAGCCATTAGCCGAGCCACTGCTCGCACCAGCTGCCGACGTCATGCAGGCAGAGTCTTCGGCTTTTGACACACGTCGAGCAGCAATCCGAAGTTTGAGTGGGTCATGCGTCTGCTCGGGCTGGCGTACAATGGCAAACTCGCAGTTAGCTGGAAGGGAGCTTTCTTCATCTGAGCAGCTAGCTGATGAGCATGAGCTGGAGGACGAGGAGGAACACGAGGATGATGATGAGGATGATGACGAACACGACGATGCATCACTGCTCGCCTCGCTGCTCACGCTACTGTTGCTTCGAGCCCTCCTGCGATGCTGCAATCAGTTGAACAACATGTGTTATTGCAGTTTATAACAAAAATGGACCCCAAACACAATAGGTGTATTCTGTGCCATACTGACAGCTAGTTATAAAACAGCATTTCGTGGAGCTTGATAGTCAAGTTCATTAATCATGAATGTTAGACACTTAGTATTCTTTCTTTATAGTTGCATTTTGCTGTGCTCCTATGGGCAAAACCTTGTTTTGCCACATGATATTTTCACTGTTTGCCTCAATCTGTGCTTATTGTCTCTGTTTATGAAAGCAGTTCTCCCCAGTGGCACAAGGCAGCTGCTGTTGTTTCCAAATTGCACATAGACAAATGACTGGGAGTACAAAAATTGGCAAAAGCTTCAGAAAACAACTAATTATTACGATACAAATTCTTTGAATGTGGACGTTAGGCAGGGTTGGAGGGAGACGAGGAGGAAGAGGAGGTTTGAAATAAAGAAGATGGCTGACACGCCAGCCTAGTACTGTGTATTATTACAAATTGGCGCAGCCGCGTATACTTTCTGTGCGGACATTCAAGATGTGGGTGGACTTCACCATTGGAGCAAATGAACGCGGTGGCATCCGGATCTTGACCGCAACGCCTCAAGACGAAGAGGAACTAGCACTTCTGGAAGCAGTGAGCACTAACGCATTTGTTTCCTATATAAGCACTAAAATGAAGCTCACTCCAGACCATTTACTTGCTAAAAGAACGGTGAGGATCAACATGAAACTCCAGGACCTAGGAACCCAGCGTCAACCCATGACACCTGCTGCAAGGAATACCGGGGCCACACGAGCTGAGGAACGACGCCCGCTTGCACGCTGGAGACCTACTGCAACATCCGTATCCTTTTTGACCGCCCAGGGAGGCTCAGACCATGGCGAAGAGCTAGATGACATAACAAATAACTAAATAGAGAGGGTCTCGGCTTCCACCCGACGACATCAAGAGAAGCTGTTTATTTGTCTCATACAAGTCTATTATACATATCTGTTTTTGTGGATGGAAAGAAACGGAGTGCGTTAGTTGACAGCAGAGCAAGCGTCATGGTTATTAACGCAAATATTGTTGAGAGGGTGAAAGTAAAAGAGGGAAGACCAGTAGAAGTACACGGATACGATAAAAGACGAGATGTTCACGATAAATGGACTTGTATAACCATATCGTGTCTCGGCAACACTGTCACTGCGCAAGCACTGGTACTCGACGGAGTTCCGTATGAACTACTGCTTTCACGTCCAATCATCAGTGCACTTCGCCTTAATATCTACCGGACAGGCGAAATTACCACAGAAGAAAAGCGCCGCGCTATCAACGCTGCAATTTCGCCTTCAAGGACTCCGCGGAAAACCATCGTCAGGTGAAGATGTTAGGACGCTTTACCCGAAATTGCTGTGCCTGAAAGGATATCCTAGAGCAACTACGAAGTTTGAGGTTCCATTCCAGCTCAGTGATACAACGGTAGTGAGAAAAAAGCCCTATTAAATGTCACGAGAGAAGAAAGTGTGGCTTCAGAACGAGATTCAAAAGATGTTGGATGTGCAGATTATCCGCGCATCCACGTCTATGTTCGCTTCACCCATCACCATTGCACCAAAGAAAAATGGAAGTCTTCGACTTTGCACAGACTACAGACAAATTATTAAGCAGACTGAGCTTTTTTCCGTTTCCTACGCCACGTATAGACTCTATCATAAATGACACGAGTGGCTGCAGAGTTTTCTCGCGCATTGACCTATGTAAAGGTTTTTGGCAAGTTCCGATTTCTGAAAAGTGCAAGAAATATTCTGCCTTCATCACGCCCTTTGACATCTATGAGTATAACCGACTTCCATTTGGATGGAAGAACTCACCCGCTTGGTTCCAGAAAATGATGAACGACGTCTTGTGACCGTTTATCGGGAAGCTTTGTAACGTCTACATAGACGATATAATAGTATACTCCCGCAACGAGGAAGAACACTCAAACCATCTGGCTAGAGAACTTCAAGCACTTTGTGACGCCGAGCTCAAAATTAGTGAAAAGAAGAGTGAGTTTTTCCAAAGTAAAGTGGTGTTTCTTGGAAGAGTATTTGACGGCCGAACCAAGACAACAAAACAGGAATCAGTCGAACGAATCGCAAAAATGCAGAAGCCATACGACTTGCACTCTTTGCGGCTATTTCTGGGTCTTGCAGGGCATTTCCGGCCATTCTATTCATTAGAGATTATGCGACCAAAACCAAATGCCTCACAGAAATGACTAAAAAGAATGTGCCATTTCAGTGGACAGCAGAGTGTGAATCTGTTTATCACAGCCTTGTGACCATTATTTCATCGGATCCGGTCCTGACCCTTCCAGACTTCAAGTTGCCCTTTGAACTGAACACCGATGCTTCTTATTATGGCACAGGCGCTGTGCTTTACCAGAGAGATACCGACTCTCCACGGAGCCGTCAACAGAGGGTCGTCGGGTACTATTCGTACACCTTTTCGAAAACTCAACTAAACTACACGACTACAGAGAAGGAAGCCTTGGCAGTCTTAATGGCCGTAGGCTATTTTAGACCTTACCTGAATGGCAGGAGCTTCAAGCTCTTTACGGATCACCAAGCCTTAATGTATATCCTTAACCTCGCCGAGCCTCGAGGAAAAATTGCTAGGTGGGTGAGTGAACTCCAGCAGTTTACTTTCATGGTCCACCACAGGCCTGGAGAACACCTCAAGGACGCAGATGCGCTTTCAAGACATGCGCTAATTCCTGATCATAAAAATGTCAACGCAACATTGTTGTGGGAGGGAACTGAAGAACTTAAGTTCCATAACGGAAAGTTCAGAGTCCCAGAAACAATGGTGCCTCTAATTTTGGAGCTCTATCACGACTCCCCGCACTCAGGTGGACATGACGGCTTTTGGAGGACATATCACAAGATTCGTCAGCGTTTCCAGTGGAAACACATGAAAGAGGACGTTCAACGGTATGCTCAGTCTTGTCATCAATGTCAAGTTCACAAAGCCAAGTACCTTCAGAGAACAGACGAGATGGTTTTGCCTCAACATTCTGACGTACCATTTGAAGTCATTCATCTGGATTTCGCAGAGCTCAAGAAGAAGGCTGCAGGAGTAAGAAGAACGCAGTCTTTCCTAGTGGCAATAGACCAGTGCACAAGAATAGTGACAGCACGGCCGGGAAGGGAAGACGCAAATAGTGTGATCGCTCTTTTGAGTCGAGAGATGTTCAAGAATACGAAAATAGTAATATCAGACAATGGGCCAGCGTTTATCAGTCAGCGTTTGCAAGATTGGGCGAAGGAACGAGGAGTTGTATTGCGACGCTGCGCTTCGTACCATCCTGCAGGAAATGGCATGGCTGAAAAAATAATTCGAGATTTGAAGTAGTTCATTTCAATGTATCCAGGTTTTCAGGGTGGATGGAAGTGCTGCTTGGAGGCAGCTGTCACTCATCACAATCGGTCGCACACTGCGAGCATCAGCTGTAGCCAATATTTTGCAGCTTTCGGAAAGGTACCAGTGCTTCCTGCTGATCAAGAACTTTGCATTGCAGACTGCCTGCAATTGTGCGAAAAACGAAAAACTTCGGAAGCCTACCAGCGATACCGGGAAAGTATGAAGAGAAACTTTCACCGTCGCCACAACACGCGGATACCTCAGATACAACTGAACGATCTGGTGCTCGCCAGAAAAGGCCTGCCCGGCACAAAGCAGGTGTACATGGGACCTTATCGCGTGGTGCAGATCACAGTGCAACATGGTGTTCTCAAAAGGGTCGGTTACACCAACGACGGTGTGCTGGAGTTTGCGACCAGTGGAAACGTTTTCATGTACCACCCCAGGAGGGATGAGTCTTCAAAGAGAGGGAGTGTACGTGGACGTTAGGCAGGGTTGGAGGGAGACCAGGAGAAAGAGGAGGTTAGAAATAAAGAAGATGGCTGACACCCCAGCCTAGTACTGTGTATTATTACATTCTTGTGTATTCATTACACCTCATCTGAACGATGAAATTGCCACCGTATGTGGCATAGTTATGTTTACAATAAAGCAGGGCTAATAACTCGGCTGCGTTAGTTTATACCTTCTGCAGATAAGTGAACCAAACTGAGTGCATTATTTGTGTTTTCTATTATCATTTCCTTTTAGTGGATATTATTATCACATTTTATATCATTTCTTGTGAAGCCAAGTGGCACACTTCTGCATCATAATCTGTTTCTGATACTTTATTATTTCCTTGTTTTTTTTTTATGAATTCACTAGTGGGTACACCCAAACGTGATCGATTTATTATTGTCATGCTCAGAGCTTGGGATAAAATGTTTTAAAACTTTGACGTAACCTGTCAAAAAGACTTATTATTTGTCATTAACTTATGTTAAAGGGTCCTCACTAAAATATTCAACTTGAAACATACTCGCATACCCAAATTTAACAGCGAGTTGATCACTAAACTGGCTAATGAAAGCACTGATTTCTAGTAGAAAAGAAATGTGGGTAGGAGCATGATTGAGTGAGGCTGGACATTATTGCTCCCCACCATTTTAATATAATTGCGCCTTTCACCAAAAATAATCACTAGAATTTTCCACTAAAGCAAAACCTTGGCAAAACGTAAGCATTGGTTTGACATTTTCATAACAAGGCTGAAGCACAAAATGTGAAGCAACGGTTGAGCTTTATCGATAGATCTTGGTTTGACTAATAACCAGCAAGCATCCTTAGCGACATTACGTAGAGTTTGTTTAGCAGATTAAATGTTAGATATTCACACATCTCTGCCTTAATATAAGGACTCCAATTAGATACCTTTTGTGTTATCTGCTTTTCACTAACATAATTATACCACACCTGCGTTATAGCTTTCTGCAATTCTACAATAAAGTGCAATTCAAAAGTATAGCTGCTTTCAACTATGAAGAATTATAAGCAGTCACACACGTAGAGCTTGAAAGTGACACAGTGGGTCCTCTGCAGGGTAAAGTATAGTAAAGCAACCAAGTGTTAACAGTGAGGCACGGGAGAGGAAGAACCTTGGTTAGCTTTGACCCTGCTTGGCTAAACTGCGCTCTTTTCCACCCAGCTTTTCAAAACGTGGCTAAAGCTTTCCCTCCACTTCACTGGTCATTAGTGTCTGTGATAACAAAGCCACACCAAACTTATTTTTTAAATGCAAAAACAACAAAATGGCAGAACTTTTTTGTTTGTTTCCAATTGTTAGTGTATGGTAAAATGATAGCATTTTTCACATTGTTCAAAGCTAATGAATACTCACCACCTGAAGCCTAACTGTAAATGAGCTGTTTGAGAAATACAGTGTACTTGCACTTAGATACATTTAACGCTTTATGGTGACGTTTGAAACAGAAGGCTGAGCTAGTTTAAATTGAAAAAAAGAATATCTTTCAATGAAAGGGGAAAGTAAAAATCAAAACCGAGAAAAAAAAAACAAAACTCTTCAACCATAAAAACCTTTATAAACAAACAACAAAGATGCTCAGTGATAGAAAACATACCATGCTGCATGTAGTCAGTGAAGGGTAAAAAGCATAGCACAAGCATCTAAGATATCACTGTCGGAAGGCAAATGACTCGTAATTCATTTCAGAAAGTTAATAGAAGTTCAAGACCAGTATTCTACCCTTCCTGCACTACATTGTTGCCTTTGCAATTTTTTCCCTTTTTACTAATGCACTAGGATATGTATTTGCTTACAGAGGGCCCGGTGCTGGACCAATAGAGACCTTAATTTCTTCATGCTACTCACATATGAGAAAGCTTTACAGCTGAAGGACAAAACCATCATTTGTACACAACACTTCAACATCAGCTTCATCAGCAGCAGTCATCTCAGGTCCAGCAACATGCTGCCCCAAATCTGCAGGAGAGCCGCTATTGCTTCCGAGCACCTAACACCGTCTCGCCTCCCACACAGAGATCCAGCCATTTAAAGACAGTTTTTCCCACTAAACACTGTAACCTCCATCCATGCTGCCTATGTCTTATAACGGTCATACAGGTGCATTCTTTCTAAAGAAGCTCAAAGCTGCGATGTCTTCATTCTATACAAGACACATTCCATAAAGCACAAGATAATTGACCATCACACTGACCTCATTGATAATAGCCAAGCACTTGTATAACTAGAATCACCATAAGCTGGGGTGATTGTAGTACAGAATGCACTCAGCCCACTGCATGCACTAATGTTCTTTTTTTTTTTTTTTGCAACATAAAACTGACAGCTTAGCAGTAACAGTTTAGGCCTCACAAGCATATTTATAAGTGCTCAAAAAGCATATACATGTTTGTCCTAGTGCATCACTCTAAGCCATAATATCAAACGAGTACTGTATCCTCTCATGAAACAAAATGAGGCCCTCATTGCAAGAAGACTTGCTATTTGTTATCATCAGTCATATATCATAATATGCTAAGATAAGGAGGCCACATATTTTCTGTTTTAAGGTGGCAGGATTTGGTATCACATTACATGTCATCTATTAGGCTTCAGCTGCATTGAGAACCAAGTAATGTAGTGTACGCAGCAATACTCACTTGTGTTGTGCACATACGCTCCTCACAATGCCGAGATGGGGAAGTAGTTCCCGTGCCAGGCACTCCATTATGAGCTCCGCCAAGGCCCAGCCGTGGTGCCTGGAACCTAGGCGTCAGCCATCAGCACTACCCTGCAGTTGCTATGTGCTCTCTCTCCCGCCCCCCAGCGCCAGCATGGCTGCTACCAGTTCCTCCTGAAAACACATTGCAAGCAGTATTGTTGCACTATTGCCACAAAACCAAGATTTAATCATGTATATACAAGTGGTTGCATACCTTAACCAGAATGCATAGCACGGGAACAAACATGGGGCATGAAGATGACAGGACAAGCGCTTAGTCGAGAAACATTTGTTGCACATTCCGCACACATATAAGCGTAATATTTTAAGCTTCAAAAAGAAAAGTAAAAGTTGCACTAAGCACTACGTATTCTGCTCATGTATTAGCGATGACCAACCAACATACCAAAACCCTTTCCCTTCTGCTTGCATACCGTATGATAAGAAATAGCAAAAGACCTCTTGCATTATTGCCTGGAGCTGACAAATACTCACAGTGTCCATCAATGCGACCGATACAACCTTAAAAAAGTTACATGCATTCCTTTGATTATCTTAAGAATATGAATGACATGCAAACTGAGCTAAATATGAGTTGACACACTACCTTAAAATCCCAAGCAGGCACACCCCCTCCAGTCTTCGGGAGATTTCGAATATGCAGCCTTTTCTTGCCTCCCTTTTAACTGTTTCATTACCGTTTTTATTTGTCCAATGAAGACGAATGAAAACAGTGAATTGATGCATATTTGATAAAGCCCTTCATCAGAAGCATGAGTGTGCATTCTTTATTATTAGCAGCTCTTCCACTGCCATCTTTAATTTTAGTTTATGACCTAGCAAAGCACCACCATTGTCAAATTATCCTTCACTGCAGGGGAATACACCTGCTCGAGATTTTACGGTATCATATGAATGTCTCACAATGCACATTTTGGTGTCGCTGACATGTTTTGGAAAGACAACAGCTTCCTTGAACGAAATTTTTCTGTTTACAAGGCCAAACAAAGTTACCAGCATAGCGTTGCAAGCCCATGCACAAGGTTTCTTTTTATTATTTATATTGGAGTGCATTTATTCATTTCCACTTGAGCAGTCTTCCGCTATATCGTCTCCTGGCTGCGAACACACCTGCCATTTTTTTTAAGTATTGACATACTACCATAAGCATGCACAATGGGGGAAGGGGGCGTCCCCCTAGTCTCTTCTGAGGGCACATGCAAACTCTGTCCCATACTTTAACTTAGTAAAGAAAGGGGAGGGGGCTGTGGTAAGCTTTTGTCACCCCCCCTCCCAACTGAGTTTCCTTTCCTTCTTATTGTCCTGAATTTGGGTTCAAAGAATTACCAGTTCAAAAAGTGACTGTGGCTGAATCCAAAACAAAAAAAAGACAGCCCAGAGCAAATGTGTTGCTGCCAGTTCCAAAGGAGGAAAGTGAAAGTGTCTGCAATGTACAACACATTTTCATTAAATGCTGGAGGCAAAATTTCTGTGTACTGTGCTTTTTTATGAATGCTTGTCACTACAGAGCCTTACTGAAACAAGAACTCCAAGATGTGAAACATTACCAGTACTAATGCTGGTGCCTGAAAAAGACTTTTTTCTGAGAAATACTGATCATGTAACAGTTTTCACGCTGGCTCACCTCAAACATTTAGCAAAAGTCAAGCACCTCAGGAAAAACTGACTAGGGTTTAGCGCCCAAGTTTTCTTTCCCGTTCATTAAAGCGAGATTTGTTTCGAATACATACTTTCCTAGAAGTATACCTCGAATTCGTGCTGTTTTCAGACAGGCTCTCCCAATTTCGTAGGCCTGTTACAACCTTCTAACTTTCTGGCCTAAACTTGCTACTATCAGAAGGCTGAAAGGTCACGACTTATTCTTCAGCAGAGACTAGTGCACAAATGCGCATTTCCTTAAACTTCAGGCCAGAAGCATAGCACACATTCCCAACCAACACAGTGACCATTCCATTCATGTTAAGGTTTTCCCACTACTTCACTGTTATGGCTGCAATATTAACCTGTGACCTTTGCTACAATTGTTTCACGGGTAATGCACTGGTTTCGGAATCGTACCGTCTAAAGCACTTCAAGAAGATCCATACGGGAGATTTACACGAAGTACATTAACTATTAATGCCGCCTTTAATAAGCCTCCATAAACACGTCGCTAGAAAACTACACGCCCGATGGGATAAATTTACTTTCGCAGCCTCGCGACATAGTACCAAATATTCGAATCAAGGCAAGCTCATAAACGACGCTCCGTCACTCCAGTCTTTCCGAGTTACGAGAACCGATTTTCGCTAGCTTACATAGTACGTATACCACACACGATGCAGAGAAGCGGAATGTACTAATTTCTTCAACGGTCACCAAGGGAAGCCTAGCGCAGGCCTACTGTACCGTGCGAGAGTCATTTTGGAATTGAATGATACCATTCCGCACCATATTTTGCCGTGTCCGATTCTCAAATATGTCTGTTCATACTCAGGGTTCGAGACCCAGGTAGGAGATAGAAGCCTGTGGCGTTAAATAGGGTAAAGTCGGTGTTAGTTTCTGATAACAAAAATGAAGGCGCGCGAACGCCTTATGAGAAACTTCATCGAAAGAATTGCCGAACGAGTAGCACGGAAGGCAAGCTTGAAACCGAGCAAATTATTTCATCATATTACTGAAAGAATTATTTAGTGGACACCGGTTAACTAAGCGGTTTGTTAGAACATCGCCACCCATGCATCACTGAGGTAAGATATGCTTAAGCACGACGGCCGATTCCTTAATTCTAGGAAACTCGATACGTATGTATATGCACGAACCAAACAAACGATTATACGTGGCTTGAATAAGACATACTTCTTGTACATTCCCCCTCCCCCCCCCTCGTACCGTTCTCTTTTTCTTCTTTATAATCCCTTTTATCCAACCGCCAGGAAATTGCATATCGCGCCGTGTTTAAACCAAATCGTAAAACGAGTCACCGCGCGTACGAACCGGTCAATTTATTATGGGTATCACAAGCCGGCTTTAGCGCAAAGAGACACAAAGCTCTTAAACGGAGTTCATCGCATGGTAACAATTTGAAGATGCTGGAACACGCGCCGCACTGGCACATCGGCTTCACGACGTTTGAAGCGCGCGTCGCAACCTACCCGCAAAACACGAGCAGCAGGACCGTTTTAACAGAAAATGCAGCTTGAGTACAACAGCTGGGAACCTATAGATACAGAACATTTGTAAGCCTGCGCCGCTCAGCCCTCGACGTAGCGATTGTGGGAAGGGTCTTCAATCGCGAGGTGCGAGAAATGCTAAAAACTCACCTTCTCACGCATCCATGGCTGATCGCACTGGTTCATAACGGCGCACAACACGGGTGAACACACACAAGCACTGTTTAAGTCTCATGGCCAAAATTACTTCAGGGAACCATCAGGAACCACGGTATCCTCACAAATGGTGTTTTTCTTGTTTTGAGGACGAAAGCGTTGGTTCAGGATAAACACATTATGGCCGCCAATCAACATGGCGGGAGTTCGTCGCGGGCGCCGTCGGGGCAAATCTGGAAATGGGACTTGCATCAAACACTCTACATTAGAAGGGTACAGACAACTGGCCGGTGTGAAAATGGAACACCTCGTCATACACAAATCGCTGACACAAAACCGAAACCGCGATTTACGGTGGCTCAAACCAATGTTTCCGAAACACTCACATGTTCAGGAGTTCCCGACGGCAAAAAATATGAAAAACGCATCATTTTTTATATAATGATAAACTGTGCATATTTCAAATAACAGAAGAAATTGACGGACAAATTTAATAGCAGGGTTATTCTTATATAGCGCATGAGTGTTACAAATTCCTAGAACTTAAGGGCACTTTATCATGTTTGTTACACATGGGCGTGCACATGGGGAGGAGGGGAGAGGGGGCGCATGGGGTGGCCGCCCTGTCCATCGAGTCCACGGATGGAGGGGCTTTAGGCCGCCCCTAGAAGGGTGCACTAAATTTTCCCCATACTTTTAGTTAGTAAGGCGAGAGAGGAAGAATAAATCTCCCCCTCCCCCACCTCATCCCACCGCCTGATTGGTAGGCCTGACATCTCCTACATGCTCTCACACTTACTTTTAGCATTGGACTTCCAGTAACCAACCATTTTCAAAGCTAATTAGAGCAGCAGCGAAAGATTTCTGACACCGTACTTCCCGCGTTTAGACATTCCACATTTGGTGTTTTGTATTCGAATTCGTTTAATCTCGTTATAATGACTCATTTTATCACAACCACGCTGACACCGCGGCAGCTGATAGAAGCTATACGGTCGCAAGAAAACAGTTTCAGCAACGAATTTATTAATAAAAAAATCACAGCATAACCACGAACTGAATGATGATGAGTGGGGCGAAGCGTCCATCAGCCCGCCCGCGCTTCCGTACGTCCATGCGTCCATCCATGCGACCGTCCGTGCATCCTTCCGTGCGTCCATCCGTCTGTGCATCCGTCCATGCATCGGTCCGTGCATCCGAACGTGCATCTGTCTGTCTGTCCGTCGGTCCGTCCATCTAGTGAACAATTCAAGTACCGCCATCTCGCATCTTTTCATCATATATTCATCATACAGAAGTACCGCCATCCAGCGGATATTCCAAGGACGAAACTGAGAGGCGGCTGCCAACTACTACTACTACTACTACTACTACATCACGGACGCACGACCCACGGAATAAGGAGCTTCGCCCCCTAAAATGAAAGGGCCCCTAGCGTAAGTATAACATTTTTTTTTTGCTTGTTCATCATAAAACTACATGGACGCCATCTGTTTTATAACACCTGCATTGGTTTACTCCACCAACAACTATCCCCCAGCGGTGAATCCTGGAACGAGGTGGCTACGTACTACATACATCAGGGACGACCGACCCACGCTTAAGGAGAGCGAGAGAGAGAGAACTTTATTTGCGCATAACGCAGAGCATTCCGAATGGTCGGGCCCCTATTCCAGGGCTCCGCTGGCCCTAGCCATCATCTTACACGTTGGACCAGCCAGCGCTGATAAACAATGGCCGAGCTGGACAGCAGCGCCTCCCATTGTTCCTCTGTGTTGTTCATGCTGATTGCGCCGGTTCTCGTTCGATCACCGAAGCTAGCAGCATCGGGCTCGGTCAGTACTTGGGAGGGAGACGCTTAAGGAGCTTCGCCCCTAAAACAACTGCTCACATGCGGTAGCCGCTGGGCTTGTCGGTGTGGCATTTCAAGGATATAAAAAGTGGGAAATTGTTCATCAGAGAGAATCAGGCCTGCCAGAAAAGACTGCAGGAAAGCGACTCTTTCCTGTCAGTCCCTTGATTCCTTCCTGAAATGGCCTTTTGAGGACCATGCCTCCCATCAACCACTAGAAAGGTAGGGGGGGGGGGGGGGCTCTTTTAGGGGCGGAGCTTTTCATAGCGACATTTGTTCGTCCCTCGTAGCCGTTGTAGTAGTGTGTAACAAGTATAACATTTTGACCTCCAAGGTGGTGCCGGTGAGATATTTCTTCTGTGCAATGTTGAACAATAAAAGATAGTGCTCAATGTATATGCCAATGGCTGCTAAGGGGGAATGAGAGACAGGAGAATTCGGCTTTTAGTTAACGCGCACGCTGCGAATTTTTAATTGTTCAACAACGCACAGAAGACAAGAAAGGGTTGCTACGTCATACTCGCTGGGCGTAACCTCCTAGGTTTTAGAGAGGTTTAGCGAGCGTTGGGCCGCAGTGCCATGAATACAGTGAACTAGTATATACCACGAACTCGAGGAGGTTAAAAGTGGGAAGTAGACACGAAGCGCAAGCCGTAAGAAAGTGTGCGTGTGCCTCCTCTCGTTGAGGCCTTGGAATGTCCGCTGGATGGTGGTGCTTCTATATGAGGAATATATGATGAAAAGATGCGATATGGTGGTACTTGGAGTGTTGAATAGGTGGACGAACGGACACACAGACAGATGCATGGACGGACGCACGGACGGCTGCATGGACGGATGGACGCATGGACGGAACGCAGGAGTGGATGCATGGACGAAAACAGGGACGCACGCACAGATGAACGTGCGGACGCACGAACAGACGCACGCACGGACGGGCGGATGGACGCACGGGCGGCCACACAGACGCACGCATGGATGGACGGAAGCAAGAACGAATGGACGGACGGATGCTTCGCCCTACTATCCATCATTCACTCCGTGGATATGCTGCTCTCGCTTGCTGGATTCCATGCCGACAGGTTGTGCCCTCGCGATCTCCGGCGTCAGCGTAGCTCTGGCCGACTGGGCTCGCCCTACGTCATCTCCTGACGCCGACGACCTTCGACGACAGTGTAGCTCTGACCGACTGGACTTGCTCTACGCCATCTACTGACGCCGACAAGAGCTCTCGCAAGTGGTGCCCCGTCCTCGGACTCCTGTGACCAGTGTTTCCATCTTTCCTAGCTCTCGTGACCCCCTCGATATGTCGTCGCTCTCACGCTTACCACCTCACGCCTCTTTCTTTATACCTTTATTCCTACCCTTTTAATCCCTCCTCACCCCCATCCCTTGTGAGCTACTGTTGAGGTGTCGCTCGCTGAAGCAGACAGTTACGGGGCTCATTTTTCTTTTCCTTTCTCACTCAGAACCACTTGGAGAAAGAGAGAGATGCTGCCATTTTTTCAGCATGCCAATTCGATCCGCCCCATACCTTTATCAAGCAAGATCACTTAAGAGTAAAGGCAAGATTACTCCAGCAAGAGTGACCGTGCTACTCAAATGACCTCAATAGTTCGTATTACATATAAATACGTGGACGCGGGAGATGATTATATTATTATTGTAGCGAAGCCTCCGAACTATGAAATGGGTCGAACTCTTGAGTACCTTCTAGTGGGGCTACCCAACAAGGACGCCGCTCTCAAATGACCTCAATAGTTCGTATTACATATAAATACGTGGACGCGGGAGATGATTATATTATTATTGTAGCGAAGCCTCCGAACTATGAAATGGGTCGAACTCTTGAGTACCTTCTAGTGGGGCTACCCAACAAGGACGCCACTCGCGCTGAGAGCCCGTGCTTGGCTGTGACTGTCGCCATTTTATATTCTCGCTCGTTTCCGGCTAATAAACGCCTTAACAATTTGTTTATGTAAATATTTCTATGCATTACATTAAGCACCACACTTGCCTATAGGCTATCGGTAATCTTTCTGTTATACCTCCATCATTCTAAATCTGAACAGTAAATTTTGGAGCCACTCGATTCTTGGCCAATCCCCCACAGTGGGTATGCGCCACTAACGATAGGAGAACAACAACAACAACAACAATTTGGTGGAGAGTGCTGCGATCCCTGTCTATGCCTTTGGAGCTACGATCACGTACCCTGCCATCTACTATGTACCAAGACGCTTCTAAGCAAACGCCTCTTCCAATGCCACCCCCTTGTCCCGGTGTCCCCAGAATCCGCGATCCACCCATCTTCACAGGCGCTGATGGCACTGACGTGGAGGACTGGCTCGCCATTTACGACCGCGTGAGCGTCCCCAACAAATGGGACGAGGACGGCAAGCTGACCAACTTGGTGTTTTACCTTGCCGGTGTCGCCAGTTTGTGGTACAACAACCACGCGTCCGATTTTGCCACCTGGTCCGATTTCAAGACCGCAATCGTCAACGTCTTCGGCCGCCCTGCTGTTCGCAAGCTGCAAGCCGAGCAGCGCTTGCGTGAACGTGCTCAGGAGGCTGGTGAGTCATTCACCAGCTATATTGAAGATGTCCTGGACCTATGTAACAAGTCCAATAACACTATGTCCGAGTCTGACAAGATCCGAAACATCATGAAAGGCATCGACGATGATGCCTTCACGATGCTGCTCGCCAAAAACCCCGGCACGGTGGCTGAGGTCATCACACTGTGCCAGAGCTACGAGGAGCTCCGCCGGCAGCGTTCGATGACCCGACGCTCCCCACCACGAGCTGCAACGCTTGCTGGCTTGGAGGCCAGTTGTGACCAAGTGGCGTTGATGGCAGAACTGAAGTCCTTTATCCGTGAGGAAATCGCGCGTCAGTTCTCCCTCCTGCCCTTTTCCCACCAACCTGCTGTTCAACAATCGACTACTACCCTTCTCCCTCCCATCCGCCGAGCGATTGAACAGGAAATAGCGGAGGTAATGCCTGCTTACCACCCCCAACAGCCTCCGGCTCCTGCGTCCCTGAGTTACGCGCGAGTGGTCGCCAGGCCACCCCAAGTCGTTCAAGCACCCGCCCCTCTGACCTACGCTGAAGCTGCTGCACGACCTCCGTCCGTTGCAGCGGGTATGCCCGCTACGTATGTTGACGTAACCCCTCAGCCTCAGCTTCAGTCCACCATGCAGCCACCGTTCCGTCCATCAGCCCTTGCGACATGGGTGAGACCTACCCCGGTGAGCAGATGGCGCACACCCGACAACCGGCCCATCTGCTTTGCCTGCGGTTACGCCGGTCACGTGGCCCGTTATTGCCATCGCGTACAGCCGGCTCCAATTTCTTCACCTGTTGCTGGTCAACTCAGCCGTGCTTATCGCGAAGAACCGCCGTCTATGCCACCTCGATCTCGCCCAGGTCCATCTCGAAGATCACCGTCTCCACGACGCCGTTCCCTGTCTCCCATGCGGCCAAGTGCGGCAGCTCACGAGCGGGAAAACTAGTCGTCGCAGTCCCTGAGGCAAGGACTGCGACGCTATCGCAATGTGAAAGCCCTCAGAGCAGCCCCTCGAATGTCATTGACGTGCTTGTGGACGGTGTTTGTGCATCGGCTCTTATTGACACTGGAGCTGCCGTATCAGTTATGGACGAAAAACTCTGCCGCTTACTTCGAAAAGTGACGACGCCACTTTCTGGGTTATCCCTCCGTACTGCAAGTTTGCACCGGATTCATCCTACAGCAGGGTGCACAGCTCGCGTTGTCATCCAGGACGTTCTGTATGTCGCCCAGTTCATCGTCATTCAGGCATGCTCTCATGACGTCATCCTGGGATGGGACTTTCTCTCCCGCCATGACGCCGTCATCCATTGTGCCGCCGCCGAAATTGAGCTCTCACACTTCTCGCACTTGACGCCAGAAGACAGTCCCCCGACACTGAGCAAGATTCTAACGAAAGACGATACAACAGTGCCTCCAAACTCGACGACGGCTGTGTCTGTCTACTGCGCTGGTCTCTCCGACACCATTGGACTTGTTTCGCCATCCGACCGCGCTTGCAGCAGGAAAGGGTTGCTAGTACCTTTCGCGACCGTGCAGGTCAACCAGGGCAACACTGCTATTTTTGTAACCAACCCGTTCCCGTACGCTGTTACCTTGCTTCGAGGGGAATGTCTCGGCAGAGTGGAACCAGTCGACGACGCACAAGTCCTGGACGTACCCGATGACACGCGCGCTCCCAGGTCGTGTACCATAATGCTGTTTCCACTTCTGATTCGTCGTCTGCTGATGTATTTGGCCCCTCCATCGCTGACAACCTTACGGCCGTACAGCGTTCCCAACTTCTGGACCTGTTACAAGAATATCGTTCTTCTTTATATCTCGGTCGCACGTCCGTTGTTACGCATCACATCGACACTGGTGCCCATCCACCTTTACGGCAACGTCCATATCGCGTGTCGCCTGCTGAACGTCGAGTAATTAATGATCAGGTTGACGATATGCTCCGACACGACGTTATTCGGCCCTCCGACAGTCCATGGGCGTCTCCTGTTGTTCTTGTTGCGAAGAAAGACGGTTCTGTGCGGTTCTGTGTGGACTACAGACGGCTCAATAAGATCACTCGCAAGGATGTTTATCCACTGCCACGCATCGATGACGCGATTGACAGCCTTCATGGAGCCGATTTTTTTTCTTCTCTCGATCTGCGCTCGGGGTACTGGCAAGTACCCATGGCTGACGACGCTCGACCAAAGACCGCCTTCGTCACGCCAGACGGCTTGTACGAGTTTAACGTCATGCCGTTTGGTCTATGTAATGCACCTGCGACCTTTGAGCGCATGATGGACACCGTTCTGCGCAACTTGAAATGGTACACGTGCTTGTGTTACCTCGACGATGTCATTGTCTTTGCTCCGGATTTCTCCACGCATCTCCAACGTCTGAAAGAAGTTTTCGCACGTGTGAGCAATGCCGGCTTACAACTAAATCTGAAAAAGTGCCGCTTTGCAGCACGGCAACTCAACATACTGGGGTACGTCGTGTCCAAAGACGGCATTCTTCCTGATCCTGCCAAGCTTCAGGCCGTGGCCGAATTCCCCAAACCTGCATCTGTCAAAGAACTGCGTAGTTTCGTGGGCCTGTGCTCATACTTCCGACGCTTCATACGAAATTTCGCCACGATCATATCACCGCTGACGAAGCTCCTTGGAAGCAACGGGCCCTTCAATTCGTGGTCATCCGAGTGCGACGACGCGTTCGCGAAGCTCCGCCATTTGTTGACGTCGCCTCCCATTCTACGCCACTACGACCCTACAGCCCCAACGGAGGTGCACACGGACGCCAGCGGAATAGGCCTCGGCGCTGTCCTGGCGCAGCGAAAACCCGGATTCCCTGAATATGTCGTAGCATATGCAAGCCGTACGCTCACGAGAGCCGAGAAAAACTACACCGTCACGGAGAAAGAGTGCCTGGCGATCGTCTGGGCTCTTACAAAGTTTCGACCTTATTTGTATGGTCGCCCATTCGATGTCGTCACCGACCATCATGCACTATGTTGGCTTTCATCATTGAAGGATCCCTCAGGCCGTCTCGCCCGTTGGGCTCTTCGCTTACAAGACTACGATATCCGCGTGCTGTACCGCAACGGACGCCAGCATGCTGACGCCGACGCCCTCTCGCGCTCCCCTCTGCCTGAAGGTGATGTGCTCTGCTCAGTATCCTCGGCTGCTGTTTCTGCCATTGATGTTGACATCATCGCTACCGAACAGCGAAAGGATAATTGGATCGGTCCGCTCATCGACATGCTCTCTGATCCATCCGCAACGCCATCCACGCGTGCAGTGCGTCGTCAAGCTCGCCATTTCGCCATTCGTGACGGCCTCCTACACCGACGCAGTTACAACGCCGACGGCCGGCAGTGGTTACTCGTGATACCCCGCAGTCTGCGGTCAGAGATATGTGAATCCTTCCATTCTGATCCGCAATGCGCGCACTCTGGGGTATTCAAAACCTACCATCGCATTCGACAACGCTACTTCTGGCGCGGGATGTACCGCTATGTGCAGCAGTTCGTTCGCTCTTGCCTCACTTGCCAACGCCGTAAACCGCCAGCCCACATGTCGCACGCTAGTCTACAACCGTTACCTTGCCCTGACCGTCCCTTTGGGCGCGTAGGTATCGATTTGTATGGACCACTTCCTCTGACGTCCGCTGGTAACCGCTGGGCCATCGTTGCCGTTGACCATTTAACGCGATACGCCGAAACCGCCGCTCTCCCTGCGGCTGCTGCGCGCGATGTTGCGTCGTTCCTGCTGCATCGATTTATACTGCGCCACGGACCACCCCAAGAGCTTCTCAGCGATCGAGGCCGTGTCTTCTTGTCGGAAGTCGTCGAAGCCATTCTGACGGAGTGCCATTCTGTCCACCGCAAAACTACTGCTTACCACCCACAGACGAATGGCCTCACCGAATGCTTTAACCGCACCCTCAGCGACATGCTTTCTATGTACGTCGCTGCCAACCACACTAATTGGGATAATATACTGTTCTTCGTCACCTACGCCTACAACACCGCCCCTTAGAGTACGACTGGTTTTTCACCTTTCTACTTGCTGTACGGAAGGCACCCGTCGCACACCATGGACACGATACTCCCGTACACGCCGGATCCATCTGTGTGTACACCTATTTCCGAGGCAGCCAGGCTTGCTGAAGAGTGTCGCGAGCTTGCCAAGACTTTTACGACGCAAGAGCAAGAGCGGCAGAAGAGTATCCGTGATGGCTCCACCACTTCTGAGCCCACGTTCCTTCCTGGTGCGCTTGTATGGCTCTCGATTCCGACCTCTGCCGCTGGCCTCTCTTCCAAACTACGTCCCAAATACGAAGGCCCCTACCGTGTCATCGAGCGCACCTCACCCGTCAACTATCTGATCGAACCCGTTGAACAATCTTCGGACATGCGCCGCCGTGGGCGAGACATCGTCAACGTGGAGCGCCTGAAGGCTTATTATGACCCGCTCATAATAACAAGCTGTTAGGTCGCCAGGTGGCTCCCTCTTCGACCACGGGGTAATTGTATACCGAAGCCTCCGAACTATGAAATGGGTCGAACTCTTGAGTACCTTCTAGTGGGGCTACCCAACAAGGACGCCGCTCGCGCTGAGAGCCCGTGCTTGGCTGTGACTGTCGCCATTTTATATTCTCGCTCGTTGCCGGCTAATAAACGCCTTAACATTATTATTATTATTATTATTATTATTATTATTATTATTATATTTGGTTTGTATACATGGAAAACGCGAAGACACGTACAGGAAATATAGAGAGGGAACAGGCTAACAACTGCAACCTATATAAGGGCACAACGCCTGCCTGCTCCTTCGGGAAGGGGAGACATCGAGGAAAGGAAGGCAGGGGGGAAGAAAAAAAGGAGAGTGAAGTGGAAAGTGAAAAAAAATTACACACGTAAATACAAATAACTAGTCACATGGAAAATGTCTACGCGACGCCAAGTCAGTTTTCTTCAAGAAAGTGAAAAGGGCTCGATGGGCCTGGTCATGCTATCCTCCTAAAATAACAGGCAATCGGCAAGGGTCGTGCACTTATGTACAATGAGTCTATAATCCTTCTTGAGTAGTGCTCGCTGCCCATCCTCGTCAGTGCCTTATTTTTGGGCATGTATTCTATCAACGGCCCGGGAAGGGGGAGTACATATTTATTATGGGAAGGGGGAGGCCAATCACGCCCCATATCTTTACTCAAGTAAGGTGTGTGACCGGGCCAGTTCCATGTAGGTATTCGTGGACAACGCGGCACAGGAACAAAGACAAAGAATAATACAGCACCAGTCCTCGTCGGTTCCTTGTTTTTGTGCCTCTACCGTGCTGCTTACATAACCTTCTTGGGACCATGCATGGCTGCCACCAACCGCCAGAGTGGTCGGGAGATGGAGGAACGTTTTCGCCATACCAAGGGGAATGCCGATTTCGCCAAACAAGGTGTGTCACCAGGCTAGTTGGTATACCACATAAATACATGAAGAACACGTGAGAGGCTCAAAAACAAAAAAGACAGCGCCCGTCCTCGTCGATTCCTTGTCTTGGTGCCTTTACTGTTACCACGTGTAACCCCTACTCAGTCGAACTTTTCACGTCATATTTTCAATGCGCAGGGGTATGGCTACGCATGTTTTTTTTGTTTTTTTTTAAATAACGGTGACCAACACCCCTACTCACAGAGGGGCGCATGGACTGTGCCCCATGTATGGACTGAATAGGAAGGAGGATGCAAAATCTGGTCTATACATTAACCCCCCCCCCCCCCCTGCGCGCGCCCATGACCTTGCGAATATGCGAGCCCGTATACGCTGTTGCGAATCTCTGCACTGTTCACCATGCAGTAGTTGTTTCGGATCCCAGCGCTGATCACCCGTTGTCGCGGACCGGGGTCTACTCGACGCTTTCCCGCTGACGTTGGTTGCCGGAACGTTAGGGTTACGTCGGACCCGGTCTCTTGTGGTAGCGTGGCGTAACTTCGGGTGGAGGAAACGAATGCTGACAAGATGGGGATACGAAAAACAAACAGGTTTATGGCACTATTTACATTTGTTTACAGCATAGATAGGTTAGGAGTTTCACAAACCACGAGCGTGGTGGTTGAACCGTTACATAGTTCAGAGCCACGTCGAGCACTTTGTAGCGCCGTTATAAACCCTGTCGGGCTCCTCCTCCTTGATTGGAACACCAATCACACACACACAAGACATCGCCCAAAGGGCATCAATCAGTACATGGCCCGCCGAATAGTTATTGCATCTCCCAACGCAATGCTCCTCCGGTCCGAGTTTCCCTGAGGAGAGGGGAAATGGGGTTCTCTCCCGGAACAATTTGGTGGTTGGGTTGCTTCTTCCGTCTTTCCCTGGAAGGGCAGCCAAGGAGTATATACTTGAATCACGGAGACACGACCTGTGCGGTCGGTCTGCTTCGCCGTCTCGCTAAACAAGCCAGCCCGGAGGAATGGCGTGTAGGGACATTGGCTCACGGACCGTCTTCTAATCCTTTTGTCGCTCCCCGCTGCTGGACGCTGGTTCCGAGAGAACTGGGTTCCGGGCGTGGGAGTGCTGCCCAGCTACGTTTCTCAGCGACAGCATGGCGCCTAGTGACGAGGGTCATAACAACGCCAAGATTCTAGGATCTTTGTTTTTCTTTCAGTGGTCTTGCATTCAGGTGACGAAGTTTGGCATACCACGACATGAAGTCTGGTATGATGGGCAATGGCATATAATATGCTCAAGCAACACCTCGCAAGCGCAAATATGGCATGCCGCACTGCTGGCCATTCGATGAGACACGAATACGCATTCGTAAATGCCACATCCAACCACATTTCAGCCGTGAGAGCCTGGATAGTAAACGAAGTTGCGAATTTGGGTCAATCGAATATACAGGCGCGCGTTGGAGAAACCATGCGTATTTTAGTACAAGCGGGATACGGCGAGCCAGTGATTGCAGTCGTCGCGCGGCGTCAATTCCCAAGAGTGGTATGGGTGTCCACAGGTCTTGGTCATGAGCAGATTGTGCATTTTCATCTGCGTAGTCATTGCCGACAATTCTACAGTTACTCGGCAATCACTGAAATATAATTCGTCCTTCTCGAGTGCTCGGTGGCAATCTTGCCTTATCTCGCGCACTATCGTGTATTCCGTGCCGTAAAGAAAACCGTAGTGTTTGTAAGGCCGACCTTGAGTTGTAAAAGATGGCCCATTGATTAGGTGGCTGCTGAAGAATGTATGTACATTCTACGTGACCACACCTTGAAGCGCTGCGATGTTCTGCTGCTGTCGACGTCGTGATCTTGAATTGTGTCACTACGTTACCAGTTGGAACAACCACTGCTCCCGCGGAGCTGTTGGTATTAGTGGAGCCATCGGTGTAACCGTGCACGGCCAAAGTTGCTTACGCACTGTGAAACCGGTGCATACAGCTATAGTGGCCTACGTAACTAGAGAGGACGGTGCCCATGGCAAATTATATTTCCGCGCCCCTCAAAATGGTTATGACAGTGATTCTTTTTCTCTTTTTATCGATACGTGTTTTGTGTGCAAAAAAAAAAACATGACAGTTTTGAGCAATCCCTCGATTGATTGATTGTTCACTATATACAGTTGATTAAAGCCGTTTTGCACGTTCACGCATCGTACTGATAACCAAAACGCCATTTTCCAAGCCCTGAGGACTGCCAAACGGTGCATGGTGTATATAAGCGGCTTGCCGTTAGTATTCTAGACAACGTATGCTCTGTGGCGCAGTGGTTAGTGCTGCGCGCTGAGAATCGAGAGGTTGCTGCTTTTATTCCGCGCGACAAACTCTTGCCTGCTGTTTTTTTTTGTAATCTCTTTGTATATATTTTCAACGTCACTTCCGTGACGGAAGTACGTCAGCGGAGCCGTGGTGGACCCCGGCGTAAAACACTTCCATGTTAAAAAAAACAGTAGGCATAGTATGCAGATTTTATGTGCGCAATAAATAATTAGGAACAGTTATTTTATGGTTATATAGACAAAAACGATAAGAACATTTTACATGCCTACTTCGTCCTTTTCTTTTGGGTGGATGTATGTAATTTACTGCACAAATGCTTACTCCCATTTGCTTACTACACAATTTACTTACTCCCATCGTGCTTCCATCGAGAGCTTCTACGACGCTACCCCCATCATGTAACATGCTACCTGTAAATATTGTAATTAAAAGTTACTGTTAGCAGCTCCCGGCTCCTCTAATAGATATTTCCCCGAGACTCTGGCTGGCTCCAGTCCTCTGAGCAGACCCCCGAACACATTAACATGGGGGCAGCGGTGGGATGCAGCTGACAATCGAAACACATCAACTGGTTGGAAGCGACGGGATGACCCATGATTGACTGAGGCCTCAACGATATGGTGAGTGCTTGACTTTCTTTGGGTTTTGCCAGGTTTTAGCTTTTGAAGTTCTCTAAAACTGTGTGTAATTTTTTGTGCGTTTGGCTTCGTTGTACCACTACCATACGTCACAGCTTTTCACCAAATTTTAGCTTTCATGTTCTAAACCGGCAGTGTTTTTACCGTGCGTGTAGGCTTCGCTTGTTCACTACCTAATGTCACGACGGGTAAAGAAGCTAGAGAGACCAGACCTCTTACTACTGTGTGAAGAGCTGGGAATTAGGGTTGGGAAAGATGAGAGAGAGCCGCAGTTGATTGGCGCTATTCAGGAGTGTGGTGCGGAAGATGACGAAATTAAGGAATGTTGGGAGGAAGTGGAAAAACGGGAAAATGAGGCCGAAAGAAAGCGAAGACGGGCTAAGGAAGACAGAACAAATGAGCAAAGGCGTTTAGCATTAGGAATTTATCAAGCATCAAGTAACCCGATTAACGGGATACCATCCTCCGAAAAAAAAAAAAGATAGTCCTGCTGAGACCAGAGCCACAGCGAGCCGCATCGGAAGATAAAGAGAAACAAAAGCTGTTTAAGGCTAGGAAGCCGGTCGTTGCCAAGAGCCTGGTCACATTGCGATCGGCTGCCGAAAGCCTAGGAATGTTCTCAGTTTTGTGGACAGCAGCGATAATAATCTGGAACAATTGATTTCCCAAGTTCAGGAGTCCGTTGTGTGATGTTCTGTTGTGTGATGTACCACTGGACTCGGCCACAGCACTCAATGATGTTGATCCCTATACTCCGTGAAAAATGAGGTGACCACAGGAGAACGTGCGTGCGCACGACAATTAGTTGAAAATAAAACTGTGTGCTTGCCGTTAGCCCGCGTTGAGAAAGAGGGACCGCTCAGAGTGCTCCGCCACGGAAACTGTGTTGTCCCAAAACCTGCCAGAGCATTATCCCTCTCAGAATGACGCGGATATGCTTTTGAAAGGCCTTTGTGTTGGTGACAAATTGGCGACAGCTCTGACGCGTCCGATGGCCTGTGAGTCTACTCATGATATTCCGGAAGCAGAAAACGCCAATGAAGTAGACTGTGAAGGTCCAGGTGATGATGCGCTTAACTTATCACGAACGGGAGATACGCTTAACATAGTGCGAGGTGATGAAGCGCTTAGATTAGCGCGAGGTGATGACTCGCAAAGGGAAATATCTGATAGCGAGCCGGCTGGTTTAACATGTGTCGATTGTAGCGTTAACTTCTTTCAAGAGTGCAGACAGCTGGAAATAACGCCGAGGATAAGCCCGTTGAGCCGCCTGGAGTTTTGAGCAATGTACTTTCGAGTATTATTGCCGAGTCGGTGAGCGTTCCGTGCTACCCCTAAAGAAAAGGGCGCCGGCGAAAACATAGAGGGAACGCGAATGGTCAAAGTTTCCACGAGCGGAGGCCGGAAATCCCGAGAAAGCGAGCTGGAAGTCAAACGTTGAGGGTCCAGCAGAATGCGGGATTTGGCATGAAGCGTGTCAAGCAGGCGATCAAATTGAGACGCCAAAGTGGTTGCCCAGTTTCAACTTCTGTGCTGACATAGACCTATATATATGAGCGAAGCGAGGTGGCGCGTATACCCGACTCTAACGACAGAAGCCGTCCTTCACCTTCACGAAAGAGTGGCCGCTGTTCTCGGAGGTCTACAACGAGGAAGCCTCTTTGTCTGAATTCGGGGGCCACCGAACAAAGGCCACTGCCACTGAGAGCTTCGGACAAGTTTGCTATATGTCCTTCCGTCGGGATCTGGCGTCTCGAAAACTGCGGTATGATCGTCGCCCCAGAGCCCGTCTGAAAAAGTGCCGCTTAATGACGATAGTTATAGCGCGAGAACAAAACGACGACACAGAAACAAGAAGGACACGAAAGACACGAGCGCTCGTGTCTTTCGTGTCCTTCTTGTCTCTGTGTCGTCGTTTTGTTCTCGCGCTATATATCGTCATGCCATACCAACTATAGCCCAAACTGCCACACTTCTATCCCTCTTAATGTTTGGGACAGTGTACGGATATCAAGAATTTATCTTGTATCCAGTTTTGTTTTTTTGTTTTTAATGTTTGCGTGTCTGAAGATGACCGAGGAGTATGCCAAGTTTTGTAACTTTTATTTTCCTCCTCATCATAACTGCAGACATTAGAATATTGTTGAACTGCGTGTTTGCTTACATTTAGCAAAACCTAACATCTGAGTAGAAGGTTTTGCGCAAGTTGATTTTAACAGAGAAGTAGGCTAAAGGTAAAAGCCTCTGTTTAAACCTTTTGTTATCGCGATGTAGTGTAGGTTTTCGTTTCTCTGTTTGTTTGTGTTATACGCATTGCCATTTGGGTTGACCACAGAGAGATGTGGTCACTTTCTTCAGTTTGCGACAAAATTTTGCGTTCATCACAGAAACGGCGGCCCCAGTATCAATTAACGCTTGTGTGGCGACTCCCTCAACATTGACATCAACAACATTTCGCGGCGAAAATAGATGCCTTGATAATTGCGCAGAAGTTGCAGTTCTTGCCTCTGGAACTGCACTGATTAGTTTCCCTCCTCAGGAGGTGGTCTACGACGCATAGGAGATGGTGATCGGCGACGAGGAGATGGGAAACGAGAAGTTGATGGGCGACGATCCGAGTCAGAGTGCCTGTGTTCGTATGCAGACGTGGTGGCCTGCTGCGACGCATAGGTAGGAGTTCCAAAGGAGGCGTACGCAGGTGTGGGACGGCGGCGGCAGTAGCGTGCAATGTGGCCAGCGATGCCACACGCGAAGCAGATAGGACGGTTGTCATGGGTGCGCCACTCATTATATGGACGGAAAAAGCGAGGTGAGGGCCTGTAAACCGGTGGCGCTGCCGGAGGAGTTGGAGCCGATAAGGATACTGGATGCGGTGGGGGTCGCGCAACCACAGCTGCGTAGCTGAGAGGTGAAGATGGTGCAGGTGGTGCGTAGCTGACAGCTGAGAGATTAGATGCTGCTGAAGTGCATGCGTAAGGGGCCTGCACTGTAGGTAGGACATCGCAAATTTCAGTGCGTATGGCCTGCTGCAGTGTCGAAGGCAGACTTGCGGTGGGCGCGTCGCTATGCGGCAGCAGGGAGAGCTGTCGGGCGACTTCCTCCCTGATGAAGTCTTTGATCTGGTTGGACAGGCCTTCTTGGCGAACGTTGACATTTGCGAGTGCGACAGCCGAGATCGAATCTGGTGGTGAGACACTCTGTCGGGCGATGGAACGCTGACGGCGTAATTCATCGAAGCTCTGGCACAGGCTTACGAGGATTGCCACCGAGGTCGGGCTTTTCGCTAGCAACATCTGGAATGCGCCATCCTCAATGCCCTTGAGAATCTGCCGAATTTTCTCTTCTTCGGGCATAGATTGGTTAACACGCCTGCAGAGGTCGAGAACATCCTCAATGTAACTCGTAAACGTTTCGCCAGGCTGCTGGGCTCTGTGGCGCAGACGCTGGTCGGCGCGGAGCTTGCGGACCTCTGGTCGGCCGAACGCTTCTGTTACGAGGGTCTTAAAGGAGGACCAGTTGGTGATGGCGGTTTCGCGGTTGGTAAACCAAAGCTTAGCTACGTCTGCCAAGTAAAAGATGACGTAAGCGAGTTTAGAGTCGTCGTCCACTTGTTGCTGACGCTTACGCGTTCGTACAAGGAGAGCCAGTCTTCGACGTCTTGCTCACCACTTCCGCTGAAGATTGGTGGGTCCCGCTGGCGGGTAGCGCCGGGGCAGGTAGACGGGGCAGCTGATGGTGCTGGCTGGGCTGGGACGGGCTGGTTGGCGACTGCGTCAGTCATGTTTCGTGGTAGTCTTTCAGGCAACTTGCGAGAGCGGAGCTCCAGGTCTTCTTGGGGATCTCAGCACCCTCCACCAAATGTGATGACGTTTATTCGAGCCGAGAAGTCGCAGCGAGGTCGCAACGGAAAGTGGGCGTACGGCAAGTCTGGCAGAGGCGGCACAAACTCTCGCGCAAGCAGAGCACGGGCTTTTTGTTGTCTTCCGAAGGCGCATACGCATTGGTGCGTATGCTCCACTACAGCATGAATTTGATTTGGACTTTTATTTATGCTGTGAGAAGCGTAATTCATTAACTACCTCTTTTTGTTTTGTTTCGCCCGTAGCACCTGCATGTCTTAAACGCTGTGAATCTCTCTGGGAAATGATACAAAACATGAGGCTGTTCATTTCCTGCACACGTAGTAGTTCTGAGTTTGTTATGGCTTCGTTGTCTGATTCTTGATTTCCACGAATGAGCGCACCAATTGTAAATTTCTAGGGAGTTTTACCATAACTCTAACCTGGTATTTCTCGAGGTCACTTGAGTGCTCTCTGTTTGTTGTGCCTCGGGTCTTGCGTGGTTCGTTTCTGGCGTTTGCTGGCCATGGCTCTTGAAGGTCCAGAGATTGCTGCAGCCTGCGTCAGCGTCTACAAGGAAGCATATCTACGGCCTCTGCGGAGTGCTTTGGTGCTGCACCCCCTTCGAGACCTCCTGTGGCGGTGGACGGGCTGTCATGATCGGCCTCCCTGACATGGCGCCGCTCGGATGTGAGACGGTTGTGAGACAGCACTCCGAGATGTGAGCCACAAGCGACTTGAACGACACGCAAGCCGTACTTGGAATTTCGTGGCGCAGCCATCTCTCCTCGTAGAACCCTTTGAACTTACCGGACGGACTGGTGACCTATGAAAGGCTGTTTATGAATAGTCAAGAGCTTAAAAAGGGTGGTTATCTCTGTACGTCTCTGTTCGTCGGAGTGCCGCGGGCAATAAGCCAAGCGACTGAGAAGCCCTATGCGAATGCATTTCCCACGTTCTCGGTGGTGCCTAATACCGCTGTTTCCTCCAGTCTTGGTCTGCCTGGCGCCTCATACTCATCACTGCAACCGTCTACAGAGTTGATTTACATGTGGGACTCAATGTCTTCGTGCTGTGCTGTGTCGTGCACGGTGTGCCGTGTTTTCTCCCTCGCCATCTATATAGGCTGAACTGAGCGTGCATGCCTCTTCCCCCTTTCGTGGGTTGAGAAGGAGGCGGTGTTTCACCTAGCTTCCCCTTTCGGGGGCGGAGGTGAAGATGACAAATTTCATTGGACTGTCCTGACCTCCATTGTCTTTTCCTGTAGGGAATCCTGGGAAGGCCAGGACATAAAATGCGAGCGCCGAGGCGCTCCCGACAAGCTCTCACAAGCTCCGAGAAGCTCACAGATGCTCGAGGGCTTCCATGATGCTGACCCCATCGTGTAGCAACACGCTACCTGTAAATAATGTAAATAAAAGTTACTGCAGCTCCCGGCTCCTCTCCTCGACATCTCCCTGGGACTCTGGCTGGCTCCGGTCCTCTTGGCAGAACCACGATTACATCAGCGCCGACAGATACAGGGTGTGAGACGGGCGCGTCGCGTTCCATTTTCCCAAATGCCATCTGAAGGTAGTTTTTTTTTTTAATCGCTAGGCTATAGATGTATTCTGGCGCTGCAGTCGGACTGGAAAACTCGACTTAACGGTGCCTATACAGTGCTATAGTATTCAACTGGACAAGCGCTTTCAAGTGGACGATTTATTGTCAGAGCAAGAATATGCAGGGTACCAAAAACGACAGGAATGGGAAGATAGAAGCTTGCGATGAAGAAATTCATAGACCATGTTGTGTACTCGGACCGGTGTTTAACAAGTCCCTTGAAGTCAAGCCTTGAAGACAAGTCCACTCTTCTATACGTCAGCTCGAGCACAACCCCTCTATTTTCCGAGGGTGCACGTGTTTCAAGAAATGTGTCCAACATTCTCAAAAGTCAGGAAATGCTGTCTGCTCGCTGTCTTCATAGTTGCTTTTCCTACATATGTGTATATACACGCACACATACAAACGCACACAAGTGCATAAATAAAGAACGGCTAAACATCCCTCTCCACCCTTTCGTAAAGAAGAAAAATTGTGGCTACATGCATATATATTATATATATATATATATATATATATATATATATATATATATATATATATATATATATCTGTTGATGGTTTTTGGACGCTCATTCATTCTGGACGTCTGAGAAGAGTATGGGAGTTGCGCCGTGTTTCGCTTTGGCTCTTGCATCAATGTTTTTGAACATCATTACTTCGCAACTATTATACTAGAGGCCGCTTTTACGGAATCCCAAAGCTGAAAATAATGAATAGTTCGCACGAAGGACTTCATTTGACATAATGACCTAATTTCACTATTTGAAAAGTTCACTCGTTCACCTTTCTTAATTAATGTCCCAAAAGAAACAGTGAATGTTATCGAACCGTATACGATCGCATTTTCCTGATTTTGGACACATTTCTTGAAACATCCGGCAACACGTATACTTACGCAGAATTAAAGTCACATCACCGCAGTGCCACATCTACAAAGGCGAATTCATGAGGGAGCTTATCATGACCGGTCATGTAAGCTCCCTGTAGAATTCATTTGCAGTCAGCGTCATTAAAGGGCAGCGGCCTTTGCTATAATGGCGGCTTCAATAATCTCTCGCCTATGTTTATCGTCATTCCTATACACAGCGGTACACTCTTTTAACAAAGCTTCGCATCCCCAATCACTACAACCTGCAGACACATAAATATCCCTGTATCGACTCAATTCGAAATTCCCGCTCCAAGCACCGTGGTGTCAGAGATTTTGACGGCATCTACATGCTATATCGTGCATAATTACTAATCGAATAAAGTGAATCTTACCCTGATAAGGCCATACAGACTTATACCAAGTTTTAGGGATTTTCGTTGACACAACGTCACTAAAATACAAAAAATACCAATTGAAACGCGTGATGTAGCACGTGAAGATTTCGCAGTGAGATTTAAAACTGAAACTATGACCTTAATTTGCGTCTCCCTTAATATCCATATGACGGTAAGATTAACGGTGTTAGAATTCCCAGAACCGGCACATATATACTCTCTTCTCCATCTTGCTTCGCTCCGAGAACACGTGCGCCGATTTGTCCCGTGTGGGATGCAATAAGTCCGATGGGTGAGAGAACAAGTGCAGAGAGGGAAAGCGTAAAGGAAATATTTTTGACGAAATTAATTCCATGGTGAGGCGAGCTTCGAACGCTTGCACCCATGCACGGCTCCAAGACGATTACCATATAGCCTCTCGGCTATCCAAATACGCCATCAGAGCTTAACAGTATTGAAGGACCATGGTGTTATCCAAAGGGGTGGGGAGGAGAACCACGCATATACTCCAGCACACCAGGCCGCCTGACTTGCAACAATGGGTTTACACGGTCTGAAGATTCACTCGCTGGACTTCGTGCCGACCCGCTGTGCCCCCGCGATCTCCGACGACAGCGCAGCTCTGTCCGACTTGGCTCCCCCTATACGTGAGCAACGATGGATCTCGGCGCTGTTCGTCAGCCACGTTCAAAAAGTCAGTGATGGCTAAAACGCAGGCATCGGATTCCAAATCAGTGGAGCTAGGTGGATCAACGGGGTGCCGGGATAAGCAGTCAGCATCGCTGTGCAGCTTTCCAGATTTGTAAACAACCGAGAACGTGTACTCCTGTAATCGAAGAGCCCATCGGCCGAGTCTTCCTGTAGGGTCTTTAAGCGTCGACAGCCAGCAAAGCGCATGATGGTCTGTGATGACTGCGAACGGACGTCCGTATAAGTACGGACGGAATTTCGCGATAGCCCAAACTAGGGCTAAGCATTCCCGCTCAGTTATAGAATAATTTTGTTCCGCTTGCGACAAAAGGCGGCTAGCGTATACGCTATCACACGGTTGGTGCCATTCTGTATCTGAGCGAGTATAGCACCAATGCCATGGCCGCTTGCATCGGTGCGAAGCTCTGCATGTTCGAGCCGTTGGATCAAAATGAGCCAACACAGGTGGTGAGGTGAGGGCGGTAATTAGCGACGCGAAGGAATGTTCTTGGTCCCTTCCCCAAGAGAAGGCCACATTTTTTTTGAGGAGATCCGTGAGGGGCCTAGCAATATCCGCGAAGTTGAAGACAAAGCGGCGGAAGTATGAGCAGAGCCCAATAAAACTGCGAACTTCTTGTGTGGAACGCGGAACCGGGAATTCTCGGACTGCACGGACTTTGTCAGGGTCGGGTTGAACACCAGTGGCGTCAACAAGGTGGCCGAGTAGTTTAATCTGCCGACGTCCAAATGAACATTTCGACGAATTCAGTTGGAGACCAGCGCAACGAAAAACGTCAAGAATTGCCGAGAGACGAGACAGGTGGCTTTCGAAGGAGGGCGAGGAAAACTATTACATCATCCAGATAGCAAAGGCAGGTCGACCATTTGAAACCGCGAAGAAGGAGTCCATCATACGTTCAAACGTTGCCGGGGCATTGCACAACCCAAAAGGCATGACCTGGAATTGGTAAAGGCCGTCGGGTGTGATGAATGCTGTCTTCTCGCGGTCGCGGTCGTCGACCGAAATTTGCCAGTATCCGGATCGAAGGTCAAGGGTCGAGAAATAGTTGGCACCGTGGAGGCAGTCGAGCGCATCATCGATTCGGGGTAAAGGATAAACGTCCTTCTTGGTGATCCGATTCAGGTGGCGATAGTCGACGCAAAAGCGCCAGGTGTTGTCCTTCTTTTTAACTAAGACCACAGGTGAGGCCCAAGGACTCGATGACGGCTCAATGACGTCTTTACTGAGCATTTTCTCGACCTCCGTCTGTATTACTTGGCGCTCAGCACGTGACACGCGATAAGGGCGTTTGTGGAGTGGACTGGCGTCGCCGGTGTCGATGCGGTGGGTTACGGCACTTGTGCGGCCCAGGGGACGGTCGTCGACGTCAAAGATATCCAGGTAAGAAACAGAACACCCCGGAGCGCCGCAATTTGGGAAGGTAAGAGGTCGCTGGATATCATTTTGTCGAGGAACGCCTTATTTTGCGACGTGATGACAGGTTTCGCCATGGTCTTAGTGTCAGGTGTAAAAGAACAAATCGAACATTCATCAAGGGTGGAAAGATCGGCTAAAGTGATGCCTTGGGGAAGAACTTGGGTCGACGTAGAGAAGTTCAGAACTGGAAGTAGCACCGTGTTGTTAGCAACAATCACTATAGTATGTGGTAGTGCGATGTGGTGCGTAAGGGTCAAATCAATGAGGGGATCTACCAGATAATCTCCATCAGGAACGGACGGGAAGGGCGACAGAGGAACGTACATAACAGCCTGGGGCGGTAGCCGTAGAGACTCCACGGATCGTAGCCGAGTGCGACTTGGAGGAGTGAAATCGGAGCGCAAAGGCAATTCGAGCCGTAAGATACCGGTAGAACAATCGATGAGGGCGGAGTGGGTGGTTAAGAAGTCAATTCCAAGGATGACGTCGTGTGGGCAAGCATCGAGGACTGCGAAGAGAACGGAAGTGTGGTGGCCAGCAACAGTAACGCGGGCAGTGCACATACCAAGTACCGATGTTCGACTTCCGTTAGCAACTCGAACAGTAGAGAACATAGCTGGTGTGAGAACTTTTTCAGGCGAGATCGAAGTGTAGAACTCATAACAGATACTTGGGCACCAGTGTCAATTAGAGCAGTAACGGCGTGGCCATCAACGAACACCCGAAGTAAATTGCGTCTTGAAATTGTAGCCGGTTGAGGGTTTTCGTTCCGAGTCGTCAACGCAGCGCCACCTCCAGGAGCTGCACTCGTCAGTTTCCCGGGGAATGGCCAGAATAAGCCGGTGACGGAGAGCGGCGGCGTTGAGGGGAGCGTGACGGCCGACCCTGAGGTGACGGCGAGCGGCTTGACCAGGTTCTTTGGGCGACGACGTCAGCGTAGGACGGTTCGGAGCGTGGAGATGAACGGCGGGCTGAAGAGTCCTGATTATGGTCATCTGAAAAACCGGGTTGCGAATAGTGTCCACGGTCCTGACGGCGGTCGACATTACGAAAGCTTGGCCGGAAATACCCCCTGTTGCGACAATGGCGGGAGATGTGCCCAACTCGAGAGCAAGAAAAACAGATGGGTCGATCATCGTGCGTACGCCACTCAGATGGATTCGGTAGCGTGGTGTAAACCGAGGAGGTCGAAGCTGCCGCAGCGACAAGTGGGGCAGAGTGGTGGTCAGCGTTGTGGACAGGAGTGCTCATGGGCTGCGGCTGGGGAACCTGGACGCCCAGGTTAGCAACTCCTGGCGTACGACGGCTTGAATGAGCGAGACTGTTGCCCAGTGGTCTTGCGCAGGGGGCTGATAGGAAGCGGTGCCATGGCTTCCAGCTCCTGGCGAACAATTCTTGCGATATTGGCAGGAGGCGCAAGTGAACGGGGCGCTGCAGAATCCTCGCAAGACGAAGTCGCAGCAGTGTTTGGTAGTCTCGCGATGTGGTGGGTGATTCGCCTGCTTTTTGCTTGTTCAAATCGTCGGCATTCGGATATGATGGAGTCGACAGTGGTGCAGTTCTTGCACATTAGTATGTTGAAAGCATCATCAGCAATGCCTTTCAACACGTTGCTGATTTTGTCCGCCTCGGGCATGTTTTTGTCCGTCTTCCGGCACAGTGCCAGTACGTCTTGGATGTACGTGACGTACAACTCCGTCGATGATTGAACACGCGACGCGAGGTCCTGCCTGGCTGCCATCTGGCGAGCAACTGACCGACCGAACAAATCGCGAAGCTTTTGCTTGCATGTGTCCCAGCTGGTTAATTCTTCTTCATGCGTCTCATACCAGGCGCGTGCCGTACCCCTTAGGTAGAACAGAATATTTGCCAGCATAAGCGTTTCGTCCCACCTGTAGTGCTTGCTGATGCGCTCGAATAATGCGAGCCATTCTTCGACGTCCGTGCTGTCCGTCCCGGAAAACGTGCCAGGGTCGAGAAGATGGGGGGGGAATCACAGGTGATGGAGCCGGCGCGGATGGCGAGGCCTGAGTGCCAGTTTCAGGCATCGTGGCTGGAGAAAGCTGGCGTCCACTGCGGAGTTCCAGAGCCGGGTTATGTGAAGAACCCGCACCTTCCACCAAAAGATGTTACGGGGAAGATTTATTCCCGAGAGCTGGTCTTGCTAACGGCTTAAAGAGCGCACAGTCATGCAGGCCACGGGAGAAGCTCTACAGTCCAACCCACTACAACCACGTTATCGTCTTCTTCATTTGGGTGCCAATTCAGCTGTGTCTAGGTGACAGTTTCATACACGTATCAATATATATATATTATATATATTATATATATATATATATATATATATATATATATATATATATATATATATATATATATATATATATATATTATATATATATCTGTTGATGGTTTTTGGACGCTCATTCTTATGGACGTCTGAGAAGAGTATGGGAGTTGCGCCGTGTTTCGCTTTGGCTCTTGCATCAATGTTCTTGAACATCATTACTTCGCAACTATTATACTAGAGGCCGCTTTTACAAAATCCCAAAGCTGAAAATAATGAATAGTCCGCACGAAGGACTTCATTTGACATAGTGACCTAATTTCACAATTTGAAAAGTTCACTCGTTCACCTTTCTTAATTAATGTCCCAAAAGAAACAGTGAATGTTATCGAACCGTACGATGGCATTTTCCTGATTTTGGACACATTTCTTGAAACATCCGGCAACACGTATACTTACGCAGAATTAAAGTCCCATTACCGCAGTGCCACATCTACAAAGGCGAATTCATGAGGGAGCTTATCATGACCGGTCATGTAAGCTCCCTGTAGAATTCATTTGCAGTCAGCGTCATTAAAGGGCAGCGGCCCTCGCTATCATGGCGGCTTCTATAATCTCTAGCCTATGTTTATCGTCATTCCTATACAGAGTGGTACACTCTTTTAACAAAGCTTCGCATCCCCAGTCGCTACAACCTGCAGACACATAAACATCCCTATATCGACTAAATTCGAAATTCCTGCTCCAAGCACCGTGACGTCAGAGATTTTGATGGCATCTATGCTATATCGTGCATAATTCCTAATCGAATAAAGTGAATCTTACCCTGATAAGGCCATATAGACTTATACCAAATTTTGGGAATTTTCGTTGATACAACGTCGCTAAAATACAAAAAATACCAATTCGCAAGATTTCGCAGTGAGATTTAAAACTGAAACCATGACCTTAATTTGCGTCTCCCTTAATATCCATATGACGGTAAGATTAACGGCGTTAGAATTCCCAGAACCGGCACATATATACTCTCTTCTTCATCTTGCTTCGCTCCGAGAACACGTGCGCCGATTTGTCCCGTGTGGGATGCAAGAACTCCGATGGTGAGAGAACAAGTGCAGAGAGGGAAAGCGTAAAGGAAATATTTTTGACGAAATTAATTCCATGGTGAGGCGAGCTTCGAACGCTTGCACCCATGCACGGCTCCAAGACGATTACCATATAGCCTCTCGGCTATCCAAATACGCCATCAGAGCTTAACAGTATTGAAGGACCATGGTGTTATCCAAAGGGGTGGGGAGGAGAACCACGCATACTCCAGCACACCAGGCCGCCTGACTTGCAACAATGGGTTTACACGGTCTGAAGATTCACTCGCTGGACTTCGTGCCGACCGCACTCTGGTGCAGACAGTTACGGTGCTCACTTTTCACTTCTTTTCTCTTTAAGAATCACGTAAGAAAGAAGAAAGAGGCCTGAACCACAGGTTCCTCCTCGACGTCATGAAGAAAACGAAGCTGAATAATTTTTGTTAGTATATACGCGTATATATATATAATTATATATATATATATATATATATAATATATATATTATATATATATATATATATATATAATTATATATATATATATATATATATATATATATATAATATATATATATATAATATATATATATATATATATATATATATATATATAGATGCCGTATATAGGCAAACTTGCGCAATAAAAAAAGATGTTCACAGTCAACGGACGAGTTGCAAGAACTATATATATATATATACCGCGCTGATTGTCTGACCTATACGAAAATTCATACACAACGGTGGCGCGTCCGTGCGTAAGTGCCGCGCAGCTTTCTCGTGTTTGGCCATGCATGAAAACGCCGCCGAATGAGAACGTGTGTCGCATCCCGAGACTATATATTCTATATTTATATATATATATATATAATTCCAATCTATATATATATAAGATTGGAAAACAGGAAAAGTGGTACCTGTCCCCAAGAAAGCCTCAGATAACGCGTTTCGCCCAATCTCTCTTACATGTGTTTGCTCTAAAATAATGGAACATATCATTTACACGCACATAGCTAGCTTTCTGAAATCCGCAAAGTTCTTTCATCCCAATCAACATGGCTTCCAAAAAGGTCTCTCCTGCGACACTCAATTGGCACTCTTCCTAAGTGACATTAATTCTAAATTAGACATTAACGTCCCCGTCGATGCTATTTTCATAGATTTCGAGAAGGCCTTCGACAAAGTTCCCCACAAGCGTTTGCTATCTAAACTTTCACATTTAAACCTTGACGAACATGTATTTGCATGGCTTTCAAATTTTTTAACTAACCGACAGCAGTTTGTCTACGCTAACAACAGTTCTTCATCCTTATCTCCTGTCCTATCAGGTGTTCCTCAAGGGACGGTCCTCGGGCCCTTACTTTTTCTCATATACATCAACGACCTACCAGACAATATTTCTTCAAGCATTCGGTTGTTCGCGGACGACTGCGTCATTTATCGCCCCATTATCGATCCCAGTGATAACGTAGCACTCAAGCAAGACCTAAGGAAGATAGACGAATGGTGCAACAAATGGCTCATGGTGCTAAACGTTCACAAAACATCCATCATGTCATTCCACAGGCGTCACTCCTATTCCACGTACAAATATTTCTTAAGTGGCTCCGCTATATTTCCTGTCTCGTCCACTAAATATCTAGGTCTTCTTATTTCTCATGACCTCACATGGTCATCCCACATAAATCGCATTACCAGTGACGCGAATCGCGCGCTGGGCTTCCTCCGACGTAACATTAACCTGGCTCCGTCCACAGTTAAATTATTGGCCTACGAAACGCTTGTTCGCCCAAAGCTGGAATTCGCGTGTGCAGTCTGGGACTTACCACAAGCTAACTCAAGTACCATCCTTGAATCCGTTCAGAACCGTGCGGCCAGATTCATCTTTTCCGATTATTCATACCACACAAGCGTAACACTTCTTAAACGTAAAGCTAAATTGCCAAGTCTCAAAACACGACGTACAGTAGCACGATTTTGCCTCTTCCACAAATTCTACAACTCGTTATCATGCGAAAGCCTCCACATAAAACTGCTCACCACCATGACGTCAGAGATTTTGATGGCATCTATGCTATATCGTGCATAATTCCTAATCGAATAAAGTGAATCTTACCCTGATAAGGCCATATAGACTTATACCAAATTTTGGGAATTTTCGTTGATACAACGTCGCTAAAATACAAAAAATACCAATTCGCAAGATTTCGCAGTGAGATTTAAAACTGAAACCATGACCTTAATTTGCGTCTCCCTTAATATCCATATGACGGTAAGATTAACGGCGTTAGAATTCCCAGAACCGGCACATATATACTCTCTTCTTCATCTTGCTTCGCTCCGAGAACACGTGCGCCGATTTGTCCCGTGTGGGATGCAAGAACTCCGATGGGTGAGTCAACAAGTGCGAAAGAGTAAAGGAAATATTTTTGGCGAAATTAATTCCATGGTGAGGCGAGCTTCGAACGCGTGCACCCACGGCTCCAAGACGTGTACCATGGCCTCTCGGCTATCCGAATACGCCATCAGAGCTTAACAGTATTGAAAGGCCATGGTGACATGTATATGCATGTTATCCAAAGGGGTGGGGAGAAGAACCACGCATACTCCAGCACACCAGGCCACCTGACTTGCAGCAATGTATTTATACGGTCTCAAGACTCGCTCGCTGGACTTCATGCCGACCGGTTGTGCCCTCGCGATCTCCGACGACAGCACAGCTCTGGCCGACTGGGCTCCCCCTACGCCATCTCCTGACGCCGACAAGAGCTCTCGCCGATCCGTGCCCCGTCCTCGGACTCCTGCGACCGCGTCCATCTTTCCATATATCTCCTCTTTACTTCCGTCGTTCGCTGTCCCTGCGCCTCGCTCTCTCCTTCCTCTCTCTATATACACATTTTAATCCTATCCTTTTGATCCCTCCTTGCCCCCATCCCTTGTGAGCTATACTGTTGAGGTGTCGCACTCTGATGCAGACAGTTATGGGGCTCACTTTTCTCTTCTTTTCTCTTTAAGAAACCCATAAGAAAGAAGAAATAGGTCTGAACCACGGGTTCCTCCTCGAAGTCATGAAGAAAACGAAGCTGCATAATTTTGTTTAGTCTATATGTATTGATGCCGTATATAGGGCAAACTTACGCAATAAAAAAAAGAAGTTCACAGTCAACGGACGAGTTGCAAGAACTGCGCTGATTGTCAGACATATATATACGAAAATTCATACACAACGGTGGTGCGTCCATGCGTAAGTGCCGCGTATAGCCTTTCTCGTGTTTAGCCATGCATGGAAACGCCGCCGATTGAGAACGTGTGTCGCATCCCGAGACTATATATATATAAACACGCGCTCTTCACACACGCGAACAGACGAAAATTTTGTGTATTTCTCAAATACTAGTTTGTTATCTGACTCTTTATGCTGGCACGGTAAAAGAGTCTGCCAGCCATCCTATGACCACGTGAGGTCATCTTCTAATCGCAGAGGTCTAATCGCAAAAGGCAGTGCTACTTACTAAGTTTGAGGTAGTAAATTGTTGTCACAACATTCACTACCTAAGTAGTAACTTCAGGTAGTAGGCCACAGACGTTTACTACCTTAGACGCAACCAGTGGTTGTAAATGACTGTTGTCTACTACCTGCAGTTACTACTTGAATATGAATGTTGTGACAACAATTTACTACCTCAAAGTTAATAAGTAGCACCGCCTTTTTTTAAGAGCGTGGGGCACGCAGGGCTTGAGCTCTCACTTTTTCTAACCGAGCGAAAAATCCCCCCACCCGCCCGGGCTATTTCGATTTGCGTAAGAATTCTATACCTCACCGGTTCTTGCTAATCAATGCTTCATGCGACAAAAATACGAGACTCCTCATTGGCGGGGCTATTGCTGGCATGTGTGCCTTGAGGGGGGATGGTGTCCTCTTTGCACCCAAGCTCCTTGCCAACGCCAATGTATACGGCCCGATCGCCATAGAAACTCCAAGATTCCCATTTCCCTTGCATAATATGTCCCACACTCTTTCACAAATTCTTGCATCCGTATACGTGGGATTAACCTGGTGTCGCGGGGCTTCCGCTGCGTCTTCTCTGGACCAAGATAAAGTTTAATCATGATCATCATCATGCTACTACTACTTTTGTATAATGTGCTCAAATTTGCGATAACCGTTTTATATATAGTGGTGCACATGGGTGACAGCATGCAGGAGGCTGCAAAAAAGGTACCTCGTTCTCATCGTATAATTGCCTCGTCGGGAGGGCGTCGGAAAAAATAAGGGGGAGAGGACGAAGCCCCGCTTTGCCCCACCCCCCGCCTCCCGCGATGGAGAACTTTGCGCACGCCTATGCTGATTGCTTACTTGGTTATTAGCAGTGCTACATGTATATACGCTAGAACTGCAACTAAGCGCTTCATTCAAAGAGTAAACACAGTTAAACAATTTCGCGAAAAATAACCGATGTGTATACCTTTCCCGCGGTTTGATTTGTGGCTGTCATTTTCGAAGTATACTATATACAGGTGTCGGCGATCCAATTAAGTGTCGATTGCTGCTTCTATAAAGACGAAGGTGAGGCTAACGTGAAAGCCAAAGGGGGCTGCGGTGAACCTATGAAAATGACAGTTCAGCGCAGAGTGGTGCATAAGGCCTGTTTGCGATAAGATTCAAACTATATATAGAGATTTCACTTTCTGCACGCTTGCGAAATAACAAATGTTACACGAGTTTGAAATTAATTAAGGCCCATTCACTCCTCTCTTCTATATAGTGTGGAGACATATATATGCATATATACCAAAAGAGTTGTCGATCGCAGCAATATCAACGACGTCTGAGTGGTTTCTCTCACATGTATGTATACACGTGGATCGCGTGATCCTCATGCATGCTTGGTTCTGTGTTTGTCACACACTTCGGGTGAGGCCCCGCCGATCCAACATCGACGTGCGGCAGACTCGCAGGCTTCCACTTTACGCTTCGGCCTGCGACGCCTGAAAGGCCTCGAAGTGGCACATTTCAAATTTATTTGCGGGTTGGTCGACCCGTGCGGGGTTGCACGTGTGGTGATGTGTGGGCCTGACCGACGCACTCATAGAGCAGACACAGAGTTTGATTACACATAAACAAGCATTTAATTAAAACAGGGGCAAAGGCAGGAGATTACAAAAAGTAACAAAGGAGGAAAACTGATACGCGCTGAGGAAGAAAGGCTATATAACAAAATATGCTAAAAAACACTACAAAAGATACAGGCTAAAGACAAATATGCGGAATGTTAATAAAATAACAACAAGATGGAAATCAAAGGAGAGAGACACTAGAAATTAATTACAGAATGATCATGGTGGCGCTTTAGAATTTAAACGTGCGACGCAGCGCACACTACAAATATTTAAAAAAAAAAAGGCTGGTTAAAACAAGTTTACGGTTTAACAAAAAAGTCACAATAAAAAGTTCCATACGGACCAAACCAGCCCTTGGTGCACGTAGGGGAGTTGACGGGTGCCGCTGAAGGTCTCGCCGGCTTGGTAGACGACGAGGGTGCCCGGAATTGCAGCCGTCTCAATACGTTGCGCGGGTCACTCCGTGCTCGCCGCCTACGCGAGACTCGCGACACCGACGACCGCACTTGTTGCTGTCTGTACGTCAACTGCCTATTCCGATGCAGTCCAAACCTCTTCAGGGGCGTACACGTGTTCCCGTCTCATCTGGGAGTAATTCTCCTTGTTGAGACCGCCGGTTCCCCTTCCGGTCAGGGGCAGGGAAGACGAGCCGGCGCCACGCTGGGGTCGTTATAGTCGCCGGATGTCGTCTCCCAACACAAAAACGCCCTTCCTTGGAAGATGGGGCCCGCGGATGCTCCGAAAACTGGAGTCGTTTGTGACATAGCCCCCTTCTTAAGAATATTACTTCGTAATGTTCAAGAAAATCACAAACGCTCAATGTTCGAGAGCCTGCCGCGTTCCGGTTGTCCACCAATGCGTTTTCTTTTTCGCGCGCACCATTTCGCTGACGTGGACGACACCGCAGAGAACACCCGACACACCACACTTTCACGGTCACTATACGATGAAAGTCAGAACTCGCGCACAACGTCATGTCCACACACATGAAAAGACAATGACAAAAATACTGCACATTTCCAAGCTAAGGCACGTAAGCATCCTTTGATGCCACATATTAAAAACAATACACGCTTTAAGCGGTATTAAAAAGTCACTTATTGACACGCAGCTTTCGAAAAAGATGAATAAGAAAGAAATCGGCATGATCGCCTGTACGCAGTTGTTTGAACTTACTGTCCACTAAGGCGCTCTATTTTAAAATGATAATAAAAAGGAAAGCCTTGAATAATACAACGCCATGTCTGTGAACTCATGCGTACCGTGATATACTTCAATTGTACGACCAAGCAGTACCTTAAATTAAAAGTCCAACTAAATAAAATAACAACGTCCCTAAAACAAAGCTTTCCAAGCTGAACGGGTAATAGGTTGAAACAACAGAACATCGTCTACCCACACACAGACGACACAAGAAAACCAAAAGATTAACTAAGCTATTAGTCCCCCCATTCATGGAATGAGCCTAAATCAAAAGACATAAATGAACATTGTTTCAACCAACAAGTCATTTGCCTTTAAGGTCACCTTTGGGTTCCTATGTACGTAACCTTTATCCGTGCTCGAGGTGGTCGCGCTCTTGGGGCAGCCATTCGAAGCAACCGGGGCAGACAAAAGCATGTACGGCCGCTACACGGACACCTGTTTCCCGTTAGTCTGCACCCCGGAGGCATGTCTTCATCGGCGCCTCGTTCTACGAAAACGGGTCCCCGAGCCACGTCGTGTGGCTCGGCCGAAAGGCGCTGCTTCGCCATGCACCCCGCGCCTCGAGCAGGGCAGTGGAGCGAAGGGGGTCGGCTTTTCCGAGCTCCACGAACAAATGCCTGCCTCACCCCTCTATCTGTCGGACGGTTTGAAGCATAGTGACCCACTCGACTGGTGAATGCCACAAAACGCAAACGATGCTTTCGTTGCGTTGATTGCCGTTTGGCAATCCGCGATTTTCCCGGTTGCTTTGCAGCCTTCGTTTTCCTTCGGCTTGTGCGGCGTCTTTTTCTTTTTGCACGTTGCCCAGTGCTCACTTTCGAGAAGTCCGCTTGCAACATTTGCAGAGCGGAACTTGTCTCGCTTGTCTCTTCGGCTATAATGCCTCTACAGTCGGGATTTTTCGTTAACTTGTGGACACCCTGACCTGCGGGAAGCTTGACTGACGGCTGAGCAATGCAAGCGTCTTCCTCAGGGCTGCGCCGCTCGCACCTGGAAGAACTACTTGTCCCAACATTGCCCAGCTCGCAGTGCGCGTCAGCACCCGACTGTGCCCCGCTCTCTGTACAGGGGTCCTCACCTACCGGGCCGGAGGTACTGCGAACTTCACATTTAGCTGCTATGGCGACGCACAAACAGGGCGGCTGTGCCAAGTCCATTACAGATGGCATTTCTGTATTAACAAGACTCTCCAGGCACAGCGCCTCGTCGCCATCACTGTGGCCTTCAGTGGCCTTTGTGGCCGCAATGGGACTTTCAGCAGCTAACTCCTTAGATTCACTCGTGAATCCGATGTTCGCCTCATCAGTACTGCTACTTTGGCCGGCTCTCAGCGGTTTGGCACCTACGGGATCTTTGCCCTTTTCGTGCTGTTGTGCCTCGCCCAAGTTCCACGTGGTCTTCGCGGCCTGCTGGCACCTGGCAGCTGTTGATGAGTCAACCCTGCACCGGGACGGCGACGGACGCGGACAATCTGGAAAAACCACGTCGCCGGCTCCTCTTGACACAAAAGTCGTTGGCCAAGCTTTTGTCAGCCGCCGAGAGCAACACTCCGAAGCAGCGTCGACCCAGCAGCTGTACGGGGTATTCTGCCTTGCTTGAGTCAACCTGGCTGCATCAGGGAGCGACTTTGCGCATGGGATTCCACGTCATCTCACTGTGGTGCCACGCTGGCGCGTGGGGTCTCCCTCACCAAACAGCGAACTGGGCATGTCTTGCCCCTTTCCTAGGTTCAGAGGGAGGCGGTGTTTGGCTTTCCCTCTTCGGGGACGGAGAGGAAGACGACGATCTCATTGGAGTATCCTGCGCATAAATTTTCTTTGCAAGGGATCTTGGGAAGGCGGACGATGTATAAAAACGCTAGCGCAGAGGCGCTCGTGTGTGATTCTCTTTTCATGTTGTACCACGCTACCATGTAAATACTGTATATAAACATTTTTTTTCTCCTTCTCCGGCTTCTCTACTCGTCCTCTCCGGGGACTCGGATGGCCCGAGTCCGCACCACGCTACCCAAAGGCGCAACAGTGGCTGGCAGCTTATGGGATTCGCCTGCGTCGGCTGCATCGAAGTGGTGAGTGCCGCGTGTTTGCTCTTCTTTTCGCCAGACTCGTTAGCGCAGATGGTCGGTAACGTGGTAGGGTGATTTTGGTAAATTTTGATTCGCAGACCAAGAATTGGGTGGCTCGTGGGCAAAATTACCTTAGAAGAGAAACGGTGTGCATATCTAAGATGGAGAAGTTTAAGGTCCAAGAACTCCTCGAAATTTGTCAGGAGCTGAATATTTCGGTCGGCTCGGTTAAAAGAAAACAACAAATTTTGGAGCACTTGGGAAAAGAGGAAGTGAGTTTAGAAGAGGCCATTGAGGCCAGAGAAACCATTTTGGCAAAGAAAGAGGAGCGTGAGCGCTTAGCCCGTGAACAAAGAGAGGAGGAAATAAGGAGGGATCGCGAGGATAAAGAACATGAAATCCGTCTGAAAGAACTGGAGCTTCGTATGTCCGTGGGAAATCAAAATTCAGGGGGTGGAGAATCAAAGATAAAGGATCTAATCCACACCTTCAAGGCGGGTGACGACATTGCATTATACCTCGTGCATTTTGAGCGAGCATGCGAAAATGCAGGGTTTAGTAGGGAGACTTGGCCACAAAAACTGATATGCGTACTACCAGGCGAAGTGTCCGATGTTATCGCAAGAATGAATAAAGAGGACTCCGAGGTGTATGACAGGGTAAAGGCTGCATTGCTACGAAAATGTCGCCTATCGACAGAGGCTTTCCGCCTGCGGTTCAGGCACTCTAAGAGGGGCAACGAATCTCATTCAGACTATGCCTACCAAATTAGAGCCAACTTTGAAGAGTGGCTCAAAAGCGCGCAAGTCTATGGCAACCATGACAAGGTCATTGAGTTGATGGTACTTGAGCAGTTTTACCGGGGAATTCCCGAGGAGGTAAGGCTTTGGGTGCAGGATAGGATGAAAGACGTAGACATGAACAGGGCAGCAGAACTCGCCGAAGATTACTGCTCACGCCGTAGTCTCCGCAATACACCACGAACTTCGGAAAAAAATGAAAAGGTAGAAAGCTGGTCGGGAAACCAGGGACGCAAGAGGTTTGCAAGAAATAACTGGAAACCCGAAAATTCCAAGTTATTAGACAATCAGCAGGGAAAGGACAGTGAGGGGACTAAGGCGGCACCTTCATCAGGTTCAAAGGCGCCTGGTGACATAGCGCATGCGTTAGAAGCGCGGAAGCCAGTTGTTTGCTACAGCTGCGGAGAAAAGGGCCACATGGCCAGGAGCTGTAAGAGGCACATGGCATTTGCCACAATTCAGGAGTCAGAGGATAGCTTAAAGCTGTTGAAGCCTTACATGAGGACACTCTCAGTGAACGGCCGAATGTGTAGGGTATTGAGGGACTCGGCGGCCACAATGGATGTAGCGCATCCAAGTTGCGTATCTTCCGAAGACTATATAGGAGAGTGTGCCTGGATTCGGCAAGTGGCAGAAAAGCAAAGCGTCTGCCTACCGATAGCGAGGGTTGTAATCGAGGGCCCTTTCGGCCAATTGTGTACGGAAGCAGCAATTTCAGCCAACCTCCCGGAGCACTTCCCTTACCTATTTTCAAATAAGTCTGAGGAAATGTTAAAAACACGTGGAGAATCATTTGCCACCGAAATAGCTTGCATGGCCCTTACCCGTTCGAAGGCGCGCGAGCTGACGCAACAGCTGAGCAGCTCACCCTCTGGGGAACAGACGTCCGAGGGCAGTGTAGGAAAACCTGAGGTAGTTGCGACGGAAAATGAGTCTGCCATGCGAGTTGTCGAGACGGAAACTGGGGCTATGGTCGACAACAGCGAGGAAATATCTCTAACGCCCGAAAACGAGAACTTGGTGACAGGCTCGGTGTTAACACCCGCGTCCACCAGTTGGTGTCAGCTAGCCAGAACCGACCGTGCAACGCTAGTGGTCGATCAAAAGGCGGATCTCGCACTCTCTATGCTGCTAGATGCCATACATAAGGAAGGTAACTCTAGGAAGAACGTTTCGTTCTACACCCAAAACGAGGTGTTGCATCGCAGGTATGAGAACGCTAAAGGGCGGGTCTACAACCAAGTGGTAGTTCCACTAAAATACCGGCGGAACATTCTCGACCTGGCCCACAGCAACGCCTGGGCGGGCCACTTAGGTATAAAGAAAACGAAAGCTAAGCTGGCTCAGGAGTTCTACTGGCCCGGGTGCTGGAAGGATGTAGAGATGTTTGTCCGTGGATGCGACACTTGTCAGCGGATAGGAAAATCAACAGACAAATGGAAGGCACCAATGAAACTAGTGCCAATAGTCACAGAACCCTTCCGTCGGCTCGTGATTGACATCGTGGGGCCTCTGCCTCCATCTAAATCAGGATATCGGTACGTCCTGACCGCGCTGTGCGTTGCCACCAAGTTCCCGGAGGCAATCGCACTGAAAGAGTTGAGTTCAGTATGCGTGGTGGACGCATTGTTGTCTATTTTTTCTCGGGTGGGTTTTCCCTCGGAGATACAGTGTGACAACGGAAGTGTGTTCACAAGCTGCCTTACGACTACATTCCTAGAACGCTGCGGGATAAAAATCGCGCATAGCTCTATTCACCATCCACAGTCGAACCCTGTGGAACGCATGCACTCGGTCATGAAACGCGTTTTGCGAGCTTTGTGCTTTGAGCATAAAAGTGACTGGGAGGGGTGTATACCAGCTGCGATGTTTTCTCTGAGGTCGGCCCCACACGAGAGTACGGGTTTTAGTCCGGCTGAACTTGTCTACGGCAGGAACTTGAGAGGTCCGCTGCACTTAATACGAGAGTCATGGACTGGATATGGGGAGGACCCTAATGTAGTTTCCTATGTACTGGATTTATTGGGGCGACTGGGGACTACACGCGAAGTGGTGGAGAGCAACATGCGCGCAGCACAGGCGCTTTCCAAGGCCCGTTACGATAAGTCAGCTCGAAAGCGAGTCTTTAGAGTGGGCGATGAGGTGATGCTGTTGTGCCCTTCAAAAAAAAACAAGCTGGACGTACAATGGGAGGGACCAGCGACAGTGTTGTCAGTGCTTTCAGACACCAACTACGAGGTAAAGTGGGGCCGGAAATGCCCCAAAGTGTATCACAGTAACCTAATGAAACCCTACATGCGACGAAAAGCAGTAGTAAACCTTGCACTCAATGTTCCTGAGGATGAGGGCGCGGAAATCCTTTGTCTTTCCGATGGCACGGTCAGCAGCACATTGTCCGATAGGGTAGACACAGGGAACACCCTAAGTAAGGCTCAAGAGGAAGATTTAGAGCTTTTAGTACAGGAATTCGCTACCGTTTTCTCCGAGAAGCCAGGCAAAACGGATGTGATTAAGCACGACATTGAGCTGACGGTTAACAAGCCGATCAGCTGTAAGCCGTATCGGGTGTCACCTAGACAGAGAGAGATACTAGAGGCCGAAATTCGCCGCATGATCGACCTAGGTGTTATCATCGAAGCAGACAGTGATTTCACCTCGCCTTTGATTTTGGTTGAGATTCCGGGCCGTGATCCAAGGCCATGCGTGGACTATCGCCGCCTGAACTCTGTAACAGTCGACCAGACTTACCCTATTCCTAACATTGAAGAGAGGGTAGAGACAGTGTCTAAGGCGAAATACATTTCTACGTTAGACCTTGTTAGGGGGTATTGGCAGGTCCCTTTGACAGAGCGCGCGAGTCGATACGCTGCTTTTATCTCACCCCTGGGCACTTTTCGTCCTTTGATGATGAGCTTTGGGCTCAAGAACGCGCCGTATTGTTTCAGCCGCCTGATGGATAAGGTTCTCCACGGGCTCGAGAAATTTGCGCTGCCTTACCTAGACGATGTGGCGATATTTTCGGACAAATGGGAAGACCATGTTGAACACCTTCGGATGGTTTTGGAACGGGTCAAAAATGCAGGTCTTACGGTAAAGAGAGAGAAATGTCATTTGGGCTGTGCTGAAGTAAGCTATTTAGGGCACATTGTAGGAAATGGGCGTCGTCGACCGTCCGAACTCAAGGTAGCCGCGGTGGTCGGTTATCGTCGTCCCAGCACTAAGACCGAGATGAGAGCATTCCTCGGCCTCACAGGTTACTATCAGCATTACGTCCCGAATTACTCCGAGATTGCCAGCCCTTTGACAGATAGTTTACGCAAGACCGAACCTGTGAACATTCAATGGGACTCTAAAAAGGAAGACGCTTTTCAGAAGCTGAAGCACGCATTGAGTGAGAAACCCGTCTTGAGGGCACCGGATTTTGCAAAACCTTTCACTATTCAGTGTGATGCAAGCGAACGCGGTTTAGGAGCAGTGCTATGTCAGACGGACCAGAGTGGAGAGGAGCGGCCGGTTTTGTATTTGAGTCGCAAATTGAGCAGCAGGGAAGAGGCTTATAGCACTTCGGAAAAAGAATGTGCTTGCATTGTTTGGGCCGTACGAAAACTAGGCTGCTATGTTGCTGGCTCTAAGTTTATTATAGAAACTGATCACTCTCCACTAACCTGGTTACACCAAATGTCACCTAAGAATGGTCGTTTGCTCAGATGGAGCATAGCACTGCAGCAGCACAATTTCGAGGTGCGCTACAAGAGAGGTGGCCTTCATACAAATGCAGACGCCCTAAGTCGAGCGTTTTGACTCGTCAAAAGACGCGGAAGGTTTGTTTGATTTTTTTGTTTACCTTTACCTAGTTTATGTGTACTTTTTTTTTCAATGTGTTACAGTGAGGGCGTAGAGAAATTTTTCACTGACTCCCTCGTTGTCCCGAGCTCTACAGTTTGCTTGTTTAGCTTGATTATAATGTTATCTCGATTCCAAATGGAGTTACGTATGAAAGAGTTACTGGACACTTGTCCCGATTGGTATGCACATTGTTTCCTTGAGCTTAAGTTATTAAGATAAGATGTTTGCTTTGTAAAATCGGAGGCCTGGCGATGAGAGTGGCGTGCACGCGGTGCTTGTCGCATTGTGTGTGGCTGACAAAGGTCGTTTCTTGGAGCTTGTCACCCACTTTTTACCGAAGCGGGGCGCGGAGGCCAGCTCTTGGAGCATTCCAGTTTGACCAGGCCCTTCGAGAAAGCAAGAGCCTTGCCGGAACGTCGCCGACATCGACCCGGCCGAGCTGCATGGAACAACTCGACCTCCCGATGTATCATCTGGCGGCGGGGGTGCTGTTGTGCCTCGCCCAAGTTCCACGTGGTCTTCGCGGCCTGCTGGCACCTGGCAGCTGTTGATGAGTCAACCCTGCACCGGGACGGCGACGGACGCGGACAATCTGGAAAAACCACGTCGCCGGCTCCTCTTGACACAAAAGTCGTTGGCCAAGCTTTTGTCAGCCGCCGAGAGCAACACTCCGAAGCAGCGTCGACCCAGCAGCTGTACGGGGTATTCTGCCTTGCTTGAGTCAACCTGGCTGCATCAGGGAGCGACTTTGCGCATGGGATTCCACGTCATCTCACTGTGGTGCCACGCTGGCGCGTGGGGTCTCCCTCACCAAACAGCGAACTGGGCATGTCTTGCCCCTTTCCTAGGTTCAGAGGGAGGCGGTGTTTGGCTTTCCCTCTTCGGGGACGGAGAGGAAGACGACGATCTCATTGGAGTATCCTGCGCATAAATTTTCTTTGCAAGGGATCTTGGGAAGGCGGACGATGTATAAAAACGCTAGCGCAGAGGCGCTCGTGTGTGATTCTCTTTTCATGTTGTACCACGCTACCATGTAAATACTGTATATAAACATTTTTTTTCTCCTTCTCCGGCTTCTCTACTCGTCCTCTCCGGGGACTCGGATGGCCCGAGTCCGCACCACGCTACCCAAAGGCGCAACAGTGCCTTGCATCCCAGGTCTCAAACATGCGCCGTCTACTTTCCATTTTCTGGCGCAGTAGCTGAACATGATCCTGGTAAGACTGACTGTTCGGGACACGGTCGGTCACGCTACTGGGCGTTCTAGCGGCTAAGCTGAGATTCGACTGTGCCACACACAGTCCCAAGCGCTCTCTTTCCTTTTGAATTCTTAGCCTTGAATTTTCTCGCTCCTGTTCCATCAAAAATTCCAGATGTTGCCTGTACCTAATGCGTTCGGCATCGCGCTCCTCTTTAAGTCTATTTCGTTCTTTTTCAACGAAATTATATAACTCCATGCCTACAAAGCCAAAGGCTTTGCCCTGTTCAATAAGCCTATCAAACTCCGTGTCGTCCATTGCTAAAAACTGTTGTCCACCAACAAAGCAATAAAAGGACGTCTACATACTGCACGCTCAGAGTTACGTCTGTCTCCCAGACACCACCACGTGGTCGGCCAGTCCTGTCGCGCGGACGCCAGATAATGTCACACACTTCGGGTGAGGCCCCGCCGATCCAACATCGACGTGCGGCAGACTCGCAGGCTTCCACTTTACGCTTCGGCCTGCGACGCCTGAAAGGCCTCGAAGTGGCACATTTCAAATTTATTTGCGGGTTGGTCGACCCGTGCGGGGTTGCACGTGTGGTGATGTGTGGGCCTGACCGACGCACTCATAGAGCAGACACAGAGTTTGATTACACATAAACAAGCATTTAATTAAAACAGGGGCAAAGGCAGGAGATTACAAAAAGTAACAAAGGAGGAAAACTGATACGCGCTGAGGAAGAAAGGCTATATAACAAAATATGCTAAAAAACACTACAAAAGATACAGGCTAAAGACAAATATGCGGAATGTTAATAAAATAACAACAAGATGGAAATCAAAGGAGAGAGACACTAGAAATTAATTACAGAATGATCATGGTGGCGCTTTAGAATTTAAACGTGCGACGCAGCGCACACTACAAATATTTAAAAAAAAAGGCTGGTTAAAACAAGTTTACGGCTTAACAAAAAAGTCACAATAAAAAGTTCCATACGGACCAAACCAGCCCTTGGTGCACGTAGGGGAGTTGACGGGTGCCGCTGAAGGTCTCGCCGGCTTGGTAGACGACGAGGGTGCCCGGAATTGCAGCCGTCTCAATACGTTGCGCGGGTCACTCCGTGCTCGCCGCCTACGCGAGACTCGCGACACCGACGACCGCACTTGTTGCTGTCTGTACGTCAACTGCCTATTCCGATGCAGTCCAAACCTCTTCAGGGGCGTACACGTGTTCCCGTCTCATCTGGGAGTAATTCTCCTTGTTGAGACCGCCGGTTCCCCTTCCGGTCAGGGGCAGGGAAGACGAGCCGGCGCCACGCTGGGGTCGTTATAGTCGCCGGATGTCGTCTCCCAACACAAAAACGCCCTTCCTTGGAAGATGGGGCCCGCGGATGCTCCGAAAACTGGAGTCGTTTGTGACAGTGTTATAGTTTCGGTCATGCTTTTTTTTTATTTTCGATCATTCGTTGACGTTCACAGTTAATTGATGAAAGGAAATAGGTTGAAAGTATACATTAGCGGTGTTGGTTGTCGCTAAACAGTGCCAGCTTTCAACAGCATCTGCGGCGAATCAGACACCTCAGCCAATTCATTCCTTCGCTATATATGGTCTTGCAGCGCGTGGCGTACGTGTTGATCAACCGCGTCAACACGCTGACACGTTGGAACGTGCGCTTCAATAACGAAATGTTTTCATCATCATCACTCTCGCAGGTCGAGTGCCAAGTGTATACCATGTTTTAAAATACATAGGTGAAAAAAAAGGAAAACGAAGTGATGACATGCTTCTCACAATGGCTGCCTTTGGTCCCCGTGGCTTTCGTGAAGTAAAGATGTGCAACAGTTCATGAAATTCTATACTGCACGATCCTTCGGCCGCAATTATTGTTTCGAAGAAACAAAGAAAGAAAAACTGCGTTGGCGTAACATTAAACGTATATTTGCAGCCTCCGTGTCGGCGTGAAATAGATATATGCAGATGTTGAGTCGCAGCACATATATATCTCTACATATACATATATCGCATATATATCACATATACCATACTCAACGCCATATATTTCCTGTACTGTGGGTATAGGCCACGTGTAGCTGTTTGTTGACGTTGACAAAGAAAATGAATTATTTTTCGGATCATGACTTGAAGATTATACTTAGACAATATTCATTCCAATAGTACGCACATGTATACATTTAGCCGGCAATCGGATATCTTGGTTGTGTCTGCCGAGGCCTCGCCCTACAGTGGATCAGTTTAGGGAAGAGGGGAGGGGAGAAACGCATTCTTACATTTCACGAAGCTGAAGCAGCATACACTCATCACCACGCTTAGACACACGAAAAAAGAAGTGCAAAGAAAATACTATTCTGCTGACCTCTTCGAAGATCATCAGCTTATACTTGCTCAACCTTGGAGTAACAGTGGCTATATAAGGGGCTCGGCTGCACTCGTGGGTTCGATTCCGTCAGTGACCATCCAGTTTCGATATTATTATTATTATTATTATTATTATTATTATTATTATTATTATTATTATCGCTCACTGTATGTATGCATGTCAATGTAAGTACAATCTATGCTTCACTGAACACACACAGAAAGACGAGCGGGCGAGGCAACAGTGGTGTGGGCGCCATGCCAATTCTCTGTCGGTCCATATAACGCACGTATATGCGTTACCTTGCCGATTCTTATTCATCCTGATGGTCGACGTGTGCTGCTATTGCCTCCCCCACATGATCGCTGTCACTTTCTTTCGTAGCGTTCACAATATGCGTGCTTCGACTCTACACGTTTGAAGACTGTTTCATCAGGAGTTTCCCAAGGTTCTGTCTGTGCTGCGTCCTTTCTTATTCCCGTTAAATACGAACCTCCCCTTGCACTCCTGTGAAAATAAACCTTTTTTTTTTTTGCAAATTACTGCTCGCTGCATCATACTGTAAAAATTTCCGCTGATCATGTCACCCCCAACTATTCCTTCTCTTACTTTCGTAGCTGGTCCAAATCATGGCAAGTGAACATTAAAATCTCAGAGACAATTTTTATGTCACTTATCCGACATTCATGCCCCTTGATTTTTGATAGTATAAATAGTTTAACAATGCTAGTTAAATTGTGCAGGGTGTTCAAATTCAATTACCTCAGTATCTTTATGACAGACAATTTGTCATGGCCCAAACACATTGATCCATGCACCAATGCCCTTCAGAGATTAGGTTGCATTGTACTCTCCGTTTTGCGTCTCAAGAAACCAAACTTGATATTGATATCGTTTAGTTGTGAATTTTTACGAGAGTGGCCTCTAATTCTTGAAATGTGTTATATAAACTTCTTATGCTATTTATGTTTGAATTTTGTGTGTAAAATTGCAGGTTGCTTGAAATCAATGTATTGAATATATATATTGTTTGTCAGTGCTGATGTCTAAGCTTTGCACTGTCACGAACTGCGGAGGGACAAGAGCCTTTGTCAGGCTGTTCGCCTTTAGCCCTTTGCCCCTGCAGTGAGCTCTGTATCCGGCTTACTGTAAATAAAGTACTACTACTAAAAAAAAAACTACTATACACTATACCTACAAAACCCTCATTCATCCCAATCTCGAATGTAATTGCGTGGTATGGAATCCCTACAGGTCATCTGATGAAAAGAAAACTATAATCTATTCAAAAATGAGGTGTGCGTTTTATATGCAAAAAAATATGACATGGTCATGGCGAGACTTTGGCCACCATTCTTCGAACTGCCAGCAAAGTGAATTTAGCGACCTTGCTATGCCGTCAATACAGTTGTTTTTCTCTCTCGAAAAGCGTCGCCATGGTGAATGCCTAAACATTCTTTACACTCTAATCAATGCTTTCCGTTCTCCAGACCTTTACCTACGAGGAGTGACCGCGCCCTTAATGCTGCGACCTTTGCCCTTCAACCATAAAAGCCTGGAAATTGTTGCCCGGAAGTGTCCGTCCGTTACCACTTGATGATTTTCTAGAAGCCCGTTCATGACTGATAATTTGTTGTTGTTTTCTTACTTTCCCACTCCTGCAATAGCCTTTGAGACTGCTGTATACAAAAATAAAAAATAAAGAGAAAAAAATTTTTATTGGAATTTATAAAGGAAATGAAGAAGATGGCACATTGCCAAGTTTTTATGCCAGTCAAGGAGCGAAAGTGTTCCCCACGTATATGGCATGTTTCTAAACCAAGCTGCCGTTTTGAGACAAGAGCGAGTGAGTATGAACTTTATTGAGGTCCTGCAGAGAAGAAAGTTATGATATCCGGCGTCTCCACCCAGGTCGGGGCCGGTAGACAGAGTCTTTCGGCGACGGCCCGGGCCCTCTGGACACCCTTGAGCGGAGCGATGAGCTCTGTCCTTCTGTCACGCATGCACTTCTGGTGAGGTCCCGCCGATCCAACATCGACGTGACGCAGACTCGCAGGCTTCCACTTTATATACGCTTCGGCCTGCGACGCCTGAAAGGCCTCGAAGTGGTACATCTCAAATTTATTTGCAGTTCGGTCGACCCATGCGGCGTTGCACGTGAGGTGATGTATGGGTCTGACTGACGCACTCATAGAGCAGACACGGACGTTTGATTAAACACAAACAATCACTTAATTAAAACAAGGGCAATATGCAGGATGGATGGATGCATGATGAAAAACTTTTATTGGGGTTCTGAAGGATTCCACCCCCGTTTCATGGGGGTAGGATCGCGGGCCGCTCCCACGTTGGGACGGGGAGGCCCAGCCTCACCGCCGCATCGTGGGCCTTCTGGACAGCCTTGAGTTGTTGTATGAGAACCGGACTCGTGAGCATTAAATGAAAGGAGTTCTCAGAAAATTCTTCATTTTTTCTTTGTAAAGAGGGGCACCTCCAGAACATGTGGTTAAAATCACTGCGATTCTGGCAGTCTGGACAAAGTTCTGAAATATCGGAGTAATGGCTATAGGTTACGAAGCTAGGGTATGTTCCCGTCTGAAACATGCGAAGAGAGATTGCCTGTGGCCTAGACAACTTTTCGTGTGGCAATGGAAATGACCTACGGCCTAATTGATAATGCTTCGTGATCTCGTTGAAGGTAGTCAAAATGTCCCTAAAATGAAGGCTGGTGGCTGACTCCTCTGTCTGAGAAGCACAAGTCCCGGCGCGGTAAGTGAAGCCTCGCGCCTTGGAGTGGGCTAGCTCGTTGACATTGGGAAGGCCTCCAACCCTCAAGCCAAGGTGAGCAGGGAACCAAATAATTGTGTGGTGGGTGAGTTCCTTGTGAGCGAGAATTCTCAAAACTTCCTTGCAAACGGAACCAGAAGCGAAGGCCCTAGCAGCGGATTTAGAGTCCGTATAAATATCAGTCCTTTGTGGATCAAGGAGATTACAAAAATAACTGAGGAAAAACACTGATACGCGATGAAAAAGAACGGCTGCAAAATACTCTACGCTCTAAAAGAACATTACAAGTATAGTACAAGTGATCACAACGTGGAATGTTAATAAAATAATGACATGATGGAAATCAAAAAGAGATACAAAGAAGTATTGCGAAAGGATCATGCGCGCGTTTCGAAATTTCTACGTGCGACGCAGTGCACACAACTACAATTATTGAAAAGCTGGGTACAATAAAATAACAGTTGAAAAAAAATCACAATAAAAAGTTTCATGCGGACCAGGCCAGCTCTTGGTACACGTAGGGGACTTGACGGGGTGCCGCTGAAGATCTCGCCAGCTTCGTATAGGCGACGCGGGTGCCCGATAATGCAGCCGTTTCAATACGTTGCGTGGTTTACTCCACGCTCGTCGCCTACGCGAGCCTCGCGACACCGATGACAGCGCTCCTCGCTGGCTGCACGTCAACTGCCGATTTCGAAGCAGTCAAAATTTTTTAAGGCCTGACGCGTGTTCCCGTTCTCTCTGGAGGTCATGTCTTTTTTCCTCAAACACATGCGTGCTCCTTTTCGGTACAGGTGTAGGGAAGGTACAGGTGCAGGTGTTTTCGGTACAGGTGCAGGTGTACGCGGTGGCGGCGCTGCTGTGGCGTTAGTCGCTGGATGTCGTCTTCCCAATACAAGTGCCCCCTTCCTTGGACGAATGGGCGCACGGGCGAGACGAGAACTGCCGTCGTTAGTGACAGCTTCGAAGGGCGGAGTCCCAATAGGACTGGTCAGAAAATTCTGTACCCACGTTGGCAGGGCAGTGGGCACAGCCAGAGCATGTGGTCAAAATTGTTACGTTCGTTGCCACAATGCAGTGCGGACATACAGTGGAGAAGTCACGATTGATCCTGCTTAGTGTCGTGGGTGTGATGTATGTACGAGTCTGCAGTGCTCTGTATAAGTGATTGCTTGTGCTCTGTCCAGGTTTGTGTGAGGAGGAGGAAAAGTTCGACGTTCTAATCTGTGATGAGAGGCGAGTTCGTGATATGATACGAGTGGGTCTTTGTGGTCGAGGTTCCTGCAGGCTGCATTTAAGCAAGGGGGTGGACCGCTGACGCGGAAAGTGAGCTCTCGCGCCAGTTTGTGTGCCCACTCGTTTGGGTCGCCAGGTAAGCCGGAAATGTTTCCCGTGTGAGCCAGGAACCACGCGATGTGCGAAGACGGAACATTTTCCTTCTTCGTCTCTTGGTTGAAGATCCTGTTAACGACCGTAGCGGCCTTCGAAGAGACCAGGGCCGCCGAAAAAGTTCTTATAGCTGTTCTACAGTCCGAGTACATGACAGAGGCTCCCGTGCAGCTTCGAAGGGCTAGCGCAATGTCCATTTCCTCTGCTTCGTATAGGTGAAGTTGGTAACTACCGTAGCTGCGTTGACGAGCGAGCCATGGGCGTCCACCGTGGAGATTGCGTGGGCACCTATATTCCAATATTTTGAAGCTTCAAGGAAGATGACTCTCGTATCGTTGCACATGATCTTGGCGAGCATGACCTCGGCTCTTGCTTTTCTTCGTCCTTTGTTGTGGGTTGGGTGTATGTCTCTGGGAATCGGGTCAACTGTTATCGCTTTCATAGCGTGTGTGCAAGAACAATCGCTTTATCTCATGATGGCGCCAGCGGTTGAGTATTACCGTTTTCGTTCAGCGGGCAATCGCTGTATATGTACGAAAGATATATCCGCACTGCCGAGCATGGGAAATACCACGTGCGGCGAATTTCGAGGCTGACCATTGTCTCGTGCGGTCGTCTCTTCGACGACCACTCGCCTATCGGGGCTCCATCCACAGACTTCTCTAATTATATCCTCATTTTTTTTTTTACTTTTCTCTCAAACTTTACTTCTCTCTCTACCTCTTTTAGTCCCTTTCTAATCCCTTCTCTAGTGGGCTACTGCTGAAGTGTCGCACAGACACTTGCGAGGCCACTTTTACATTTTCCTATTCCCTCCAAGTGTCGGCGTGGAGGAGCTGCGACGCTGCAGTGCACCCACGCGAGACCTCAGGCTGGCTCATTTGTGGCCGTTCGATCGGGAAGGCCGTGCTGCGCGCATGGCCCAACGCTGCGCATTAGCCGGAGGGAGGGTCACCCAAAGCGGACGTCAACAACGCCGCACGTGGGTGGGCGGCCGGCACGTCGCACGTGGTCGCCGCCGCCGCTGCGACGGGAGAAGTGGGGGGCTGGCACCGCCGCGCCGCGATGGTTGCGGAACGCCCGGGCGCGCCTGTGGTGTGCCCTTGTGTGCGCTCGGTTTTGGCGCGAAGGCGCTTTCTGGCTCCCATCCAAGGCGTCGTTGCCCGGACAGACGGCGCGGGGAGGAGGCGGCGTGGAGGGCTTCAGGGGCGTTCACCTTCTTTCCCGTAGCCCCCTCCTTCGGCGCCGGCCCCTTCGCTGGCTTGGGGGCAACCAAACAGGAATTGCCGAACTCGTGGTCCTTTGCCCTCGGAAGTACTCCGAGTGCGCCCCGTGTGCCTACCTGAGCAGTCGGCGGCGCTCGCAGAACAACATTCGAGCAAGGGCGCTCTCCCTTCTTTCGCAGCGGTAAACTTCGGGGACATTGCATTGAGCTGTTCGGGTATCTCCATGGGTTAACTCGTCTGGTCTGCCCGCTCGCTCTCATGCTGATGACGGTATAAAAAGTTCAGCTTCGGCCACAGAGATTCACACATGCGAAACCCGACGGGTTTGCCAAAGCTACAGAACGCGATGTGAATTCGAAAATAATGACAAAGAATGATAGAGACCTCGACTCTTTCAACCTCGGGAGGTATGCACCGGAGGGCCATTTCAAGCCCCATAATTCGCGTGTTTAGAACTCCCACAGCCATATCCGCACATCACACCATTCCAAATTTGATATAATGTGCAAGGAATAACTGAGATTCATATATCAGCAATATTCGGACATGCATGCTGTTGCCGTCTGTAAAATCTCGTCAGCCTTTCAGTGGGCCCTGTGAGAACACGATGTTCCACAGGATACTTGGAGCCGAATTAAGTACTTGAGTTCGGAGCTGCGTACTGACTTAAAATCTCGTGTCTTTGATTTCTGCTCGTATACTGCTCGAATTGCTTTAAAGTCGCACAAAAGGCTCTGAAACACGAATAAATAGCTTACCTAAACGAATAGTTTATTAGGTCACGCTCCCCCCTCCGTGCCTTTCGATTTCCCCGAAGTATTCAAACAAATCAGCCCTACTACATTGTGGTACAACTTGTGTTGGAAGTGAGTTATATGTTAGTCCTCTCTGTTTTACTCTATTTTCTCAGCGTGCTGACCGCCCACCCTTAGTCTCCTGAGAGGGGGGGGGGGGGGGGTGCTGCGACGGGCCCTCATCTCCCCCTCCCTTTGGGAGGGCGAAGAAGGACCCTGCTTATGAGCAATCGTATTTGCGGGTAAGGCTTGCTAATATACTCGTAGGATTGACTATATACCTAGTGCGTGTTAAACCTTATGTCATAATATATGAACGCATTTCTTCATAGTTTCGTTGACATCATTCTACATCCCGCGGTCCACGGAGGGATGACCCTAAACTTTACATCATACTAACTGCCGACATACATCGTGAACACACATACGCATACACACACACACACACGCACGCACATACACAAAGCACACATGCACACACAAAGCACGTGCGCGTATATGGCGAAGTGCATTCGATCACTTTGTTCGAGGACGATGACTGGATGAGGTGGACCAAGTTCGTATATGTGTGTAGGAGAGCCACTACCCGACCGCTCTTGGATGTCATTGTTGATTTGCACCCATTTACCACGTTTCTTCGCATAATTTCTGTAAAATGACCAGTCGTAATGCTCTAATCATGAAATTATTGAACGACAAACTATCGAACCCCCACATTGACAAAGACCTACAGCACGAAAAAATATAAAAAAAAGGGAACAGAGTCTTCACCACATTCGTTTCTTTGCACTTTGTTTTCTTCAGACAGGCCCAAGCCTTCTGCGGCCATTCCACAACGACTTTTTGCACGGGTAATTCGTTTGAATGGAGCAGGGATGCTGGAAGCCGAAACTCTTGTTGACACATTGGAACATTGGGCACATCGTGGCTCATCCATGCAGGAAACTTTTGCAGGGGTTGGCTCCCTCGAACAGGTATAGGTGTTGTCTTGTGTTATGATCGGCCGGCTTGGCTGCACGCTACTTTGACACATGAGACATTGTGGCTGAGCCTACCCCGATTTCTTCTGAGCCAGCGCTCCCAGAGATGCACCAAGAGCGGCGACAATAGAGAAGTCGTTCTTCTATAGTTATCCGAGACCGTCGGCGCCCCTCGTAAAACCCTTTGGGCACGCCTGACCGACTGACGGATTAGAAAAAGTTGTTGGCCGTCGAGGCGGCTTGCTTTGTCGTCAAGGTGCCCCGGGCAAAGCGCCCAGCGTTTGAAAACCGTTTGAGAATGCATTTCCCACGTTCTCCGTGGTGCCTAATACCACTGTTTCCACAAGTGTAGGTCTGCCTGGCGCCACATACTCATCACTGCAACGGTCTACAGAGTTGATTTCCACGTGGGACTCAATGTCTTCGTGCTGTGCTGTGTCGTGCGCGGTGTGGAGTGTTTTCCCCCTCACCACAGGCTGAACGGCACACCTGTTACCCCTTTCGTGGGTTGAGAAGGAGGCGGTGTTTCACCTTCCCCTTTCGGGGCTGGAGGTGAAGATGACAAACTTCATTGGACTGTCCTGGCCTCCATTGTTTTTTCCTGCAGGGAATTCTGGGAAGGCCAGGACATAAAATGTGACCACTGAGGCGCTCCCGACAAGCTCTCACAAGCTCCGAGAAGCTCACAGAAGCTCGAGGGCTTCCACGATGCTGACCCCATCGTGTAGCAACACGCTACCTGTAAATAATGTAAATAAAAGTTACTGTTAACAGCTACGGGCTCCTCTCCTCGACATCTCCCCGAGACTCTGCTGCAGCTCCGGTTACATCACTTGCAAATTTCATGCTGGGTGTGGTACGATGGACAGGAGGCAGAAAAGCACAGTATGCAACCTCTTGTTTTTACGCGCATAGAGATACTCTGCCGGCGCCGTACATTATCCAAGGGGAATGTGCCAGAAATGACGGTCTCTCGCGAAAATTGTTCCCAAAAATCGCCCCGAAGTATACCATACACAGGCTATCACATTGACTCGTATACTGTATATTGCTACATGCATGCATATTGCTGTCTTTGGCTGTAAGTTTTCGTCGGTGTTGCACACGTATGAATTTTCGATGCTATTGAAACCGCAATCGTGTCTTGACTTTTATAGTGAAACTCGCTCTTAAATTAGCGATTTCGCCGCGTGCCTAGCAAGATGCGCGTGTTAAGCGGCACAGAAGCTATATTTGCACTGGTCTGAAGATTAACAGACCATGATAGCACAATACCACCTACTACAAAACTTCTGTTACCCATTTTATGATTATGCATTAATTACGCGAGTACTGAGTCCACGCATCTCAATGTTTCCTGCGACTGTTTGAGCGTATTGAATGCAGCTCACAATGTATACCACAAAATTATTTCAGCCAGGTTATTCGAGGTCTTACGTATGTTTTGTGTTTCATGCGAAACTGAGAAATTACGCAGAAAGTATTTCACCGAGGGGGTGGGGTGCATTTATACTTTATGTATGTTCGCGCGTGCGTTTGTGTGTGTGCGTACGTACATATAATCAAGCGAAATCGAAAATGTTGGCAGAAGGGGGGTGGGGGTGGGGCGTGCCACTCCTCTGACTATGCATGTGAAAGACACGTATTTTCGCAACCCACGAAGGAACAGAAATAAACGTTGTGGGCATGAAATAAGATAGCAGAAAAGAGAGGCCACCTTCTTGAGTGGTATCGATACCAGTGGAAGCTTGGCGGCACTGGGAATCGAAGCCAGCTCATCCCGCATTGGAGGTGAACTGACAAACTTCGTGGACGTTCCTATAAATTGAACTTCCATTGGAAAATGTGTTTCGAGCGATTCGTATATTTGGAGAGAGAGAGAGAGAGAGAGAGAGAGAGAGAGAGAGAGAGAGAGAGAGAGAGAGAAAACATTTGTTGAAAGAAGCTTGTGAGTGAAGGAGGGAGGGTCCCTTATTCCAGGAACCCTCTGGCTTGGACAGCCCGCCGAGCTCGAGCGACGAGTTGATGCTGCTCGACCAGGTCCGGCTGGGAGATCGCAGCCTCCCACGCTTCACTGAGGAGTTCCGCATCTGGTGCTGCTGCTCGTAGTCTTGGGACGCTTACTCTGCACTGCAGTAGGAGGTGCGCCAGAGTGTCTGCCACATTGCAGTGAGGGCAGATGTAGCTGTGCAACGTTGGCCTCATATGGTGCAATAGTACGCCGTGTGTGAACGTGTTGCTTTGAAGACGCCTATAGTCAGTCCCTTCGTCTCTTGTGAGTTTTGGATGTGGCGGGGGGTATAACCTGCGTTCGAGCCGATAATCGAAATGAAAAAAAAAGAGTATGGGAAAACCCAAATACATTGATATTTGTGGTGGTCAATGCACCGTTAGTAAAGGGCGAACTCAATACCAGCACTAGCCAAATATATAAATAAAAAATAGACACAACTAAGAGTCACAAATATTCGGCACATTGCGTGTTCATCTCGTGGCGACTAATTTGTCTGCCGCGTCGCACGCTGCGCCTCTGAGAGCGCTGGCGTCGTTTGAAAACGCCGGCAACAAGCAGGCCACGCAAAATAAAGAAAGGAGGGCGAGGGAGGCAAAGCTCAGATAGGAGAAAGAGGAGGAGGACGCGCGCGGCCAGCTGCTGTGTTCCTCGACTGCACGGGGCCGCTGCTGCAGGCAAGGGCGGAGTAGGTCTGCGGGAAGCGCCCGCCCAGCGATTAGGGGCCTCGCCATTCTACGAGCAGATGTGCTGTCCCCCCCCTTTTTTTTGCGGGCACACAGTGCTCCCCTCTCACCACGCGCACACGGCGTGGCGTGTGCACGGTGCGCGCAGCGTCGCAACCGCAGCCGACACCGCATACGCTATTCTCGTGGCGTTGGGCCTAGTGCTAGCGCACCGTTGGCAAGGTTCGCCCATGATTCCTTTTAAACCTAGTAGTGCTGCCCCATGCGAAAAAAAAAGTATGCCGATGTATGTGTAATACAGTTATAGTCACCTGTTTTTAAATTACAACAGTCTACTGAAAGAAACAACAGAGTTGACCGTCCTGTCATGCATCTGCTCCTAGTCTGTTTCACGTGCGCTGACTCGGAAGTATACTTGGCTGATGCCAGTACCACGGGCGCAGCAGTACTTTCTTCTTCCCGGGTGAAAGGGCTTTCAACCACTATATGCACGTTCGTGCGTGCAGGAGAATTGAAAAATGCGCGATTGAAAATTTTCCGGAGGGGGCAGAAAAATTTAACTCGCCCCTTGCCCCCCCCCCCCCCCGTATACGTCAATGGTTAAGACTCAATTCCTCTTCAATATATACAAACATATGCACATACACGGAGTGTTAATACGCTGTATGCTGCAACATAAAATAATTTGCACGACTCCAATCATAAAACACAAGCTGATTGAAAATAGCTGGACAGCTGTTATAATGCGTGTGAAATATTCCAGTGAAAATATTCCTCAGTACGACATCGAACAAAGTTGAACGAGGCGATAAAAGAACGGAAATTGGGTCACATCTTGTGCAGTTATACACCAGACCGTTATACCCATTTCCGAGCCATAGGAAAGTCTTGAAATTCCAAGTCCACTGCTTCACAAACGATCGCGCCACAGCGAGCGCACAAAACAACCGTACAGTTTTTTTTTTTTCTATGCATTAGTTGTCCGACGGACCCTGACTTTCCCTCACGCTTCCCCCAAAATCTAGAAACGCCGCCCGGCTTGGCATGGGGTGGGTGTTGTTCAAAATCTGAACTGTCCATTGTCCCGCCTGTAAGGCACGCCTCCCATGCAACATACGCCGCCATTTTGAACACGCCTTTACGCGCCGTAGTACAAGTATTCATGCGCGCGACTCTTCCGCCGACGCTTTCTTTTTTTGCCGCCCGCTCTGCCTTCGTCCCACCCGCGCGCCTGCGACCACCCTCCTATCAGTCAACATATTTATTGCATTTTACTATCGAACAAATTATTTTATACAGTATTGAAGTGCTTAAGAAGCTTTAGATAACGCTGGATATTTTGTACAAACCCTCCGCAGGCGCGCGAAAAAATTATCTTCAAAGAACTACTTTTTCACTGCCTGCGCACGCAGGAGCGCGCACTCCAGAGGCAGGCAGCCCGCTGGAAGGCTGCCGCGTTTGCCTATGAAAATTACTTCACATATGGATGGCATCCTCAAGTGCTGTCCCCGAAAGTCCGAGTCCCTCTGGGACTCGGCGTAGGAGACGGTGCTCAGTGGCTCAGAATGAGCACGACCACCGAAAGGAGCCAAGAATCGGAATACGTCGTTCCCAGTGCTAACTCGCAAGTAAGTCGATCAGTCCTCGGTTGCCTACGGGCCGACCCTAACCCATCATGGCGTCTCAATGACCTGCCCCTCATCCCGTGACCCCGCCTATAACTGTGGTGTCGCTTGCCCCCACGTTTCGGACAGCTCGCGCACTGTCTTGAAGTGGGTGGAGGGATCGGGGCGCGAGCACATGTCACGTAGTGCAGTGCTTCAAGGATTGCTTCTTGGACTTACGCTTTGTATAGCTTCGGCGACTGCCATAGCTTTTGCGTGAGTGCACGACTCGCGCGCACTTGTGCCACTGAAAGCGCTGTCGAGGCTGATTGCGAGCTAATGAACATGTTGTGTTCTGTACATTTGTTTTGCATACATTTAACGGGTCATATCTATTTCATGTGCAATTAAGATCGCATTTAGAACGGTTTGCACGTTGATTTGGCGACACAGTTTTACGTGAACACTGCCGCGATTCCTGTGAGGCCGACTTCCTTTCTTGCACCAGTGAAGCATGATATGCAAACTTTTTTCATCGCGCATTCTTACGCAGTCTGCGCGTATTGAAGAGAAGCTTGTGCAATTTGTGATTTCTGCCACTGCTGACAGTGACTGCCCTAAGGGTTCGGGCCTTGCACAACGATCGACGACAGCGCGGGCGACGTCACACTTTCCCTCCGCGATTACTAAGGGCACAAGCGCAGGCTGCAAAATCACAATATTTCGGACCACCTGTTGAACGCACTTGGCTGAAAAGAGTCCCCGCAGCTGACTTCGCTGGCGGAATGGTGTAAACACTTGTCTCTGGGCGCGTCGTCGATGGCCTTGAGTGCCACAGCAAGGCTTGAGACGACTGCAAATGCACCGCTCCGAAATACATTTTTGCTGGAATAGCCGATTTCGGCACCCTCTTTCAGTAGTGTTATTCGTCACCCGAGTCGCGAAACTGGAATGTTAACCAAACCTCGTGAAATGGCCGTGAATTAGGAACGAAGGGGAAAGAAAAACACGCTCAGCTGAGCCGAGGAGAAAAAACAAAAACATAGGCTTTAGACGACGCGGTCTTTATCTGCTCTTGGCTAATCGTAATGACGTTTACTAATTTCGATGGAACACATGAACTAGACGAGTTGTTGTTCTTTCATACTGTCCTGCGGAGTACTGCACTTGGGTGATTGGAGGTCCGAGTTGACCTGCACAGATGCTTGTCTCGTGTGGCCTCTTTTGTGGCTGCATGAATTCTACATCAACACACTAGACAAAGCAAACACCTGTGTGGTATCTGCTCGCGATAGGCGTAATAATAATGCAGTACGCAATAATAAAAAAAAACTTATGGGGCCTATATTATCTTATCCACAGAGGGTGACATTGTATTATGCTTAATACTGGAATACATGCCAATATTGTGCTAACGAAGTGTAGATGACGATATGTGGAAGATATAAACAAGTTTTAGTTACTGCAGCATTCAAACTTCCATTTTCGTTTTGGAAGCCAGTTCCTCGTGCCGCAACTGGGAATTCTGACTGCTAGTGTAAGATCACACTGTAATCTGCAGTGCAGGCTGGCCACAGACGTGTTTGAATGTGTTGCCCTTTGGTTTACTGAAAAAAAATGATATGTTAGTTTTGTTTCTGCAAGTTTGTTCTAACTGGTGAGGAAGGCAACACAAATCAGACTATACCTTGAAGGGATGCTGAAAAGCATTACAAGATCAGTTTATATATATATATATACTAGAGCCAGTATGATGCAAAAATTACTTTCACTTGACGCATTGTCGTGCTACTTATTTTTCATTCGCTTTCAAGACTACAAGGGCATTGAAATGAAAAGGTATGAAACAACATTTAATAATCAATTAAACGTGTACACTATGTGCTTGATCACAACGATTCCATTGACGAAGCACTCCGAAGGATACTGATTTCCCCAGAACTCATGTGGCCATGATGAGACCGTGTCCTTCACAGCATCATTGAGTTTGTTGTCAGTGCTGGTAGCGTTTCCCTTTCAGATGTTTTTTCACGGCACCAAACACACATAAAAATTCCAGGCGATGCATCGTGGCCGATGGAATGCCTTCAGCTCCCAGAAATCGGATAATGCCTCGCTGCCCCTTAGTCATTCTGTCCTCATGCGCACTACTGCATCATTTGAATGACACCCTTTATACAAGCATTTGCTCTCTCCTGCTCGTGCTCCTATCCATGGTGAAGACTACAATTGCATCCCTAGGTGTATCGCTACATTCTCCCATACAATGTTTTGTACCTTTTCATTTAGAATCTCTTGTAGCTATTCTGGAAGTAATGAGGGCATGCCTCTGCATAGAGTCACCAATTAAGAAAAGGAATGGGATCTGTGCATTACTAAGAAAATAAAAGCCAAACGTTCCTTTCTTGCATCCAAATTTTAGTGATTTGACACTGTGACATCGAATAGACATAGCAATCACTATTGCAGCACCGTGCCACAATTCTGAGTATTCGTCATTTTTTTTTTTTTATAGCACCCTTGTGATGTGTTCTTATATATGCATTCGACGTAAATTCCTGGCTGATTGTCAAGGCATCTGAGATGAGAAGGGGTGATTTGTCGATTGCACTTATGGTAAGCAAGGAGCTGCAACTCTGCACATTGTGCTCTAGCTTCTCCATGCCTAACGGTGCTTCGCACTACACCTACTGTGATCAACTGTTAAAGCCAAACTGCTAGTCAGCACTAGATGGCGTTTCATTCGAGACTTGGAGAGACTAGTATGAACGTGCACATGAGTGCTGCAAGTTCTAGCTCATATGAGTCGTATTGAGAATGAGAACTTTTCACGCCACCCTCGTTGGAGTACATATGGAATGTTTGTAAAATTGGATAGCCAGCACTGCAACCATAATTGATGTTTCACAAATATTAGAGTCTATTTGAATAGAAGTTTCGAGACCTGGCATGGCTCTGTAGTAGAAAACTTGATTGCCAAGCAGAATGCTGTGCTTAGATTCTTGCTGGGACCCCGAGATGTATTCTTTGCATTTATTCGGGCCAACGCTGCCGATGTCAGCTTTTTCTTAACATTCACACATTAAAATTACCCATGTGTGTTCTCTCCATGTTCCTGGGTAGATACTAAGCGTCAATCACCTGTGGCACATACCCGCATACCAGTGGTACATACCCACACGGGAATGTGCCCCTGTCTGGCGGAAAGTGTTTGACGACGTATGCAATGGTGGCAGTATTCCTGTCTTGATCAGTGCGTCAAATTCGTCAAACCATCTTACCCTCCCATACTAATTTTGGTTCACGCCAAGTTGAGGGAGTGATCACGAGAGCACCCAGAAGTAAGCGGCTAGACAGACAGCCAGACACACATCAAAAGTGCTTGCAGTACGCAAGAAAATGCTTCGCATTTAGTAATGCATTTAATGCGTTTTTCACAAACTGCTGCGTGTAGCGGCTGCACCGTGAATGTTTGGTGGCATCACAAGCTCCTGAAACATGCAAGCCAACAATGCCACTCGCCGACTGTGCCTCTCAACTTACCCAGTTCCCAGCACTGCTATGAACAGCACCAGTAGCCTCAACCCTCTCATCTCCCCATAGAGTTCAGAGAAATGCTATGAGCAGCATTAGTAGCATACAATGCTCCTGGCTGGGGTATAGCATGGGTGAGAGTGAAGAGGAGTGGGATGAAAGGAGAGGAGGACAAGTACACATGCACCCTGCATGTGTGCAGCCGTTGTTACATCATAGCTCGTGGTCGTTTACAGTCACCACGTACTGACAATGCATCAAAAATACAGCCAAATGTACAAAAATATAGGACATTAACTTTGTTTATCGGAACAGCCGCCGATTGGAACCACTTTCCCTCTTCCGTTGTAACAATAACAGACCCTTTGTTATTCAAGACTGCAATTTCTCAGCAATGTTTCTAACTATACGCAGTTTCCATTATCTATCTTTGTCTTGTATGTGCTTGAATTCTTACTCATACATTTTTAGTTGATTTATGTTGCCTTCGTGATTTGCGCATCTGACACTTGTTTCTTTTTTTTTTGTCTTTTTTTCTTGTGTGTTATAAAATGTTGTACCCACCCCCTCTGTAATGCCCTACAGGCCCTGAGCGTATTCTAATAAATAAATAAATAAATAGCCGCGTGTTCCAAGTAGATTTTTAAAGTTTAGTCTGTTTTTCCCGATTTATGTTCAGTATCCATATGAGAGGAGGAAAGCATTTTGACAAGTAATAAAATGTCACAAGAAGCATGTATGCACAACTGCCAATAAGATTGTAGCACGCTAGTGTGGACCGAAAAATTGAACGAGTAGACGATGACATCACACCAAGCACGAGATGGTTGCGTCTGTTCTTGTTCGCAAAGGACTAAATGGCTTTAGGTGAACTATATAGTTTGAGGTCTCATAGCATCAACATCTGTCTGCTTGTTTCCACAAAATCATGACTGTGTTTTCACAAATTTTTTGTTGCAATACAAGACGTTAAAGTGTCGGTGTCTAAGTACGCAGGTTTGAGATAGGCCACGAGGTAATTAATTCTAGGTAGACCAGCAAAAGAGGAAGAATTAGGTTTGAGATCGTCAACGAGATAATGAATTCTAGGTAGACCAGCAAAAGAGGAAGAATTAGTGATAGACAGTCTAATACACTGAAATAGTGTATCTGTGTAAGTTAAAGTGTAACAGGGGAGGCTAGTCATATAAGGGAAACCGGTGAAAAATAAGAATAGGTTGGTACAGATATGGCAGGCATTCTCAATTCATGATTGGCAACCTGCCACTGTCTCAAAAGCAGAAAGTGTACATTGGATTTGACCAGTCCTAGGGTATATGGCATATATGCCATATGGCAGTATATGGCATACGTGGAGAACTACAAGAAACTCTAATTTAAGAATAGGATGACCAGTGTGCAGTGGAATGAAGAATGATAGTTATAACCTGGAGAGATAGGAAGACAGCAAAATGGTTCAGAGAGTGAACACTGGCAGCTGATATCCCAGTAGTTCTTGGTATTGAGAGAAACAGATGACAGAGGGCCAGTTAGAGCATTGGAATGGAGATCAAGAGATAGAAAGCATAGCTAAGAATGGCTGTGGGTAGATGTGGAGCAACAAAACTAAAAAATTCGCAGTCATAAAGTGGAATCTGCTAGATATATAGGATTTGCCAATGATGATGATGAACATGAATGGTTCCCAAGATATATTTATTGCATTGAAAGGAGGTGGAACTTGTGCAGCATGTCGCGTTTGCTGTTGATTGTGCCCATGTCCCTCTGTGGTCATTTATAAAGGCAAGCAATGCTGTGACGTTACAGGGTGCCTTTCTGCTGTTGTGGTCTTGCAGGAAGTACAGCCATCTCCATTGGCTTTGCTGGCCGCCACGTGTAGCAAGATCGGCTCCCCAACGGATTCCCCAGCTGATGACAGTGGTGGCGGCGATGGCGCCAATGGAGACGCCTCGCCCGCCAAAACCAACAGTGCCACCGTGCTCCCAGCAGGAGCGGGTGAACTGGTCGCTCAATATGTACAGACACCGACCATGGGTGTGCTCAACCCGGATGGCACTGTCACGCCTATGCCTTCACCTACAGTCAAGGCAGCACAGCAAGCACAACAGGCAGTTTTCTCTCCTGGCACACAGTTTGTGGCACAGGTAAATAAAAGCAGCCAAATGATGAAGTCTTGTGCAGTGGTATATAGAGGGAGATCCTGCACGACCCATTTATAGCAGTTTCTTAAAGGTTGCCATGACATCATTGGAATGCTTGTGTGTAGATGGTTATTGTCTTGGATGTGGCTTGGCGAGAACTTGGTCGTTGCTGCGACAAAGCTTTCCTAAAATGAAACCTTCAAAAGCAATAAAAATGTCATGGTTTATTGATGTTTGCTTACAATATAGTATAACTTTTTCGAAGAAATGAAAATGGAAACATGGCTAAACCAGCATATAAAAGTGCAGACTTTCTTTCCTGTAATGTTAAAAAACCACTGACACACAAGATTTGATTTTATTGTTGCAATAAGTAGGTAATGAGTCAATTATCATGGCTGGAGAGCTCACTGGCAGGAGTGTGCTACAATTAATTATTTAGAGATGGTTTTATAGTGCTCGATTGACTGTCGCTTTCAGAGAGCATAAAGCGAGGTGGGATTCAAGGTATTTTCGTGTAAACATAGGTGGCTGCTTGCACATTAGCACTATGTTGACAGCTGTTTTTAACGAAGGCTTTCGGGTACTCTTGCGGAAACTAAACATTTAGTACGTACTATTAAGTAAAAGGTCTCGCATGATTTCTTATCCGCACAGAATCTTAGATAACAAGGCTAATGTAGCAAATGCTTTTTGTGCAAAGTGCTTTTTGCTTGCTGAAAACTTACAAGAGCTTGTAAAATTCATGTCAGTAAATATCAAAACTACTTAGTCTTCTCCTATGTGGAAAAAGTGGTCGTCTACATATTATCTACATGTGGTGTGGTGTGTGAAATTTTGCTTGTAGTAGGTTTTACAGTGGCCAAACAGGCTATTATACTAGTGACCAAGGGATCACGGGCTTTATTTGGTTAAAGAATAATATTGCTATACATTTGCCTATGCGGTTTTACCCCTGTGCATATGAGTCAAGTCCTAGGGACATCCACATGCTTGGTGAATAACGAAACCATCTTGGTGTGGGAGACAATTTAGGCTCACCACCAACAAAGACCTCCTCATCGATGAACACCTGAATCTTTTTTCTGTATTGGAGTAAATGTGTGTTGACATCAATCAATTTCTGTAAGCCGACCTGCTTTCAATGTACTTTCATGAGTAATAAGAGCGGGAACATGGAAGCACATGGCGAAATTGCCTCAAACCCGACGCAGGGCGCTGAAGTCTCTCATAATGTTGGAATGACTGTCTCAATATCGCCACTAAAAAACTGCAGCCAATTGTGCGTAATGGGCCATTCCAGTGTATAAGTCGGATATGACAAGCGGAGCATGCAGTGTTCTGTCTACAGCGTTGCACAAAATGTTGCATTTCCATTGGCTTGTGTATGCTAGACATAAATCAAGATACAGCGAAATATAACTTAAAAAATAATGGCATGGCTCTTTAGGTGCGTGTAAAACTTACAACAGTTTATTAAACCTACAACACATGCGCGTTTGGAGTGACCAACAGTTCATGGAAAAGCATGGTGCTTTCCACTTTATTTTTGATGTCGGAGGAGCATCAGTTGAATTGGGGTTTTAGGCTATTTGTCCCACTCTCGTGTGTTCTTACATACTAGCACCTTATAAAGAGTGACCGTGTATGCATCAAAACGTATCACAGCTGCTTTTTATCAGCATGCTTGTGTGAGTGTAGTGTACGTAATGTGTGATGATAGTGCGCAAAGCGACTCAGTATCGCTTTTTAATGAACGGTGCTGAGTTGTGTATAAAGTGTTCAGTAAAAAAGCAGTGACAATGTTTGCTCAAGTACTTTTGATTAAAAAATGTGAGGTTCATAAAACTGTGCGGTCAGAGGAGATAGTTGAGCTTTTAGCGTTACTGTTCACTGCAAGCTTTCACTTGTCCTTATCTCTGAGAGGGATGCTCTTGATTCTTCTCACGCTTTATTCTGGGGATGAAGCTGTGTTTACTCGAGAGAAATCTGTGGTGGCTGTCTTACAGGCATGCAAGGGATTAACACTTTCGTGACCACAAGAAACATGGCCATTTTCGGGTAGTCCAAGAAATGTTATTTTTTATGGCACCCAAACTTTAAGTTTCTGATGTTGATGTTTATGGTATCAAATCGTACAGCAAGGAGTACAGTAAAATTGTAACATGAACAAAAAGAAATTTTATAAAACCATCAACACTGCTCTGAACAGGGTAAGCATAAAAAATTGATATATACATTTTAAGCACAAGAAACATACACACAATAATCCTGTAAGTATAAGTGCTATAAATGCAAAAGTTTTTGTGTACATAGAATAACATTACATGTGGTGTCTTTCATGCCACTGGGCGAAGCAGTTCCGCGATGCGATAAAAGGCAGGTTGGCTGCGCATGTTTCACAAAAAGCCTTCTGTTCTATCCACTAACTTGAGCAGTAAAAAACAAAGGTGACAGCTGTCACGAAGCGCCGTGGGACACTACGGAGTGCAGTTCCAATGTTCACTGCCGGATGCCTTCACGCAAGAAACTGCACTCACTGCGCTGCCGCCGGCAAGGGGTCCCACTCTAAGTATGTGGACATGCAGCGGACGACAGCCCTAACCTTCAGAATACATCGGATCAACTTAAAACGACACACGCCGGTCATAATGCGGCCCGAGCACAAAGCTAAACTTATCGGCGGACGACCACGGATGTGCCGGGGCGGTTTGACTGAACTCTCGTCGTCTGTGCTGCAATCAGAAGTGTTTATGTCATCTTCCGAGCCTGCGCTGGTGTCATCATCTTAAGATTCCAGCCCAGATGCATGAGAATCCTCTGAAATTCGCCATTTACGTGAAGCGATCACATGGGGCGTCGACGCTATCATTGAAACTATGCACGCTCAACCACACGTATAGAAAGGCGCTTTAAAATAACCATGTGTTCGGAAAAAAAAAAGACACAAAAACGAAACTGATAAAGTACTTCTTTTACATTCAGATGGTGCAACGGTGTACACAAGTGCTCAGAATGGGCGAATATTGAAGTTGTAAATATCTACAACATACTATTGATGAGCATAGGCGCGGTCATGAAAGTAAGCAGGACATTACCACAGCTCCTTGTGGCCTTGCTAAAGTGACATCACTCATGTCAAGAACAGATGTTATCAGCTGAAAGTTCATGTGTGGATGAAAATACCTTCCCATTTTGGGAATAAAGTGTGACAGAATTATTGCGCCATCGAAACATGGCCTATACATAGTGGTGTATAAATGTGTACTGGGAAATCGTTACATCATCACTGCTTATGGTCGTCACTGCTTACGATGTTTTAAAGGGACACTAAAAATAAATGACAACTTGGTTTAGAACTGCCCTCTGAAGATTCTAATGTCACAACTTTCAATATCATAAGTTCAATAGTAGTGGAGAAAATAAAGTGTGAAGTTTCATTTTAAAATTTCATGCCAAGATGTCCATGCATGACATAACAAATTTCAAAATGTATTTTTCGTAGTTTTGCAACATTGGCTCGATGAAAGCTTTCTGAAACTTCGTATGCAAGGTCAATGGCCCCCACAGATGACAATGTAGTTGAATTTTATCGATTAGGAGATACGTAGGACTTAGTAGACACCTTCGAAATTTCTGACGTTATGATGTTTTAAGAATCTGAAGGCGGCGTATTGTTTTCGGTGCGTTTTCTCACTTACCAGGCATCGTCTCGCGATAAAAGTGGTGTTTTCTGGATTGTGAAATACTGCTTCACTAATACGTGAAAAATCGTTTTGCAGTTTAGTTTCCCTTAAAATGATGCCTGCCCTGTTTTAGAAAATAAAAGTGTTGCCACCTAGAGAATCAAGTTGTTACAGGATGGCCTAAGGGGACAGACGACTGATTTTTCTTGACCCACATTTCTTACAGTACAATGGAAAGCTCCCCCTTGGTAGTGGTTAAACCTGCAGCAGTTGATTCTAAATGTGCATGGATATTCTGTTAGATGAATTTTTTGTTCTGAGAAGCCACTGTAAAAGTGCGAGTTTCTATTCCAGCAATGCCGATAGCTTTTGTTGCAAAGCGTTCATTATGCTTAAGGTTCTGCCCTCACGGGAGCTAGAGAAACTGTGGTTAACCATCTTCAGTTGTTTTTCAAACTTTTTTGAATATAAAAAGCAGCTAAAATAAGTTGTTCAAATGCTCGTCGTCATGTGAGGTCCCTTCTCCAGCTCATGAGCCAGGCACTCGTGGTCTTCGCAATTTAGCTCTGGCAACTTATTGCCAGAGTTGAATTGTGGTGGCCACGAGGCACTGTTTGTACGTTTCCTACTCGTTGGCATGTGCTGATCGTGAGCTTCATATCGTGTGCCAATCAAAGGCAGTGCTGCTATTCTGTTTAGTACAATCGAAGCCATTGGCAGGGTTTAAGTCAGAAAATGCTATAATAAAAAAGTGCTGCGTTTTAACGCTGATATAGAGACAATTAACAGCATACACTGCAAACAATCATGTGATCGCCATCATGTGCATCTTCACTTTTTTTTCCGCATAAGGCACCAAAGATAATTTTGAGTGAATAAATAAAAATTTAAATTTATGTTGAGCTAGAATAAAGTGTTCATTTCATTTCATTTCATTTCATTTTATTACCTTAAAGGTCCCCAGGGGGACATTACATAAGGGGTGGGGTTACAAAAAAACGTACAAAAAAAAGCCATGAATTAGTTTGAAAAATGGCTTGTGACGCTATGCATAAATGTTGATGGACAGGTGATTGCTGCAATATGGTGGGGGAGGTCATTCCAGTCTTTTGCTGCACGAAGAAAAAATGAGGCAGCAAAATTAACGGTGCGGGAACGTTGACGGGCAACTTGAAAGACATGGCCAATGCGATATGACCTGCGAAATGGGGGGGAAATGTAAGGTTCGATTGCAAGTGGACTGTGAAAAAGTTTATGAAACAAGCAAAGGGTGGCAATGCGGCGGCGGGAAGAGAGAGGGGACAGGCCAATTTCTTCTTTTAAAGATGACACGCTAATGTGATAGGCATATGAGGAATGAATGAATCTAGTAGCACGGTTTTGAAGTGATTCGAGTGCAGCAATGAGATACGCGTGTTGTGGGCTCCAAATTGACGATGCATATTCAAGCTTGCTTCTTACGAGGGACTGATATGCTAATAATTTTACATGGCGGGGTGTGTTGCGCAGATGACATTTTAGGAAGCCGAGAGTACGATTAGCAGCTGCGATGATAGTCCGGATAGTCTGTATTGTCATTTTAGACAATACAGCAATTTTTCTTTCAGTGGGGTTATCTCAGTCATATCGGGAGTGGTTTTCTGTCCCTTTAATGATTGTGCACAGCCTTCTGTTTCGGGAATGGTTACTTACTTGCCTTTCGTCCCTGTGCAGGTGACACCAAGTGGCCAGATAACTTACAATGCGATCCCCCAGATTCAGAACATCCAGATTGATGGACAGGAGGCCATTTTTATACCAGCGTCTTTCACCGGTGGTCAGCAGGCCATTCAACTGACTGGCGGAGGACCCACACTTCTTGCTAACCAGGTACAAAAAATGTGACTTAAAAATCCATTCCAATTGATTGCAGGAAGATGTCAAGATAGGCCACTTGGCTGGTATTCATCTTTAACTTGGTTACAGCACAACAAAGACGAGGACAAGAAATGTGCAACACAACGCGGTGGTGTATGTTTCCTCCTTTTATCCTTGTCTACGTTGCGCTGTCACCAAGTTAGAGATGTGTCCAAGTGCATACATGACTTCACCATGGCAATGTATAGTATGCTGCAAACAGGCTGTGCCAGGCAGTGCCCTATGAAATCGGGTGCCTGCAGTCACCCAATTACATATGGTACCACCAAATACAGCTTGTCTGCAGCATACTATGCTCTTGGGAACAACAAACTGTTTACCATAAAACAACGATATGCATTATTGCGAGTATGCCTCGGTGCAACAGTGGCTAGGGTGCTTGGCTGCTGACCCGAAGGTTGCGGGTGCGATCCCGGCCGTGGCGGCCGCATTTAGATGGAGGCGATGTGATAGTAGCCCGTGTACTGTGCGATGTCAGGGCACGTTAAAGAACACCAGATGGTCAAAATTTTTGGAGCCCTCCACTACGGCATCTCTCATAATCATATCATGATTATGGGACATAGAACTGCAGATTTTATTATTATATCTTTGTGAACAAAACTATGACCATCATGTCTTGGAGCAGTTTATTGCTTAAACTTAGCTAGGCAATCGCATGTAGCAGTTAAAAATGTCAATGTGTTCTTTTTTTTTTGTCCACACGTTTGATATAGAAAAGTACCTCCTGGTGTCAACGGAGCTCTTGCTCTTAAGGGGAGACGCTACTCGAAAACACTTTTTCTTTAGTTTTCATGTTAGGGTTTCAAAAATTTAGCCACAGAGATATTTTTTCTTGTAGATTCCAAAACTGTTATTAGATTTTGTGTGGCCTCATTACTTTTAAAGCTTATTATACATGCAATAGCAAAACAAAGGTATTTTTACTCTCGCTTTTTCGACATCAAAACTTTTGTGTAGATGTTTGTGTAATAGCTTAATATGCTTGTCATGAACTACTGTGTGCATTTAAGAGGTTAAAATTATGAGAAAAAAAAGCTGTTACTACAAAAAATGAACAGATGTACCAAACTTCTTTTTTTCAGGGTTCCTCGTATTATTTCTTGGTATGTTCTTATTGATAATGGCTATGTATCATAAATCAGAATAGATAACGGGCACTCTACACACTTTGAAGAATGTGTGTGCCAAGTTTCAGCGCAATACAATAATTTTAAGGGGATGAAACTATGTGAGTGAAATGTGACCGTGGCCAAAAATTTCAAAATGAGAAAAACACGTTTGAAAGTTTGAAACATGTTTACTAATTAGCGTGCACTTGCAAACACTCAAATGTGTGTACAATGCACAGGCAGTATGTCCAGGAGCTGGCCACGGTGACTAGAATTCACCCGCACAGTATGTAACTCCTTCGCGGTCCTTCCGAGCGGAGTCCTGTAGGCGAGCTCTCGTGGCCGATGCGCGGCGGTGAGCCCTCGCCTCAGCAGTCTGTTGGGCATTCATCTTCTGAATGCGCCTCTTGTCGCTGTAGTCCCCCAGGGTGGTCAAGCTTGCTGGTGGTAGAACACCAAGCTCCTCCAGGACCACCTCGAAGCTTGCATGGCCCCGGTTATACCAGAGCACAGCAATGGCTGTGGCAGTCTCCACAGCACTTCGGGAAGCAAACTTTGTTTTTGGGCACAGCAGCCACACCTTGCTGTTGAGAGACTCAGCAGCGTTCTGAGTTTTCCCTCGAAGGCATCGGGCCAGCAGCTTCTTGTCAGAAAGGTGCTTGTATATGGGCAGCAGTGCCCGGTCCTGTGCCTTTGTCAGAAGTGGTGTATGCTGTGGTGCAGGCTCGCCCATTGCTTCAGCACGCTTGTGCTTGCACCACGATTCTTGGCCTGGTGGGCAGAAGTTGTGGCTGCCAGCACCATCAGTGGAGCAAGAGTGAAAGTAGGACGCCCATATGGCAGTGTACATGTCCCGTAGGTCGCCTGTATTGCCCGTGATGGCGATCTCATAATATGTCTGCAGCTTTCAATGGTGGCAGGCTTGAGCTTCTCGCCTCTGGGCAGTGGTGTCGGCAATTTGCGTATGCCAGTGCCTAGGCGCTTCGCAACATGATTAGTGCAGTCCTCCTTGCAGATGGCACCTGCACCGTACACCTTGGCATCACAAACTCCGTTATATGCTTTGCTGTCGCCATCACTAAGAAATGTTGTGAAGCGAAGTGGAGGCTCATACAGCAAAGTGCGCTCCCATATCCGTAGTGCTGCTTCAGCTTCCATGCCATGAGTGGAGCTATCGGTGTTCCTTTCACAGACAGGTCTCTGGTAGGCCTGCCAGATTTCCTGTTCAGAGCCCATGTCGTTGTGTAGACTGCAAGCGTGGCAGTAATTCGACAGGACTTCGAAATTTAAGCACAGGCCGGTGTGCAGGGAGATAGCCGCGCCAACTCTGTTGTGGCTTTTATGGCCCCGTTTCTGCAAGGTCCCGTCATACATTACGGCCACGTCACTACCATCAACCACCTGCTTTGTTACGGCTCTTGCCTGGTTCAAATTTTCGGTTACGGCCCTCATAGCAGCATCGTGAACCTTGTTGCTGATTGCCTGGAAGGTTTTGTGGTGCATGGGCTTCGCTAGTCCAACAATCGCACAAAACCGCGAAAGCTGGTCATGTCCGATGCCTATGGCACGCGAGGCTACAACAGCTTTCACATTAGCCGCGAAGCTATCGCGCGAGCTGCCGTTGCCGTAGTGCCCCACCTCCGCGCAGTCGTCAGATGCTGCGGCGGCTTCGCCAGAGGCAACACGCCTCGACGTATGTGTCGAAGACAGAACACCAGACGCGCACTCACTGTTCTCACACCACAGGACGACAGTGCTTTGCGCCGTTCTGCCACCCCGCGAACAACAAGTTTGTGTTCATGGCAAGACAGGCACTGCGCTCCGCCCACAAGTGCCGTCATCGCATCGATGTCGCACAGCACTGCTGATGATACGCCATCACGCGCATGCCTTTGGTTTTTCTCAAAAAACTCCAGTTTTTTTTTTGTGAGGCGCTGACGGAAGTTTGCGGCAGCGTCGAGGCCTGCCGGCGAAGTCACTGTCGCGATCGTTGCCGACGCTGGGGTTAGGCCTAAACCTCTCCGGGCCGTTCACCTTTGCCGCAGTCTGACGACGCACTTAACGACGTTTTCCCACATACTTGTTTATTGTCCGGTACTTTTCACTTTGTACACCTGCTTTCTGGCAGGATTCATCGCGTAACTAATTGAATAAATTCTTGCGAAGTTCAGCTTGCGATGCACGCGGGTGAAGGGACAAGCGGGCGCTGCGCTAGCCAATGGCGCGCTCGCTACGGCACCACGTGACGCGCCGCGCGATTCAAACGGCACGCAGGGGCGTTCAAAAAAAGGCTTTTTTATAGTATTTTTTTCTTTCCAGACGAGACTTTCCAAGCCTGTCTTCGAGAGAGCATGGACAACTCTACCCGCCTCAGTGATTACAAATGGCGCACAGTGACGCTGCCTCGAGATACCGGGGCCGGGAAAATGTCGATTTCGGCAGATTTCAGCGATTTTCTAGGTCTCCGGGGCTTACTTGAGCGCATTTTTCAGTAACGTCTAACACGAATTACCGATTGAAATTTATTTCTGATAAACATGAATGTTTAAAGAATCTAATACGACTGAAAACGAAAAAAGTGAAAATTTCCGGAAAAAACTGCGATTTTTCGACCCGCGTCCTCCTTTAAAAAGATAATTTGCTTAGGGAAAGCAAAACATATTTGCTCTTTCTTTCTGTCTCGCTCTTTATTTCTTCCTAGGGCTTCCTGCGTCCACAAGGATTCACGCAGAATGTGGCCATCCGGCAGGGGAATGTTGTGCAGACACTGCAGCTCCCACTGGCGGCTGCAGCAGCCCCTATGCAGCAGACTATACCAGTCCAGGTGCCGATTTCGACAGGCAACGGCCAGACTGTGTTCCAGACCATCCATGTGCCCGTGCAAACGTTACAGGCCGTTGCTACCCCACAGGGAAACATGCTGGCTTCAGGGCAGCAGCTCGCCGCTGCACAAGTTGTCCAGCAGCTCGCACAGATGCAACCGCAGATGGCCCAGGTGAGAGCTCTTCAGCGTGCACCTTTGTGCCACTGTGCTGCAGTTTGTGGGACTTGGAAACTGAATGTGTGGCAACTTTTGACCAGTGGGGATACCACGTTCTTCATTTTAAGAAGTCAAGGTTTTGATGCAAGTTAATTTGGTTAGGGTTAATTATAGTTGAAAAAAAAAAGATGCTGACCATTTATTTAGTTTATTTATTTGTTTTGAGTAGATAGAGAACACGAAGACAGAGGAAATAGGCAGGGAACAGGCTGACAACTGCCACCTATAGAGGCACAAAGCCTGCCTGCTCCTTCGGGAAGGGGAGGCATAAGGTAAATACCAAGAAATCATGACTGTTGCGTGAACAAGGCTTCTACATTGGGGCCAATGTTTATCATTTATATTTGCGAAGCATTTTTCATTCATGGTATATCACATCTTGGCCCGACTGCATACGGGGCCTGGTACTCACACAGACACTTATGTTTTAATAAGCAATGATGGCTTTCCAAATTCAAGTCTTGGGTCTGTAAATGTGGCTAGAGCCTCAATCTTGTCCTGTTTGGCCGTCATAGTACTATGCACATAAAGTTTGAGGGCATGTTAGAATGGAGTAAATAGGTAGGCACCCCATATAGAAAAAGAAAAAAACACAAATAAAAACAAGCCTTGTGTAAACTGTACATATCTGCAGGCACTTCAGAAAAGAAGGAACAAGTGATCTGGAGTACTTATCCCATATCATTGAAAAGTATCTTTTAAAGTGTTAAATGTACTTGAAACTTTCGTAGAAGATTATTTATATAGGTGCTCCTGCACATCATTCTAAGTGTTGTATTTAATTGCACATTTTTTTTTAAAAGACGGAGCAATGTTGGGGGTGCGTTTATTATGTGGGGGCAAACTTCATGAAAGCTTTTTCAGGATGAACAAAAAATACGGTATTGCAAAAAAAAAAGTTAGGTCGCTTATCTTTCGCAATTTACATACGCGAACGCTGTTTGGAACCGGCTTCTTTGTTGCACTTCACTCATCTTTGGTTGTTCAAGGCGTTACCTTCTGCAAGCTGTCCCCGCACCGCTCGTGCACTCCATAAAAGTGTTCCTCGGCTTTTTTTGCAATAATTTGACCGCAACAGTGGTATCTGCTGCGATCTCACGCGGCACCCAGAAGCATGCACTACGATGCTACGACGCGCTTTGCCAACTTCATGGCAACCTCGCACAACGACCACAATGATGCCGTAAACATTGCAGCAAGTAACCAAAATTTCAGCTAGCTACCACCTCAGCATCAAAACAAACCGTTGGTAACAAGACTAACAACAAAATACAGCCGCCGCATCGCTGTCCACACGAGAAGTTACTGTAGAGAAGGTAGCCCATGTCTTGCGTTTCTTGAAGTATGTGTGGATAAAAAGCATGGAGAGTGAATTGCAACAGAAGCGAGAATCAGGGGCGCTACCATGCTGCAGAAATTGTCACTATCTTTTCTGGGTGACAAGCGATTTTTCCTAGCTTTCCAGAAAACTGCCGACGCGATGGTGACAAATGGCTTTTCACTACAGCAAATCCTGTCGTCGTTGCTTGAACATCGCGTGTAATATGGTTGGGCCTTGAATTTTCGTATTTGCAGGAAGCGACAGTGGGACCGTGCGGACAGTTTACCGTGACCTTCACTTGCTGTGTGCTTGTCAGCTGCAATGTCTCTACACTCACACCATTCATGAACCCCGCTGTGGCACACAGATAGTCAAAAAAGAGGGAGGATGTGCTGTGCACTGACAGAAATAACAATATGGCGTGTGGCAGCCAGCGAACAGAGGGGGGGGGGGGGGGGAACGTGCTGATGGGGGGGTCGGCATAATAATAAAATACTTAACAGATATAAAGGGCAGGGAGGTGCTAGGTGTCGGTTAGCGGGACTGCAGCGTGAATGTATGATGATGCGCTTATTATGTGGAAGAAAAAAATTCGAAACTCTGACGACTGAAGTTGAGGGTTCATTTATTGTGTGAGTGCGTTTTTTATATAAATATGGTAGTCATGAACTGACCTCACTATAGGAGTTTAATACCTCATTAATCACTTGCTGTAAATATTTTTAGTCCACGAAGTATAAACAGAGTTACAGAGATTTGTTATAAGCTCCAAATGCTTTCTGTTTTCTTTTGTCCTGATGAGTGCATTGAAACCTACATTGATGATAAAAGAGGGGTAGGAAGTTACGTCTTGCACGCTTCAAGGTCTTGAGCAGTATGGATGAGTTTTGCGCCAGCATGTGGCGATATCTCATGATAACTCTAGTACCTATGCAGCATAAGAACAGTTGTTGTACTAAAGTGTGGCAAAGCTTGGTGAAAACCCTGTGCACACCAACCTTCACCTATGTCGGGCTCACCCGACGTATAGTACCCGAATCGAGATAGCGAATTTTGAAGTTGTTTTAAATAACTAAACATTAAATTATATCTGCCAAAAAGGTGCATCAGAGATAACAAGTGCCTGCTGGTCTTAGAAACAATGATTTGCATTGGTATTTACTGTCGTAGTAGGCGCAGCACAAGAAAAATAACCAACTCATGCATCTTGTGTCTGAAAGGCATAAATGTAGCACACCTGGTGCTATGTTGCATGATTGCAGGAGAAAAAAAAACATTAATTAAGCAGACAACCATTGCTCAGGATCATACCGTATTTACTCGCATAATCCTCGCACTTTTTTTGCCGGTAAACTGATGCAAAGTTGGGCGGGAGCGAGAATTGCGCGGCGAAAACTTTCCACGAAAACGTACAGAGCGAAAAAGAAAACGAAGTAGCCGCGAATCGGGGTTCTCACACCAGCAACTTGCTACAAGCTTTAAGAAGTACTAATTAGAACTGAGCTCACCAATAAAAGCAGAGGTTCAACACAAAACAAGATTTATTTGAGACACAAAAAGTGCAAGCAATTAGTCGAGAATTAGAATACCATACGCAAAGCTTGTGGGCGTTGCGGGCGTAGCAATAACGTTCGTCGCTCAACAGGAGCCCTCAAAAGGTAAGTGTAGGAAATCAGTATTGGGCTGATGGCTATTTAACGGAATCGTGCGCAGTTTCCTTCTGAAGAAACAACGTTTGCCATCAATCCCAGTTTTAGGCACACGGCAGGCCCAACGCGTCTTGGTGGCTTTCAGCTGCCGTCACCAGTAGCGAACACAAAACTTGTAGACTCCGAAGGGCCTACCGGCGGCCCTGTTGCCGTCGTTTAGTGCATGATCTATCACTTGCAACTTGAAGCAGTCGTGTAGCTTCGGTATAACCCCATAACGTACCAAGATTACCGACACAGCATACAAAACACGCCGCAACGCGCACTGGCCACTTTGGCTTGACTTGGATTGATTTTGCGTGCAATACATAGTACGCTCAATACTTAAGAGATGGCGCCACATGGTGCAGGCTATCATCATCAATGGCTAGAACGAGCAGACGACATTATTGCGGCAGTTTTCGGCGTGCGGTAATTACTCGAGGAAAAAAAAAATCGTATTTTTCTTCGGCGATGTGGGGGGTGCGAGAATTATGCAAGTGTGAGGATTACGCGAGTAAATACAGTAAGTACAAAGATAAATGAATTATCAGTGTTTTTGAAGATGGGGAAGTATGCATGCCCTTTAATTTATTGAGTTCAAAAAAAAAAAAAGAACTTTTACTGTGGATATTCTCATGATGAATAAACCAGCCAATTTCCTGGTCCATCTGTATGACAATGTAGTCTGTCGTCAGCTGTGCTTATTTGCAGGGCAGTGAAAATTTGTATCCAACATTGTGGGATGAAAATCGGTTCACAGGAACTATACTCGAGCACGTTGTAGGCTAATGGGCTTGGGCCAAAACCACAGGAAAATTCATATCTGTGAGGATCTACTGTGCGCTCAAAAAGTGTTTCAGGGTGCTTTAAGGATGAATGAACACTGGTGGTCATAAGGACCCGGCAGGGGTTGTCTGCAAGCAAATATTTAGGCATTTGAAAGAACTTGTTTGCCAGAATAGGAATGGCTTCAATCATGTGTACACACATGTATGTGTGTTCCCTATGTTACTGCCATTAAATCTTCCTGATGATTTTGAGCGACAAAATCTCTTATTACAGGCAAGCTACCTGAAGCCATGTTTATGCCATATATGTTATAAGCAATGGCTGCTGAATATTTGAAATGCCTATGGTAGACATAAAATGCGGTGTTTGAGAGAAATACACTTTATTAGTGCACTGGGAACATTTTTAGGAAGAAGACAGATAGGACAGAGTGCACTCTGTCCTATCAGTTCTCTTCCTAAAAACGTTTCCTATGCACTAAGAAAGTGTATTTTTTCAAAAATGCATTACCAACCAGCCCAAGTAGCCCCTCTTTTGCAGTATAAAATGTGGGCTTGTCATGTTAGAGTTATGGCTTGGCTTTTCCTCTGGCTTGGAAACAGCTCAAAGCTACTATATGTGAAAGTGTCCTTTTGATACATTCACTTTCAAGGAGAAGTTGCCAATGTGCCGAACAAAGACAACACTCATTCTGCTCATTTTGCTGGCCAAGATTGTGTGCAATTGCACAGATGCAGTTCAAAAAATTGAATAGTGTAGTGTAAGGTTGAGTAAATTTTGGTTGTCATTAAACATTCCACTTGTGGGTGCAAGTGACGATGCAGTGAAGACGCCTAAGAACCAAGCATGGCATGATTGAACATATAGTGGCCGAAGTATTTGATGCCAACTGTGTGGTGTTCTTCTGTTTGCTTCATTAGGTGTAGCACCAGAATCTTGAAAGTAAATTTTTGTGCAAATTAGATTTCACTGCAACATAATATAACATAACAATAGTGCCTTTCTGAAAGAAATTTTCCTATCTGATGCTTAAAATGTGTATTGTTTGGACAATGGTAGGTATTTCATTGTTGGGAAAGCTTAGATGCATTCGCTGGGGCAGGCTGTCTGTGTTTTGCTGTTGAATTAGACCACCAGCTGACTTCAAATCATATGCAGACTAGCACTTGCTTGGTGCAATTGGTGTACTAACCTAAGCTCGGTTTGGTGTGTGGCACATTTAGGTGGTCACTTGAGTGAGGACCTGTTGCGGGCACGTCTGAACGTGTTATTTGTCTGAATAGTGGGATATCAGACCATTGCCTCATTGTTTGCTGCTAGGCTATCCAGTGGGCCTCTAGGCACATATTTTAATGAGGGTACAAGATGTGTTACTGTTTTTTGCAGTAGTGGTGTACGAAGTAAGGGCACTTTTGTTTATATTGTTTAAGCATGCACTTGTCATGAACTGCACGATCGTTTTCCATTGCTGGTCAGCAGCACTAATGCCCCCAAACCACAAAGCACCTGATTAATATAAAGCAGATATGTATTGTTTGTTGGGAGCAGCATGGCTTACCCAAATGTGCCACACACTTAACCAGCCTGCCTGCCTGCCCACTGCACTGACTTGCGGCTCTCTCGGGGTCTCGCTTTCCTCCTGCTCCTCTCCCCCCATTTCTGGCTTGGTGGTGGTGGTGGTGCACAGCTGACCGCCCAGGGCCAACTGCAGCCGATCCAAGTCACAGCCACGCCCGCAAACCCCCAGCAGGCAACTCGTCCCCAGCAGCAACAGCAAACAGCGGCAACTCCGACGTCCTGGTCGGGGGCCACCCAGATGGTGATGACCTCGACGGGCGAGACCATCACCACTGCACCACAGATGACAGCCACCGTCCAGAGTGCCTCCAGTGCTCAGGCGCAGCAGCAGCAGGCCCAACAGAATGCAGCTGTAGCTGCTCAGGTGCAGGTGCGCCACATGCTTCCTCCTCTTTGCACCCTGCCTTCCCTTGGTGGCTGCACCCTTCCTGCTTCCCTTGCCATGGCGATGCCTAACTTGGTGTAGCAGAGGGGTGTGCAATTATGCTCGCACGTTTGGGCCCTGCGTGATGTTTTGTTGTGTGTACTTCCCTCTTGGCCTAATTGCGCTGTGTAGAAAGCTGCTTTAATCCACTGTAAGCACAATTTTATTGCTTTAAAGACAGTGTTCTTTGGTGTTCCAATGCCTAACTTGTACAGATACTTTCCTGTTTCAAGAATTACAGATGCATAAATTATGCCAGCAGCGAGAGGAGGTATTTTCCTGTAACACGGCATTGTGTTATGATCTATGCCTTCTTTACAGTCTTCTGTATCGGAGTTGCTTAAGAGAACAAAATCTGCCAATTACAGTAAAAGCTTAATATGACCCTGTACAATTTGAAAAATTGAATAATTCAGACCTGTTCTCTGATTCCAGGAAATATATGCCTTGTCGTATGACAACAAATGCTCGTTAATTTGGTCATATTTGGTCGCAGCCTGGTTTATACGAACCATCCTCGGAGCACACCAAGTGTGATGTGCTGCGAATTCGTGACACTGAAGATCCAGAACGGCATTTATGGTCAACTGAAATGAGCAAGCGCAGTCCGTGTTGCTATTGTCATAAGCATAAACCATCCGGTAATGACAGGAAAGCCAGTCAGAGTGCTTTGTACCTATTTTCATTTATCACCATGCTGGCAGTGGACCTTCAGAAAGGTGCTGTTGTCATTTACAATCGTGTTTTTGCTGCTAGGTCTTCAGTAGCTTGGCAAACTTGCTTCATTTGTGTTTTTACTCTGTGCTCATGAACTGCTCGGGAGCTATCGGTGATCAGCAGCTGGAGTACACAATACCATACTTTCGTTTTTACAGTGTGCCTTGCGAACTGTTTCAGTATAGTTGCCATCCATGGATCATGATCCGCCATTGTGCATTAGTGTGCCAGGTTTCTTCTACAGTGGTTGCAATGCTCAGCAGTCTCATTTTGACATTGTGTGTGTGGCCTTCAGAACTGTTTAAACGCTATCTATTATCTTGTCATTAGCGACCATGGTTTTGTCATCGATAGATCTGATGCTCAGTTGTCTCGCTTAGACTCTGTGAGTGATGGCCATGCGTGTGCCTTTGGAACTGCGTGGAAGCTATAATCGCATTGCTAGTGATCGCAGTTTCATGCACAGCAGATGCAGCACTCAATAGGTTCGTTTTGTCTAGGTGTGATGCGCACGCAGTCATAAAACTCAAACATGGGGAAATCTGTTCATTCAGTATGTAGTGATATGTATCCCGAAGGAGTACGGCCACTAGCGTGGGTCTGGTCTTAGCGAGCCGCAGAGCACGCGTTAACCATCCCCATAGCGAGAACACAATACTGCTCAAGGTCGCAACAGTTTATTGTCTGTGGCAACACCAAAACGCAGTACAGTCCGTTGCAAAGGCGCGGCGGGAAAGCAATGAGCTTATCCACGCCACGGGCGAGAAGTACTACACAGGGGTGCCGCGAGCACGCCTCCGTGGTAAAAGTGATTTACGGTGACACCGGCACAAAGGGCTTGGTAGCTCGAGCGAGGGCAAAGGCGCTCGCGTTGGCTTCGGAAAGATATGGGTCGGCGTAGCTTGGCCACGCACTAGGACACCGTATCGCTCTTCGGCCTAGCGTACGCAAAGGGGCAACCAAAAGTGAGCGTTCGGCTCGAGCTCGAGGCACCATCAGCGAAGTTCGATGAGCCCCAAACAATGGGAGTCGACGGACGGAAAAGGGAATGTGTGCTCACCCTTAGCTGTCCCGGAGAAATCTGACTCACTCCCGCCGTGCGCGCACAAAACGTCCAGAAAAAAATCACGCGCGACGCTACAGTCGACATCTGCTACCGGGTGAGAGGGGTTAAGCATCGCTCCTCACTCTCCCAGCGCGGCAGACAGCGGAGGAGGGGAGTCATGTCGGAACATGAGAACGACAGAAAAGGCGGCGGGCCAGCCTCAATTCCCACATTCTCTTCTCCTAAATTTGCCCTTTACCAGTCTGCAAAGGTAGCCGGAGCACACCCATGCAGTTAAAATGACACTGCTATGAGCTACAGCTAACCTCAGTCCAGCCCTGTAACTGCTGCTAAAAAAATGACAAAGGAGAAAAAAACAATAATAAAAATAGACACATGACTCTGTAAAAATGTTTGCGAAATGGAGCACAGGAAAGTAGAGCTAGTGCTCGTGGGGCTGAAGCGGGATAGCGTTTACCGCGCAGAGGGGCGGAAGAGCGTGAGAATGTCCGCTGGGTGCGATGCCCGTGCGCGAGGCCAGAGGCACGGAAGGGGGCTCTCTGATGGCTCGTTGCTGCTCTAAATTAGTTGCGAGTCCAACGAACGCCGCTTCGGTTGTGGTTCGGAGGACCCGCATTTCTGGCTCGATGACGGAGCTGGGATTTTGCGGGAAGCCGGGCCTCTCCAGGGATCAGGGAGGCCGAACTGGAATCGGCTGCGAGGTGCCCTGGCATTGTGCAGCAGCATATAGCTGCTGTCAGCTGGCCTCGCAGAGGAGCCATGGTAGAAAAGGGGGCAGGGCTTCTCGGCAACGGCCGAGAGCAGAGCACAACGTAAGTAGGTCGATGTCCCCAGCACCTCCAGTGTGGGATGAAACCACGACGGGTACTCTTCATGTGCACGCACAGAAGTGCCACGCGCACACACACCACCGACGGCTGCGTGAGCAAAGGCGCGAAGCGTCCTTCGTCCCTCCCTCCACGCATAAGCACCATTGTTCAAGGTCGCAACTCCCTTCGCCGATAGACAAAATAAACACGGAAGAAAAAGTAAAACAGAGCAAAAATGACACTCAATATCTGGCCAAAGGAGCATAATATCATAAAATACAAATGAACATTTAATATTAGACAAAAGAAACACAATATACACATGAACACTTAAGAAGAAACAGTGGCAGCAAAATGAGCGGGGTCGACTTCTTTACAAGAAAAGGCCGTAAAGAAGCCAACCATACTGAGGCTAGACAGTAAACTGAAGGCCTTCGGTTGCGGAGAAGTCTGTCATCCGGCGCGAAATGACAAAGGTGACCGCTTCCTCAGATTATACTGGTGCGGGGTCCGAATGCGGTCCGCCGCCCCGGGTGTGCCTCGTTGCTTGCGTGAAGTGCCGCAGGGCACTGGCGCGAGCTCGTCAAACCGTGACAAAGGGCTTCAGGTCTGCGATATGGGCATGGCTGAGTTTTCCCGAATGGGGATCTTTCAGCAGGTACGCGAGTGGAGTGCAAGCTTTCTCCACTCGGTACGGATCAAGCCACTTAGGAGCGAGCAAGGTTGACAACCCCTTACTGGCACCGCTAAGAGCGTGGTTAGACTTTAGGACAAGATCGCCCACCTCAAAAACTAGCTCGTGGTGCTTGCGGTCATATTGGGCCTTCTGCTGAGCCCTGGCTGACGCCAAACCTTGCCTTGCTTTGCAGAAAGCTCGACAAAGCCTATCCCGAAGTGTCGAGGCGTAAGCAGAGCAGTCTGCCGGCATCTATTTTGAAGATGGGGAAGTATGCATACCCTTTAATTTATTGAGTTAAAAAAAAACATTTACTGTGGATATTCTCATGATGAAGAAACCAGCCAATTTCCTGGTCCATCTGTATGACAATGTAGTCTGTCATCAGCTGTGGTTATTTGCAGGGCAGTGAAAATTTGTATCCAACATTGTGGGATGAAAATCGGTTCACAGGAACTATACTCGAACACGTTGTAGGCTAATGGGCTTGGGCCAAAACCACAGGAAAATTCATATCTGTGAGGATCTACTGTGCGCTCAAAAAGTGTTTCAGGGTGCTTTAAGGATGAATGAACACTGGTGGTCATAAGGACCCGGCAGGGGTTGTCTGCAAGCAAATATTTAGGCATTTGAAAGAACTTGTTTGCCACAATAGGAATGGCTTCAATCATGTGTACACACATGTATGTGTGTTCCCTATGTTACTGCCATTAAATTTTCCTGATGATTTTGAGTGACAAAATCTCTTATTACAGGCAAGCTACCTGAAGCCATGTTTATGCCATATATGTTATAAGCAATGGCTGCTGAATATTTGAAATGCCTATGCTAGGCATAAAATGCGGTGTTTGTGAGAAATACACTTTATTAGTGCACTGGGAACATTTTTAGGAAGAAGACAGATAGGACAGAGTGCACTCTGTCCTATCTGTTTTCTTTTCCTACGCACTGAGAAAGTGTATTTCCCTCAAAGATGCGTTACCAACCAGCCCAAGTAGCCACTCTTTTGCAGTATAATATGTGGGCTTGTCATGTTGGAGTTATGGCTTGGCTTTTCCTCTGGCTTGGAAACAGCTCAAAGCTACTATATGTGAAAGTGTCCTTTTGATACATTCACTTTCAAGGAGAAGTTGCCAATGTGCCGAACAAAGACAACACTCATTCTGCTCATTTTGCTGGCCAAGATTGTGTGCAATTGCACAGATGCAGTTCAAAAAATTGAATAGTGTGGTGTAAAGTTGAGTAAATTTTGGTTGTCATTAAACATTCCACTTGTGGGTGCACCACAAGTGGAATGTTCAATTCACCAACACTAAAGCCACTTCACAATACAGTCAACCACTTCAAAGTAAACACGATTTCGCCTTCAGGTTCTGCTTCACAAAGCATATTGGCCGTCATGTCGCATAAACAACATAGAGCCTCTTTTGCAGTGAAGCATGTCTGATGTTAGTTTTCGTCGCACATTTGGCACAAGTGGAACCACTACAGTTCGTTTCACAACATCGGCATATCCATTATGAAGGAACAGATGAAGTTTTCCACTCAACTGCAGTGGTTTTTCAAGCTAACTAAACAAAGCTAGAAAGCCTGCTGTAAAGATATGGTGTAAGGTTGAGTAAATTTTGGTTGTCATTAAACATTCCACTTGTGGGTGCAAGTGACGATGCAGTGAAGATGCCTAAGAACCAAGCATGGCATGACTGAACATATAGTGGCCGAAGTATTTGATGCCAACTGTGTGGTGTTCTTCTATTTGCTTCATTTCCTCTCGAGCTGGCATTGAATGACGCTGGTCACCGGATTTGCCAACTCCCTTCCAAAATTTAAGAAGGGGGGCGAGAAACCAGTTGAGCGACTCTCAGATGTTCGTATAGCGAACGGGAGCTCGCCCAAATGATCTACCCAGTCCCTTTGACTTTCGGCAAAGGCCGCCAACATCGGTTTGAGCATACGAATGACACGCTCCGTCAAATTGGACTGGGGATGGTAGGGTGAAGTGGTGTAGTGATCAGTTCTGAGGGAACGGCACATGACACCGATTACCCGAGCGGTGAAATACGAAGCATTGTCGGTGATGAGCCTTTCCGGGAAGCTGAACCGGCAAAACACTTCCTGCAGCTTCTCAAGCACCACTCGCACTGTCACCTTCCGAAGTGGGAGCAATCCCACCAATTTCGAAAAGTGATCAACTTTTGAAAAGTGATTCACCATCAGGTGAATGAACCCCTGCTTACTTCTGGGAAATGGTTCCATTAGATCGCAGGTGGCAAATGGGCTTATCATTGCCACGGGCCAGAAGTGCTACACAGGGGTGCCACAAGCACGTCTCCATGATAAAAGTGATTCATGGTGACATCGGGACAAAGTGCCTGGTAGCTCGACCGAGGGCAAAGGCGCTCGCATTGGCTTCAGAGAGATATTGGTCGGTGTAGCTTGACCACACACTAGGACACCGTACTTTTCTTCGGCTTAGTGTATGCAAAGGGGCAACAAAAGGTGAGCGTTTGCCTCGGGCACGAAGCGCCGTCCGCGAAGTCCGACGAGCCCCAAACAGTGAGAGTCGACGAACGGAAAAGAGAATGCGTACTCACTCTTAGCTATGCCGGAGAAATCTGACTAACTCCTGATGCGCGTGCGATATGTCCCGAGAGACCTTGCGCGCATTGCCACAGTCGACATCCGCTACCGGGTGAGAGGGGATAAGCGTCACTGCTTGCTCTCTCAGCCTGGCAGACAGCGGAGGAGGGGAGTCATGTCGGGACATGAGAACGGAGAAAGAGGCGGCAAAGCCCGCGCAAAGGAGGCGGGCTAGTCTGGATTCCCACAAATATAAGCGTGTCAGTGGAGGCCTGCATGCTGGCATAAAACTCTCTTGCTACATCATGATGGATGGTCTGTCACTCAACATTTTGCTTCTGAAAAAAAAAGATGCTGCCACCCTGACTTTGCAAACGCTGTCGTAACAGCAAAGCTGATACCCTTCTGCATCTGGATCACTTCTTTAAGATTCACGTTTTGCTGCAACACTGCCTAACTGCTCCGTGCACTGGTGTAGCACAGCGGCCGATTAGGTGCTCAAGGATGGCCCCAAATGCTTCTCCTGATGTGCGTTAAGCGCTAGGTGGCAACATTGTGAAATGATTTATAGCTGGCGTAACCTGTTTAGAACCATGGAGAGCACATTTATTAAGACAAAACTGTTTACGCTATGTCTCTGGCCTCCTTTAAAGTTAGTCTTTTATTTTTATCAATTAACAACTGTGAAGGCTCTAGTAGACCGTCAGAATCGATGATGTCATCACAGTGATTGGAGCAGGAACCTCAAGGTGATGTACCTAGATTTATTTTAGCGTGTTTCCTCTCTTATCAAGTGTCTTCTTACTACAAGCTTGGTGCTTTCGGTATTGTGAAAGGATAATCTACTATTGGGGGGGGGGGGGGGGGAGGGTGCAAGAAAAATAGTTTTTCTCTTGAGTGTCACTTTACCGTGTTGGGAGTCAAGATTACCAGAAAGTGTTTAGGGTATCAATAGAGAAATTGGGGACAAAATTTGTTGAGTGAAATCATCTGGCAATATGTGAGACTGCAGTTCGTGCAAGTAATGCTTGATTAGCTCAAGTAGTTTAGGTGACTGATGCAGCCTTATGTTGATAGATTCTGCTAATAGAAATTCTCATTCCATTAAGAAAAAAAATTAAAAGAAAAAGGTTGCCAAGGTATTATCAGTGCTGTCTTAACAAAACTTCGCCGCCATACATGTACGTGCTCATAGCTAGCAAGAACTGTGAAATTAATCTGCAGTAAATTTAGGCCGATGTTGACTGCTCTTGCTTTTACAGGTCAGTGATGGGAAGTTTGAAGAAATTGAAAATTTGTGAGTACAGGGTATCACTGGGGCCTATGTTTCGAGAAGTGGACTTGTCATCATCAACGCTACCACCAATGCTGTCATATTGCAGCCTTGAAGAAGACAAGTCCGCTTGTTGAAACATCAGCTGCAGCGACACCGATACTAGAAGGGCAGTCTCACTTCTGAACAGGACTTGTCCCGTCATTTGCACTGTATGTCATGTTGAATGTAAGCAAATTATGCATAGAACTACCCCTGGTTCATGTGTTATTCTGAAGCTGCAGGTATATTATTGGGAACATATTGTGTTTGTGTACAGAGTGCCATGTTATGTACCTGTGCGCCCATTTTCTTGAATAGGTAGTCAGTTGAAAGGCGATTGTACATTTTCACACATTTGTGGGATGCTGTATTGTTAGAAGGATGCATCATAAAATAAAATGTAACAATCGTTTATTAACATGGTAGCAGCAGCAGGGCAAGCATGCCGCCACTGCACTCGAATGGTTACAGAAGCAAGGACGAAACCAAGCTTGGCAGCTTAGTATTTATAGCCACCAGAGGTGACGTAGGCCTCCGTAGAAGTTGCTGTGGCGCTGTTTCTTACCGGAAGCGTGTTGCAGCAAGTGGCCGTGTCAAGCCGGACTAACCAGTGACGAGACAGAGGGTGCGCAGGTTTGTGCACAGTAGTTGCCACATCACTGCTTCGCAGAGTGCAGAGCCCTCAGGGTCTCTAGAAATCTGGGAAGCGTACCAGACATCCAGAGCGTGTCATTAAAAACGCAGACTGTGACGTCGGTGGCTGTGGAAGGAGTGGCGCTGCCTGGTTTGTTCGCAGCGATGTATGCGGGCTTGAGTCGGTCAATCGAAACACGGACGTTGTCCTCGTTCAAGGGCAGTGTGAATTTCTTGTCGCGACAGACGACTAAGTAGGGTCCGCTGTAGAGTGGCTGGAAAGGCCGGCGGATGGTGTCGTCGCGGAGGAAAGCGTTCATGCACAATGCTAGCTCCTTCAACATAAAAGGTGTAGGCTTGCTGCAGTGGGCTGCAGGTGACGGGCATAAGGCGGCGATGGTGCGTCGGAGCCGTGCAAATAAGTTGGTGGGGATTGACGTCGTAGTGCTGGATGGCAGAACTGCGAAAAATTCACCTGGGAGACTTGAGTGGTTTCCTGTAGATTAGCTCTGCTGGTGTAGTGTGGTTGTTTGGCTTGAAAGAAGCGTGAAGATCGAGGATGACATCTGGGATGACCTCGGGCCAGATTGAGTCCAAGTGGCACATAATGGCTTTCTTGAACTGTCAGTAGAAATGCTCGATCATTCTGTTGGTGCAGGGGTGGTAACTGGTGGTCCTCAAGCATTCAATACCGATAGTCAGTCTGTGGAGCCTGAATAGGTGCCACTCGTACTGTCGTCGTTGGTCGATGATTACACAGGGAGGCGCCGAAACTAGCAATCCGAAAAAGAAAGCTGGGGCGACATTTTCCGCGGTAATTCCCTCGAGGGACCATGCCTCGGGCCATCGAGTGTACCGGTCGATGGCAGTGAGGCAGTAGCGGTAGGGTCCAGGCGGGAGAAAGGGTCTTATGGTGTCAAGGTGGACGTGCTCGAACTGACCAGAGGGCTTAAGGAAGGTTCTGAATGAAGACGTGACATGCCCGGTGATTTTAGCGCATTGCCAGTGAATGCAGGAGCGCACCTAAGTGCGACAACCCAGCTGCATGAAGGGCCAGACACAGAAGTCAGCCACAAGGCATGTAGAGGCGTGTATGTTGGAATGACTGAGGTTGTGGAGCTGGTTGAAAAGACCACAGTGATGGGACAGGGGCACATAGGGCTTGCTTCTTCCTGTTGACATGTCACAGTAGATTGTGGTTGCCGACCCTGGAATAAGGACGTATTTCTTGTAGCTGTAGTGAGGACGTGCCCTTGGGAGTTCCTGCAGTTCGGTGTCCATGGTCTGAGCCTTGGCGAGGATGTCTGCTGTTATCTGCACCAAGCTGATGGTGGCTACACATGAAAGAGCATTGGCAACCATTTTGTCTTTCCCACTGACATGTTGGATGTCGATGGTAAATTGTGCGAGGAACGAGAGTTGGTACTGCTAAACAGGCAGGAGTTTCTCGCGATGTTGTGAGAGGGCGTAGGTAAGAGGTTTGTGGTCAGTATAAATAGTGTAGTGCTGTGCTTCGAGAATGTGGCAGAAGTGTGTAACTGCTTCGTATATCGCCAGGCGTTCTCTCTAGTAAGCTTGTGAATTTGTAGGGGCAGCGGTTGTGGTTTCGTCGGTGGAATTAGCCTTTGAAGGGGTCGCCTTCCGAGCTGAGAGTCTCCTTGAAAAGAACGCTTAGGGTTGTCAGGTGTTGTTCACGCGTTCTATCGGGGCTGCACCAACTCCAAAACCAGAGGTGTCCGAGAAGAGTCCCGAGGGATTGTCACGCACGGGATGGGAGTGGAGTGTGGTGGTGCAGAGAGCATTCTCGCATTTCTCGAAAACTTGCACCAAAGTTGGTGTCCATGTGATGAGTTGGTGTCCTCTTAGACCAGCCAAGGCATCTTGAAGAGGTGCCTGGTAGTCGGCGGCGTGCGGTAAGAAACTTATATAAAAGTTCAGCATGCTGAGAAAACGGCAAAGGTCGTTACTGGTGGTGGGTTGAGGGTACTTCTGCAAGTCATAGAAGCATTCATGGAAGGGTAAAGCTTCCCTCTGATGAAACTTCCAAGGAAATGGATGGCGAAAGCACTGAGCGTGCTCTTCTGGACATTCACGAGCAGGCCGTGGTGTTCTTCGGCGTCCCGTGAAAAGACCAATATGTCGTAAAGATAGAAGCAGAAGTCAAGGTCGCAGAGGACTTCGTCGATGAAGTGCTGGAAGGTTTGCCCCGCGTTCCTTTGGCCAAAGCTCATAAAAAAGAAACTTGAACAAGCCAAACCGGTTGATTATTGCAGTTTTTGAAACGATGTCTGGATTGATGGGCATTTGCGTGTAAGCCTTCACCAAATCTAGCACGGAGAAGACGTGGAAGCCGTGAGTGCTATGGGCGAAGTCCTGTATGTGGTGAATGGAGTACCTGTCCTAGATGGTACGTGCATTGAGGGCATGATAGTCTCCACATTTTTGCCAGCCACCGGTCTTCTTCAGGACAAGCTGAAGTGCAGAATTTCAGCTGAAGCACATGAGCACTAGTTATGCTTTTTCATGGCATGTTGGTCGCTTTTAGATCCTTTTATGCCGTTTGTTGCGTGCACAGGTGGCACTGACCTCATGCCTGAGTGGTCTGCATCGTCACCATTAGCAGACTGCATCTCATACGTGCAAAATTCTTAATCCTCTGTTACGTTTGTCTCAACTTTCTTTCCCTTTGAGCCTTCTATTTTAAATGGGCCATCAGTCTTCTTTTCCTTGCACATTATTTTCCCTGCACAATTTACTACCAGAAGTTCTGTGCACCATAAACACTATTTGCAATTTGCACTTATCGTGTTGTCGGCCATTCCTATGACAAAGGAATAAGATTTTGTTAATGCCACTTCGGACCATAAGCGATGAAAAAGGATGGCTTTTCTCCGGTCGAGCCCAGTGGGCATGCGGAGAGCCATCAAAGAGGACAGGTGGTGTTGACAATCCATCTCGTTGCTTGGGGGGCGCCTGTCATTGCGAAGAGACGCTATGCCACATCCTGTGCGACTGTCCGTTGTATGACATCCAGAGACAGTCACTGGTGTCCATTTTCGCGCGCATCGACAACAGCCAAATGTCTGTAGACACTATTCTGTCAAGTGACCGAGAGAAGACATTGCAACAGAAGGCGCCAAAAGCTCTGTTGAAATTCCTAAGCGACGCGGACTTGAACAAGCGGCTGTAACAGCAATGTCACCCACCGCGAAAGACAAGACTGGACTATGACTGAGTGTGCGTGCGTGTGCTGCCGAATGTGCTGTGTTTATCTCTCTTCTCTCTCTGCTTTCTGTCTTTCATCTCCCCGATCCCCCTCCCATGTGCAGGGTAGCATACCGGCTGCCTATAGGCTAGTTAACCTCTCTGCTCTTCTTTTCTTTCTATTTTCCTTCCTTCCTTGTACTTATCGCAGTTACATTTTTTATGAACCAATCAAGCAACATACACAGTTAAAACTACTGTATTTATCCTTTAATCTATGCCACCATTTTTCTCTACCACTGTTCATTGTGCTGTGCTTTGTCTCTCCTCATGTTCTGTTGCCTCCAAGTTTCATACTGATGGGCTAGTGCCTGTAGAATTTCTCCTTCAAAGGTAAGTTGCTATTTCAGTGAATGTTCAGGCCTTCTTCCCACCCATCACCTTCCAGGAAACAGGCCACTTTGTGTCTATTAACGCAACAGTCACAAGTGCCAATGTTGGTGTGCAGGCGCAGGCACTGGCTGTGCAGCTTCCCTCAGGCCAAGTGGTCCAAGGCCAAATGGGACAGCTGCTAGGTGGTGCAACGTGGTGGCCAATGGGGACCACTGCCATCAATGTTTCAGGCCTGGCTGGTCTTAGATCACCCAACATAATTCAGGTGCTGCTCTTTCTGTCCTACCGATAGCACTCCACAAAGACTACTTGCTTAAAGTCCTTTATAGCTAGTGATGCAACCTAGGGGCATAAAAAATTAACCTAAAGTACATTTGCATATTTTGCCTAGGAAGTGGTAGTTTTTACAAAACATTGCACTGCATTTCATGTGAACGTAGCATGGTGTCCAGGAAACTTATGCAAGACCTAAGCATGTTGTATAACCCTGAACACATCCTTTTTGTAACAGGTTTCAAATTTATGAAAACGCGAACACACCCACACAACTCGGCAAACTGATGAGTGGCTTGTTTCAACATATAAAAAGCAATATGGTTTGCAATTATAGTAGAAAATGAATCGCCACGACTTCTAAATAATTTACCTAGAAATAACATAGTTTTAGAAAGTACCTCAAAAAAAGCTATTTTTGAATGCTTTCTTTGCCAAGATGCCTAACTTACTAGTACATAAATACACTGTTTTCTTGTATGAATAAAACGTTCACCTAATGTGGTTATGTTATACTTTGTAACATGTTGACCATGAACTCTAACTATATTGTTCCCAATGTTTTATTTTACTGTCTTTCATTTTGCATACGTGACATTAATTGCGGAATTGCACTGCAACATTATTTGTCTACTGCATACTGATAAATTTGTATTGTTTAGCTCTGTATTACTATGTATTACTGCTTTCTGTAATGTGTGATGTTTTTGTTTTTTTCATGTGGCTGCGATACCACCAAGGTGTTTGTTTGTTTGTAGGTATCCACAGCGTTGTCAAGCTATCAAAAGTTAGCTTTTACCGCAGCTTCTTACCCATCGCGTGTGTTATGTTTTTAATGCCTTTTTCATGCGGCTGCGATGCCACCAAGGTGTTTGTTTGTTGTTTGTAGGTGTCCACGGCATTGTCAAGCTATCGAAAGTTAGCTTTTATCGCGGCTTCTTATCCATCGCACATTGTTTTGATGGCAAAATAAACCAATTCTAAAAATGTATGTAAGACCTTAAGGCCGTGCCATCTTGAAATTTGACCACAAGCTACCACAACCAGGAAACTATCTTTGTTTAGATGTGTTGGCTCTTTATTATGCCTTTGAATGTCGAATTGTTTCGAAAAGAGTTTTGCGAATGTTCAAATTACTTCATTGTAGTCTCTGAATGTAGGAAATGTATAAAATCGGGAAAACTATTAAAAAATACGGGAACAATAGCTTGGTGTCATCATCACTCGGAACTGCATCATGTTCAATACAGTATTTCAGAGCGTGGTAGTCTTTGAAACACGGGTCTGCAAAGACTGCCTTCTCACCATCTGCACACATAAAATGCATGTGTGTTTTTCTCTTGCATTGATAATGATTGTGTTGGTGCACACACACGGCATCTTCTCTGTATGCAGAGTAAACTCAGTAATTAAAGAGAACGAGAATACCCTGTGAGTGCCAGTGATGAACAGGCTAATAGCAGTGCGGATAAATATGAAAATCAACTGCCACCACTCCAGCAAGAAATGACAATAAAGATAAAAATCAAGTTTCGCACGCCTCCATTCCAAACACGCTGCAAAACTGAAACCACGAAACGGTGCTGCCCGTCGGTGTTGCTGCTGACCATGCAATGCGCTGACGCTAAAAATCAGTTCTGCTTATCTCCGTGAAAAGGTAGCACAATAATTTACAACACTTTTTGCAATTCCTAGGAGGTGGCAGCACCCCCCAGTGAGCATGCATCATCATTATGGAGCAAAATTTGAAGTGGAGGTTCGAAAACATACTCATGTGGCAAAGACACCGCAGGACATAAAATGGCCAGTGTACATCTATGGCAAAAACACTCATAGGGTTAATCAGAAAACAAGATGCAGAAAGAAAAACGAGACAACTCGATCTAACTACACTTGGAGTTATCCTATTCAGAATGTGTCAATAAGCTTTCAGAGCGAGGTCCGTGCCATAGTTCGACTCTGAAATACATAAAGGGTATTTATGGCTTCATTTCTTTGAGTAATAGGGCTTTTATTTTCTGCGCTTCTCAAATGCAGAGACCACCGTTGTTTTCTCTGTCGCCCTCCTTCAATGGCCCTTGGAATGTTCCTGTTCATTAGTTATAAACAAGGCTGATTGTACTCTCTTTCCTGCTTTGAGCGTTCCTGCAGCTGTTCTGATAGCAGTTCACTGCATGCAGGTGCAGAGCCTTCCTGGACTCCAAATGCAAGGGGCAGCTGGTGGAGGAGCAGGACAGACTCATATTCTAGGCGGTGGGACCCTTCAAGCACTGGGCATCACCCCACAGGGCAATGTTATTGCTTCTCCTCTGCAGAATGCTGCACCCCTTAGTCCCTTGCAAACAGTGCAGGCAGCGCTGGCCAATGGGCAGCTCTTAGGTTAGTATTTTTCTGACCATGTATTAATACCACGCTTTTTCTGCAGATTAGTATTGGATAAATAGTTAAATTCATTCTAAGCTGCTGCTCTTGCTCGAGGGCTCGTTCAAGGTTGTCTATAGGAGTTAGTCAGCAAGTGAGAGTGAATATACAAGCTGTTTTGGTGTGGCCAAGCATAGACTAGTGTGGTTGACTTTCAGTGTTGTGAAGTGTAAGTGGACCTTATCTTTGTCTACTGCCCTGTGCTTGCAGCCCAGCAATTCCAGCAAGATCCCAATGACCCAACCAAGTGGCAAGTAGTTACAGCGCAACCCGTAGCAGCTCCCGTGGCCAGCAATACCCAAACCCACCTTCAAGCTACCGGACAGCAGGTGAGCCACATCATCCTCTGTGGCAAGTCCTTGCGAATAATTTCAGAGTTAGCGCAGTGTGACTGCAATGCACATAAACAAAATGACCATATGTGAAGAGGAAGAAGAGAGAGAGAGAGAATTAACTTTATTAAAGGTCCTGAAGGGAACTGGGCACACCTTACGGGGGCCAGCCAGGTGGCTTCGCCCATGTGGGGACTGGAAGTCGGAGCTCGCCAGCCACCTTTTGGGCCTTCTGGACGGCCTGGTGTTGAAGGGCCCTGTCGGGGCTCCTGAGGTGGTTGATCTAGTCATACTCGGTGGCAGGGGACCCGAAGCTAGCGTTTAGCACGGGACACTGCCACAGCATGCGACTTAAATCGCACCTTGAATTTTGGCATTTGGTGCATTTTGGCCTTATATCTGGGAGGTATTTGTTGCAAATATAGGGGCTGGGGTAACTGTGCGTTTGCAGCAGTCGAAGTGTTAATTGTTGTGCTTTATTTAGTGCTGAGTGAGGTGAAGGGGAATTCCTGTCTAAATAACTTAAGTGCGAGCAAATGAGCTTCGATACTGGACAGCTACAGGACAACTGAGTTTAGCAATAATGACAGCATCTGTAGCACAGTTGACAGTCTGTGTAACAAACGCTGATATAAATATTGAATGTAATGAAGTAGATTTGTTTTTTGTTTTGTTTTTGCAATACAGGCACGTAGGAATGCCTGATTTCAAGGAGTGTTTCGAATATCAAAAGCATTTTGTAGCCTGTGCAACTTTTTTTATGACGATGCTTGATACTAGAAAGTGCTGTAACAAAGAAGTGGAGCTAGCTCTTCATGTCGTATTACAAGTGCACTAGATAGGTTGAATCATAATGAAGTTAGCAAAGAGCGCTGGTGGAAGGTAAAGTTGACAAAATCGGTCAGAACTGTCTTTTTAATGTTCACCTGTTGATGAAGAACTGTGGGCGTGGTATTTCATTGTTGTATTAACAAAAATGAGGCAATGTAGAGGCCAAATGGTGTTGGTAGATGATTTTGTGCAACCAAAGTGTTGCTGACAACACTTCACATGTGAAAGGCAATGATGGTATATCCTCAGCCTCTGCTTTTTCAACTTCGGTGGAAGCCCAATTGATGTGGCTGGCAGGGTTGTGTTCTCTTCTAGTTAGGAGTTCCGAATCTGTCTCGTAGACTTCAACGTACAAGAATACTTGGAATTTCGGATGCTAGAAATCTTTAGTGTCTGATTTTTTGGACTTGCTGCCAAAATTTCTGTTCCAAAACAGCTGAATCGAGCCCCCATCTCTGCCACATATATCACCTCCATGTTACAACTAGCATTCTCTTGAGTCCATACATTTGAGACCGTAGCAGAGCCTGAAAGGCAGCTTTGCCGCAACATGATAGTGTGATGATTTGAAGCATATTAAAAATTTGAAGCGGCCACTTTTAATTGGGTGACTGCATTGGTCTTCAAAAAGCTTGACTACAGCAAAGCCTCAAAAGTAGCTTTGCCGGAATACGAGAATGTGATGAGGTCAAGCATAATAAAGATCTGAAGGGGGCACTTTCAATTGGACATTGACTGCACTTGTTGCTGAGAAGTTTAAATAATAAAAATTTCAGTGCAAATTGCATTAATTAGCAAGCACTGTTCGAGAAATATTTGAAATTTTTATTATTCGCTCACTCCTAGTTACATATCTTTACTAAGGGTGTGCAAACAGTGGGTAGCAACCTTTTTTCATGGCAATTACTACAAGAGTACAAGGTTTTACTTGGAACAGTGAATTTTGGTATTTTTTCAGTCTAGCTTTGATATATTTGCTGCTATCAATGTTTTACCTTTTGATTGCAGGATTTAGTTGGGGAATTCGATAACAGAATTTTATGGCAGTATCAGCAAAGTAATGTTTTCCTTTTTTGCTATTTATTGCAGTAAATGTGTTTGCTGTCAATTTTTCGAAAACTCAGTGGTGTGGTGTGCTTGCCTAGGAAAAGCAGCTTGACGTGATAAGTGATTGTGAGGCCTTTCACATATCTGAAGAACTATTGGTTGGTTTAGCTAGACATCCCTTAGCCTGTCTGTGGCCAGAACCTGACAGCCCATAAGAAATTGATTCACATGTTTTAATGAGCATGGCGCAAAAAGGCTAAACAGGGAATATTGCAACATAGATTAAGTTTGTTTTCTATCCGTACATATTCTCATGAGAGGAAATGACAAAGGGGTCGTAGAACAGTAGAAACTGATTGATACGTACCCGTTTAATAGGATTTCCCAGCTCTTATGGTCACAATCACAAAAATTACCGTATTTACTCGATTCTACCGCGCCCTCGATTGTAATGCGCACCCGATTTCCACCGCGAAAAAAAAAAAAAAAAAAACGTAAGACATCGATTGCAACGTGCACCCATTTTTCTCGTTGGCCCGCACGATCACACCACTCGAAAAAACGACTCCTTTCGGGAGCGTCTTCCATTTAAATATGAGGTACGGGCGAAGCTTGTGCCCTTCTGACGTGTAGCAGAGCATTGCCGTCACTGTAGTTTTACCGTGGACCGATGTCAGCACGCGAACTTGCTTCGCCCCCTTCTTCTCGACGGTTGTGGTGCCAGGCATGTCGAAGTAAAGAGGCGTCTGATCGGCATTCCCGATTTGCCCAAGCAGGTAGCCGTTGTTGCGCCGCAAGTTTAGGACGAACCTCTGAAAACTGTGAAGCTTTTTATCGTACTCCTCCGCAAAACTTTTCGCATATGCATGTTCCCCTTCGGAGGGAAAAGCCTTTCCTCTTCATAAAGTTAGTTAGCCAGCACCTGCTCGCTTTAAACTGGCTCCGCATTAGACCTTTTTCTAAGAATAATTGCATAGCCCGCACTTGGAGCAGTTCTGTCGTCACGGGCCGCTGTGCCGCTCGCTGCTCAAGCACATACTCGCCGAGCAGGTCTTTAATTTGCGGAAACCGACCCTGCTGTGGTCCACTGAAGCCTTTGCGTGAAGCTTTGCTGTCGACAATCTCCTGCTTTTGTTTCCGCCGGTCCCGCACGCACGTTTCGGGAACTCCGAACGACCGCGATGCGGCCCGATTTCCGTCCGTTTCTGCACACGCGATGACTTTTCTTTAAAAGCGGCATCGTGGTGCACTCGAGTTTTTGGAGTCGGCCCTTCCACGCCGTCGATGCTAATGCACTACTAGATGACGAACTCCTCAGCACACGTACGAAGTGCCGCACATGGGAAACACATAGGCAGAAATGGCCGACGCGCCATGCCGACACACGTAGGGGGCGGCCATTTTGGATTTGCCGATGGCAATAGATTGACCGTAATTTTTTTGTTCGTACTCGATTCTAACGCGCATGCGATTTATGAACTCCCTTAACCGGAAAAAATGTGCGCATTAGATTCGAGTAATTACGGTAATTTAATCTGATTTGGATCGTAGATTTTCAAAATCGTATATTTATATTCTGCTCGACTCCCCCTTCTCCCCCCCCCCCCCCAAAAAAAACAACATATCATTGAGGTTCTACTGTATAGTCCTAGGTCACTTACAGGGTAGCTCACTCATGGAAAGAGAATTCACTGAAGGATAAGGATGGGCTGCTGTTTGTATGGCAGACATTACCAAATCAAGGAAGGGAACTTACTGCTACTTCTAAAAAGTGTACAGTCATTGCTTATTATCAATACTAATATACAGAGCTGAAATGGTAATCATGGAACTCTAGAAAAAGTTGAAGTTCCGTACGCGGCGGAAGGGAAGGAAAATCTGTAGGCAGGAGGAGATGGGAAGCCTGAAGAATAGATTAGAGTGCAAACGAAGGTAGCCGATGCTATTCTTTTAGCTGGCACCTGTGAAAAAAAAAAAATTTACCAGAGGAAGCCATGTTATGTGCAGGACTGACAACTGGTGGTCAACAAAGGATAACAAGGAATGGGAGATGCAGCTGAGGTTGGTAGAATGATGATAAAATGAAGAGACTCACAAGAATAAGATGGAATCAGCTTCTTCAGGATTGGGTTAATATGAAATAGTTGGCAGAGCTTTTCGTGCTGCAGTGGAAGAAAACAGGATTATGATGGTATATCGTATTTACTCAATTCTAAGCACCCCCTTTTTATCTTGATAATTAAAGTTGTGGCGGGTCGATTAGATTTAAAAAATGACCGCACAGCCCAACCCCTTTCGCGACAACATATCAAGGAGCTTGACGCGAGAAATCGCATTTTAATTCAAAAACAATAAAAGGAAAAGTAGGCACACACAGTGAACCCACCACTCGTGTAGCAGGTCAGTCACTATCACTGCCGCTCGAGCTGTCACTCTCGGTGTCCCGCAGCAGATCGTCTGCGGTGCCGTCCAAGTTGTTTGTGATGTCGACTTTGACATGTTTTCATGCGTTAAAAATTCATGTTGCTACAGTGGGACACTTTCTGCAAAACTTTCCCGTCAGTGTTGTTTTTTTTTTTTTTGTCGGGGTTCCGGATTTATTTTTTGTACTTCTGTCGAAGTACAAAAAATACATTAGTGCATTACATTAGTGCTGCAACCCCCTGGACATCGCGGTGAACAAGCCTTGAACGGCTTGTTCACCGCGATGTCCAGGGGGTTGCAGCACTAATGTCATGCCTCCTGGAATCATGACCAAGTCGCACTTGCTCTTTAGCAGCTTGGTCTTCACATCCGAATGAGCTGGCCACGAAAAGCATCTAAGACAAGCACTGACCGCGTACCTGAAGCCTCCACCAAGCAGTGCCCCTGGGCGCTGCTGCCACACAACCCGGATCCAATCTTCCATTATCTCGGCTGGCATCCATCCTTTCGTCTGGGCTCGGATAATGTCATGCTTCGGAAAACACCCATTTTGGGCATGTTTTCCCTCTTCAGAATTATGTAGGGCAGAAGCTTGTGGCTGTCAGCTGTAATACACAGCATCGCTGTGGCACGCTGCTTCTCGTACCCTGCTGTCCTCAATCTCACATTCCGGGCTCCTACCACGTTAACGTTGCATGCTTTCGGCATGTTGAAAAAAAAAAAAAAAACGGGCATCTCATCGGCTACAATTTTGGCTCTGGCCGAAATTGTAGCTGTTTAGTCCGCGGAGCTTCAGGACATGTTGCTGAAAAGCAACGAGTTTGTCATCAAAATCACTTGGCAGCTTTTGACACATTGTGGTCTGGCATCTAAAAAAAATCCATTCATCCCCATCATGTGCTCCACCCAGCTACTGCTAACAGTGTGATGATGTTTATCCGAGCAGAAAAAGTCTCAACGAGGTTGCAACAAAAAAAAAGGCAAAGGCGGCACAGGCTCTCGCGCAATCAGAGCACAGGCTCTCGCGCAATCAGAGCACAGGGCATTTTGTTCTCTTCCGAAGGCGCATGCGTGTTGGTGCGTATGATCCACTACAATACCCCCCCAGGGGTGAAGAGTAGCCGTCCTGGCGACTAGGGGAGTAGGCACAATGAGGGGGTCGTAGTAGGGCTTGAGACGGTCGAGGTGTACGGTCTCGCGTCCTCGACGGCGCAAATCTGGTGATTGTGTTATTGGCTCGATGATGTAATTCACCGGGGAGGTCGCGTCAATGACACGGTACGGACCATGGTATTGGGCCAGAAGTTTAGAAGACAGGCCAGGAACGTGCGGGGGCACCCAAAGCCACACAAGTGAGCCAGCACGAAACGTAGGAGCTATGTGGTGAACGTCGTCATGTCAAGTCTTTTGTAGACCTTGAGCCTCACTTGTCAGAGACCGAGGCAACTTACAGCAGTCTTCAGCGTATCTGGCGACTTCCGAAAGCGGGGAGCACTCAGATGCATCAGGGCGGTACAGGAGTGTAGTGTCGAGTAGGTGGGAAGGTTCGCGGCCGTACAACAGAAAGAACGGAAAAAAGCCAGTAGTCGCTTGCGTCGCGGTGTTATAAGCGAAAATAACAAAAGGTAATACAGCTTCCCAGTTAGTGTGGTGGAACGAGGTGTACATCCTCAGCATGTCGCCAAGTGTGCGGTTGAAGCGCTCAGTGAGACCATTTGTCTGTGGATGGTATGCGGTAGATTTCTGGTGAATTATGTTGCATTCAGCAAGGATAGCTTGGATGACCTCTGACAGGAACACTCGATCCCTATCACTGAGTCATTCCCGCGGAGCACCATGGCGTAGAATGAAGCTGCGGAGAATGAAGAGTGCAACTTCGTAGGCGGTCGCTGCCGGTAGAGCTGCAGTCTCAGCGTAGCGTGTCAGATGATCAACGCCGACAATAATCCACCGGTTTCCAGAGCCACTATATGGGAGGGGGCCATAGAGGTCAATACCCACGCGGTCGAATGGGCGAGATGGGCACGGGAGTGGCTGTAACATGCCAGTAAGGTGCCATGGAGCTGTCTTGTTCTGTTGGCAAGTGGTGCAAGACTGAACGTATTTCTGCACAAAGCGATACACTCCTCGCCAGTAATATCGTTGGCGCAGCCTTTCGTAGGTTTTCAGGACGCCTGCGCGAGCACTTTGGGGATCTGCATGGAAATTCATGCAGATGTCAGAGCGCATATGAGTTGGGATAGCAAGGAGCCACTTCCGATCACCAGGCATGTAGTTGCGGCGGTACAGAATGTTGTCTCGTAAGGAAATGTGGGCTGCTTGCCGGCGTAGCGCTCTCGTGGAAGCGACAGCAGACGGATCGGTAAGGTAGTCGACTAACAAGGCAAGGTATGGGTCTTTACGCTGCTCCAAAAGCATGTCAGTGGTGTCGAGTAGTGACAAAGTGGTAAAAAGGGGTGACAGAGAAGCCACATCTGGTGTTAATGGCGATCGGGAAAGTGCATCGGCATCCGCATACTTGCGACCGGAACGATATACGACACGGATGTCGTATACCTGCAATCGAAGCGCCCAACACCCCAGGCGTCCGGACGAGTCTTTTAAGGTGAACAGCCAACATAGAGCGTGGTGGTCTGTGACCATGTCGAAAGGATGGTCGTAAAGGTACGGGCGAAACTTCGTCAGCGCCCAGATTATGGCCAAACACTCCTTCTCTGTCACGGAGTAATTCAATTCAGCCTTGTTGAGAGCGCGACTTGCATAAGCGACTACGTATTCGCTTTGGGTGCCTTTCCGTTGTGCCAAAACTGCACCAAGACCGCCACTTGCATCGGTGTGAATTTCTGTGGCAGCAGTGGGGTCGTAGTGGCGAAGAATAGGTGGTGTGGTCAGCAGGCGGCGCAGCTGGCAAAATGCGTCGTCAAATGCAGGTGACCATGCAGATATACCTTTGCTGTTGGAAAGCAGACTCGTCAGAGGTGCGGCGATGGATGCGAAGTTGCGCACGAAGCGACGAAAGTAGGAGCAGAGACCAATGAAACTTCTTGGGGCCTTCAGTGATGTGGGCGTTGGAAAGTCAGCGACAGCTCGAAGCTTATCGGGATCCGGAAGAACACAGTCTTTTGTGATGACATGTCCCAAGATGGTTAGTTTTCGTGCTGCGAAGTGGCACTTCTTGGTGTTAAGTTGTAGGCCTGCAGAAGTTAGACACGTCAGAATCTCGTGGAGACGACCAAGATGTGTCGGGAAATCAGCTGAAAAGACTACGATGTCATCCAGGTAACACAAGCAAGTTTTCCACTTGTGGGCACGCAAGATGGTATCAATCGTGTGCTCAAATGTCGCAGGCGCATTGCAGGGCCCAAATGGCATGACTTTAAACTCATATAGGCCATCCGGCGTTACAAAGGCGGTTTTAGGGCGATCACATTCAGCCATTGGCACCTGCCAATACCCAGAATGCAGATCCAATGATGTAAAGTACTCGGCGCCTTGTAAACAGTCAAGAGCATCGTCTATTCGTGGTAGCGGGTAGACATCTTTCTTTGTAATCTTGTTTAAGCGGCGATAGTCCACGCAAAATCGAATGGTGCCATCTTTTTTCTTTACCAGAACCACAGGTGATGACCAAGCGCTTTGAGAAGGCTGTATGAGTTCACGTTTAAGCATGTCATCTACTTGCTCCGTAATGATGCGGCGCTCTTCGGCAGAAACGCAGTAAGGACGCTGTTGCAGAGGCGAACGTCAGCCGGTGTCAATAGTATGAGTGTCGGTCGTGGTGCGGCCCAGAGCAGGTTCTTGAAAGTCGAAAGAAGAGCGAAACTGGTTAAGGAGAGCAACAAGTTGGCGGCATCCGAATCGGAGTGCCGCTGTTCATATGCAGACGTGGTGGCCTGCTGCGGCGCGTAGGTAGGCGTTCCAAAGGAGGCGTACGCAGGTGTGAGACGGCAGCGGCAGAAGCGTGCAACGTGGCCAGCAGTGCCACACGCGAAGCAGATAGGACGGTTGTCATGGGTGTGCCGTTGATTAGATGGACGGAAAAAGCGAGGTGAGGGCCTGTAAACTGGAGGCGTGGCCGGAGGAGGTGTAGCCGATAAGGAGACTGGCTGCCGTAGGGGGCCGCGCGACCACAGCTGCGTAACTGAGAGGTGAAGGTGGCGCAGGTGGTGCGTAGCCGACGGTTGAGAAATCAGGTGCTACTGAAGTGCATGGGTAAGGGGCTGGCACTGTAGGGAGGACATCGCAAATTTCAGTGCGTATGGCCTGCTGAAGTGTTAAAGGCTAGGCTTGCGGTGGGCGCGTCGCTATGCGGCAGCAGAGCAAGATGTCGGGCGACTTCCTCTCTGATAAAGTCTTTGATCTGGTTGGACAGACGTTCTTGGCGAACGTTGGCATTTGCGAGTGCGACGGCCGAGATCGAATCTGGTTGTGGGACACCCTGTCGGGCGATAGAACGCTGACGGCGCAATTTATCGAAGCTCTGGCACAGGCTTACGAGGATTGCCACCGTGGTCGGGCTTTCTGCTATCAACATCTGGAATGCGCCATCCTCGATGCCCTTGAGAATCTGTCGAATTTTCTCTTCTTCAGGCATAGATGGGTTTACACGCCTGCAGAGGTCGAGCACATCCTCAATGTAAGTACTAAACGTCTCGCCAGGCTGCTGGACTCGGTGGCGTAGACGCTGGTCGACGCGGAGCTTGCGGACCTCTGGTCGGCCGAACGCTTCAGTCGCGAGGGTCTTAAAGGAGGACCAGTTGGCGATGGCGGTTTCGCGGTTGGTATACCAAAGCTTAGCTACGTCTGCCAAGTAAAAGAAAACGTAGGCGAGCTTAGAGCCGTCGTCCCACTTGTTGCTGGCACTTACGCGTTTGTACAAGGAGAGCCAGTCTTCGACGTCTTGCTCACCACTGCCGCTGAAGATTGGTGTGTCCCGTTGGCGGGTAGCGCCGGGGCAGGTAGATGGGGCAGCCAATGGTGCTGGCTGGCGCTGGGATGGGCTGGTTGGCGACTGCGTCAGTCATGTTTCGCGGTGGTCTCTCGGCCAACTTGCGAGAGCGGAGCTCCAGGTCTGCTTGGGGATCTCAGCAGCCTCCACCAAATGCGAGAGGTACGGGGACCGATACCCCGCACTTCCACCAAGTGTGATGATGTTTATTCGAGCAGTGAAGTCGCAACGAGGTTGCAACAAAAAAAATAGCCGTACGGCAAGTCTGGCAAAGGCGGCACAGGCTCTCGCGCAATCAGAGCACGGGGCTTTTTGTTCTCTTCTGAAGGCGCATGCGTGTTGGTGCCGTATGCTCCACTACAACAGGAACACTGCTCAGGGAGTCTTCATTCTCCTCGGTATCTCTATCGCCTTCATCTGGATGGCAATCGGCAGTGACAGTGAAGCCCCTGTTCTTTTCGCTACGAACGAACTCGCAGACTTTCTCTTCGAGTTCTTTGCGCGGTCCCGTGAATCTTTTGGGCGTCATGGCGGCCTTGAGAATCTGGTCGCACTGCTTCTTCCATCTGATGATGCAGGCTTGGTCCACACCGAATCTGCAGCAGCACTGTGATTGCCATTGTCCTCAGCAAGTGCAATTGCAGCTCGCTTAAACTTAAGGTTGTAGGAGGCTCTCTTTGCACTCATTCTGACCATTGTCAGTGCTATCGAACAACTGACAAAGAAACATGCTTAGGCCACCTGCCACTGCAAAGCCTGTGCAACCTGTCCAGCCTTGCGGATTGGATTAGATTATCCGCCAACTCTTGTGCCGCTATCTCTTGTCTCATCCTAGCAACATACCACATGGCAGCTTCCGAGATTAGCGACGAGGGCGCACTTGGCAGCTCTGACTGCACCATGCTCACAGAAAGGCAAAAAAAAAATAAGGTGCTCAGATTCGCAAGCAATCTTTTTTCAAACTATTGCTTGTGAAAACATTGGGGGTGCTTAAAATCGTGTAAATACATTACAGTCGAACCCCGCTGTAATGAAATTGACGGGGTCCAGAAAAAAAATTTTGTTGAAGCGAAAATTTCGTTGTAGTGAAATCGAAAAAATATATAGCTGATCTTAGCTAGCAAGACAAAGGAACGTTTATTCTCAAAGTTCAAAAAGTGTCCGCTGCTTCCTATTCTTTCCCAGCATCGCCACGACGCGATTCTCACCCATGCATAGCGAGGCCATAGTGAAAAGCACGCTGAAACAACGCCTAGAACTGCTTTCGTGAACGAACCAAGGAGTTCCATAACATGTTAACACCAGCAGCTGTCTGCCGTCAAAGTGTATTCGACAATGCCGAGATGGAGGCAGGGTATCGTAGAGCGGTGACTTTTGCCTTATTCTATGCCATTCCTATCATCCACCACTCGCGGCTAGCTGATCTTATTAATGCAGACGAACAGCTGCTCTGATTAGTTACTGCAATGACTAAACTCGAACAAAATCATATGCATTGGCATCGAAAAAGGCATCGTTTCAGTACAGCTGCTTGGAAAAAAAAAAAAAAAAACACTGAACTGAGCGATTGAGCTTTAGCTTCAAATTATCTGCGGCTCAAAAGCAAGCCAGTGGCAGGGCAGTCTCATTGCCATCACTATCGAGCAATGGTGGAGCCCATGCTTGCTGAACAGCGGTGGTTTATGGTGGTGCCAGCGCGTGTTTTAGACTTCTTCAATACATTTTCACGTTCTGAAAATGCATCAAAATGTTAAAGATTGTGTTTACTGTACAGCAATAAATATATGAGCCTGGAATTGCATTGTGAAATTTCGCTGAAGCAGGACAGCAGAAGAAAAAGTGTTGGTTGTGGCGACAATATTTATGCATTGACTCCTATGAACTGCTCATGGAGGAACCGTGAATTTTTCATTGCAGCGGAAATTTCGTTGAAGCGGCATTCGTTGTAGCGGGGTTTGACTGTATTCACATGTGAGCGTTATTCTAATAAAGGCAAAACTGCATGTGGCAGCACACACAAGGTTAAACTACGAACACACACACATCGCTGAACTTCAACCAAATCGAAATTCAGTGCTTGTGTTATTCCTTTGCATGTGCATTCATTGTATAACTTGGTATGTACTGCTCTATGCCACAGTGACTTGCCAAATAGCCTGCAAGTATGTTTTAACCAATTTTAATAAAACTTAATGCCGTAATTACTCGAATCTAACGCGCACATTTTTTCTGGTTAAGCGAGTTCATAAATCGCATGCGCGTTAGAATTGAGTACGGAAAAAAAAAAAAGGATACGGTCATTCTATTGCCATCGGCATTTCCAAAATGGCTGCCCCCTACGTGCGTCGGCATGGCACGTCGGCCATTTTTGCCTATGTGTTTCCCATGTGCGGCACTTCGTACGTGTGCTGAGGAGTTCGTCATATTGTAGTGCATTAGCATTGACGGCATGGAAGGGCCGACTCGAAAAACTCGACGAGTGCACCACGATGCCGCTTTTAAAAGAAAAGTCATCGCGTGTGCCGAAACGGACGGAAATTGGGCCGCATCGTGGTCGCTTGAAATTCCCTGAAACGTGCCCGTGGGACTGGCAGAAACAAAAGCAGAAGATTGTCGACAGCAAAGATTCACGCAAAGGCTTCATTAGACCACAGCAGGGCCGGTTTCCACAAACTAAAGAGCTGCTCGGCGAGTATGTGATTGAGCAGTGAGCGGCACAGCGGCCCGTGATGACAGAACTGCTCCAAGTGCAGGCTATGCAGTTAGCCTTAGAAAAAGGACTAATGCGGAGCCAGTTTAAAGCGAGCAGGTGCAGGCTAACTAACTTTATGAAGAGGAAAGGCTTTTCCCTCCGAAGGCGAACGGGCATATGCGAAAAGTTTCCGAAGGAGTACGATGAAAAGCTTCACAGTTTTCAGAGGTTCGTCCTAAACTTGCGGCACAACAACGGCTACCTGCTTGGGCAAATTGGGAATGCCGATCAGACCCCTCTTTACTTCGACATGCCTGGCACCACAACCGTCGCGAAGAAGGGGGCGAAGCAGGTTCGCATGCTGACATCAGGCCACAGTAAAACTAGAGTGACGGCAATGCTCGGTTGCACGTGAGATAGGCACAAGCTTCCACCGTACCTCATATTTCAACAGAAGACGCTCTCGAAGGGAAGTCGTTTTCCCGAGTGGTGTGATCGTGCGGGCCAACGAGAAAAGTGGGTGCGCATTGCTATCAGTGTCTTGCTTTTTTTTTTTTTCCGTCGTGGAAACCAGGTGCACGTTACAATCGAGGGCATGGTAGAATCGAGTAAATACGGTACCTGCATCTTGCAAATTAGCACAATCACTGTTGTTTACCCTGTTTTCTGCATTTTTTTTCCTGGGTTTCTCACTTGCCTAAGGTAATGCTCCACAAAAGGGGCTGTGACTGTTTTTATCACTACATGTGAAAAATCAATGCAGATGCTGTCACATTTAGATGTGATAACCATAAAGGGAAATGTAAAATACTGGATGCTACTGCACGTGACTTTGTGGGATTGAAACAAGATTGGCATTTTATAAAATGGGAACCAGAAATTCGTAACATACACGAACACACCAATGAGGTTGTACATTATTTGTGAAAGTTTTTAATGCTGCTAGGATCAGTACCTTGTCATGCTCCTATTGTGCTTCCATTGTTGCGGTTGACTTTCACTTTCCCCATCGCAACTTGATCATTTATCAATTCCCATGGTTGAAGTGTCATTGTTTTGTTGGAACATTTTTTGTTACAGAATAGTGGCTTGACACTTGTGCGTGGCTAGGTGAGGTAGGAGAAATTCGCATAGCTGGTGCTGTTGTAGTTCCTTTGGTCATTGCTTATGAAAGGAGCGTGTCATGTGGCCGCAACACATTTGGGCCTCTTTTGTAACTTCGCATTGTCTGCTTTGTGCATGTTTCAGCCATTCCATGCTCATTTTAATCTGGATAACTATAAGTTGTGGCAATGATGCAGACTTTTGCAATATTTTTTCCAGCCTGGCCAGTCTCTTTTGTGAAGTGCCGCATGAAAATTTAAGCCCGCATTTTTTTTTTGTCTGGAACCTTGATTCCATTTTTTAAATTATTCAGGACCACAAAGCAGCACTTTCGGTTTTTGTGAGGAAGCTTATAATGACAATCGTGGCGTCTCTCATAATCATAGCGTGGTTTTGGGACATTAAACATAGCGCCGACAAATCAATTATAATGATAATCGCATTGCTTGACAGATCGAAAAAGCCCTACAGTGAGATACAAAAGAGAGGAGACGGTGGATAGGTCACTGAAGTGTTGACCTGCTGTTGTAGGTTCATCTGGTGCAGGCACAAGCCCAAACACTGACTTCAGCCGCAGGAGGCGCATCTACTCCTGTGACGGATGGCAGTGGTGGCCTGGAATCCCCTGACCTGACAGATGGGGGTGCCTCCCAGGGGGCGAACGATGGGGCGAGCACCCCAACAGGGGCTGGCAGTAGTGGTGGCAATGCTGGCCTCAGGAGACTGCGTCGGGTGGCGTGCACCTGCCCAAATTGCCGTGAGGGTGAAGGCAGGTCAGTGAAACTCTCTCATTCCATCCTGCCTTGTCTTAATTCGTGATACTCAGAATTTGTAAGCCGGTATAACAATTCCCCCTGGGTAGGTGTTTTCACGGTTTAGAATTTCTTTAGTGCAGTGAAATTACCTTTACATGAGGTCACATGTAGGTCAATATACATTTATTCTGAAAAGGGGTTTATTGACATGTGTTGCGACGGCGGTTCTACACGATGAAAACGCGATCGGGACAGAGCAACGTTCAGGCAGATTCCGGCAATGATCAGCGTGATGCGAGCGAGCGAGACGAGCCCAGCACCCAGTACCCATGCGGTGGCGATGCTGCTTGCCAACGATGCGTTTTCGTCTTCACAATTTGTTCATTTCAAGTACTTTGAAATATTCAATAACTTCAATTTCTGTCGAAGCGAATTCGAGTGCTGTAATATTCGTTTGAATATTCAAAGCATTTGAATATTTATACAAACCTAGTTGTAATGCTATTGCCAACTATAAGAAGTGGGTTTCCTTTTCGTTTGAATGTTCAAAGCATTCGAATATTCATACAAGCCTAGTTGTAATGTTATTGCCAATCATAAAGAGTGGGTTTCCTTTTCAATAAACTTCAGTTTTCAGTCAGTGCCTGTCTCATGCCTTCTTCTCTGTGTCCAAATTTTCATACACCAATCATCTCGTTATGGATGTATCAGACATTTATTTTGTCTTTGGAATCCTGCTGTGGGGGAAAGCATAGCAAGGAGCATCTGGCAATCGTCATGGGAGGTAGCATGTCAGAGGTGGTCACATTTTGGCTCCTTTTTATAGGCATGTTTAAACATCCAAGATTTTTAAAGAGGATTAATCACTGCCTGTTTCAGGCCCGTAGCCAGACAGGAGGAAGGCCTGCCCCCCCCCCCCCCCCCTTACTTCGAAATTCAAATGAAGCGGGGTGTTTCAACAAGAATAATTAATGAAAATAGGGGTTTTACAAGGTCTTCAACAAGTGAGCCCACCTGAAAAAAAATTTCTGGCTTTGGGACTGGCCTGTCTGGTATGAAGGAAACAACACTAAGGGGTGTATAATCTAAGAACATTTTGAAAAGTATGTGCAGAAGCTTGACAGGAAATACAAACTTCAGAACTGCATTGTGCTGATGTTTATAGACAAGTGGGCCACCCTAGGGCACATAAGCAATCACAAGGCTATTGATGTAGATAGAGCCTCTACCACCAAATACAAGTGTCTCACAGCCGATAATCCAGGGTGTTGTTTAGAGCATGAAGGTTCAGCAGCAGTTGCAGAAAGAACTTTGTTGTAGCCTTTGTGATTTGCCTGTGGTCATTTTTTTTTGTCTTATGTTCGGAAGACAGTAACATCAGACACAATCCCCAACTGTTTTCGCCATTAAGGGTTTATCCTTGATAATAAGGACAGTGCCTGTAGTCCGCTGTAGCCGGGATCCCGTACCCGTGATTCCACCTGCCACGTCATTAGACATTATCGATGGTCTCTGTTCTTGCGGGGTTTGTATCCCTGCTACAGACAGTGCCTCCTGCATTGTGCTAAGTTGAATGATCACATCGTTTGTCATGTTCTTGAGCACTCACAAGTAAACAGTGACTTTGACGATGTTGTGTGGTCCACGTTGCAGCCATTGAATGCAGAAATGGTGCAGCACCTAACAACACTTTTTTCTGGGTATGGCAATAGTCAGACATTGGCTGATATTCAGGCTGGCCTGATGAGAGTCATCACAACCTGGTGTGCAGTTAAGCATTGAGAAGTGTTTCAGCCATTGGGACAATAGACATACTTTATTCTGGTGAACCTTTTTTTTTCCCACTCTTTGTTTAATTCAGTATTTTAACATTGCCCCGAACTAATGGCCACCAACAGTGCAACACAACCATTTGTAATGCAGGACCAGCTATGACATGGTCTTTTCTGATTCCAGTCTGCCCTCCCATAGAACTCTATGTATACAGACAGCACTTTATGTGCAGCCCTTTGCAGTCAGATTGATTATAATAGACTAAGAGAAAGGGAAATACTAGTAATAAAATCTTGAGGCAGCAATGCGACGCAAGTGTATAAAATGAAGAGGGGATGGCACGGTTGCCTAGGTGACAGAGAAGCTTTCGCTGTGGCCCTTTGTCTGTGTTGGTGTTCTGTGGGGGAGGTCTGAGTAATTGAGGAAGTTTGAAAACATGGTGAAATATCCTTATGAAATTCTTGTAGAGTTGTGCAAATACCAGTAACTGTGGGTGCAAAGTGAATTGGAATATTGTGTAAATGGAATATTTTTTAAGTACTTCCAAACAACATCACAGAAAAAAAGTTGAGGATTCCTAAGCATATTCTTATGAGATGAGAATATGAAGGCAGTTTCTTTTGGCTTGGTTGGTGAAGCACCAGAGGGGTGTTGCTACGAACACCCCTATGTCTTATAAAGAATGAGGAAATGTAGAGGTCGAATTGTGGGTACAGTAGACCCTCATTAGAAAGAACCTGAAGCGACCAGGAAAATGTGTTTCATTTAACAGGAGGTTTAGTGAGAAATGAAGAGGGTGCTGAATAAATTTACAAAACCAACAGACGCAGTTGTTCCAATTAAGCAGCAGTTCTATTTAACAGATTTCTGTTTACTGAGAGTCTGCTGTATTTGCTTGATTTGGAACATACAAAATGGTGTCAACAACATTTTGCATATGAGAGGAAAAGACGGTATTTCCTCAATCTCTCCTCCTCTTTGAACTTCTGTGGAGGCCTTAAAGATATGGCAAGCAAAGGTGCGCCTCGACTTCGGAATAGCAGTCTGCCTGTCTTGTTTCTTATTCACACGTGCAAACGCGCAAGGAAAATACATTGTGCATCTGCCACGGGAAAACTAAACTGGGCTTCCGGCTGTTGTGTGATGTAAGATGCAGTATTGCCATGAGCCTGGATAACTTGATATGCCACCAATTTTTGGGTGGTACCAATAAAAAAATTGCATATTAGGTCCATTTTTTGCTGCCAAGATATTATTGAGAAAGCTTGTTTCTCAAGACTAGTCAATCGAGTAAAGACAGAAACCATATACACGGCCTTAGCTGCAGCCGACTACCTGTGGCAGATGTAGTGACATTGCCATCACAAAATGGCAATGGAACACATTTTAAAGCTAGTCCAGACAGGCTCACTTTGTGCTCAACGACGATTTGTCGGCATCTAACTTGTTCTCAGCAAAGTGAAAATGGGAATGTGCCCCTTTCTTTCGAAAGCTCATAGTCATAAGAAAGTAGTTGCTTACGTGAGGACAACTTCATTTTGTCTATTTGGTGTGCCTGAAACCAGTGTTTGTGAGTGGTGGAAACAAAGGTAGGGAATCTTCAGCCGCATGTCAATCAAGAATAATAAGGAAAATAACTAAACATGCGGATTGATTCCTATGACAATATTGGAGGCGCTCTCAAGCAGCTCTGCGTATATAGAGTTTGTCAAGGTAATGGCCCTTGAAATGGCACGCAATCAAGGCATATCCAGAAGTTACCTGAAACCAAGCAAAACTGAACCACTGAAGGAAAGGAACTGCCAGCAGAATAAATTTCACCTTCGATGGTGTATTGTTCTTGCCTTTTCTGTCTAACCATCAACATGATGGCTTGCCACAGATTTGCGATAACTTGTAAGTGATACTCATGATTGCACTTTAATTTAGAACTCTCGAAATTGAGTGTGCATTACGCATGATTAAGTATGGTATAAGCAGATGCTGTGCTTAGCACTTTCACGCTGCGTTCTTTTCAGCCTATGCACTGGAATTGGGCTACTAAGTCTACAAGGCATCGGGACACTGCAACACTCGTTAATCTTTGATAGGCCGAGGTTTGAAAACGGAGTTGAGTTTACATGCATCATATAAAACAGGGGTTTCAAACACGCAGCCCACCAACCTCTTGCTTGCGACCCACGGCAATGACATTCTTTGTCCTATATTTATTTTGTTACATTGTGACTGTTCGCGACACTTCTAAATGGTTCTCATATTATTTTGCACGTACCGTGATTAATAACTCTTTCTGTGGGTAAGCTTTGCAGGCTAGACTGGTCTTCATCATTTTTTCATGAGGCATGTGATGCAATCACATTGTGTTGATTAATGACCGCGGAACTAAAACTCTATAGTATTGGTGTACAGATGTCAGTGATTGTTTAGATCGGTATCGATGTGCGTCTGGAAACCTGGCACTGAATCACTTTTAGGAACGACTCATATAAGATATAGGATATGGGAAATACTTTCAATTAAAGATGTTGTCCCCCCCCCCCCCCCCCTCCACTTTCCATATATTCACTCCATCCTGACCCTCTGAGGGTTTTAATCTCGTCACTATGGTCGGGTAGCTGGAGTCAGTTTGAGACCTCTGATTGGATGAAGCTATTATATTATTATTTCTTAGATGTTTGAATACATTGAATATTGACATTTCTCTGTGAATTGAATCTAATTAAACACCATTCACAAGATATTGATACAGAACAGCCGCAGCAGTCTTGCTGCATAAAAGAGAAAGACAACGACAGTTGTTGCCGGTTGTTGATGAGCTCTGCGCATCGCAAATAGTTTAATAAATAAGTTACAGCGTAACAATATCTCAATGTTAGAATATTCACATACCCCTAGTTTCTTTCTTTGTTTCTTTCTGCATTCATTACTCATTATGTCAGCACTGTGGGTCCTTTCATGTTAACCTTTCAAAATTGGTAAACTTGTATAGATACAAAAATTTCTGTCACATGCCTCAATTCTTGGATGTGCAGGGCTGCTTGGTCTATGTGTTCTGCGCATGTGCAGCTTATAAAAATACTTTGGCTACAGTGTAAGACCACTTGCAGAGCAGGTATTCGTGATTGTAGTGACTTGCATGCGGTGGTCTATGCTGTGATACATTTGAACCTAACCTCTCAACACTGAGCAGAGAAAAGCACACTTTGTACTGAAACAGTGCTTTTCTCCTATTTATGGGTATCTCTTATTTCACTGTAACCATCAACAAATAAAGAAGAGCACAGCCATGATAGTATTGTTTGGTCATGCAGGAACAGCGAGAACAAGCGGCGGCAGCATGTATGCCACATTGCGGGCTGCCATAAAGTTTACGGGAAAAACGTCTCATCTGCGGGCCCACCTGCGCTGGCACACCGGCGAGCGGCCCTTCGTTTGCGAGTGGCTCTTTTGTGGCAAGCGCTTCACGCGCTCTGATGAACTGCAGCGACACAAGCGCACCCACACAGGTCAGTCTTTAACTTCACAAATTGAACGAATGGCCATGTAATTCATATCAAATACAGTGAAACCTTGTTAAACCGTAGTTGGCCGGAGCTCGGAAAAAGCATATACTAAACGGTAGTACTGCTTAACCGAAATAGCGTCAGGTCGCTCACTTACCTGTCAAAAAAAGAAACCTTCAGAGAGTGTGATGAAAGAACAAAAAACTGAGCAGTAATTTATTAACTTCGCGTGACAAAGTGTGTAATCATCATTTGGCGACGCGGCGGCCTAGCAGCAACGACAGCGGCCTCAAACTCGCTTATGCTGTGAGCAAGCTTTTCTGCCAGCCCCCTCTTCTCGGCAAATGCCCGCATGACGCTGACGCAATGCGCAGCTCCGGCCACTGTCGGACCTGGATCACCCGTGTTGTCGCTTTCCATGTCGTCCTCATCACTATCATTTGGCGACACTTTGACAACCGAGGCAACAATGGCTTCGTCGGACATGTCCGGAGATGTCTGCACATCGCTGTCTGCGTCTCTGAAGTCGGGGAAGGAAATGCCTTCCGTAACGCCCTGCCGCTCCAGCACTTCAGCTAGCAGAGTTTTGCAAGCTTCGTCTACTATGTCCGAAGTCTGGTCGATGGTGTCACTGGGGTCACCTGCGTCGCCCGCACACACACTGAAGCCAGCACGCTTGAAGCAATTTTGAGCTGTCATTGCTTCAACCTACCGCCACGAGTATTCGAGCAGGTGAATCGCGCTAATCAGGTCGATGGAGAATAATTTGCCGCATTCAATGGCGAGAAGAAATCTGCACAGCAGATTCTTCTTGTAGAGCTGTTTTACAGCTCGAATGATGCTTTGGTCCAAGGGCTGGGCAATCGCTGTTGTGTTAGGTGGCAGAAACGCCAACTTCACAGCCGTCAGGTTGTCCAGGGTGACGTGCGTCGAAGCGTTGTCTAAAATAATAACAACTCTTCTGTTCTTAGCCGCAAAACGACGATCGATGAGGCGCACGTACTCCTCAAAGAGATTTGCCGTCATACATACTTTGGTGTTGCTGCGATAGATGACCCCTGATGGCAACCGGGTGCCTTTGAAACATCTAGGCTTCGCCGACTTTCCAATCACGAGGAGCGGAGTTTTGTTGGTTCCAGTCATGTTTACGCAAAACGCCACTGATATTCTGTCTTTTGCATGCTTGCCACCGGTGCACGTCTCACCTTTGAACGCGAGCGTTTTGTCTGGTAGCAGCTTAAAGAATAGCGCCGATTCATCCATATTAAAGATGTCATCAGGTGCGTAGCCTTCCAAGATGTTCTTCAGCTGACCATTTTGCCACTGCTCCGGGCCATCCACGTCAGCAGCAGCACCTTCTCCCGAAACAGTCCTTGTGGTAATGCCGTGCCTCGCCTTAAATCTGGCCAGCCAGCCATTGCTGCACACGAAGTTGTCATGGTTGAGCTGCGAGGCAAAAACTAGGGCCTTCTCCACGAGCAGGGGTCCGCTGATAGGCAGATTTTTTGACCAGGCAGCTTTTAGCCACTTCACCAGCGCCTCCTCTACATCTGAAAACGCCGAACCGCGTAGCCGGCACCTTTTCGCAGTTTGAATTATGTCCAATTTCTCCTCTATTTTTAGCACTCGATGCTTTTGTCCCAGCTTCGGCATGACGCAAGTACGAAGCAGCACAAGCACACATACACAACACGTGAAAAACGATGCGAGAGCTGTACGGCACGGATCAACCAGAGAACACCTATGCATGGCGCCAAAGGAACAAAGAAAGCAAAGCAAGTGCACACCGTGTTTGCGTGTTTGTGCAAAGCGGCATTGCGTGGACAACACCAGAAGCCTAGCCGGCCGAGTGCTTCTTGTTGCAGAAAAATCCAAGAGATGGCGCTCACCAACACAGCCACCATCATCATCAACACAGACAAGCGAGGCGTGTTTCGATCTTTGGAGCTTGCTGTTCTGTCGGGACGCCCAGTGGAGGACGACATGCCGCGTCGAGTGCGCAACTAAAATTGGAAAAACTACTTATTAACCGATACATACGCGATAAGCTGGTACGGCTTATGCGGATACAAAATGCATTATGTTCAGTGGCCGCCGAGTCGGGGATTTGGCTTCATTACTTTTAAAACGAAACTACTGTTTACGCGGGTACGGTTTAACAAGGTTTCACTGTAGAACAATATTGGAATACTGGGATGAAGTCCTCCGACAGTGCCGTGCTTCCTCATTGTTCTGTTTTTGCCGTTCCGTACAGTCAGTATTTTTATAAAGGGCATGTGAATATTTAGAGTTATTATATTATGGATAGAATACATTGTTGTTATATAAGCATTTGATTGGATAGATAGTCAACATTTAAAACACCGAACGCTAAGTGCAATTCAAAGACTGATAGTATGTGCACCTATACACATAGCAGGAATATGCCTGACTTAAGAAAGCATATTATTGTGACAGATGTGTGAGGTGAACATAAGCGCTTCTGTCTTTTCACTTTGACCCTGTTGTTCACTGCAGGGGAAAAGCGCTTCCAGTGTGCTGAGTGCCTGAAGCGCTTTATGCGCAGCGACCACCTGTCCAAGCACCTCAAGACCCACGTTAGCAAAAAGGGCGCGATCTCCGGCGTGAGTGCAGTGGCCAACGCATCACATGACGACTTTGCCCCGGACTCCTGCGATTTGGAGATGTCTGTCGACGTCTCGGACCATGACCTCTCGATAAACGAGTCGGCTCTTGCCGAGAACAATGGCACCACACATGTCCTTTCCGCTTGAGACTGCGCATCTTGGCAGTGCTGCACATCTCATCACACATCTGGTTCCTATTTGCTGTGTTTCCCACAATCTTTGAAGCTCTTGGCGTGAGGGGCATGCATTTGTCGAATTATTTGTGCCATTAGGGCACTCTTGTCTGGAACTCGTGTACCGCACTTTGCCTGTGATCTGCATTGGTAGTATGGTAGGCTTTACAAGCAATTCTGTGTCACCTGTGTGATGAAATGTTCGTTTCAATGATAGTTACAGATAATCGTTGGTATAACGAAGTTGGTAAAATTATCGATTTGCTTTGTTACGCTGAAACTTTGCTGCATTGAGATTTAAACTTTTATGCGAAGTATGGTCACTGAATAATTATTGTTAAATTCATGAACGGTCAAATACTATGGTAATAAAAAAACTAAAAATTTCAATACAATTAAACCTTGTCATGACGAAATCAAAGGAGCACCATGATTTTTTCGTTGTAACTAATAGTTTATATAGCTGTGGTAAGTGTTTACTGCAAATAGTATGTACTGTACTGAACCACAAATGGTTGGTGAAATAGCATTTTGCTCATGCTGTTGCAGAACCAGACCAGCCCAATCTGGATATAAAAAAGAAAAGTCACACCTACTGCAGTTTGAAGTGACGGATGGGGGCGGGAGGTAGAGGGGAGAAATAAGTTTAGGAATGCCAAGTACTCGATTTTTGTTATGCACTTGTGACATCTATGATACACATAGAAGCCAGAAGCAAATGTGCTTGTGTTCTTGCACTGGCGCTGCCGCTGGTGTTAGGGATTTTTGAAATCGGAAGGTCACTCCAGACTTTTCTTTAGATTACCATGTGGCAGGAGGCACGGCTCGCTGGCATTGTATGTGTAGTTCAACGGTGTTAATCAGAGCAGTTGATGGCCCCTTCACTGCCACTCATACTGGGGAAAACCCTGCTTGAAACATATCATAGCAAACTTTTACTGCAGTTAAATAGACATGCTTGCAATAATTGTAGGCTCTTGTGGCGCCACAAGAGATGCAGGTTCGTGTGAAGCTCAATATGCACAGCCATGGGAAAAAAAAAAAGAAAGCTATGAATTGAAAGTATTACAAATGAGTGACTAGTCGGCGAGCACAGGTGCACGCAACACAGGTCTGGCTGTTTGAAAATTTAATAGGAAGCTTGGAAATCATACCAGATGCAAATATGGCACAGAAAAAGTAGCACTACTATTTTAAGGTCTGTGGAGAACTTGTTAGGTAAATAATTAAGATGGACAGGACAAATTGATATGCAAGATTGTAGGCCATGGAAATATGTTTGAATGGGAGAAATGCAGCAAAAGGAAATGTGTCACTGAATGGAGCACACTAGTTTCAATGGTAGCATGTGAATGCAGCTAAAGGACTCGCAGGTTGAAAACCTTGAATCGTCAAGAATTGTTTGTTCGCTATGCCCACTCGTGTATTGGTTCTACATTTTAAAAAATTCAGAAGTAATGTGTTATTTTGCTTGTGACTCAGGCATTTATCTTTCTTGTGCATAATGTGCACTTAATGAACAGAAAGATGCCAGTGCATCTCAGATCAACTAATAAGCCTTTATTGGCTCATCAATAGATTAGACACAGTTCTCTCAGGGGTACAACAGCTGCGCGAATTGCGCCAATTTGATACAATTTCTGATTGTTGCACCGAGCTGTGCTAAAACCGTGAAATTTGCTAAAATGAAATTTTGAAATTTGCCAAAATGCTCAGGCAGCCTCAAAATTTTATAAGGTTCGCTTATTTCAGAGAGAAATGCAGGCCATGTCGGCCACCTACAGTTTGCGCCATCAGTCAAAGCACGCAGACGCCAACTATAGTGCCTAGAATATACTTAAATTATTCTAGGCACCTGCCCATGCTCGCGAGACGTGATCGACCAGATAAAGTAACAACGTTGCGCGCCCATCGGTACTCTGGCCGCAGCGGATACTTACTGGCTGGACGACTGAACTTCAAGACAAAGATGCGTTGCTGTTGCCACCAACGCTTTGTGGGAAATGTAAATTTCCTAGTCTAAAAATGCGGCTATGGCTTGTTAGAAACTAAACCTGGAAGCGTATGCTGCGTTTTCCTCGTGCGAGCAAGCTCGACGTGCTGTGAACGCTGGTGTTACCAGCGACCACGTTGATTGCCTTAGCAGTGGCACATAAAACAGCTTTTTTTTTACCCACTCTCTTGAAGTTGCGTCGTCCCTTTCACGTACCTGGCAATAAATATCTGGTACCGTCAACGGGCGTGCGCCATTGTTACTTTACCTCGTCGAATGCGCCTTGCAAGGCAGCTGAGGCGGCACTTAACTCCGCGGTGAAACAAAAAAAAAAACTCGAAAAGGCGGCAAGTGGGGTGGGGGGAGGGAGGATGTAGCGGTAAGAAAATTTCTTCACTTAGGTTCTAATGCTGTTTGAGCCACCTTCGCCGCAGTACAGCGGTGCCATGCAGAAAGGCATATTGAGGTTTAGAAGGGGCTGTTAGTGTTAGTGGGACATTGCACATTTTGCTTCATAATTCTTAGTACCAGTATAATCACTGACATCTAAATAAGCTACAGGCAATCACTTGAACTAAACGGTGGGCCAGTTTTTTTTTTGTCGCCACCCCAACTCTTTGGTATTACGAATCTTCCAAATTTCGAGGTCGCATGCTTGGCAGATCAATATTTAAATTTGCGGAATCTGTCAAGTGATTTGACAGGTGCAGCAAATGCTAATGTGGAGTTTATCATTGTTTGCTCAAGTGGGTGGTTCAAAATACTACTTTCATTGAAATAGCAGCGCTCGTTTTTCACACTGTGCGATTTAGGTGACGTTGAATAATTTATGCATTTTTTTAAATGTAAGCCTCCTTTTTTATACTGCTCCAAATGTGGTCTTTCATGATAAAAATGCACGTTTTTTTTTCCCCACAACCTGCTCCAAAAGTAACATTTTGCTGCTCCAAAAATTGCTCCAAATTGTGTTTCGGCTGTTGCACCCTGGTTCTCTCTTTGTCCTTGCCCTTTCAGCTGCAACTACACAGTACTAACACTGTGACATGCACTGTAAAATAATTGTACTACTGTGATGATATTTCTGAGTGAGTCATAGAAGCCAGTCAATTTTTCACACGGCTCTATAGTTCCTTATTCGCATTTGATTTACCTATTCTGTATACTAGTATTATGCAAGACAACATAAAGGTTGTAGGGGTGGTTGCACTTTTTCATAGTGCAGGTTATGAAGCCAAGATGCTACCAGACTTCTTAGTGCTCCATTTGGTGACTCATTGCGGTGGGGTATATTTATAGAATTTCTTAATTATACCCGCATGAATCTTTGAAAATTAATGAGTGTGTCTGCAATGGCTGTTATGTCACAAACATCCTTCTTGATCGTTGGAAAGACATTGTGCTTGCTGATTGCACCATTCACATGTTTGAAGTGTGTGGCAAACTTTGGATATTGTGAAGTTTTCTTTTGATTTTATACCTTTGTGTACTGCTCTGAAGTGCCATATTGATTTAGTGAACCTGACGTTTAACCAAACTTGCACTTTTGGCAGCTGTATATGCTAAAGATTGTGCTTTGGCAGACTGGGTTCACTATGACTTCTTTTTAAAAAATTTACAGTCAGCTATCCGGTTGTTACAGTACAATTGTTGGAACAGGGAGTTGAAAGTCTTCATTTTGTTTATAGCAAGCCTCACCATTCATCTGACTCCCTCTAACACCTCATTTCTGTTATGTATAAAAGTGCTTCAGCTTTAAATTAGCACAGAAAAGCCTAGTACACTGGCTTTGCAGTGAGCATGAATAATTTATTTATCACTAGTGCCTTCCTGTTTTTCATTTTGTTTTTCGAGAAGGTAATTTGAAATAGAATCTCTGTAGTATTTATTTATTTTATAGAGGAACCTGAGTGCTTTTATGGGATAACTTGTGTTTTCAAACAAATGGCACGCTCGTATATAATTGGCAGTCATAACCATTTGTGGGTATCATATTTGTTTGTGTACTTGGTGCAGGTGTTACTTCAGCATAATGCACCTATACTGAACACTTTCAGAATGGCTTAGAGTACTGGTTGTTTCCACACTTATGGATTCCAGGTCGCTTTTAAAAATTTTTACGTCTTCATGTATGCAGGAGCTGCCGGAAACAAATTTCTGTGTCAGTTCCTTGAAAATGTATGGTATGGAAATGCACTACACTGCTGTCTATGAATAGACTAGTTGCCTCCATTTCAAACTTTATGTCCAAGTCACAAAGACACTTTTCAAAAATTTTCAAGGACATTATAGTTTTTTTTATAGGCCAATGTGTATTATGCCGATTGTGAAAGTTGATTCTAGAGAAGCGTGGCTATCAGCAGCTGAGGCTCATATTCGCCCTGCCAAAGCCCTCCACTTACTTTCATCACACCTAGACGCCATTGTACCAGAATACCCATGTTTGCCCCCACTTAACATAGGGATGGAATCGACAAAGTGGTGCAGTGTTAGCCCGTGGCATTTCCTTGCTTAGCTACTTTTGAGAAAGCGAGAACAAGTCTTCCCTCTTTCAAGGGAAGTTCTTATAGTTTGCATTAGTCAGAAGATGGCTACAGGATTTGCTGCTGGTGTTTTGTCGTGAGTCCATTACTTGCCTATTTCCTGATAGTTATAGAGAGTAATGTGGAGATTCTATGCTCATGTGTGTTGTACCTCGAGAGATTCACTCGAGGAGACATGGTACTGCTTTTGCACTTGCTTGTAATCTTGTGAAGTACAATTTTGTTACTAATATATACTAAAGCAGCATATCTACAGCATGCACGCTGTGTGCCAAGTTTATGAAGTGCTCATCCTCCCTTGCTGAAGATCTTTGTTACTTGTGCTTCATCATTGTAGTACTTCACTTTCTAGTGCACATATATTATAGTCATTTATGCATGCTGCATTGCTTGTAAGGGTATTTGATTGCTTTGTGCAGATCAGAGCGTTGTTAGGATGTTATTGTGGAGAGTGGCTGGGTTGGATTCTTCTACAACTGTGTGCTTGTATGTGTGTGTTTGTATATACGGTTGTATGTGTACAACAGATACAAACTGACATTTTGGGAGGAGGAAGGGGGAGTTTGACCCCACCCCCCAATTAATTGGCTATACCTGTGGTGCAGATCATCACATTACTGAATTAAAAATTTTGTTTGGCTACACATAAGCACCAAGTCTAAAAAGCACCTTTTCTGACTCATTGTTTTCTATCTACTGCAGGCGGGTTGTGTTGCGACTACTTTCACAATGTAAATATGGATGATGGTGTAGCAAGCTTTCATACTGGATGTTTTTGCACTTTCATATGTGAGAAATTGTCGCAGCCATAGTTTTGAATACGATTATCCCATGCCATTCATTGCTTTGTGTGGTATGGCTATCATCAATTGATGTTTTAATAAAAGTGTGCTTGACGTGCTGCTGTGGCATAAATGTACAGATTTTGTAACTGCAGCTCTCACAGTTGTGGAAATCATTGAGGTCATCAAAGATTGAAATGTGCTTGTTAATGTTAGCCACCAGATTTTGCAACCCCATCCCACTAAATTTTAAAGAAAATTCGAATGCGACATAAGCTCTGTTTGTGAGGATTTCTCTTTTTATCTGTGAAGATTGTTGACCATCACATTTTTGTATATTTTCTGAGCAGAGAAAATGTGTTGGGATGCCTAGCACAATATCGGACTCAGAAAGAGTGTTATTTAAGGTGTGAAATAAAATTGAGCCAAGTTGAACACCTAATATTCTGTGTTGGTGCTATCATTTTGTGTTGTCCAAGCTTCAGCAGTGTCTGTGTGGGCATGTAACGCCCCGTCGGTGAACATCTTTTTTTTTTCGAGGCACCTCTCTTACAACGTAGAAACACCAGCCACGGTAAAAAAAAAAAAAAAAACGATCGGAACAGTTGGGGAGAAAAGTAAAAAAGCTTGAACCTACGAATTCAGTTTGCATCACCAGCTTCCAACAAGTACAAGTCGTAAAACATGGCAGCTCCACGGCCGCCATTGCCGTTGTGGGCAGCCGCAGTCAGCTAACTGACGCTGGCATCTTGCAGAATCTAGGGCGCCTTGCTGCCCGTGCAAGGAAATATATTTGCAGTGGGCGCACACGTCTCCCAAGGTGTAACGGCGATGTTGCAATGGAGGCGCACTGGTGCTGGCTTTTAGTTCTAACAAATGCTATATAGATGCAAAGGAAAAGAAATGAAAAGAAATGGCCGCCCGATGCGCGCGTGCGTCCCGTGACGACATTTTAGCATCAGCGCAACCATTGGCTTAAACAGGGCACGTGATACCTAACTCTCTGCCCTCTGGAGGAGAATTCCTCGGAGTCGGCATCCATTTTGATTTTCATGTCTGTTATCCAGCATGGAAAAGAAATGTTGTATCGAAAATTGCCGCACCAACTCGGAAAAAAATGTGAAGAAAGCTGTATTCTACAACTTCCCAAAAATTGAGGGCCAGAGGAAAGCTTGGGAAAAAGCCATCAACGTGAAAGGTTTCAAATCGGATAACGCCACGGTGCTGTGCTCCCGCCACTTCCTCAAAATCCACTTTCGTGCTTTTCGCGGTCGTTCAGTGTTGAAAAAAAGTGCAGTGCCATCGTTGGAATTAAATCCAAAGCCTAGGAAGGCTGCGCCGACACAACCAAAGGAACAATTAGGTAAGCGAGTTTCACGTTTTGTTGTACGTGTTTAAGAAGATGCGCAAGTACGCGGCACTTACAGAATTTCTCCCATTTCTTCGGCAAAGCAGCTGAAACCAAATCGGGAGTCGCGAAGCCTCCGGGACGCAAAATCAAACAGAAACAAACGGTAAAGACTTCGGAAAAGAAACCCAAACAGAGTCAATTGAAAAAGAAACCCAAGCAGAGCCAACCGAGTAAGTGCCTTCTGCTTTTGCGCACGTAACGTATGCAATCGTATTAGCGTTCGTTTGAAGTACGTGTCGTGAACCGCACAATCTTGTACATTATTTTGAATTAACGTTATGCCCATTCTCACGCAGGAGTCCTATGTATAGCGAAAGAGATGAAGGAAACAGAGAAAAAGAGTAAGTTCCTTCAGTCATCTATGCGCGCTGTTAAGACGGCATTGTGCTAGCAACGTTTTGTGTGCTGATACTAAGCTGGTACGATTCGACATATAAGCGATCACAAATGCGTGACTATATTCAATCGGGGTTCTTCTCTTTCTCTCTCAACAGCCCGTTGTCTGTTGCGAATGCTCCGTTTAACGCACTTAGCGCACGCTTCGTGCTGAAAACTTGGATCGTGTGTGCAGTCGCCAGGTATCCGGATGTGTCATTGTTACGAAGAAAACATAACAGTGATTCAGCGTTTGGCAACTTTTTTTCATGTGCATTGCAAGGTTGTGTAACGGGGTTCTTTCGTAAAACGCTTTTACGGGCAAAAAAGCGTCGGCAGGAAAGGCATTTTATGCTAAGTTGAGTGTGGCGACGTGAACAAAGATGCGGTATTGAAAATATGTTTGACTGGAATTGAGCGGGAGATAATAATCAAGAGCTGCAGATACCCCACGCTGCTTTCAATGAACCCGAACGGTAGCCGACGGCAGGTGCGCTGTTGAAAGTTAATCATTGCCTTGCCTGTGGCCATCGTTAACTGTCTCTAACAGCTCTTTAAATACTATAATTAAAGGCTTTCGTTCGCGAAAAATTCGTGAATAGTTTGCTTAGAACATCAGAAGTAACTGAAAACATATTCTTTAAAAAAAAAAGAAAAACTAGCTCTCTATTTTGCTTTAGAACAACTACACATTCATACCTCCTCCTGCAATTAGCTTGCAATATTCTCTGGTTATTGTTTCATAGTTGCGACTATTTGTGTCATTATTGGTGGTTCAGCTGTTAAATCTCATTGCTTAGCTTTCGGGGAGCACTTTCTTATTTTGTGACATATACTTGTTTTTCTTTTGCAGACTTGGCAAAATGTTTAGTTTGCCAGGAACCAGTTGCTTTTATGTACGAGTTCCTCACCAACGCTCATGCCCACAGAGCGTATTCCTGGAAGACGTTCATCTGCGGCCACTGCCTTAGTGAGTTTGACAGTTTCAGTGACCTGATGTCCCACATTACTAGCATCGGCTCGGCTAAGAAGTACACACCCGACCAAAGTCAACTAGCCCCCGTTCCTATAGTAGCCCCGTGTCGAGAGTACCCTTGCTCTCTATGTAGTGCTGTCTTTAAAACTGCCACTGCAAAACTTTATCACGAAGTCACTCACACTGCAGCGAACAAGGAAGATATGTGCAAGCAGTTGAAACTCAATGTAAAGTACTTAAATGCGGAGAGTCCTCCAGTAAAGCCTCAAACATCTGGCAGACGGCGTAAAATTCTTGCTGCCGATCCATCTGAAATATGTCTCGGTGAACTGCAAGAGAAAAAGAAACCCCAGTCTTCATTGCGTGAAGAAGAAAAGCATAAAAAGGATGGAAGTGGTCCTAAGCAACCACAAAAGAAGTTGTGCAAAGCAAATACCCCGACTGGTAGAAAGCAGCTCAATACTCTCAGTTCATTATCACCACAGAAGAAGCAGGAGCTTGTGTCGATAGTTTATTGCAATCGGTGTGAACAGAAATTCATGAGCCTAAAGCTTTTGGACAAGCACTACTGGTCTCAACATCCAAACATGGACATACCTTTGGACCTTACCTTTGAGGTGGGCAGTGGGGATGTGACACCCAGATTAACACCGTGTTCTGTGTGTGCTAAGCGAACTGCATGTGTGAAAGCCATACAACAGTTGCTTGATGAAGCAGTAAGTGACCTCGAAACAGTACACTGAGACTGCCACTGTGCTCTTGTTTTGAAAGTGCTGAAGAGACATTTAGAACTGGTAGAAAGAGGAGCTACTGTATCATATTTCAAACATGTCATTTGTCGTATGTCTCAGCTTAGCTGCGTTTTGTTTTGCAATTTCATCGGGGCCAGCTTGAATGCAGTGAACCCATGTCACAGCAGTGAGCTGCATGTCTGGGCACCACCCTGCCTGTTTATGTTCTATGGTAATGGTAATTGGAATGTTGAAGTGGTGTTGTTCAAGGGGGGCTGTAAGTTCTTAGCATAATCAGTTGAGGAGTGTCTTCATAATGTGACAGAAGCTCTACTAAATACCTCATATGTGGTATTGAGAATGTTGCAAAGTTTGAATGTGCATGGCCTGCAATGCACCATTCGTATAAGTTTATGTTCATGAGTAACTTGGATGCTTTGGTCTGGACAACTTTAGCTGTGCTTTGTTATGTTAACACTCGGGCATTATTAAGCTTGTTCCATGCTTAAAAAAAAATTGAAGGGTTTTTCAATGGGTCTTTAGAACCCCGTCTTAGTGTATAACATAGCGTTAATTCTCGTGCAAACATCCCTGTTTACGTTTGTTGTTTCTTGTATTGAAAGGTTAAATGTGCACACATTGCAGTGCACGATTTTTCAACTACATCATCAGCTGGATACTTGAGAAAGCTTACAAGGAACTTGAGTTTTGTGTGTTAATTGCTTTGCCAGAACATTCATTGGAACAGTGACTTTCATCCTAATAATTGTTCATGTAGGAGCTTTTGGTGAAATAGGCAAAAGGTAAAACAGAAGAAAGGAAAAATGGGCAGTTATTGTAAATGTCTGCTTGCTACCTGCTACTCAGAAAATGGTAAAAGAATTGAAAGAAGGAAAAGATAGTTTTGGTGGCCAAAAAACGAATGCAATCTTTTGCAGTTTTTAAATAGGTGGATGCATTGTATGCCTTTAATAATTAAAAACCATGTACAGGGACATTTGGGTCAGTGTAAAAAGCCTGTTCCAGTCGTGGTAGACAAAGAGCAGTCTTAGTGCAAGCATTAACGATGGAAGTCAACCGGGCTTGTCATAAAAAATTAGTGGGCTAGTTGAAAGCCTTTTTTATTTATTAGTGAATGCAAGTTCTATAACACCAAGGTGTGTTTGCATGTGGTGGTGCACTGTTCCGGCGATGATCTTAGAGGGAGATCCTGTCTCAGCAGCAATACCTCATCATATGAAGCAGTATTTAAAGGTCTAAAGCAGGGGTGGCATTGTTTAAACGAGAATGGTCAAGTGACAAAAAAAGGAAACACTTTGTAGTTGTGAGGGAGCAAATATGACCATATTAAAACTCAAATAAAACATCCAATGCACTGTTGAGGCATGGCTGAGATCTATTTTGTGTGGCAAAGTGTGAACAAGATATACATGCAAACAATGGCTAAAACGTTTGTATCACCAAGTGCATCGGTTCAGGCGTGAGAGTTTTGTTGGAAAACTGATTGGCACGTTCTAGTTTCATGTAATTTTTATTTTATTGTCAAGGAAAGTAAAAAAATCAGTAAGTCTTGAAAAAAAAATACACTTTGACTCATCAATGACATAAAAGAGACAGACTTTTATGAATGCAAATCTTTTCCAAAATATAGGTGTTTGCCAGTCATTTGATAAATGACGATTATACATTCCATATCTGTAGCTCCAAGTGTTCTCTGGTTAATGCAGTGCACATTGTAGAGACTTTCTTTCTGTAGAGTCCAGAATAAAATTTATTCGTTATTACTAAAATCTTTTTTGCAAAATTTTTTTGTAAGGGTGCAAGTTTAAATGAGGTGTGTAAATCAGCTTTTAATAAGCGAAATTGTGTACAGAATTCACTAAGAGATTAGCAAAGTGAAACTGTATTTTGGGAAAGTAAAATATGTGATTGTTAGGTTATCCATGCTTTTGATGTCTAGAGAACTTGTCCCTAGCTGGATGTGTGATCTTTGGGGCACGACCGAATGTCTCAGTGAAGCTTGTAGACATATTTGAATGTGTCAATAATCTATGTACATGAAGAAGCTTTGTGCGTTCTCATTTGACTGAAAGGTGCTTTGTGAACTTTTATTCCCCAGTTCCCTAGCCACTCATTGAAGTGTTGAAATGTTTTATGCTCAAGGTCACATACAGGTTGATTTTACATCTCATTCTGATCGTGTGCCCACAATTTGAGAATAATGGCACCACTACTTTGTTACATTCATGTCATTGCCAAGCTGTAATTTTCCAATAAAATTGAAGTAGATATCTGCCCACTGTGTTGCATGGATAAATTTAGTTGTAGAAACCCCAATCCAGCACTAGGAACTGTCAGCTGCAAAATAGAGGCATACTATTATTCTGATCTATTTTTTCCCCTTGTGTTTTGTGCATGGCTTCTACAGCAAAGCAAGGCCACCTGGGAAATGTCTGATTCTGGAATTTGTGCTCAAGCCAGCATACAGTAAACCTCTGCATTTTTGTCAAGCGAGTTTTGTGAGCACATGTGTTTGTAGCTTCATGCCAACACAAAGCGGACTTTGTTTGGGGTTACTATATTTGAAGTGCGAGAGAAGGACCAGCACTGATCAGGACCAACTTAGCATCTGCCATGCCCGTCTTTTTTACCCTAACTCGTTCTGTGCACTTCAAGCGTAGTAACTGCAGAATACCAACTAGCCTCCTCCACAGCTTTAGTTACTTTACACGTTTAAGTGTAATCAAACGTTTCTGATACTTGCTATTATTTTTATTACCTATATAGGACAGTCGCTGGCAGCATTGAATATATGCAATGAGTAATAATTAACTAAGAACTCTAGTCACATGGGCAAATTTAGTAACACCAAGCGGGTGCACTTCACCACCCCAGGTATTACTGTGGTGGTGCGCTACTTCATGGGGAAAGATACCATTGTCAATGAGAAAGTCAATCTGCACCTCATACACTTGTTATTTTATGCGCTACTCTCAAAGTAACATAGTCTAGCTGGCACTGCACTCGTTGTGTGAGTGGTGTATTGGCTATTTAGAATTGAAGTGCCAAGGGTACAGTTTTTCATTGTAAGTGGCATGGAGATATTTATAACAGCTTAATTTGATTAGCAAGATGTGGCTTTCATGATTAATGCCAACTCTGCATTGAGTGGCATTATATTTTTGAAGTATTGTAGTCAAGGCTAGTTTCATTGAACCTTTACACATGACAGCCTGCCATTATCAATGCAGTGTGCCCTCGATTGCAGGTGACACTAAATTTGCTTGTCTGACATATATGTAGTAAATAACCAAAGGATTTTCGAAAATAAGAAAAATGTAGGTTGCAATCTGCTGTGCATAATGTGTATGCAGATAAATGTGGACCATCAAGTCGGTGGGTATGTCATGGGCAAGTGTAGATGCTTTTAAAAGCTAAATGTCTATGTTGAACATAGAATTGTAGACAGTAAACTTAATTGAATATGACTTCTTTTTTCCTTTTTAAATTTCAAGGTGGGGAAGTTATGACACAGAAGATTAACGCAAAGAACACCTTTTTCACCTTATATTCTAAGTTGCTTTCATTGTTGACGTGTAGTTGATTGAAAAAAGGCTGTTGTTACAGAATGATAGCAGCAAGAAAAGTGATAGTGACGCACAACTTAGCTGTATTATTAAGCAAGTGCTGCATGTGTGAATTGAACTAACTGTGCCTAGAGGGGAGCACAAAAAGTAAATTAGTGATTGTAGTGATCACAAAAAGTAAATTGGTGATCGTAGTGATCACAACTTGAAAGTTTATTTACATATGATTCTTTCAAACAATATACTGCATTTCAAGAACAAAATGCAGCCAGTAACGAGCTGTGTAGAATTCATGGCCTCACTAGGATTTGCAGTCTCCATTTGGAAGATTTGGGGTCACTGGGGATATTGATTGATTCATATGTGGGGTTTAACGTCCCAAAACCACTATATGATTATGAGAGACGCCGTAGTGGAGGGCTCCGGAAATTTAGACCACCTGGGGTTCTTTAACGTGCACCCAAATCTGAGCACACGGGCCTACAACATTTCCGCCTCCATCGGAAATGCAGCCGCCGCAGCCGGGATCCGAACCCGCGCCCTGCGGGTCAGCAGCCGAGTACCTTAGCCACTAGACCACCGCGGCGGGGCTTGGGGTCACTGGGGAGAGCGCCCATGGTGCGAAAGACGGGCTTTATAGTCTGTCTTTCGTAGTGTCTCCCTAATGTAAGTGCATCACTAATATGAATTAACTAGCCCCTTTCGTCGCATTAAAGGGGCCCTGCAACACTTTTTGAGCATGGTGAGAAAACGCTGCCAATCGGTAGTAGTGGCTCCCGACAACACGCAAGCCAAATATTATAGTGCAGCACAAGCCTAGAATTCACAATAAATTATCAAAGTCAACTAAAAACTGCTTTCTCTTCTCTTGACAAATCACGCAATTTACCCAAAAATCACACGTAGCTAGCCCATCTATGAGCCATTGGCTGATTTGAACATGGCGCGCTCACTCGTTAGCAGAGATCGCCGCGAGAGGCTGCCACTTGTCCACGCTCAAGGTCACGATGCTCGCGTGATGACGTTTCTCTGTGGCCCTGCCATCCTCCCCTGCTTAGCTTCCAGCGCTTTCGTCGGGACGCGAGAGAGAATGCGATTGCAGCGTGTGACAAATCTTTTTAACTCTGCTCGTACTGGACGGATTCTTAAAATTTTTGCGGCGTTGAATTCGTAAAGCAATAAGCTCTTCCAGTTAATTTATTCCATGGTTACTTGAAAAAGTGTTTCAGGGCCCCTTTAAAGCACGTTCACACCGAGCGTGGATCCGGAAAGCAGATGCGAATTATCTGCAAAAGCAGAAAATTCGCGGCCGCTTCTCTGTATTGTGCCAGGGCCAATTTTCTCCACGCAAAGGAAGTTGGCCGTTTTGGCCGCAGCCAATCAGCTCCTGAGAGGCGCGTGCGCAGTATCGCGTAGTGTCGCAAGATGGCGACTCGAGCCCACCAGGTATTGCCTCGTGCCGGCAGCAGAGCAAGGAGTCTGAACAGCCATGCGCGCGCGCTGCCTCACCGCTTTGAAAATCCAGTCGTGTGCTCTGTGGGGACACGTCTTTACCCCTGGTACTTCCATAAGATGGCTTCAGACCAACCTCAGCTTTCTTGTCATAACTGGTGATTCCTCTCATCTTACACATACGTCTTGTAGAACAACCAGCTTCAGGTCATAGGCTTCACGTGGAAATGTTGAGAACCAGAACGAGCTCTAGAGAGAGGCTACTGTCTCTTGAGAAATATTGTGGTATATAGCAGTTACATGCAGAAGTGTACAGACTTACGTCTGTCCTGCTGTGAGATGTCCGCTGTTTACACTCAGAGGAACCCATTTAGTCACAAACAAAAATGAAGGAAGGAAATAAGTAAGTGCCTGGAAACTGCGGCACACACCCAAGCTGGGGGATTGGCCAAGAACCGGGTAGTTCTCACTAAATATTGTTAATTTGTTAGCTCACAGTTTTTAAACTGTAAAAAAAGGCAAAAATCAATTAGAAATAACGAATACAGAAAATGAAGCAGATGGTTTCATCAACAAAAATAAGTAAATGAATGAATAAAGCAATTTGAAAACAAAGAAAAGGGTAATTTAGGAGTAACAATAGGTTTCACAGTCTGAATCGGTTTGAAGCTTTTATAAACTCCTGCAAAGCATCGGCAAGTTTTCCGTCATTGAACCCCAGGGACAAAGCCCCCAAAGAAAGTACAAAGAAAGAAAGAATTATCAACATGAACTGGCACATGCTGTTCTCGTCCTCTTCTGCTTTGCTCCCAGAGTGCGGGATGCAATTATTCTGATGTGCTGAAGAAATTGTTCAGCTAGAGAAATGGTAGACAGAAAAAAAAATTGATGCAAAAAAGAAAATCAGAAAGCAAGATAGAAAAACAAATTAAAAAAAAGAAGACTAGAAGGACTGACAAAGAGAAAAATAAACAGAGATAATGATAAAAATGAAAACAGACAGAGAAAAAAATAAAAAGTTAGCCAGACTACCTAGCTTCATATTTTTGGCACTCTTGTTGTGAAGTTGCCCTAATTTTTTTTTCACAGCATTTTAAAGAAAACAAAATAAAACAAGAAAATGCATGGTTGGATTCATTGTTATAAGTAGTTAAACTGTAGAAATGATAAGAAACAGGAGTAATGCAAGTGAGCGAAGGGACAATGTGCCACAGGCAGGATCAAAACTCTTCTGTATCATGTGTGCAAAGCGTTACTATTAGGCTACTACAGTGGCAGCCATCCTCCTCATCGCCACCTTTGGGAATTTGTGTGCGTGTGCAAAATTACCCTAGGAAGTGTTAGCCAGAGCCATTTGAGCACATATCGACAGGTGTTTTCATAGGCATTGGCAGAGGAGTGTAAATGGGGGCACTTGCCCCCTTAAAGCCATGCCAGAACTGGCCCTGATGCTTCATCAGGGTTCCTCTCTTTCTCCCACACTGTGATTCATGAATAGTTTGCCCCCCCCCCCCCCCCCACCATAAACAAATGATGCCGACACCCATAGTTGTTCCTGGTGTGGCCACATGTACATAGGTATGCATGCTACCTGACTGCACCAAATTCCTCGGTATACAACACGCTAGAGCAAAGGCTCAATTTGACTTCCTAGCCTTGGGGGACTCCGTTGGTCTTTCCAGAGTGCTGCACAACCCCTAGCTTTTTCTTGAACTTAAAAACAAACAAAAGCAGAAGAGGGGTGGGAGATAGGTAATAACACCTCTCATGCAATGGTTTTAATAAGTGCAGAATACAATGCAAATTCGTTTGTCTTCTTAAGTTATTCGCTTATAGGGATAAAATGGGAGCGAGTTGCACTCGTTCTGATCACTCGCAGAACCTTGGAACGTTTTTGACAAACCCAGTTTGAGAATCCATGTGCTAGAAGTAATAGAGCAACCAAAGAGTTCAGGCTCCTATTTTTCTTTTCTTTTTTTAAATGTTTTTAAATGAGTGGACATGAAGGAGTCGCCAGGAACAAAAAAAGTGCGCACTGCAATTGGTCACTGGAGTACTCTGGACCATGTGCCCACATCAAGGAGTCTCCGAGGTAACAGAGATTTCATAGTTGTGTACCAATATTTCATCTTATGAACTTGTTTCATTGGCCATGTTGTGACCTCAGTATTGAATCATTAACCATTGAAACAGTAGTAGTGGAGCATCTATGACCCTGAGTAGATCTATGACTCTGAGAAAAAGTATGAATATTTGCAGCATGGAACCAAGTACTTCTATGCAACATGCTTATCATGTTAAATTTCTGTTCATGTAGTATATTGCAGTCAAAACACTTTCGTTTTTGAATGCATAGTCTTTAGTTTTCCAAGCATTGTGTAAAAAGGATTATTTTTAGAACTGAGAAACATTTAGTTGAAGTTGCAGCTGTGATTGTGCCTTTTTTTTTTCTGTTTTCCCATTTTATGTTAGCCATAGGCTTATGCCATCAGAGCGAAGAAAAGAGACATTTGAACAATAATCGACGCCAGCAGCAAACACGAGCTGATCATGTGCCACCGCCAAGTGCAGTCTTTATTTTCTCCCTTTTGCGGTCATGCACTCTCTATATTGCGTGCCGTTCAAATAAAGTGTTACAGCACCCCTCGTAGGCTGAAAGTCAAAATCTGACATGTTTTAGGTAGTCCAACGGGAGGTCCAGCGTAGATGAGAGGCTTTCTATAGCAGTCTTCAGGTACGCCAGCTTAAGTCGGTCCAAGCTGACCGTCTATTCGTGGCTGTTTTGTAAAAGGGTGGCAGTTTTTCTGTGTGCGATCAAGGACGCAGAATGGTCCGCCGTAGGCTCGTGTTAAAGGCGGTCAAACTGCATCGTGGCACACAAAATTGTGCGTTGGAAGTGGCCGGTGTGGACAAATATTGCTTTGTTATCGGATTGTCGGGGTTGGATAGGGCGGAAGTCTTTAACGCAGTCCAGGAGGCGTAGGAATCGTTGTTGCTGGGCTGGTAGCTGCGTTGATATAAAGAAGTCGCCAGGGATGTTTGCACCTCATGGCTCAGTGTCTGAAGTGCCGGTGGTGCCAGCAAAGACGTGGAGGGCTGGGACTCCGAGATTCTTGCATGCGTGGAAGAGCTTGACGACTAGAACGAGGTTAATGAGTCTTCTGGAGGGGGCTCCAGAGTGCAGCAATTGAGGCGGTTAGTTCATCGATCCTGGCCTTAAGCTGCGAAATTGCCGTGTTCATTCTCGGATAAGGCGGTCACTTCATGACCCTGATCACCAAGCTCCACCAGTCACTCGAGGTTCACGTCGCCGGCCGCCGCGAGGACAAGGCAGATTGGCTTGGAAAGGCGTTGGAGGAAGAGCTCACGAAGCATCGCTGTGTGGGTTGGGACGTCATGCTCCTTGAGAAGCTGTCGCATTTGGCACAGCAGTCGGGACGGGCGCCTGTCGCCCAGGTCTACCTCTGCAAGGAGCTGTTGAAGGCGGACGCGTTCTGATGACATGAATCGCTCCAGTACCTTGGTCTTGAACTAGTCTTGAGGTGCTGATATGGTGTAATGTTCGAGGGGTTGGAGAGGCCATTGGAGAGTTCACTGGCAACATCAAGAGGAAGGGCTGAGGCGACTTAGTAGTAGTGCGTCCTTCCAGAGGCGATGCGGTTTAGGTAGGATTGTGCCTCGACCTGGTGAAACCAAACTTGCTGGTTTTGGGGCCAGAAAGATGGAAGACACTTGTACCGCCGACACGTTCTGCAGAAGTGAGACTTGTTCACTTGAGGTCGTGTTTAAATCGGTCATTGTCTTCGTCCTAGGTCACCACTTGTAGGCTTTTTTCACCGGAGCGAAGAAAAAAGAAGTCTTCCTTTTGCAGTTGTGTGCTCTCCGTTTTGCGCGCCATCCAAACGAGGATGCTACATTTTTATTAACTTTTTCGTTACCGTGCGAAAATGGTTGTTTTTCATGTCTGGGGAAGATAGGTGGTGAATCTACCGAACATGCTGAAATATGTGTACGATTTTTTGTATTTACCAAACCTCAGAAATTATGTGGATTAATAGCACTTCAACTATTATTCATACAGTGTTTCTGTAACCAAGGTTGCTTCTTTGCACTAAATCACCCTCACAGTTGCAAGTCGTATACCATTGCAGTATCTGAAATGCAATTGTCTGATATTTCAGACGATGATACAACTTGCATGCATGACCAGTCAGTTTGCCCAGCTCATAGTGGAAAGTCGTGCTTGGAATCTGGCCTTTTATTAAAGCTTGGTCCCATAAAAAAAATGTTAAGTCTCGTATAAAATATTTTTCACATTTCTCCTGCAGCAAGCTGCCAAAGACAATCTTGTGAGAAATAATGTTTCAAAGCATCTATCTTTGGTTGGTAGTTGGCTTGAGGGTGTGTACCAGCTCCGCAGCCAATTTTGCCTTGTGCTTCCATGTCACTTTCATCTCAGAAGAGCCCCACTTTTTTCTTGAGGTCAAGTTTTTTCCATCGGGGCAGGACATCAAACTGTTCATAGCTCATGGCAAAGATTTGTTGGAAGTCCTCATCATTCAGGTACAGCTGGAAAGGAAAGCAAAGTATGGAATGTTATCAGGTTCTTAGAGGGATATGGAAGATATTCAACGAAACTAAAAGACTGGGTGCTGAAATCAGTAGACACAACCTCTTAAGACTAAAACAAGCAGAAAATAATTAACTTCGTGTGTTTCACACAAAATGCCACATCTAGCGGCTGTGTCATAAACTACTAAAACTAAGTTGTAAGTCACCGTAAGCGGTAGTGCACACAATGCCAGCAGCCATCTGCATTTCTCATCCTACTCGGCTCCCATTACAGTTCCTTGAACTACTAAGAATGGCATTTGCTGCAAACAGTGCTTCCGAGTGGGGAAAAACCCCCAATAGACTTGTCATGTTTCAGTCGGAGAGTGTGATGTAAAGGAGAGGTGGAAAAGGGAAGTAGCAGGACAGGAAACTAGCACCCTGCACCCGGCCCTGTAAATGATGTCATGGCTTGCCTGGCATGTAGCTGACAAACACTGTCTATCCTTTATAAATACAGACAGGTGTTAAAAATTGTTTCCACACTAACTACAGTGAACAAACTGCCCATTTGAGCGCATTTTTCATATGGAATTCATTGCCATATTACTCAAAATCAGACACTAAGTTCACCTATCAGAGAATTTAAAAAGTGCAAAATGTGCAAAACTCTGTTTATTGGGAACAGTCACGTCTTCAGAGTTGATTTCGGTGCTGTCATCATTTCTTACTATTTTTTTATGTACTTTAACTAGAGTTGTTCGTATTGAATTTGGGTATTGAAGTTTAGGTACGAATTGAATAGAATATTTCTGGAACATTTTTCAATTCCTTCAAAGCGAAGTTTCAGATGATTCTTGAGCATATTCTCATGAGATAGCAATATGAAAGTGTTTCTTTTTGCTAGATTGATGAAATATTGCCACGGTAGGTGTTTCATAGTTGTCTTATCAAGAATTTGGCTATGCAGATGCTGAATCGTATTTATGTACGGTGCAATCGACGTGATTTAATAACCCTGTACATACGAGAGGCAAAAAGGAAAAGAGGCTGTTTTCTCCATGGTTTCCTCAGTCTCTCCTGCTCTTTCAACTTCTATGGAAACCCAGCTGATGTAGCAGACAAAGGTGTACACCCTTTGAGTCCGGAGTTCCAAAATTACATCACAGTATATCTGAAATTTTGCTAAAAGTCTTTGCCGTTCATGTTTTTGGACTTCCTGTCCAAATTTAAGGTCCAAAACAGCATTGAGCCCCCGTCTCTGCCACATTCGTCATCTCAATTTCGGAACCAGCGTTATTGTAGCGGAAATTGATAGACAGCTGTGCCACAATACGGGAGTGTAGTGAGGCGAGCCGCTTTTAATTGGACATTGAGACTGTATTCATCTTTGGGAAGTTTGAATAGTTTTAACAGTAAAATTTCTGTGTAAATCTAACTGGATAGCAAACACTGTTAGAAAAATATTCGAAGTTTCAAATATTCGTACACCCCTACTTTAAACAACTAACAATAAGCTTGACCAATGGGTTTGCCCAAATGGGTTTGCCCAAGTTCAGCATGAACAAGAGATGCCAAATGAGCACTGTTGTGTAACATTGTGCTCATTTGTTCTCCACGCTTGGAAATTTTCTAGTGCACTAGACTTTACATGCGAACTGCTCTCAGTTATGCAAGGGCCTTTCAAGTTCTCTAAACCTAGCTAATAAACTGTGACAAACTCAAATATGGCTGCCCTAAGACAACTGTCGTAAGTATCGTAGCAAAGCCGAAGAGTCGGGAGCTTCATGGTTGCCAGGTTTGGCTATTTTGCATCAGTTTGACTGTTTTTATGCTGGTGGCAGCAGGAAAAGTGTCTTGGCTAATTGGCTACCTTTTGGCTGGTTTCTTGTTGCCTCTATTTGAATGAAGTTATCAATATGTCGTGATGTCAGAGCCCCTGGCATTTGAGAATCTAGTGTAAAGCATGGTGACCAAGGCGAGCTTTCATCTAACAAAATTGAATACGGTGCTTACCTTATACAAAACTAAATACCTTTAGATACAAAGCTTGGATTCGGAGGAGAGCTGTTGCATCATATTGCAGAGCAGTGCAGTTGGAAGTGAAGAGGAAAATCGTATGCACTTTGCATCCAGGACACTGCTTTTACTGACATTAGAAATTGGATATACGACGAAATGTCACCATTATTTCTCAAATTTAGGCACGAGTTTTGCTTGCCTGTGAATAATAACTGATTGGACATCTTCATCACGTGGCAAGAGACTGCAAAAGGGACTGCAATCTTGGCTCCTATTCCTGAAACTCATTTTCAGCAGCGCATGTAATACCATTTTTTTTTTGTTGCCGCAACGCTGGTGTTTTTAGTCCTTTTCAAAAAGTCACGCATGGCACTGGGATCGTGTGTCATTTCCGTAACTGTGCTATAAACATCATCCTGCATGAAACATTGCTAAAGTTAACAACTTATACCTTAAACTTCGAAAGGTTCTTGTTGTACTTATCTAAATTTCTCTAGCCAAAGGCTCTTACATTTAGTCATTTTGCTGCCATGATGAGCATTGTTATCAGATTTTGCAACAAAATAACCAATGACATCTACACTAATTGACGAAAATTTGTCCCGAAAGGAACAACGAAAACCATACTCATTGTGCATATGTTTAGTGGGGTGCATATTAGCGCAAACTTGAAGAAAGATGGGTTCAAGAAAACAAGAGGGAGCATAAAGGTTGGGTGCACATCTGTTTTTTGACTCTGGATGGCCAGTTCTGTTCATGTTGGGCTCTTTGTTTTTCGGCCTTCATTTTATTGAAGATTTGATTGTATTGGCATGTCATGAAGCCACCTTCGAGTTGTCTTATTTTACGTGACAGAGGGCTCCGTTGAAACGAAAAAAACTGGCTGTACAAACTGAGATAAAAATTTTTTTTGGCAATTTTGGCATTTCAGTAATACATTCTGGCAGGCTAGTTAATTCATTGCTGTTAAATATTCTCAAACTGTGTGAAATGAGAAGACACGAGTAAGACAACACACAGAACAACACACTGCACTCAGTGCTCTTCTGTATTTTCTTACTCTCATCGTGGTCATTTCATGCAGTTTAACAACATTTAACACTTTTTTTTTTCTTCTTTTTTTTAAATGGCAGTGAAAGGGTTAAATAAAGTGTGCCAGCTGTTTTCAGACATGTGTGGCTATATTTGGCTACGTTTACTGCAATTTGCTCAAGGTGGCTACCTATTGGCTAGTTTTTCCAATTTAGTGGCTATGTTTTGTCCTTGCAGCCTCGGTGACCTTGCTGCCCTTACTTCAAATCCTCCTGGATGAGTATCCATTTTCCAATCAAGGGAATATAGAATTTGAATTCAGCTGTTGTTAGACAATACTGGGAAAACCTGTGCTCGCTGTGCGTTTGTTGCTCAAGCTAATTAGAAGCTCTTAGGGCACAGAAGTTTACCTCTTTGTTAGCAGGGTCAACACAAGATGGCAGCTGCTCGGGATTTTTTACATGCAGCTTGTCAAAAGGAAACTTCTCCACCTCTGACCTTGAGTTTCGGTACATTGCTGCTTGTTGCTGAAAGAGATTAATGAGGATTGCATTCAGTTAAGCGTTCAGATGTTATTGCAGTGGAACAGGAAGGAAAAGCCTATTCACCTGCATGGCCAGGGCTGTTTGGTTGCTTTCTTCAATTTCATTCTTGATGCTCTGGTATGTGGGGAGCGTCTGAAGAAAGAAAGCAAGACAATAGCTTTCGTTGGAGGTTCACCATCTGACAGCAGTCATGCATTTCTGAAGGCACCGACAACAATTTTATGCAATTACCTTCCAGAAGTTATCATCCCATGTGCTAAACAGTCCAATGAAATTCGGTGGCTCCACATTTTGCTTGACACATGCGATTGGAATGGTCACTGGACGGCCACTTGGATCAGTGCGCAGGTATTCCTAGGAGAAGTGAAATATTTTGCGGGTGATCTAGTTGACTGTTACCAATGGGACACTCAGTGCCACTTCCTTGGTAATAATGCCAAGATGGTCTGGGTAGGTTAAGTATTGGGCTGCATCACTACACTGAATTAAATATTGTCCTAGGTATGCCCTAGGTATGTATGATAAATACATCATCATCATCAGCCTGACTACGTACACTGCAGGGCAAAGGCCTCTCCCACGATCCGCCGTATCGACCCGGTATTGTGCTTTCTGTTGCCACATTATACATGCTAACTTTTTAATGTCATTGGCCCACCGAACTTTCTGTCTCCCCATTGTGCATTTGCCCTTTCTGGGAATCCAGTTAGTTACTGTTAATGACCTGCGGTTATCCTGCCTATGTGCTTCGTGCCCGGCCCATGTCCATATCTTCTTGATTTCAGCTGCAATATCCTTAACTCAAGATTGTTCCCCGACCCATTTTGCTCTCTTCTTGCCTCCTGTGGTTACACCTATCATTTTCCTTTCCATCGCTCGCTGCGTCGTCCTTAATTTAACCTGAACCCTCTTTGCAAGCCTTTAGGTTTCTGCTTCGTAGGTAAGTACATATTAACAAAATGCAGCTGTTATATACCTCCCCTTTTAGGACTAGCAATAGATTAACACTTATTATTTGAGAATTCTTGCTGAATGTCATCGATTCCCATCCTTATTCTTCTACAGTTACTTCACTCTCATGGTTCGGCTCCATGGTTACTACTAGTCCTAAGTAGACATATTTCTTACAATTTCCAGTGTCTCTCCACCTATTGCAAAGTGCTGTTTTCTGCCGAGACTGTTGCTCATTACTTTAGTTCTATGCATATTAATTTTCACACATACTCTTCTGGGTTCCGTGTCCAGTTCAGTAATCAGGAGCAGTGATTCACCCCCTGAGTTACTAATCAAGGCAATGTCATTCGCAAATTGCAGGTTGCTAAGATACTTTCCATTAACTCTTATTTCTAACTCTTCCCAATCTAGGGCCCTGAAAATTTCCTGTAAACACGCGGTGAATGGCATTGGGGAGATCGTGTCTTCCTGCCTTACACCCTTATTTGTTGGGATTCTGTCGCTCTCTTTATAGAGAACTGTCTTTAAGAACTGAGTACTTTAAGAAAATAAATAAAATACCTGGATGAGACTTTATACATCCTTTGTATCACTAATATTCTAAGGTGGAGTAGAGCAGTCCGATAATTCAGTTGATGCACCTTCAAAACTGGTTTCGTGCAGTCTTCATTTCACTTTAGACTGTACTTGGCCATATAACATCCACAATGGAAGGGTGCTTTGTTTCACCCTTATTTACTTGACTGGCAGCAAGCATGAAACTATCAATATATAGAAAGGTATAATTCCTGTGTATGCAATTCAACAAAAGAGCGAACCTTAATTATTTTGGGGTAAAACCTAATAATTCTTCGACATCCTTTCTACACACTCATAGAACTTACATCTTTTCATTAAGGGCAGTGAGAAATGCGGATGCTCAAAAGCCTCTGATTATATGGGCCACAATTCAAGGCTTCAAACTAATGAGGGAACCTTTAAATTTGCCGCTGTGAGAATGTCCTGGCAACAATAAATAAATAATAATACAAAAGACAATGACCTTCAGCAGCCAGCATTCGCTATAGTTCTCTTGCCCATTACATGCATACATAGTTACATAGTTGCACAAAAAATACTCAGCTGGCAGCCTTGCACTATCATTTCATAGCATGCAGTAGCGACGCCAAGGAGCATTTCGAAACTATCACAGGGTCCGGGATACGCAACGACTAAGATAGAGACGGTACGGATCAGATACTAAGCGACAACTGACAGTTTCATTAAAACACGGAGCAATCACGTGTACTTCTGTTTACTAGCGTGCAGCACGGCGTCTATGCTGCCCGCACCATTGCTGCCTGGCGGCTCGCTGTATCGTCTGCGTGGATATGCTGTGCGCGTTGCTCATCCCCACTTCGCTCCAGACAGATGAGCAGAGTAGTGTGTGTAGTTAGTGTGGGGAGCAAAGTGCGCCGTGATTATTTGCGGTTATGAAAACAAGAGATAAATCCCTTGCTTTCTCCGAGAATTCTCTGTCAGCTGTGATGTTTAATGATGGATACACACACGAACGCTCACTCACATCTGTGGGTGGTAAGCCTCTGAGCTCATTAGTGCTGAATGTTATGTGAAAACCATCGGATTTTTTTTACCAGAAATAATTTTGATTGACGATGATGTTTGACCCCAGAAAGTTGCTCCTAAACTTAGCTCCAGAACACACCTTTTGATGCTCCTAACCTGCTCCAAAACTCTCCTTTTACTGTGCCAAAGCTGCTCCAAAACAGCATTACTCCTGCTCCCTGAGCCGCTCCAAAACATTAAAGTCCACTTCCACCCCCATTGGTGCCACGTATAATCATACCTCTCCACTGTGGTATACCAGCTTGCGGTGTTCCTTCTTGGCTTCGTAGCCTATCCAGACGAAGAGTGTGTGCCAAGCGTCCACCAGCATCACTTCATCCTCGAGCAGGTCACTCTGGTCGAAGCCCACAACCTCGCGGGGAGCATAGTTGCCCTTAATGTCCCACAAACTAAATAGGCGAGCAGCCCTGATTCCAGACTCCTCCTGCATGTGGCCATTCAAAGATGCATATAATACAAGGCATGTACATACTTGACATTACTATGTAGTGCGTGGACAGAGATGCGCTAGGACGTAATAAATCATGCGTGTACAGTATACCACTTATTGCACATGCAGCATCCTGTGTGTATGCTGTTATTTTGCATACTACTCATTATCAGCACAAGCTGAACGTACATGCTTGAACAGTTGAAGCTTAAACAGTGTGACCAGGAGTGAGGAATAACGACAACAAACGTTCGTGATATCTGTGTCGAAGCTGCTACAGAATGCTGATAAAAGCTTATAGAGAGCAGTTCATGCAATCAACTTAACTGTGGTAGGTCTTCTAGGCCCTTAATGCATAATGCATGCTGAGCAGTTTTTCTTTTGAATATTGCTCTACGAAAATGCGAGTTGTACATCTTAAAAGCCAACTGCAACAAAATTTTACTTGGGCGGAAAAAGCCCTAAATACATAGTATATATATGGTAAGTTAGGATAACGACAGTGAAAAATCTTGCAGTTGCGTATTTATTTTATAATTGGTGCCACTCGTTCAAAACCGGATATGACGAATACTACAGAGCGTCGCTGCATCGCTCCTTGTGAGCAATCTTCCCTGCAGCTGAATTTCTCTTTCCTGCGTGACGCCCTTTGCGAGCGGTTGACTCGGAAAGTTTTGCAGTACGATGCCAACGCAATGAGTCGCCGTAGGCTGCGCTAGTCAAGGAATTTTAAAAAATAGCGGCCAAGCCCCATTCACTTATCATGTCACAGTGCACGTAACTGAATGTTGTTAACCAACAGGAGTTTAACCCACTCTGTGCCTACTTTACGTCCCTATTTCATGGAACAGGTGATCGAGCTTGTCGTTGGCGTAACCGAGCTTGTCGCGGTCTTGCAGAGCAAGACGAGCACACAAACGCCGCTGGCATCAGCGTTTTCTTTTTTTTTTTTTTTTTTTTGCTCTTCATGCAGTACAGCAATTTGCCAGCAAAATAAGCAGTACTGCTTCTTCTTGCTTCCTACGTAGGAGAATCATCGAAGTCTAGACCACTGGATAGCGTTTTGGCGTTTGCGAGAGCAGTCTACAACCGGTTCATCCCGCATTCGCACCGTGATAAATGGCATATTAGGCGGTGCGGGGTGTGTCCAGTGCGAACGATGCTGCGTTTTGGTGGCAGGAAAATTTTGTTTGTTGCAGAAAGCGGCGGCGCTTCAGTGTGAGCTAGGGGTATAAGGAACTATGAACTAGGGGTAAGGGGCGCGTCTGCGATGTGCGTGCTCGAGAAGCGCGGAACAGATGACTTTTCTGTCGTTTATGTCACTTTTGGTCAGCCGTAATGGTATCGTTTTTTTTTTTAGTTTCGGTCTCAAAAACACCGTCGTTTGCAAGTTTTTTTCTAAGATAAGCGCTCGTATTTTGAAGGCGACATTTGGCAGGCAGCACTACCTATAACTAGACTACTTATATATTATCTCTTAGCGGAGACCAATGCCTGTATTACTTGCCTGATGGCGGGTGCGAGATGCTCAGAAGAGGGTTCCGTTGCCGGTAGATGCGACAAGCACAAAAGTTGTCGGGCCTTTGCATATTGCATTCTATTTTATTTTGGAAAATAAACTAGACAACTCCTAAGACTAACCTGTCCTACTTTTGGCAAGTATTGCAAACAACTTTTTTTTAGACATTTTATATAAACCAAAGTTATGTGCAAGGCCTGCTATTATGCACATTTACTTCACAGTTATCCTATAATTTCTATTTGTTCTAGCTTTGCTTCAAACCATTAGTGATATTCACTCAAGCCTAGAAAAAGCCTGCTTTTCCCCATGTTTCTCTTTCTTGACCGGATGGGTTTCCATCAAGCCTAAAAACTGTTTTTTCTCATTTCCTAATGCGTTTTTACTAGCCCGGAGTCCTCGTTTTTAAGTAGCCTAGCAGTAAAACTTTTTGTTCAAATATCGAATACCACAGTGAGGCATTTTATTTCTGCGGGCTTGAGTCTTCCTACACAAAATGTGGGCAAAAGTAATGTTTGCCTTGTCATAATCTACAAGAAAAAGGCTATGAAGCTTTTCACTACTGTAAAAAAAAGTGCCATAATCACAAAAAAAATTCTGAATAAAACAGCACAATTCTTTTAATTCAATAAAGTTCTTTCATTTTACTAATCAGTCAAAAAAGAGTAACTCGGAGGTGACTTCACCGCATGGTAAAACAATGAAAAATGGCAAAAGGGTTAAAGAAGTTTTAAAGACCACAGAAGGTTTTGTCTTTGTTACTTATACAAGCCACTTGTTTTCTCCTGCTGTAGGCCATTCGACACACCTGGCAGCTGCATGTGTAACTCACCTGTACATTCTTCTCACTGTTGTATGGTAACTTTCCTCCGATGGCATCCCAGAATTCTTGCTTCTCTTGGCCTTCAGACACCAGTATTATCTCCCTGTAAATTTTTAGCGGAGTTAGACCACAGCAGCTTTATACAGAGAATGATGTACTGGATATATAGTTATTTCAGGACTTGCCTCTGTTTTGAATAACAATTTGGTATACATCTCAGTATTTAAATATGTCTGTGACCTTTGGAGGCAGTAAAATTACGAAGTGTTGTGCTTACCGAAATTTTTGGCAGCTCTTTCTGGCTCTTTTCGGCATTTTCTGGCAGCTCTTTTATAAGATGTGATTAGATCATTCAAACAATCCATGTTGAGAGGAAGAAATAGTTTAACGCTATTTTTCGGACTTTACTCAAGGAAAGGGCCTTAAAGGGGCCCTGCAACACTTCTTAAGCACGGTCAAAAAACACTGCCGATCGGTTGTAGAGACTCCTGAGAACACGCGAGCCGAAAATTACAGCGCAGCACGCAGCCTGAAATTCACAATAAATTATCAAAGTCACCTAAAAATTGCTTTCTCTTTCCTCGACAAATGACGGAGGAAGCTCAAAAATTACGCGTAGAAGGCTATCACATCTATCAGCCATTGACAGATTTAAACATGGCGCGCTCAGTCATTACAGGGATCACCGCAAGAGGCCGTGATTTGTCCACGTGTGTGCGCACAGTCACGCTGAAAAAGACATGTATTCAAAGAAAAAATTAAAAAATGCTCAAAGTCAAGAGGCACGTGTGACATATTTTCTTTGCCCATGCCATCCCTCCCTCCTTAGCTTTCAGCCCTTTTATCAGACGAGAGAAGAGAGAATGTGATTGGAGCGTGTGATAAATCTTTGCAACCCTGCTCGTGCTGGATGGATTCCTAAAATTTTTGTGGTGTTGAATTCGTGAGGCAATAAGCTTTTTAATGAATCCATTCCATAGTTACCTAAAAAAAGTGTTTCAGGTTACCCTTTTAGGGTTACCAAATTTGATCGACTGGTTCTAGCGTGGTCTGTAGCAAGAGTAGTTTCAGTAGCTACAGTTAATCGCACATTTCATTGGTAGTCTAAGAATGGCACACTTTTCAATTTTTTCAATGAGAGGAACATCATCTAAAGCCACAAATTTGCAACAGAGTGTGTATGAAGTGAAACTACATTTATCCAGAAACCTCACTTGTGTGAAGAGCATTCAAGCAGAGCTGGGCGACTTCATATACAGTTGAATCCACTTATAGCAATAACGGTTTTAACATATCTCGTTTATAGCAATGAGAACCTGCTGCATTGTCAAGTTTTCTATGCTGAAATAACTTGCTTGCTGCAATGCTCGCATGCCGCATTATCGTGAATGAAAATTGATTCAGGCTGTTGGGTGTCCATACTGAAAGATAATAGAACGCAAAATCCTAAAGAACGATGAATTCAAGCTGCCGAACACCCGCCCATAACCCAATCTTCTAGCGTGCTTTCCAGTTTACTGTATGCTTTACTGCACTGTGTCATAGCATTGCGGCAAAGCTGACTTTCAAACTTCGTTACGGCGTTTTGGACAAACAACTTTCGTAAAAAGTTGAGACTAGGAAAAGTTTCAGCATCAAAAAGTTCACATTTGCTCATGCATTGGCTATATAAGGCTTGTGGTGTCCCTGTGAAAGCGTCCGATATTCAAAGCATGTCTGAAAAATCGGCAGCCTTGTTAGTCTTATCACCGATTTCTGTTGGGAAATCTTATCTGATACGATTTTTTCACAACACCTTGCGAACTTCTATTTTGCCATTTTCGTGTAAATGGTTTACAGCAATTATCAGTTATGACAATGAAGTTTTTGTGGCACTCGAGTGTTGTTATATGTGGGTTCGACTGTATATTTATCTTTGTGTCGAGCGCCCTACCACAAAGTGCAAAAGTACATCGATGTCGTGCAGCAACTCAAACCCTTGTGCATTGCATACCTTGCCATTTTTTCCAACCTACCTGCAAGATGTGCTAAAGCTCTACTCTAGTATTTTCCGCTTATGACCTGGCCATTTTATTTCTGTCAAACAAACTTTTCTTTCAAACACTGTTTTCACAACGCGTTTTTAAAATGAGCAACGGGTTCTTGCGTGCATATGCTGCCATTAAACAGTTAAGATTTTCAAGATTGGATTATTAGATATTCTTGGAGAAGGACATCACACTGAAGCGATACACTCAAAATGAAGATCACATGAAGAAGTGGGCATACAGTGCTTGATTCCATCATTCGATTACTCCAATATGATTACGATCATATTCCAGTTTGTCCAAGTGCACCCTTTACCATGTTTTTAGTGTGCTCCAAGCTTAAATCTCGAGCATTGAGTAGACAACTTGCCTTCCAGATCCCGTTGCAATCTTTTTGGCCATTTCACGTTCATCACCAGTGCTCTTGCGTCCTGCCCACAGGTACACGTTAGAACCACAGAAAAGTAGGAACACATCACCGGAGTTAAGCGAGGCAGCTGTAAAAGGTACTTGTACAGCCTTCGTATTGTGCTCTGTGGTTCCATGCACTTGCAGAAGGTACATGCTGTTGGTGTAGCCGGCCCAGTCTGAGGCACCGTTGCCGTTGTGCACACCACCCCCATTATAGTGGTTACTATCACCGTCCTTGGGAGTCGAGAAAGAAAAAAATATATATGCACTTAGTGTAATCGTTATTTGGTCATTCATCTGGTAGAAATAGGTGGAGGCTCAGCCAAGTATGTGAGCGAAGGAATGAAGACTAAGATTGGGCATGTTGTTTGGTACAACATGATTACCAGTGCATATCATTGCAGGCGACAAAAAGGAAAAGTGTTGAGTGCACAGTGCTCTTTGTGCTCTCTTCTGTCCCATCTTGATGTTTGAACTGATTATGAATTCATAATGAGGAAATGTCATGTGCTGCAGCATAGCTGAAAGGAGTGGCTGGGAACTGAACAACGTTGGTACAAAATTAGGTTCATTAAACCCCTCTCTGCTATTAGTGGCCACTAATTTTATGAATAATTCACAGTTTAAGTATTTGCATTCACTAGCATGCAGAGGTGGACTACATTGTCACCAAAAGCGGTGAATGAAAAGAAAACTTGTGTAACTCCTCTCGCTGTTAATTCTTTACGCAAACTGGGTCACGAGGTTGTGTTTGAGTGTGTTTTGTCAAGGTTTATCAAATAGCCATAGCTGTAAACATTCCCTTTTTTAAATGCTGTTTGTCCATCTTAGAATAACTGGCACATACATTTTGGTGTACTGTTTTTAGCCAGGAAAGTAGTGAGCGCAGAGCATTAACAGAATTTCACACTAGAGTGCAGTATAAGGTATGTGCAATGGTAGCATAATTTTACACTGCTTTGTAGACTGGCAATGCTCATGCACGGTAGCTTTAGGAGACACATCATTGTTTACGAGCATGATCCGGCCACAGCTGAACTTATAATTGGTAGGTTCAGCCAACAGCTTTCTTAGTTTCTGTGAAGGATACGAAGAAAAGTTTCTAATGCACTGTCAACTGCGGAGCACGTCACTTCTCTGTTGCTTTCATTTGCATGTCAGTAACTGTCCACTCCTATAATAGCTGCTTACGTGGGCATCTTTCCCATGTACCACTCACTGGGGACAAAAGTGCCCAGGACATGTCTACATTTACAATAAAGCTGAGTTCTCAGCTAAGCTGAAAATGTAGGTTTAATGAAATTGTCTCAGCCTATCATAGTTGTTTCAACCTACATAGTTATTCATTAACTTTGAAGGGTTATGCAGTCCGCCCCTGTGGAACAGTGGCTAGGGTGCTTGGCTGCTGACCCGAAGGTTGCGGGTTCGGTCCCGGTCGTGGTGGTCTCATTTCGATGAAGGCGAAATGGTAGAGGCCCGTGTACTGTGTGATGTCAGTGCACTTAAAGAACACCAGATGATCGAAATTTTCGGAGCTCACCACTGCGGCATCTCTTATACTCATATCTTGGTTTTGGGATGTAAAATCCCAGATATATATATTATTAGAAGGGTTATGCATTGACAGTGCAGAAGCTCGCTTTTACCTTTAGGCTTGTGTCCTGAAGCGACTTTTGTCCCCGATTGTATCCATCAGTCAACCATTTCAGGTAACATGGCACCATTTTATACCAATAAAAATGGTAATCTGTACTATGTGCTCATTCATTAAATTAGGGAGTAAACAACTGCTGGGCTTTCATTTGAATAAATTTGATGGCATCAAGATATAGCACTATGTCTAATAACAGTGATAAAAGCAAGCAGGCTTTTGTGCTTACCTCAAAGACAATCATCTGCCCTGAAAATATCATCATGAAGTGGGGGGTTTCGTGGCCTTGACAAAGTCTCACCTGAGGGATGAAGGGGACGAGCATAGTAAGGTTGTATTGAAAAATTGCTGGTAAGAAATCGTAAACAGTTTACGTTATCAGTACCAAAAACCCGTAATGCTAACATTACGTGTTTTTGTTACTATTCAGCAGTAGTGTATCACAACAGGACGGCAACTTCGGTGCAAAGTACACCCCGTTATCAACAAGATCTACTTTCACAGAACTTGCTGTCCACCCGAAGCCCAGTTGTGAATTATCCTGTTGGTATACTTCGATACCATATTGACTGCTAAAATTAAATTCATTCCTTCCTGATTTCCAGTTTACTGTGCAGCACTGATGTATTTGCAAAGCATGTACCAGCGTAGCTTGTCCGTTAAACCGGTCATCCAGTTCCAGAGCCTTGGCCTCTGCTGTCACATGTTCATCATTGGTTGAATTTTTCCCCTGTGTGAAAAAAAGAAAAAGGTTTCCGCATGTAACAGCTCCATGGCTATGTGGTGTGGTGTTCTAAGTGGTACATGCTGTCGTATTTCTCACCAGCCAGCTGTAGATGATACACTCCTCTTTTGTTCCGGACTCGTAAACGTAAGCAATGACGTAGCAGCCGCTTGAGAAAAACCTCCCATGCTCTCGCGCATCGACAGGCACCAGCTCCAAGTTCTTGACCCGGAAAACCTTAAAAGAATATTTTTGTTTCTGCTATATTACACACAAGAGTGATTCAAACAGTAACCATTATTATTATTTTTTTCGTGCTGGTCTTCAGCATTTTTTCCAACCTTTGTATCTTGTGAAAATTCCAGTGGTGTAAAGGCCCCTGACTTGTTTCCCAAAGGGCACCAAGTAAAGAAGGCAAAGAGTTGCAGATGAGCAAATGGCAAATAGCGAATTCCTCATCTACTGCTCTGACCCTAGCTAAGACAGCAACACCTTCAACTGCAGGATTATCCTTTCATCATCATAATATTTTTATTTTTTCCTTAAAAGCCCCTGTATGAGTATTACATATACGGCGAGGGGGGGGGGGGGTTTACATAGAAATTAGAACGTTAAACATATCGGATCATAATACTGAAACATATGATCACAGAGAAATGCTATACTTTTTTAGATACAAAACAAAAAAGTACAATTCGAATGAGGCATTAAAAAAAGATGAAAGAAAAAACAGTGTAAGGTCAAAATGAATGTTACAGCTTGAGGTGATCAGTTAACAACTGCCTAGGCACAATAGGGCTCCACTCTGTGACAACAATGTGTGGCAAAATGTTCCTGTCTGCAAATGCTGTCGGCAAAAAAATTAACAAAAGACATGGAACCATGCAACCGCTAGATGCTGCAGAGTTAAAAAGGTGACAAGATGTACGGTTCAGGGGGTGAAGGAGTTTACCGTGAAGTTGAGGGGAGTAATAGCCGATGGAAGAAGCACAGCCTTGCAATCCTCTGAAGGAATAATAACTCGAGTCCCAGAAATGACTTATGGCACTGATGCTTTCGTTGCGGTGTACCTAGAGCAGATTAATCTGGCCGCACGATTCTTAATGCATTCTGAAACCTCAATGAGGTATGCTTGATGATGTGCTTCAGATAGCTGAGGCATATTCAAGCATCATAAATGTTTCATAAACCAGTTTTCGTGTGGATAAGGGACACAAGGAAAGGGGACGTGTGATGTAACCAAGGGATTTAGTAGTGTCTGCAGCTAGCTTTGTTATGTGACGATACCATCAACTTGTTATTTATTGTGATACCAAGATAACGATATGATTCTAGACAAAGTTATCGAGTTTAGGGAGCAGATGTAATTACAATTGAAGTGCTTACAGATATATGCATAACTTGCATTTCGACATTTCGAGTTTGAATAATGAATTGGAACACCAGGATTCGATTTGATGTAAGCCATTTTGAATGATACCATGGTGAACTTGGTATGGGATGTGCCAACAAAAAATGTGATCGTTTGCATAAAGTCAATTGTAGCTCCAAGTGGCACAGACCCAATGCTCTACTTACCTCTTTTTTGCCAGTTCCGTCATCCACAACTTGAATTTGAGCTGCTAGACTTGGGTTGCTTTGTAGTGCAGAAGCATCAAACTTGGTCTGCACTGTCTTTGCTAGAGAAGAAATGACAAGTATACTTATGTCGTACTATGTCGCACCAGGTTCATAACTTTACATACGATACCTTGTTGTCACCAGGATATCACACTGCGTTAAAGCTTGCATTGCATGACTAATCATATTAAATTGACATGATTATTGAATTCATGTGCACTTTTATAGTGCCAATAAGTATGTTTCTGCAAAGAGACTTCTTGCTTGACTATGGTCATTGCTGGACATAACTTCTGTAAAATCCCGAGCAATCGCCCCCTTCCCCTTTCCAGGATACTTGAAACATATGCTAATGACCGAGTAAGGGGGAGGCATCTTTCCTCTTCTCACATCATTTTAAATGCGAAGCATATCTTTGTGTACTGCAGGCACTTTTAGAGTTTCTTATCTACTTATCTGTCTATCCATCTGCCCACGTCTTAATGTTCTCGAGACCACCCCCTAAACCGAGGGTAACATGATTTGACAAATATGACTCACTGGTCATGACATGAATCATATAACAAATTTGTTGTGTATGCCGTCAAAGCCTTGCTTGCTATACCTACCTGTATAGCACAGACGGGTATATGCCACAGGTGATTGACAGTTTATATATACCCAGTAATGGGTAATATTGAACCAACAAATGCTAAAAAAAAGTGTTATGGTCCCAGCAGAAATCAAATCCAAGCATTTTTATGGCAATCAAATATTCTACCACAGAGCCATGCCAGGTGTCCGAACTGCTTTTCAAATAGGCCCTAATGTTTGTGAAACGTCAATTTTGGTTGCAGTGCTCGCTATCCGATTTTATAAATGTTACATAGGTACCCCTGTGACACAGCCATCAAGTCGGGTTGCATTCTGAGTTGTCACAAATAGTCTGTACTTTTGAAAGAATAACACATGAAATTTCGCTTGGGGATTTCATCTGGGTCAATAAAAACAGTAAATCCATGCATTTTCAATAAAGCGTTTAATTAGAAACACAGGTGTACAGTCTTCTTAACGGCTCTTTTGCCGACATCTTGACTTTTGGTCTGCAACTGAGCAAGGGCTCCCCCTGCAAATCTTGTCCAATTATATCTTTCACCACTGTGGAATGTTCCTTCATATTTTACAATATGTGTGGAAGGAGTTGTACTGATATACTATTGACAACTTTGAAGCAGGACCTTGCCTACTCAGGTGCATGTGCAGCAATATTTGTTGAATAAAATGACATTCAGGCAGAACATTCATAAGACTGCTGTGCTGCTCATGCCACCACACCCATTATTACAATGTAAAATTGTGAATTTCATTGTGCTTTTACGTAATTAAATCATTTCTGTGCAGATTGTAATTGAGTTAGGCTGGTTAATTCTCACAGGGATTGCTTTTCACTAACAGAAAGTAGACCTTCACTATAATTTTTTTAATAACCACAACAGAAAATGTTCAGGCTGTCTTAATTATAATACAAACTCACCAATTTTTGTCGCAGAGTGTGCTTTCCCAACACCAACAAGGTGATTGGTTTCGTTCCATGATCGGAAGAGGCACTTGAACTCAGTAGGTTCCCCACCTTCGACAACACGAGCGACTTGCGTGCAGTGAGGGTAGCCTTTCTTCTTAATGAATCCCTGTAAGGCATGGATGATTCTTAGTGGCACTCTGATTAACACTTGTCAATTTATTTCTGATTGCTGCTTATTCATAATTGCGCATCAACATCTTTAAAGGCTGTCTTGAGAATTTATGTTGATGTCCAATTTTTCAGACTTGGCTGGAAGGTTTAAAGAATGAGACATTCCTAGAAACTGAATTCACACTGCTTTGATGCCCTTAAGCTGACAGCTGCATTCAAAATAGCTCTGAAGGTCTGAAACACATCTGATAGGCGTCTCAGTGCTTGCATTACACTGAGATGGCCGGAATGTTTGTGTATTATGAATAAAAGCGCTGTGACAGTGGCACCTTTCTATTTCTAACATGCTTCACTGCAATACTCTGTGCATGCTTGGCTGTATTACATTTCTGCATAGCGGCGAAGTTGACATTCGGAAATAGTTATAGCTGCAAGTGAATTGGCGTGCGCGAGCACTGGTTCAGAGCTGCGAGATTAATGCCATTTCAGATCTGTAATCACGGCATCAAGTTCAGAATATCACCCAGCAAAAGATGTCAATGGTCAATATTCCACATGTAACATAGTGGATTTACAGGGTTCATAACACTGGCACAGGAGTGTCCATGTTATTGGGTGTGTTGGAGAAAAGAGGTGATTTACCGATTATTCCACAGTGCCATGTGTCAAGAAGTCCAGCGCTCACTTCAGATTATTCATATGTTGAGACCGCAGGAATAGCTTGCGCATGCGGTGAACCACCATTTATATGTAAAGGAGAGAACTACATAGATAAAATTGAAACTGAACCTGGGCATTTCGCATGGCTTCTGTGCGCTCCTTGTGGCTGGCTTTCTTGCCGACCCAGACCCAAATTCCAGCCTCCGCATTATCCACAATGTAAGAGTCCTGCAAGAGAAAAAAAAATAGCTCGTTAAAGCACCATCACTGAATCCTGCAATGCATATTTATTAACCGCTGTATCATCTCTATATGAATTCTAGTTATACTGTACCATTGCTTTAGATATAGAATTAATTGTACACATAGCAGTGCTATGTGTGTATATTGATTGCTGAACTAAGTATTTACATGATCATAAGTCAACCCTTCCCCCAACCACTACCACCAAATATCACGAAAAAAAAAAGTGTGAGCACATTTCATACAGGATATTAAGGTCGCTGGACTCGCTACATGTTGACCGACTCCATAGTTGTCAGTGCCCATTTTGTAACACACATTTCTGTCCCATTCACTAAAAGGTAGTGCTGGAATATATCACGTAGAAATGAATGACTGGCCCGTAGCTAGAAATCTTTTTTGGGGAAGGATGGGGGAGGCACCTGATGATGGCTTTGAAAATATCGTATTTTCATTATTCATTCTATTTAATACACTCCTTTCATCCGAATTTTGAGTGTACCGGTCCCCCTAGGGTACCTCCCCACTCCTTAGCTTTGTGGCAATACGAGGAGATTTTTTAAAAATTCTGTGAATCGGTATAAAGAGTGCAGGTCATATGTGAGAAAATTTGATATGTTACAGTTAAAGTCGGAACCCAAATGTAATGTAACTGTGCCACTGTGTGCCCAGTACCGTGTTCGTCTCATCTCACAAGTTCTCTCCATTGCTTTGAGGGCTACAGAACAAACCCCCTCACAGTTCATTCATCAGCACCACACCGTTTACTCTGCGTCCTTCTGGCATCTGCGCGCACGCATTCGGTGAGTTAAGCAAGCAGGCAGCAGCGGTGACAAAAAAAAAAAGGACATGGTTTCACCCATTTACACTGGTACTCTCTGTCTTGAAATTATCATGTTGCCGTCATGCACTGTAAGGCCCATAAGTTCGAAAACAACACTACATTTCCATCCTGACATTTCTAACACAGTATGTTTGCGACTGTATTGTGCCATTCTCATTATCTGTTATTAAATTACTTGTGCATTAGGTTTAGCAGGCCTGTCTAAACAAACACTTTATATTGCAAATAATGAAGGAATTAGCCTGATGTTTTGTCCTCATCGTGAGATGGCACGAAGTGATGGCTCATTTCTTTATTTATTTGTTGCTGCCAGGCTTAAATCAGGCAATAGCGTCTTCATCAGTGCGGGCATGTTGATTTGCAACCAGAGTTACCGGTGGTTACTGATACAACAATTAAAGAATTGCAGCAACAATTGGATGTAAAGTAAACATATCTCTTTTTAAATGTAAAAACAAGTGCAAATGTGTCAACCCTATGAAGTGTAAGGTAATTATATCTGGAACTACGTGTTGCTGTGCATGCACGTGGCTTGCTTACGTGCCGTAGCTTTGATGGTGCTGAACCAAGTGGTGAGATGGAGTATAGTTTCTGTTTACATTGCTAGTTGACCCTCCAAATTTAGATTTCAAGTTTTTCAACCAAGACTCATGTAAATATGGTAGCTAGAAATGTTGCTTAACTTGACATCATCTTTATTACCACAGCTTACCTGAGTGTTAAGATCACTCTGCTCAAGTGGCCCTGCTTTCACCTCTGTAACCCTCAGCGTGCCACCTTCATCTGAGCACCTAGATGTTTGGAGTGAGGATAGAAATGGTAGAGCAAAAACAACTTTAATGTTGTGTATAGTGCAATAAGTTTCGTAAAAAGAAAGTACATGATTACTTTTTTGCCATTGTTTTTTTTTTTTTACCAATTTATTACAAATATTCCCAAAGGCCCTCATGAGAGGAGATCACACCAAAAGACATTACTCCGGAGGAATGATTCACTTGTACGAATGTTGAAAAACATATGACGTCTAATGTAATGATGTTTTTATATAGTTTTTGGTATGTTTGTATATTTATTCATTTATGCGCAACATACACGAACATTAAGAGAGTGTAGCGCAAGAATGATGTATATGGAAAAAGGTAGCAGACAACAGACACACCAGTTTGTTGTCTGCCTCCCTTTTCTGTGTTGGCTATTTTTGTGCTATACCCTTGGAGTATTTATGGATAACAAACTATACCAAAGTCTCAACTGCTAACATCAACAACATAAACAGGCCAAGTCAAGCTATAAGTATTTGCATAATAAACATTTTAAAATGTCTCAAAGTCTTTTTCCATGGCTCACACAGAAAGAGCTGAGCTGTAAGAAGTGGAACTTGGCAGCATTTTAGGTGTTTCCCTGCATTATTTGGAAGTTCGGAAGAGCATGGAATCTCGAAGTGATTAAAAATCATTCGAACACAGTCTCAATGTAGCCAGTGTTTGAACAAGCGGACTTTGATTCCCGGTTTCAACTGCTTACCTTAGCACGTGCATGTTTCGTACCCTCTCTTGCAACCCAAACAAAAGGGAAAAGGGCAAGTTTGCAAACAGCAATAGAGGGAAAGGAGGGGCTGGCATGCCGAATTGGGCGAGTTAAAAATAAGAGAATGCAGTTAAAAAATTGTAAGAGGCACACGTTGTTGGGTGTCTCGCGACAAAAGCATACAAAGGAAGACAGATTTTTCGTTGATTATGGTTATCGAAACTGAATGCCACCTCACAATAACAATTTCACGGTGAAAGGAATGGTTAAAAATTTCTAAAAGAACGACTTACTTCCTATTGGTTTTGTTGTGCATCTACCATATAGGATGGCTTCAAGAGCCCCTTTGAAACACTCATACCTATTGGCTGGAGTGTTAGACTTGTGAATGAAGTACAACTTTTATTTTTCCATCTCTTACACAAGTTTGACTGAAGTACGTAAAAATTAAGATCATAAAGGTTGTGACCTACAGTTGCAGCCTCGAATAAGATAATTTCGCTTGTGGAAACATTGGCTCCAGCAAGACCTCGTGTTCCAAAGATTTTTCATTGCCTGCATCAACGCGATGTAGGGCTGTTTTCTTTTTAGGTGTGAAGCGCCCTAAGGTCTCATCACGGAGTGTCATATAGTCATGAATCATCATAAACGGGTATGTGCCACAAAAATATGTTGTCTCACTACTCGCTACCGGTCCAATAAAAATGAAGATGGCAACACTTTTGTCAACACTTCCCCAACAATGTTAGGGGAGCTGAAGCACCCTTCCCTACATGCTTTGCCCCTCCCTGTTTTTTTTTCTTTTAATGTGACCAACGCCACAACAACAGAGGTAGACTTACCTGTAAAGCTTCACACCACCGCGATGCTGGATCTCAGCAGCCTCATCCTTAAGCACTTCTCGGTGGCTCTTGACCATCTTGTCTTCCAGTGGTAGCAGGTGGTTAAAGTACTGCATGCAAAGAAAAAAAATTGCAGCAGAATTTTACTGGCGTCAGCTATCAATGTACATGTGAATAGCACAATGGCTCAACGATGCTTCAGCGTTGTGAAAGCATACCATGCCGAAAGTCTCGATGATTTGATTGATATGTGGGGTTTAACGTCCCAAAACCACTATATGACTATGAGAGACGCCGTAGTGGAGGGCTCCGGAAATTTAGACCACCTGGGGTTCTTTAACGTGCACCGAAATCTGAGCACACGGGCCTACAACATTTCCGCCTCCATCGGAAATGCAGCCGCCGCAGCCGGGATTCAAACCCGCGCCCTGCGGGTCAGCAGCCGAGTACCTTAGCCACTAGACCACCGCGGCGGGGCGAAAGTCTCGATGCACCAGAAACTTTCAAATGCATTTCTTTAACATCTTAAGTCAAAGCCATGAGATGCATCATACTATTAACTCTTAATAGGCATGCATAATAGACATTAAAACGAGTAGAGGTCTCTATACTCTATAGTTTTACATAAAGAAATATTTTCTTCTATATAATATTGAAAAACACCACAACGGCATCAAAACAAAACGGTGAGGTAAGATTAATTGGAAACGTTGTACCATGTAAGGGAGACCTCTGTCGCACTTTTGACTATACTGAGCTTATGCCATTTTCAAATACTAGTAGTAATAGCCCTTTATCAGCTAGGGTGGTTCATTTTGTCAAGATATTTGTCAATAATTTTAAATAAGCAATAAGCTATTAGTCAAAACTGAAACAGTGTAGGTATACGATGTCACGATACCTCGACTACACACCATCATTGCTGGCCAAGTTGTTTATCACATGAAAAGCAAACTGGCGATGTCATCCCAAGTGGAGGTAAGCTGTGATAGCCCATTTGAACTTGCCAGTGACGAGTTCAGTGATGATTGCAGTTACTGTGTAAATGCGGAAGCATCGCCTTTTGATTTCAACTTGCTGGAATGTGAAGCAGCCGACTCACCCTGTATCAATCTCCTCATTGCTCAATATTACTATAAGACCCGATGTCAACAACACGCTATGCAGCTGACAAAACTGAAACTGTTCTCACATTCGCCTCTCCTCGCATATGAAAGCGTGTGCTGCATCTGTCTGCAGGGCGAGACGGGGTTGAAAGACTAAATACATACATACGCAGTTGACATAATACATACAGGGTAGCCCACATTTGCTGCATCTGTCTGCAGGGCGAGACGGGGTTGATAGACTAAATACATACATACGGAGTTGACATAATACATACAGGGTGGCCCACATTTACAAACGTGCATTGAGAACTGGCTACCAATTTTAAAATGTGGTTTCTAAAGAACTAAATTGCTAACAGTTGTATAATTCGGCACATATTATCAGGATGCCCAAGAGAACATATTTTGAGAGTTTTATCAATGAATATAAAAAAATCGCTGGAGTTCCCCTTTAGGGATAAGCAGAGATCTTTACTATTTTGCACAAGTACTAAACACATATTGCAGACCTGAAACTGCACAGATGTTGAGATGACTTGCCTCTTTCTCGGGTGAGCCAAGAAGCTTCTCCTGTGCATCTTCAACAATGACAATGGTGCCCTCACCATGCTCAGATTTGAGTTGCTGTGCTGTAACTGCACCCTAGTGGAAAATAAAATCTGTTAGTTCCACAGAGTATCAAGTAAGCTAGACGGTGCAACAGCTGCTAGCCTAGTAGTTTTAATCCCAAACTTGCCATCCTGTTACCTACGCACTGGCAAATGAGTCACTTCAGTATACTACTACTATTAAACCACAAGGATTACTGCTTCATGAATATAATGATAGTGAAAATAGCAATCGACGTGTACTTTTGGCTAGACACTGTGATGCTAATGTCACGGGCTTTTTTAATTTTTGTCAGGCTACAAATGAAAACAATAATGCTATGTAAACATCAAATTTATCACTGCTTATAAAATTTTCAACTTGAAGCACTACATAAATTCAGTGTCAATGAGCTGACATACCTGAATTTTCTCAACATGGTTTGCAAAGCGGCCATTCCACACAAAGATGATTGTCCGAGCATCAATTACAAATACGTCCCCGTCGTTCATATGATTCCAGTTGACACCTGGCAACTGCAATAAAATCACACAGTGATTCAAAATTAGTGCAAGTTTGGTATTTCATATGGAGTGCTGTGAGCAAGTCTCATGAGGCAGCTGCTATGGAAGTTTTTAAAATCATCATCTCAGGCTCTGTATACAACACCCCGTTTGAGTTGAACCGTAAAAGCTCTTAATTTCATATGGCATCTCACCACGCAAGATAATCATAATCTGTTTTTTTTTTCCTTCTTAAAAACTCTCTGCTCACTCCTTTATCGTTCAAAATGCTATATTGCGGTGCTTACACTCATGCAACCTGTTATCTGAAAGTATTGGCCAAAGAAAGGAAAGGCATCGGTATGTAAAAACATAATGGATATCATGATAATGGTGATGCATGGTAATATGAGAGGACCAGACAGCATGCATCACAATATTAACTGAGATTAATTACTGTGCAGGTTTTCTTGCGCTTTACAGTATAAAGCACCTTTTCATCAGCATTTCATTTTGTTACAGATATATCTACCCTGTTATACCCATGCATGTATTTTTCAATGGTACTAACTGTGCATGTTACGTTTGCTTACCTCTTTCACAATGGGCCGGCGTTTCCCTTTCACGTGGTACATGCGTGCAATAGTCTGCTCTTCAACATGTGCAAGACCACTCGCGACCCCTCCACTTTGGATTCTGGGCATATTTTTGAATGAAAAATTATCAAGAATGTGACCTAAGTCATATACTTATCATACTTGGCATTTCAGAAAAGACTTACAAAAGCTTGTGGAAATTGCCATAATTATTTTCCTTAACTTGATATCAGAATGAAGTGATAACAAATAAGCTCAGTAATGAGCATTACTCAGCGATGTCTTGATAAAACATTTCTCCTGTTAGCTCTAAGAAATTTTTGTTTTGAGAGCTCTGTATATATTAGATTTCTTTCCATCTCAGGATGGCTGGACCATGTTTCATCTTCTACAATACAGTTTAAAATTGAAATTAATCAATAAACAAGGCATGCTCAATTGCAAAAAAATTGTGGCACTATTCTAGAAAGATCCCTGATGAGGGTGCAAGAAAAAAAAGAAGAAAAATACAATGACCATTTGCACATATTTTACTTAAATTTGGGAGAACACCTTAAAACTATGGTTCTTCCTAAACATTGCTAGAACAGTGGCTTGCACATATGAAATCTATCATGTCATGTGCCGCAAAGCTACTTAATAAACAGTACGAGGTGTGTTAGAAAGGTAACGAGACTGACAACACTGCACGCGATCTGGTGACATATCTTACAGCCTGTACTAGAACTGTTTGTTTATCCCTCACACTACTTCAGTCCGAGTTTCAACTCTATACAGTTCACACAGTAGTTATGACAGTGCCATAAGTCAAGTTGTGTTTTCGTTATATGTTACATAATGGCACACTGGAATTTAAAGTAGTTGTACACAAAGCTTCATGTTAAACTTGTGAATGCACGAGTATGTCTTTTGAAAAGTTGAAACAAGTGTATGAAGAATATAGTTTGTCACGAGCACAAGTTTTCCGCTGGTACAAGTCATTTTTGGAAGGCCTAGAAAATTTTGAATGCACTGTGTCACACAGCCCTTTCCATCAGTGAATTTTTGACCTCAAAATGCAATAATGTTGTTCCTCAACCCCCTCTTCTCCTTATTTGAGTCCTTGTGACTTTTTTCTTTTCCCAAAACTGAAACATGTCTTAAAAGGACATTATTTTGGAACTGTGGACAACATTCAAAAGACTGTGGCCGATTAGTTAAAAAGCCATACCAATTGAAGGTTCCAGTGCTACTACAAAGATTGGAAGCAACAACTCCACCGATGTGAAGTTGTTGCCCAAGAAACTACTTCGAAAGGGATTACATTGTGGTTTGAAAAAACTGAAAACTTTGGTTAGTGCAAACTCAGTCTCGTTACTTTTCTAACACCCCTCGTAGTTCCAGATATTCAGAAGAACCAGTTGGCGTGAAGTTGAGCAGCAATATTGTGACATTTGCAATTATGCATTCACTCTACTGAGTTCTACCCACACATGGCCTGCATTTGGTAGATGCGACCTTTCTAGAGAAGGTGATACATCTTTTCTTTTTCTTATGGTATGGGCAGGCATTTTCAAGTATACTCTCTAATTAACTGTACGCTTTAGTTTCACAACAAAGTCCAATCACCTTTCACTCTTTTTATGTGAAAACTTTTCCAGAGTTATTTTAAGCACTAGGAGCATTGCATATTTCGGGCTTATGTAAACGCTTTAAGAAGAAGTCAATGTGATTGTTTAAAAAGTTTATTATTTGGTCAAGTTAACACTGCAACGTTATGCAGTGGCTAATGAAGAATGTGAGAGGTGGGCTTATAAAAAAAGAATACTCTTGCTTACTGCCCCCATTGAAATATGGTCATCACAACCCAGAAATGAACCTGCTATTGTGGTGAATGATGAATGAGCTGCCCTCCTGGCATAACAAATTCGACACTGGAAACCAGTTTTTTTTAGTCGTTCTCGACAACTAAATAATTTTTCTGATCTCACATACTTGCTAATTCGGTGCTTAACTGTTTAGACAAATAATACTGAGCCTCCTTTTTTTTTTGTACAGTAAGAAGTAGAGAAGCATAGCCAAGTGACAAAATGCCGTCACCTCACTCCACGGGGGAAGTAGGACAGGAATCTCTGTGACTCAAAGCCTTGTACTTCTCGATGCTGTACGGGGGAGCCACCCAGGAAATCATCCAGCTCCACAGTCTTGTACGCTGCCACACCTGCTTCATCCTGAAAATTGTAAAAAAAAAAGAAATGACTTAAGAAGGGCAACTGAAAAAGAGCGTTGGTGGCAGTGGTAACCTAGCACAAAAAGCCGCAAAATGAGGCTGAGATCAAATGGCCCCACGTCCAATTCACAAACCGATTATGTGCCATTGCCTCAGCTTGAAGGACAAGAGCACACTTGCACTTATTGGGCATATTGCACACCTAGCATAATGAAGACACCTATGTACCATAGGTGCTTTAATGCTCTTCTTTTTTAATGCGGTGCATGGCGATTGCAACACCTAAATGAAAAGATGGAAGAAAAAGTCATACCTTTTGTCAGAAAATACCAGCCACATTGCAAAGTAACTGAGCGCAAAATCTTTAGAGGAGATTGGAGAACCTTTCTTTTCTCAAAAACAGCAAGTTTACTCCAAAATATGAATGGTCAATAAACACAAAATTACCATGTAAGGAGACAGACACCATATTTTAATGCATATAGTCCACAATCATATGCACTCTAGGATGCACAGCTATGAAACAGAAGATTAGTGAAATGTAATTGTTGTTTCTTCACAATGACTAATATTATTTTTATCAATATTCCAGTGCCACTGTTCACTTCAAAAAAGTATATAGGAGTATCGTATGAAAAAAAAATGCAGTGGTTAACTTATAATTAAATGGAATGGAAAAAAAATTTATGAGCACGTAGCGGGCATCTCCCACATAGGAACCAACAGAAAATTTTCATACTCTTTTTTTTTTTTTCAGAATTGGGGTGGGGTGGATGGATTTCATTTCTCAGCACTAAGTGGTCGATTACAAACACAGGGCAGGAAAAAAAGAAGCAGAGTTTCTTTTTGCTTGTCTGGAATGATATCCAGCTTGCACATTTTTCCACACTTTGATGGAGCCAGAAGGACCAAGTTCTCGAGACCAGTTCACAAGCAGGCACGCTTCTTTCTTTTTCAGGCTGTGCGCAACCTGAAGTTCCTGCCTCGAGCGAATTTGTTTAAAACCCGGAACTTGTAGTTTCTGTGAGCTTAGCAGTTTATTTGAAGCTAGTCTGGTTACCCAAAAACGCATGCTGTAGTTTTTTTTTTTTTTAAACAAACATGGCATTTATCAAGCCCACTTGCTTTGTGCGTGCGAGATGCACGTAGAGACTGGGTCCTCTGCATTTATTTTCAGTTTAGTTGCATCTTTGTTGATTTTGTTGAGACAGCAAAGATATCCTTGTGTTGATAAAGTCAAAGAAACTGCTTACATAACTGTTAATCGACACACTTCGGCTACCAATAGAAACGAGACCAAGAGCACTCATGCAAGCACTTCAGTGAGTAACTTTTTTTCCCTCATTCTGCATTACCGCCGGGACAAAGTGGTACATGTAGTGACAATTGGCTACGCTTTGATCGATGTGGAGCTACAAATCATGATCATGAGTAACTGTGTCTCCACAGAATGTGGAGGCACCATGGCACACTTTCAAGCTATTCCTTGGAATAGAAGTCCTCAAAAATCACCCATTTAAAACTGTTCCAACTTTCAACGAGGCCTGCATGGCTCGAGTAACCGTTCTGAAGGCTGTTTGGCATATAATCAAGTCACAACACTGCGACACGGTTGGGCTAGATTGATCGCTGTCTATGGTATTTTGCCTATAGAGGGACAGAAGGTAGGAGAAAACAAGGCAGGGAACCAAGAAAAATAAGAAAAGGAGCTAAAAAGTGGTTTCTATTAATTTCTTCACTACATCTTTTTTGAACAAAAATTAAGTAAATTGTTTTTATTTTTAATTCTCAATACCTCGAAATGGACATTTTCTTTGTTACATTTGTCCCATTAGAACAACTTGAAGAGACACAAGGCTGACTTTTCACCAGAATAAACTAAACAACATAAAGAAGCTAATGAGCATTAAGTATACAAAAGAGTTTACTTTTTGGCAGTTAAAAATAATGACAAATTAATTGGCTTGCTAAAAAGAATTGCAAAAAGTTAACACTTGAAATAGATGGGTAAATCTACCTTCGATGAAAGAAAAGACACCGAAGAATAAAATAAGACTAGCCAGAATGCTGTTGTTGGGTCTTACAGTAAGTGGGTCATACAGAAACCCTAAAATACACGGGAGGCATAGGCTTAAGTTTTTTACCGTTTTTATCAGTGTTTAAAAATTGAGCCATACCTCAAAATGCACAAAGTTATTTCAGTGTCATGCTTCAACAAAATACAGCAGCACTGTTCAGCAATATAAGAAGAAAAAAAAAGGACTGCATGTTTAAGCTTTTGATTTTCATGGCAAAGCGTGGGGCATCTTACATATGTGCCATCACCACATACTTCAAACATTTTCGAGAACTGTTATAAACTTGATTCCTAATGCTTATTTTATAAAATGCTACCTTCAATTATTCAGTGTTTTTAAATCATCCTTGGTTCATCAGCCTGTTGATGTGCCCAAGCAGCCTGCTTACTTCCAAGTTTTCTGTTCTGCACTTCTGAGGCTCTTGGTTGATCAGCACTAGCTGTGCAATTTATTAGTTGATTTTTGTGCGTTTCCTCTGTTACATAGCCACAGTTCGTGCATGATAAAACCTATCACTAAGCTTGAAGGTCACTTATAGATAGTGCCTTCTATAAATTGAAATTGAAAGCCGCAAGGATGGGTGGTAGGGGCAAGCATGTATTTTTAAACTTAGTTATGGCTTTAAACAGCCTTGTGACTTGTAATTTTTCTTTGAAACGGAACATCGAATTAAGCTCAAACCTCATTATAGCAAAGTTGCCTCTTACAAGAAAAACTTCGAGATATCCGAAAATTCATTATAAAGGTTATTCCTAACATTGTAGCTATTACAAGACTATTTTCATTTACTTCGTTATAACCAATATTTTGTTATATCTGTGTTCATTATATCGAGGTTTGAGTGTATGAGGGCATCAATTTCCAATGCTTATGCATAAAGTCTTTTTGCCTTTTATGCTGACCATCATTTCTCGAGAAAAAAATGACAGCTGTGGTCGCACCTGTTACTTGTTAAATGCTTTGCATTATGGACATGATTCGCTGGAGAAGCTCACCTGAGATGTTTGTGCTCCAAGCCAAAAGTGAATGTGAATGTCGAGGTTTCCGACTGCTTTCTTGCTCTGCACAAACAAAGTGGAGAGGTTCATCACTGTTTGTCTTACATATTCCAAGCTCAATTACACAGCACTGTGAGTGACACATAAATTAAAATTCACTTACTTTCATGTAGCAGTTTGGTTTCTCAGTGTTGTCTGATGCCTAAAAGTGAGAGAATTGATAGTTGTCACTAAAAATGATCAATTATAAAAATTATATACTGTATAGTTAGTTAATTACACTACATGGAAGACAAATCTATATTAGTAAAATTGTCCTGTTCCCCAAAAGGCTGGACATATCAGTGCCACGTTTTAGAGAAATGCAAAAAGTAAGAGAGATTACAGTTTCTTCTACAGTCAGTGTGTCATCACACACATGCAAATTTATTCCATTATTTATTCAGTGTGCTTGAGAAATATAAGCGGTAAGGAGGCACTTAGTTATCCTCTTTGTGAATTTTTATGCACTGATCATTGCATTTTTATTGCTGCTTTGATGACATCACACTTGTAAAAAGTTAGTCAAATTTCTGAATTTTACATGTTAAGTCTTACCGCTGCCACAATGTATGAATCTCCATTGAAGAAATAGCCATAACTGTCCTTGGGGAGCTGCACAAGTTGCATTTTCTGAAAGTTGCAAAATGAAAATTTGGTAAACTTAATAATCATGCTAACTAAGGAGCCGCGACAGCTATGGGCAACATTGAAAGGTCATTGAAATGAAACTTGCCTCGATTCGCCATATAGTAAAGAATGTGCTGTTTTTGGGCAGTGACTTGAACATTGGATCTACAGAAGACATGATGCTGTGGAAAGACAAATTAGTAAGTCGGTGAAACGAACATTTATATTTCACTTCTCACATCTAACAAGAAAAAAAAAAAAGAAAGATTTCTTTCATGTCACTAAGTTACCATTTCACAATGTTAAGATCACCATGCTTGCGGTAAGATATTTTGTGTGTTTAAAAAGATGGTGAAGTCTTTGTAGTAACTTTTATTTACTTTGTGTTCCAATAGAGCGAAAAATTTGATATAGCAAGTTTAAGGAAATTTTATGCAGTCGCTAAAGTTTAAAGAACAGAAACCACGACACCATAGTAACATGCGGCTGCCAATGTTCTGGCACAAATTCAAAAATTAACCTTTCACAATTAAGGATAAAGAATGGTGCAGGTACTCTGTTTCTGTCCCGGTCTTGTCTTTATGCCACTCATTTTGCATCTTACAGGCAGGCCTAATGTGCTGCTATGTTAAACATTTACCTTCATTTTCTCTTCAAATGACAAACCTATGATGGCCAAATCACCTACAACAGCGTTCTCGAAAATAAATAAAAAGTTTCGACGGATTAAGTGTTTCGGTGCTTCAAGCTTTTACCACTGCTTTCACGTTAGCTCCAGTCACCAGTTTCTCGAGCTGGCTAATGCTGTTCATTGCAGACGACGCGAGCTTGCTTCACTTGCGAGCTGTATGAATTCGGTAATTTCATCGAGCGGAATCCACGAATAAACGGTGAAGAATCGAGAGTGCATGCTTCACAATTCCTTCCCGTTCTCTTTTTCACTCCATTCCGTGCATTTTCGATCATCCGAGGAAATAATGAGGCATGATTAATCGATCGGAAAGAAACAAAGGTCCGACTGAGGAACGCGGATCTCCAATTTAAATGCGCCACAGGCGAAACGTCGACGCTTTTACCGCGCGGAAAGCGGACAAAAACACGCACGTCCGATCGTCTTGGCGATAATCGCGCATTTCCCGCTTCGCGTTGCCGATTTCAACCGGATACAACGTCTCGCTGGGGACCGCGCAAAACAATCAAGCGGCGCGTTTTCTTTTTGTTTGTTTGTTTGCTTCATGTACGGATCAATGAGATGAACAACTGCGTGCGCCTTGTGGGCAAGCGATGACTGCAGGATTGCCTCGCAGCGAGACGCGTCTACCCGGAACCACGCTGCAATCTCTTCCGCGTCTTGTTTTTATCGCAGTTAACTGTGCCTCGGCACGTTAACGCTCTTTATCGGTGGGCGTTTGAGACGTGCATTGACGCGGGTCACACATGTTATATGGGGCAGTCAAAGGAGCGATGGTATGGAGCCACAGACGTGTTTCGAAATGTCGTCTGCTTCAGTTTGACTTTTAACTACTTTCCCGCTGAAGCTTCTGGCACAGGCGCGATCGTAACTTGATTAGCGATAACTTAATTAGCTTTCAGTTGCCAGATATCGGTGAAAGCGCGAACGGTAAGAACGCTACATGGTGTCCGCATTGTGGTTCGGGTCCTCGAAGGTGAACTTGGATTTGCGGGTGTCACACCTGTCCCGTTTATTAGGGAGGCGATCGCCGGGCTAATTCCAAGAGCCGAAGTATCGGCCCCCCGAACCGCACCACGAAAGCGTGGACAATTTAGAAGTGGTCCTTATTGGTGCGCCAGCGGACGCCGGCTGTGGCCCAAAGAACAAGACAGAGCCGAGAGTTGATAAACAAACAAAATTATATTCTCATTAACGGCAGATCAAAAACAATACACACGTATGCACACTCCACAATAGTTACATACAATACGTCACCAAACAGACAATGTACTACACAGTACAATCAACCACACTTGAAACAACGGACACAGACAACAATACGCACTACAATGCAGTCGCATGCACTGAACAACCAAGACACTTAAAGACTAAAGAGATATAAAACCTATTCAGTCCAAAGTCCTTCGAACAAAAGTCTGAATGATACTCTTCCGAGAATCACTCACTCAAAGTCCAGCGTTGTTGTCGTTCCGCAGCTCTCGAAGTTCTCTTCCACTGGAGGAACCTCCCGTCTTCAATTGGCCACTCTTCAAACTTCAACTTCTTCGCCGGAAATCCGTCGGCTTCACACACGCAGCTGTTGCCCGCGTCTTCGCTCGATAGCGGTAAACTCACGCTCTTGCCTGTAGCTCGAGCCGTCCCTACGGACCAAAAACTTCGCCGACTACACGGCGGACTCTCTACGCACTCTGGCGCTCACTTCCGTCTCCTCCTGTTCTGTCACTACGGGCAGAACCTTCGCCGACTCCACGGCGGAATCCCTACGCGCTCCGGCGCTAACTTTCCGTCTACTCCTGTTCTGTCGTCTCGGCCGCTCGATTAAATACCTTCCGCGCCACCTTCCAGAAATTTCTGGTCATTTCGTCGGCGCGATACGCGGCGAAAGCTGGGAAGAGGGCGAGACAGTTGGAATGCCCTCTCCGGCCTGTGAGTCAACTCGGTATGGCCCCGCCCACTTCTTTCTGGAAAAATCGCGGGCTTGCTGGGCCGCCGATGTGGGGTGAGGAGGTTCGTCTGCGAAGCCGTGCTTCTGCGGGGAGAGCGCGCGCCCGGGAGCCCTCGATGTTTGCTTTCTTTTTTTTTTCTCTTTTTACCTCGCGGCGTTTCTGCCGCCCGTTGTCGCAAGGATTTGGCGGCGCGCTCTTTTTTAGCGCTCGTTCTGTGACACTGCCCCCCACTTTAAGAATATTATCTCATAATATTCAAAACCACACAAACGAGCGCGAACAGTCACCACACATTCTCACAGACTGTAACACAATCCGTCGCTCATGACACTTCACATTCACAATATATCACTCAATACAATCGTACATTGTAGTTCAATTCCACAACACATGAAATATAACCACAGGTACATGCCAACAACACTTCATCACACATTCTAAACAATACAAACGTACAAAGTTCTGTCTATCCAACAATTATACAACACTATACATCACACCATCGCACAGAACACTGACTCACTCGACATACACTTGAGACACAGGATAACAAGAACATTAACACAACATATGGCACTCAACACTGCCCAACACATTCTGATTTGACTTCTCCACTTATCCTGAGTACTTCGAGCACCGCTTGCGCCCCTTTTTGCGGTGCTCGCTCGATCTCTTCTTGTGTTTCCACGTTCCTTTTCGGCGAGCCCCTTCCAACGACGGTATCTGAGGCGGCGTCTCAGCCATCGTTGTCACTTCCGACACCGTTAACGCGTCATTACCTTCGACGGGTCCTGTCTGTTTATTTACCCGCTCGATCATGCCTCTACATTTTGCCCGGCTGGCCGACTCCGTCTCCTTTACACTGTCGGTCGGTTGAGGTCGTGCCGACGTAAGTCCGGTTGCTCGGCCCGTGAACTTATTCGACACGATCGTCTTCTCCTTCGCTGTCTCTTGCGCCGCAGCTTCACCTTGGGCTCTAGTGAGATCCGTCACGGGATGCTCCTCCACTGTATCTCGCGGCCGCTGTGTTGGCGAGGGCTCTAACTTCGGGTCTTCTCCCAAACATTCTGGATCATTTGGCCCTCGCGCCCCGTCGATGTTTCCGATGACAAGGTCATACAGGGGGGTCGTCATGCATAACGCAGTAACCTTCCCGCTGAAGTACGGGGTTTCAACCTCAATTTCTGCTTCGGGAAGCATCCGGACCGTACGGTCAATTAGGCAAACCGGTTTCGTTCTGCCTGTCAACTCTCTTTCCCGTACCAAATTTCTCCTCACGATAACCGTGGAGCTACCGGTGTCTCTTAGAACCGTAATCTTCTTGCCTGCAATCTTCCAGGAAGTGTTGGCATTCCCTTCGTAACACCGGTTGGCTGTTTTGACATTACAGCACCCACAATCGGAATTTTCTCCCCATTTTTCAATTCTACGAATCCGTCGGTGACGGCATTATTATCAGATTTCTGTGCTGCTTGCACACAGGATACCTGGTGAGTTTGGCTCACTCCGTTCCGACATGCATCTGCTTTATGCCCAGTCTGACCACACTTAAAACATTTCACTACGGTAGGGCTCGTAAAGATCGTTCGACAGTTTTTCGCGCGATGACCCACTCGGTTACACAGAAAGCATCGCTGAATGCTCTCTGGTGCACGCTTCTTTTCTTCGGGAGCCAATTTCTTCGAATCATCGGGGCACTCCTTCTTTACCTTGGCCAAATTAGTGCCACCTTGCGCTTCCAAGAATTGATCAGCCAATTCAAGCATTCCTTCAAATGACTCCGCCTTCCTCTCTTTCAAATACAGCGACAGGCTTGGGTGGCAACTAGTAAGAAATTGTTCTTTAATTAGCAGCTCTCTAAGCTCATCGTACTCCTGTGCTGTCCCTGAAAGTTCAATCCATCTGTCGAAATAGTGGCAAAGTCGGGCAGCATACTGCGTAGCTGTCTCACCATCAGCTGGCTTTCCTGTCCGAAATCTGTCCCGGAATCCTTCCACAGTGAATCTAAATCGCTTCAACAAAGCAGCTTTCACCTTTGCGTAGTTGGCTGCATCGGTCGGCGTCAGCCTACCGTACACACTGAGCGCTTCACCACTCAAGCAGGTACTCAAAGCAGTTGCCCATTGCTGTTCCGGCCAATTCTGGCTCTTCGCAATCGTCTCAAATCGGTGGAGGTACGCGTCTAGGTCGTCCTTCCTTTCATCAAACGCTACGAGCAGCTTGCTTGGGTTCAAGCGGAAGCCGTGATCTTCCCGTTCGCTGCTTTCAACTCTAGCTTGGACGGGAGTTTCACTTCGCTGTTGCAAACGGAGCCGCTCGAGTTCCATCTCGTGTTGCCGCTGCCGCTCCCTTTCAGCCATCTCCGCTTCTCTTTCTTCTCTCGCCCTTTCGGCTGCCAACTTTTCTCTCTCCAGCTCCAACTTCAATTGCTGCTCTCTTTCTTCCTTCAGCTGTCGCTCTTTTGCCTCTCTTTCTTCTTTCAGCTGTCGCTCCTTTGCTTCTCTTTCTTCTTTCAGCTGTCGCTCCTTTGCTTCTCTTTCTTCTCTCGCCCTTTCAGCGGCCAGCCTTTCTCTCTCCAACTCAGCTGCCTTTTCTTCCTTGGCCCTCTCTGCCGCCAACCTCTCTCTCTCCACCGCCTCTTTCTCCTTCTGGCTTACCCATTTCCGTAGTTCGGCGCCGGAAAGACCCATCTTCTCACCAAGCGCAACTAACTTTTCGAGGTCCATTGTGTCTCGCAACTCGCAAATACAACCTTGCCGCGTGCAAAAAGTATCTGCCTAAATCAGTCTATCGGAACACTCCCCTGCACTCGTTAACGAGAACACTGAACAACACACAAGATCGTTCCGATAGCACTATCAACAACTCGAGGCTCTTTCTCACTACTTTGGACACACTGTGCACCAAAAGGTCCTGTATCGCGGACGTCAGATTAATTGTCACACCTGTCCCGTTTATTAGGGAGGCGATCGCCGGGCTAATTCCAAGAGCCGAAGTATCGGCCCCCCGAACCGCACCACGAAAGCGTGGACAATTTAGAAGTGGTCCTTATTGGTGCGCCAGCGGACGCCGGCTGTGGCCCAAAGAACAAGACAGAGCCGAGAGTTGATAAACAAACAAAATTATATTCTCATTAACGGCAGATCAAAAACAATACACACGTATGCACACTCCACAATAGTTACATACAATACGTCACCAAACAGACAATGTACTACACAGTACAATCAACCACACTTGAAACAACGGACACAGACAACAATACGCACTACAATGCAGTCGCATGCACTGAACAACCAAGACACTTAAAGACTAAAGAGATATAAAACCTATTCAGTCCAAAGTCCTTCGAACAAAAGTCTGAATGATACTCTTCCGAGAATCACTCACTCAAAGTCCAGCGTTGTTGTCGTTCCGCAGCTCTCGAAGTTCTCTTCCACTGGAGGAACCTCCCGTCTTCAATTGGCCACTCTTCAAACTTCAACTTCTTCGCCGGAAATCCGTCGGCTTCACACACGCAGCTGTTGCCCGCGTCTTCGCTCGATAGCGGTAAACTCACGCTCTTGCCTGTAGCTCGAGCCGTCCCTACGGACCAAAAACTTCGCCGACTACACGGCGGACTCTCTACGCACTCTGGCGCTCACTTCCGTCTCCTCCTGTTCTGTCACTACGGGCAGAACCTTCGCCGACTCCACGGCGGAATCCCTACGCGCTCCGGCGCTAACTTTCCGTCTACTCCTGTTCTGTCGTCTCGGCCGCTCGATTAAATACCTTCCGCGCCACCTTCCAGAAATTTCTGGTCATTTCGTCGGCGCGATACGCGGCGAAAGCTGGGAAGAGGGCGAGACAGTTGGAATGCCCTCTCCGGCCTGTGAGTCAACTCGGTATGGCCCCGCCCACTTCTTTCTGGAAAAATCGCGGGCTTGCTGGGCCGCCGATGTGGGGTGAGGAGGTTCGTCTGCGAAGCCGTGCTTCTGCGGGGAGAGCGCGCGCCCGGGAGCCCTCGATGTTTGCTTTCTTTTTTTTTTCTCTTTTTACCTCGCGGCGTTTCTGCCGCCCGTTGTCGCAAGGATTTGGCGGCGCGCTCTTTTTTAGCGCTCGTTCTGTGACAGCGGGCGCGAATTGAGTGCCTGCGCATCATGCAGCGCTCGATAGTCTGGACGAATCCGACTGTTCCGTGGCATGTCCGAGGCCAGCTATTAAGCGAAAGGTTGTGTTTTGAAAACAAATAACAACAAAAGAGAACACGAGCTAGCCGGGAAAGAAGAATGGGCGAGAACCGGATGCGGAGAGCGGCGCGATGCCACAGGCAGCGATGACACGCATGGCTGGCTGGCGCCGCGGGAACAGTTGTTCCAAGAGCACGAAGAGAGGCCCGCAAACGAGAGCTTTTATTTGATTTCTACCCTGTGTCGGTGCGCCACCTTTCCCGCATGTGCATATGCGGTCGTACTTACGCATGTGAAACTAGAGCTTACGGGCCGTACAGTAGTTAAATATATACAATTTCACGCACGCTTGCGATGGGGACTGTATCCTACCACGCATCCTCGTTTCGTTATGAAGAGAGACCGAAGTAGCCACCGGGTACAAGAGCACAAACCTACAGCGTGCTAAATGCGTACTCTTCCGAACCGAAACCCATTTGAGATGCGGCGACGAAACTTCCAATCTCACGATCTTTTTTTCTGTTCTGATCGCGCAGCAAGCGAAACAGCCTAGTAGGAGATCCTTCTAACTCTGCGCGAACGATCACCGACTGCAATGGCATAGACAGGCACTGTTACAGCAGCGAACTACCTTTTCACGGGACGCTCAAGAGATGGACGCGATACAAATATACAAAAGTAGCGCCGCTCCAGCCGGCAACACCTGCCGCACTTTCTGCAGCAGACGACAGAGAAGCGGGCGCACGACGGCCGCTAGGCCTGGGATGTGATGTGCCGTTCCAATGCGCGACCGCCGACAACTGAGCGAATCTCGAAATCCTGGACGCCTCCCGATAGGCGCGACATACTGGCAACTAGGCAGAAAAATTACTTACCTTTTATGGTGCTGCTTACGAAGATTAACTCCCGATAAACAGACGAAAAGCAAAAGTCTCTGCAGAAACAACGAACGCGGCCGTATCACACCTCACCGCTGGTTTCCATTTCGCCGCAGAACATCCACCGTTCGAAGAGGCTCCCTGACAGAAAGTAGTGCCCTGCCAACACTCTCGAATATCACTCATCACCAAAGGTCTTCAACCTGTGAACTAGAAATTAAAGTCGTTCTCTGCGGTTTTCGAAGTGCTAAGCTGCATGTTTTCTGTTTCTATAGTCTTTATCTCGCCACTTTGCTAGCGAAGAGAAAGAAGTGCGTGTATTCCTCCGCAGTCTCGAAACAGAAACCTGTTGTGCGCGCGACGGCGTTGCTGCTTTTGTGTGGCGCGTTCTTTCCCCTTCCCGACGCCGGCCCGGCCCGTCAGCGCGCACAATGCGCTTCTCACCGTAATTCCAGGGCACAAGAGCAATCATAAGCCACCCACTCTATTCTCGCTCCTTTAACGCATCTCCTTCAACCGCCAAGTTTGGTTTTCATCTGTTCACGACTTCGTTCTCTTTCGCGTGCAAAACATGCGGAACTGGACGACACGTGCGCACTTGGTTTCGCTTTGTCCAGACTGCGTAACGCGGGGTCATCCGCCGTCATACCGCGCCCGCTTAGTGTCCCCTCTGCATTATCCTTGCTTCCTTTTCTTTAGAGTGCTCGTCCGACAAAGGTACAGAGGGACAAAGCCTTTAGGCGAATGACATTTTAATCGGAGAACGAGGTCGCCCTGATAATGCACTTTGGTGAGACTGTAGTCGCAGATCCCGTTGCTGTACGTATACTTTAGCAACCCGTGGCGACGAAAACAAGAAACAAAAAAACAGAAGCATGCAGTTTATGCGACGAAGTTGCCACGCTCGTAGCCATGTTTGTAGCTATGTCGTCCGTTCTTCCTATTTTTCATAGCACGTATTCAGATAAATGCAGCAGTTATTGACTACCCACCCAAGTACCGTTCGAGCCGGCTTTGAGTGCTACAATATGCGACTAAGCGCAAGTACGTATGTCGTTAGAGCGCAAACGTTGTGCTTAGTGAGACTATTATAGGCGGGGCAAACCGTGCTACGCCCGACAGTCTCCTGTTCCAATTCTCGTTGCTCGCAGCAATTCCGCGGGAATCATACTTCGTCTTCTGTTCCTCTTAAAGAGGACAGATGACACGTCTGCACCACGGTGGACTGACTGTAGCGGGGTCGCATAATTGCAGAGCGAAGCAGGTCGCTAAAGAAAGACCAACTTCAGGGGGAGAGAAGGAGAGGGTGACGTGAGCGTGGATGTCTACTGCTGGAGTTGTAACGTTTTCGGTGCGTAGTACCTTTTGGCTTTGTTTTACTCGCCCTTTTATTCTTTTTCGTCCCGTCTGCCGGGCCTGCTTTCCTGCAGAAGCAAATGCTTTCTCAGCCGCGCCTCGGCTTCCGTGACTCTGTTGGACGCCATTTTTTTCTCTGCCTTTTCTTCATACATATTCTTCAATTCGTGTCTACATGCACTTACGTCTTTCGCTGAGCGGTGTGATCCGCCTTGCCGGGCGTATCTACAGAAAATGCTTCAGTATAGCAGGAAGCTGCGAAAGTCGGGCGTTCTCGACTGCGAACTCCGTCAACTCCGCTCTTTGCTTATCTCTGTTCGAAGGGGGAAATCGACTGAGGATAACTTCCGCGGACCGTTCGTGGTTTCGGCGCGTTCTCACGACTGAAGAGATGACTAAGGTTATAAACACTAGACATCGTGAAAGAGAGGTACCTGCAGAGAGTTAAAGAGAGGTACCTGCAGTTACGCAGTCATTAACTTGGTTAGGTGGTACATTTTAAAACGGATAAAAATCAGTGGAAAACGCGGAAACCTAGTATCTGAGGGTCGTGTTGCTTACAAGGAAAGGTGTTTCTTGAGCTACCACAGCGGGCACTGAACGCTGCTCCAGATCGATTTCGAAGATCCGGCTTGGTACCACCATGCTGCAGATATTGATGATTTGATTGATTTGTGGTTTAACGTCCCAAAACCACCATATGATTACGAGGACGCCGTAGTGGAGGGCTCCGGAAATTTTGACCACCTGGGGTTTTTTAACGTGCACCCAAATCTGAGTACACGGGCCTACAACATTTCCGCCTCCATCGGAAATGCAGCCGCCACAGCCGGGATTCGATCCCGCGACCTGCGGGTCAGCAGCCGAGTACCTTAGCCACTAGACCACCGTGGTGGGGCTATGCTGCAGATATTGGTAACGTTCTCCCACAAAAGTATGTAGTGTCGTGGTCGAACAGTTGAGTAGCCGAGTAGCCGAGTAGCCGAATCAATCAGCTGTGTGTAAAGCGTTTTTGTAAAAATAATAATAATAAAACATTACTCAATGTGGGGCTACAGCTGGCATTAAGCCTCTGCGTCAGTTGTAAAGAAATATTTCCAGCTTCATTAACCGCCGATGACGATTTCATTTCCGATATCGGTATATGAAATGTACGTGCAAGCAGACAGAATTTCACTCGTAAGCAATAAGAGAAAAATAAGATCGTAGGTATAGGCCTCAGTTCTTTTGCAGAAATACGCCTTTTCCCCACTCGACACTGTAAAGTGTTGGTACGCAAATCCAGTCTTTCCTTTCGAACCGTGAAAATTCAGCATGTCGCATTGTGTTGGTGGGTGCGTACATAACCACGTATACAGAGGCCATAGCATCACCAACTGCAACACGGCTCGGCTCGGCGTCTGCATTTTTCCGTTACTTGCAGAAGAAGGCGGACCTCATAATTTAATGCTACCCGCTTCGGTTTGGTTGGCACGTTTTCACCATTATTCCCAATGCTTCCCCTTTTGCCTGGCGTTCGTCTTTAGCATTATTGTTTTTTTTTTTTTAGTAATTATACCGCGCGATTCTTGGTCGATCCCCCGTGGCGGGTGTATGATTGGGAACAAACAAGCTCCGTGCTGCGCTGCCGGCTTCCTCATTGCCATAATCGAAACTGCGGCCAGGATAATTACGAAATGCGGACTTTCGTAGAACCGTGAAAGCCGGCGAGCGCAGCTTCGAAACATGCACGAGAAACGAAAGTTCTCTCGCACTCTGAAATCCCCCCGCAGGAATAAGCGTATACCGTGTTTATGTACCGAATAAGCCGCGCGAACGCGTAGCAGGACCTCCGGGAAGCCGAAGAGCTCCGTCGTAATCATGCGGGCATGCATAACGAAAACGACGGTCGCGACCGCCGTGATCATGCCGATAAGAAACAAAGGCGGTCTCCGTATGCACGTCGGCCATTCAACTCTCCGTGTTGGTCCCCGCATGGTGCAGTTCTTGTCGCGTATTGTTGCTGACGCTTTGAAAAAGTATGCGATCAAGCAAAAAAGAAAAAGAAAAAAAAAAGTGACGGCGTATTTGCGCGCTTCGCTACAAATGTCATCGAAAGACGATATAGTCTTCTGCCGGTTGTATTTTTCGTGAATAGCGTCGCATTTTCAGCGAAGCGGAAGAAATGCTAGGGTCTTAGAATTACGTGTATATTGTCCCGACGTCAAGAGAGAGGTCGTACTAGAAGACGCTGAGAAAACAGCAGCGGGTCGGTCTTTTTGTTAACCGCGTGAGAGAGAGTTCCTCATCTTTGTCGTTGTTGCATTCTGCATAAAAGCGTGCAGATGCGCGTATGCGCTGTCGCCTTCGTCTTTTTCGCGGGACGCACGTGACATTTGCCTCCCTCCAAAAATGGCATCGTCCCGATGAGTAGCCAAGGCACTCTACTTATAAAAACGCACATATGCACCGGCACGCACAGGACAAACGAGAGTTAGCTGGACAAGTAGGGTTTCATCCGGATGACATGCACGATTTCGGGTGCGCAGTTTCGGCGACTGGAACTGCAATTGCCGTCAGGAATAACTTCGTAGTTGATGTCGTTCAATCGTCGGGTGACTCGATATGGGCCAAAGTATCGTCGTAATAGCTTTTCTGAAAGTCCGCGTCGACGTATTGGGATCCAGACCCATACCTTGTCGCCTGGTTTGTAGGTTACCAATTTATGTCGTAGGTCGTACCGTTTCGCATCTTTGTGTTGCTGGTGACAAATACGCACGCGGGCTAGCTGTCGGGCTTCTTCGGCACGCTGACCAAATTCTTCGGCGTCAGCGTGAGTGTCGTCACACGCGTGCGGCAGCATAGCGTCCAACGTTGTAGTGACTTCGCGCCCGTGTATTAAACTAAACGGCGTCATTCCGGTAGTTTCCTGCCGGGCAGTATTATAGGCGAAGGTCACATAAGGCAAGATTTCGTCCCAGTTCTTGTGTTCGGTGTCGACATACATGCAGAGCATGTCTGCGAGGGTCTTATTAAGCCGCTCTGTTAGTCCGTTTGTTTGTGGGTGGTACGCCGTTGTTCTCCGGTGAGCTGTACCACTGAGCCTGAGAACCGACTCCAAAAGTTCTGCCACGAACGCAGTTCCTCTATCCGTGATGAGAACTGTTGGAGCACCATGCCGAAGGACGACGTTTTCTATGAAGAAATGAGCCGCTTCTGCTGCTGTGGCCCTCGGCATGGCTTTAGTTTCTGCGTAGCGAGACAAGTAATCAGTGGCGACAATGATCCATCTGTTTCCTGTGGTAGAAGTTGGGAATGGGCCCAGGAAATCCATTCCGATTTGGGCGAATGGCTTTGCTGGTACTTGAACGGAATGTAATAAGCCTGCCGGCCTGCCGGGTGGTGCTTTGCGTCTTTGACAGTCGGCACATGTTTGGACGTGATGTTTTACAGCAGCAGGTAGGTTAGGCCAGTAGTAACTGTTTTGCAGACGGGACAATGTTCGAGTGTAACCGAGATGACCAGAGGTGACTTCATCATGGCAGGCTTCCAGAATTTCTTTTCGCAGTGATGCAGGGACGACGAGCAAGTATGGGCTGCCGGTGGGAGAAAAGTTTTTCTTGTATAGGACGTCGTTCCTTAAACAAAAAGATGGCACTCCTCTCGCAAAAATTCGCGGCACGTCTTCCCGTCGTCCTTCTAAGAAATCAATAAGCGAAAGCAGGTCAGGGTCACGGCGCTGCTCTTGTGAGATAGTGGCCGCGTTGATGACTCCCAAGAATGCGGCGTCCATAGACTCGTCATTAATAGCGGCAGGCTCAACGGGTGACCGCGAGAGACAGTCTGCGTCGGTGTGCTTCTTCCCTGATTTATAAATAATGGTCATATCAAACTCCTGAAGCCGAAGGCTCCAGCGTGCTAAACGGCCGGATGGGTCTTTCAAGTTAGTGAGCCAGCAAAGCGAGTGGTGATCACTGACGACCTTGAATGAGCGGCCGTACAGATACGGTCGAAATTTGAGAACCGCCCAAACCACGGCGAGGCACTCTTTCTCGGTAGTCGAGTAGTTCTCTTCCGTGCGAGAGAGAGCTCTGCTGGCATAGGCTATCACTTTCTCGGAGTTATCTTGCCATTGTATCAGTACGGCGCCCAGGCCTACATTGCTTGCGTCGGTGTGAAGTGCTGTTGGCGCTTCCTGGTCAAAGTGTGCCAGAACCGGAGGTGTTTGGAGGCGTTGGCGTAATTCGTTGAACGCTGTTTGTTCCTTTTCGCTCCAAAGAAAGGGGACATCCTCTCGTGTGAGCCGCGTCAGAGGCGCCGCAATAGACGAAAAGTTGGCGATGAATCGTCGGTAATAAGCGCAGAGGCCTAAGAAGCGTCTCACTGCTCTTTTGTCATGCGGTGCGGGAAACTTTGCGACAGCGTCGATTTTGTCCGGGTCAGGTCGAACACCTTCGTGGCTGACCACGTGGCCTAAGAAGCAAAGTTCGTTGAAACCGAAATGGCACTTCTCTGGCTTTAAAGTCAGGCCAGCCGAACGTATAGCTTGTAGAACTGCGAATAATCGACTTAGGTGTTCCTCGAATGTAGCTGAGAAGACGACAACGTCGTCTAGATAAACCAAGCATGTCTGCCACTTAAGTCCTGATAGCACAGTGTCCATTAAACGCTGAAAAGTGGCTGGCGCTGAGCATAACCCGAATGGAAGCACTTTAAATTCATAAAGACCGTCGGGCGTCACGAAAGCAGTTTTCTCACGGTCTCTCTCGTCGACCTCTATTTGCCAATAGCCACTTCGCAGGTCCATCGATGAGAAATAGCGTGCATGCCGCAGCCGATCGAGAGAGTCATCTATACGTGGCAGTGGGTAGACGTCTTTCTTCGTTACTTGGTTTAACTTGCGGTAATCTATACAGAAACGCAAGCTGCCGTCTTTCTTTTTAACCAATACCACGGGGGATGCCCAAGGACTCTTGGAAGGCTGTATTACGTCATCTTGGAGCATCTTCTGAACTTGCTTTTGGATCTCCTCACGTTCTTTCGGAGCCACACGGTATGGGTTTTGACGGATCGGTCTCGTATTTTCTTCAATGATGATTCGGTGCCGTGTCAGTGGTGTTTGCTTGACTTTCGACGTGCACGAAAAACAATTTTGAACTGGTGTATCAGCTCTAGTAGGCGCTGTTTTTCCGAGGCTGACAGGGTTGAGCAAATGTTGACAGACAAAGGTGTCGAGGCTGGGATGGTCGCCTCGTCCGGTTGCAAAGCGAAGCAATCTCTGGCTTGGTCCACGTCGTCGTAGTAGGCAATCGCGGTGCCCTTCTGGATGTGACGACGCTCGTTGCTGAAGTTGGTGATGAGGACTTCTGCCCGCCATCAATTAGTGCCAGAATGCCTCTCGCTGTGGAAACACTTTGCGTAAGCAATAGCGTGTCTATTCGCTCCGCTATCACCTCCTTACGGCACGGCCATTCACACAACACCGACACAAGGCAGCAAGATCTCGGCAGGAGCATCACATCATCGGCTACACGTAAACGTTGCAGTTGTTCTTCAGTGGTGGCGTCGACGTAAGGATGGGAGGAAAAGGTGACGATACGTTCTGGGATGTTGATGATAGCACCGTACTCTCGCAGAAAATCCATACCCAAAATTAACTCTTTACAACAGTCCGGTAAAATGACAAATGTGGCGACGAAGTTCGAATCATCGATTACGAGCCGAGCGGTGCATTTACCGGTTGGCGTCATTAGCTGCCCACCAGCACTCCTTATGCTCGGCCCACTCCACGGCGTCTTAACCTTCTTAAGGCGGTCGGCGAGCTCTTGTCGCATAATAGAGAAGTCAGCACCAGTGTCAACCAGTGCTGTTACGTGGTGTCCGTCTATAATAACGCTGAGGTCGGCACGTACAAATTCATTGGCAGTAGTACTCGTGGTTGTTGTCGTCTTCGTCATCACCGTCGTCACGTCGTCTTTGTGTAGAGGCAAGGGGGTCTTTTGGCGTCTCGGCAATTGGCAACCTTGCCCCCGGAGGTCGCGGCAGTTAGTTTCCCTGGCACGGGCTTGGGGAGCGGTTTCTGATGGCGTCCGCGTATCTTTGGCGATTCGGGGAATTCTGACCTCGTGCAGGTGAGGGAGACCGCCAGCGACGACTTGGTGAAGACGCTTGGTTGGTCGGTAGGTGATCAGCACCATGGTCACGAGGGTCTTCAGAGTAAAAAGAAGCGGGCCGAGAAAAGTTTCCAAACCGGGTTTCTCGATGACGGCAGTAGCGCGAGATGTGGCCTGGTTCGCCGCAGTTGAAACAAAGGGGTCGACGGTCGGCAGTGCGCCACAAGTCGGTCCGACGTACTGGTGGTCGCCGCACAGGTTCACGCTGCCACCACGGCAAGGTAACGGGCCGCGGCTGAAAGGGTGGTTCTTCTGGGGCAGGCGGATGACGGCGCACGGCATCAGCATAGGACAGTGGACGTGGTTCGGGTGGTGGCGCCGGTGATGGGAAGGCTTGCCGTAGTTCCTGGCGCACGATTTCTGCAACAGAAGCAACTGGGGGATCGGTAGACGCAAGGCCGAGGGCCCGCAGCTCTTCCCGCAGGATTTGTCGAATCATTTGCCGTAAAGAGTTTTCGGAAACGGCAGCGTTTTGAGCGGCGGCACCAACAGGCGTTTGGTCGGGCAGGCGGTCAAAGTGGCGGCATCGTTGCCGGAGCGCCCGCTCAATGACAGTCGCCTCTTTGATGAATTCATCCACTGTTGTTGGCGGATTTCGTACAAGGCCGGCGAAAAGCGGTTCCTTAACTCCCCGCATCAGATGACGAACTTTCCTTGCCTCGGGCATGTCAGGGTCAGCGCGGCGAAATAGGCGGACCATATCCTCAGCGAACATGGCCACGCTTTCGTTCGGCTTTTGCATGCGGGCTTCGATCATCTGTTGTGCGAGATCCCGTCGGTCCGCACTCAGGAACGTCTCGAGAAGCTTTTGGCGGAAATCGTCCCAGGTTTGGAAAGTAGGCTCCCTGTTCTCGTACCATGTGCGAGCGCTATTTTCCATTGCGAAGTAGGCACGGCCAAGTTTTTCTTGCACGCTCCAACGATTCACCACAGCGGTCCGCTCGAACTGGTCGAGCCAGTCCTCGACATCTTCATACGGTTCTCCACGGAAGACTTCGGGAACACGAGGAGTCTCAAAAGTTACCTGGTAAGGGTGAGTCGTTTGGGCCGGGGCCGGGGGAAGATTCGCAGACGCTGAAGGGGCCGCCATGTTGGTAACAGGAGATGCCGTCAAGAGTTCTGGGCTTAGGCCTAATAGGCGCCGGCTGAATCGGTGTACTGGAGTCGCAACAAGACGTTGAGGCTCCGGACTGGGTGTACGGTCCCGAACAACGCTTTCTTGCATCAGGTTGCAGGCCCCAGCACCTCCACCAGTGTCCCGACGTCAAGAGAGAGGTCGTACTAGAAGACGCTGAGAAAACAGCAGCGGGTCGGTCTTTTTGTTAACCGCGTGAGAGAGAGTTCCTCATCTTTGTCGTTGTTGCTGATGCTGATGCTGATGACCTGTGATGGATGGCGCTTACCCACAAAGGGGGATGGGCCAAGAACCGGGCGGCAGGATACTTAAATGAAACTAAACTAATAATGAAGCCAATCTGAAAAAGTAGCGTAAAATAATACGACCAGAAAAACAAAAATGTGTGCTGAGCAAGCGGTCAAACCATCTTTTGTTTTTGAAAGACATTACTATGAATTATAAACTAAAGATCTGAAAAGGTAGTGGTTCACTAGCATGGTAATCTTTTAGTTGCGTTGATGTAGTCAAACACAGCGGAGCATACATCCCTGTGGCCGTAACCAAATGAAGCTCCGCCAAGTGATAAAATTACTGGTAAATTTACTTGTATTCCTAGCTTTTGTAATGGGGCTACTAAAAATCTTTTTCTCTGATAAGAATAACGATGACAGAATAAAAAGAAATGTTCAATTGTTTCAATTTCGTTGCACCAAATGCATAGCGGTGACGCCTTGAGCTGAGCTTTATTAAGGTAATAATTTAGTTGTGGAACTGCACAGCGCAATCTGGTATAAGTGACCTCTAACTGGCGAGATAAACACCACTGTTTATTCCAGCAATAGCTCAAATGCTCGAAATCTTTGAAGTTATCCAAATTCCCTTTTCCCCATTGCAGGCAAGCATTTCGGAACCTTAGCGCGGTTACGTAAGCCGTATCTGGCAAAACTGGAATGGTGGGCCCACCCAGGGATACTGCTGCTAAAGAGTCCGCCATTTCGTTCAAATATAATCCGCGGTGGCCTGGTACCCATAGCAAATGCAGTTTTTTTACGTTTTTCGGTACTAAATGCCGAAACGTATTCATCAGCTCTGAATTTACTGCCGCAGAAAGTGCATTACAAACTGATAACGAATCTGTAATGATCACTGCTAATGATTCGCTTGAGGGTAATTTGCGTAGGGCAAGAACAATGGCCAATAATTCTGCCATGAATACCGGGGTATAATCTGGGAGTCGAATCGAAAAGGACCAGTCCAAAGAAGGAGAGAAGATGCCAACCCCAGCCTTTTCTTTTGACACAGATGCATCAGTCGCTATGATATTGCTTATCTCTAGGTGGGCTAAATAATCTGCTAACTGGTCATTTAAATACCTATATGCCAATTGTTTCGCGTTATGAGGAAATATATCATCGAATTGTATGCTAAGCATTGACTTTAGATTGTGTATTGGACGAATATGTCTAATTTTTACATTCAGTCGCTTTAGTAGCGCTTGTGCAAATACTATTTGCGGGGTGTGTAGTCGCGACCAATGGGTTTCGAAAAATAAAGTCGGTTCTTGAATGAAAGCGTAAAATGAGAGTCTTTGGTGTGAACTGTATATCTTTAAGAATGCTTGCACAGTAAGAATTTTAAACCTATTTAGCAGAGAAGGTAGGCGAGCTTCCATATACAACACGTTGTTTGCAACAAACTTTGGTAGACCCAGACACAAACGCAACGCTTCTCTTTCCAGCAGTATTAGGGGTCTCACTTTATAGGCTGCGCTGCCAGAAAATAATACGCATCCGAATTCCATGATGGGCCGCACATAAAGTTATATATCATTATTAGCACATCTCTTCTTAAACCCGCTTTACGGTTTGCAAGCTTCCGTAGCCACCCCATGGCCCGTGTTGCCTTGGAGTACACATCATCAATGTGACTTCTCCAATTTAATGTGTCATTATATATGATGCCCAAATATTTAAGGGAATTCGCCTGCGGAATGAGCTCATTACTGTACATTAACGAGATGTTGATAGGCTGCAGAAAAGAGAATGCAAGGAGCACACTTTTCTTTACGTTCAGGGTCATATGAATATTTTTAAGCCATCTTTCTATCATATTGAGATAATTTTGTAGACTGTGGTATAATGATTGAAGGTCGGTATTACTTGCGAAGAAAGCAATATCGTCCGCGTACACATATAACTGAATATCCTTAGCTGATGGAATGGAGCTTAAGAAAATGTTAAATAAAACTGGCGACAGGACAGCCCCCTGTGGTACGCCACGTGTCTGCTTATATCTATTCGATGAGTACCCATCTTTAAAGCAGTAATATTCTCTCCCTCTTAAAAACTCCGACACCCACGCAGTGATGTAGTTGGGAAAGTGGTGATATTCCATCTGTTTTAATAAAATTGAATGCTCAACCCTATCGTACGCTTTAGCCAAATCTAAAGTAACTAAAGCACAGTATTGGCGCCGACGCCGAGCCAGTTGTATTCGGCTCTCTAAATCAACATGCGCACACCATATTGAGCAACCGGATCTAAAACCAATTTGACTGGGCTTTAATATTGCGTTATTATTAATATATTTCATTATCCGGGCATTCAAAACTCTTTCAATTAGCTTAACCAGATTTGACGTGATTGATATAGGCCTTACATTGTCCAAGGCGAATCCTTTTTCCTGCTTTTTAAGAAGTGGAATCACTTTAGACAGCTTCCATTCCGCAGGTATCCAAGCTTTTGTCAAAGAAAAATTCACCAGATTAAGTACTTCAGTTGGACAAATCTCGAATATTACTTTTATCATTGAATTTGTTATCCCGTCTGGTCCAGGTGCCGAAGGAGATAAGTGCCTTATTATCTCTGCCAGCTCATCTAAAGTAACCTCCTCGAAGTCCTCGCCTGCCATTGGGTTCACAATGTGCAGTGGTAGAGTTGACATAAATCTATCTTGGAGCCCTTTCGCAATATTTTCTACTAAATCAGAGAGCTCACGGGGGGAAAGAACAGAAGAGTCAATATTTTCAGCGGGTGGTAACATCTTTTGAGATCTTAAAAATCTGAAGAGCGCTTTTTTGTTTTTAGCCCTAGAAAGATACTCATGTCGTTTCATATTATAACCATCTTTTGCTGTACTTACTGTGCGTTTGAAGTCTGCTGCTGCGAATTTATAATCACACCAATTTTTTGGACATTGGTTGACCAGCAGTTGTTTCCATGCAGCTTTCCGTTTTCTATAGCTTCTCGTGCACTCTTCAGTCCACCATGGACTAAAAGAACCTCTTGTGGCCGAGTCTAATTTAAACGTTGCGTGTTTTACTGATCTTTTTAACACTGCACACAGACTCATAGCCCTAATGTCACCTTGTATGCCCTTGCGGTGATCAAAAGTAGCCCTCAAGTCTTTTTCTAATTTTCTATAGTTGAAGAATGAGCGGGCCTTTTCGGCGACATGTATTCTTGGAAAGTTCAGTACAAAACTAATAGGCAAGTGGTCACTGTTAGTAGCACAGTCTAAAGTTTGCCACGAAGATATATTTAGAGATGAGCTTGAAAATGTCAAGTCAATTACAGATTTAGAGAGACCTCGGACAAAAGTAGCAGATTGCGAATTTAAACAAGATAAATTCTTGTCAATAGCCCATTCCCACAATCGTTTTCCGCTTAAATCTGTTTTAAAACCCCAGGCCACATGATGTGAATTGAAGTCTCCAGTGATTAATATATCCTTTCGGCAGGCAGAGAACATATCGTCTAGACTTCGTGTGTTTTGCACCCCGGCTGGGAAATACGCATTTACAAACGACAAGGGAGAAGCGTCTGGTAATATTATGTCTATTATCAAAATTTCACAATCTGGAGTCACACAACGATAAGAGATCGTAGCTTTGTGACTAAACTTAGTTGCTATCAAGACAGCAAGCCCACCACCTCTGCTAGGTCGGTCCAATCGAAATAGCCGATAATTTTTTAGGTGAAACTTCTGGCTGGTTGAAAGCCAGGTTTCTTGCAGTGATATAATATCCGGGGAAAGTTGTGAAGAAAGGTATGATAGGTCTGTGGCTGCGGAAAATATAGATCTGCAATTCCACTGTAATATGGTTAGTGAACCTATTTTGACGACAGAACCGTCGCAGAAACTGCTTGGTCCAAAATGTCCTTTCGCAAAAAGTCTTTCTTAGACATGTTCTCAAAGAATTCTTTTTTGGATAGATACTTTTTAGATTTCGAATTATGCGAAGAGTTTTTTGATTGGGGAGATCGGGTTCGCTTCAGAGCCTTATGAGAGTCCATATCCATATCTGCACATGCTTCAGAATCATCCGTAAGATCACCGTCTTCCGTTGTTTTGGAAGTCCCTGCCTCAGGAGAAACCGCTCGCTGACGTGTTGTCTCACTTTCTATTTCCGTACGCTGCGATACCAATGATGTCTGAGGAGCCCAATCGTTCGTAGATGCTACACCTAGAATTTGAGATAGTTGATTGGAAACCAATTGTGCCAAGCTTTCAAAAAGGTTGTTTGCGAGGCGTTCCATTGCCTTTTCCATAGCCTTCTCTACGGCCTCTGCGATAGATGTTGCGAGAGATGCATCCGTGGCGGTGGTATTACGTGCTGCAACACTGGCATATCCTTTGGATCTCTCCTGCATTTCTGCAACGGCTTCTCTCCGAGAGCACCTCTTGCGTTCTACAATATCCAATACGGCAAGCTCCCTTTCTTTTGCTGCACAGTCTGCGGAGTCTGCAGGGTGCGCCCCATTACACAAGCAACACCTCTCTTTCTCAGAGCTGCACTCGCGGCTGTTGCATTCTGCATAAAAGCGTGCAGATGCGCGTATGCGCTGTCGCCTTCGTCTTTTTCGCGGGACGCACGTGACAATATGTATATTCTAGTAAACGAAAACAGCACCTAATATTTACGTATTGATTTTGCTCCTCAGCTATGGGTAACATTTGCTTTTCGATCGACAATGTTCACAAGTACGAACGCAGGCACCAATTCGATACGGTTGAGCTTTCAGCAAGTGCTTAAACTTTGATCTGTTGTTTGAATCGTGTGACGGACAGGCAGACCAATATTTCTGTGTTGAAGTATCCCAATAGCAGAAATATGGTAGCGAAGTAACCGTCATGTTGAGCTTACATGAGCGCCAAAGCCTCGACACAACAACCGGCCGTGATTTACGAAGGGTGTTGCGAAGCGATGCAAGAGGTTCCTAGCTGCTGTTTAAAGGCACGCCTGTCCCGTTTCTGTCACGTCCCCAAAACGGCTTTGAGGTGTCGGGGCCGGGGAATGCGCGCCTGCCAGTGGCTGTGTTCGCCTGAGTAGTTTGCAGCGTCCCGACGCTCGCACCGACGAGATAGTGAACCTGTCGTGAGGACACTCGACGGCTGTGTCCTCGTCCCCCGTGAAAGACAAGTGTGCACAGTGGGATGGAGAAAGGGGGGAAGAGAAGGAGGCGAGCCACCGGGGGCCCACTTACGAGACGAATGACAGCGTGCACTTGTTTGAATAACAAGGCGTGGTGAGGGATATTTGTACTCTGGTATTTCGGTACGCATGCTTTTTAAGTGCACAGCAAGAACGTCTCTGATATGTGCCGTGAGACACACCTCCCTTTGTCGTAATTTTCTCTCGCTTTGTTGAAAGAACAACGCGTTTTCTTGCAGTTCCATGGGGTCTTTTATCAGCACATTACTTCGCTTAATTCCGGATTTTTACGAAATCAAATTTGACTCGCTTCAATTTTGAGATTAGCGACATATGTCGCAATATAATTAATTAAGGGGTGCGCATTTAATAGATGTAACTTGTCGTGCAATTAGCGACGTTTCGCTAGATATTCAATGCACATGTGGGCTATACATAGACGTATCAAGGCCATTTCTTAGTGGCGGAGTATACGGCACGTTGACGAGAAAAAAGAAAATGTGGGTGAGTAAAAACAGCGCGTTACAGTCTCAATTTAAGCACAGAGATCCAGCGGCTCGTATAATGGCTTAACTCTGTTCTTGGCTGAGTGGTAGTGCTCGATCGAAGGAGCAATTTCCCCGCGAACGTGTTGCCTCGAAGTCGTATAACAGAACGAGGATAAAGGGGGGTCACGTTTTTCCCGTAGAATGATCACTTTAGCCAACAGTATACATCAGTCATAGGTTCGCATGTCGAAGAGCGTGGCTACTTGAAGCGGGGAAAAAATAAATAAATATTACGCGGTTTCCACTGGCACAGCCAGACCGTCAGTGGAGCCGTTCAGGAATAAAAAGAGAGCCAGAGGCGCGATAAAGGAAAGCACGACAAACAAACAAACCCCGGAAAAAGTGGCGTTTCCTTTTATAGCTCGGAGCGGTCAAGAGAACAAAGATTCGCGCGAGGTCGCCTCACACCCTTGCTCGGTCCGGCCGGCGAGGCGTGTACCTGGCGAGTGTTTGCAGAACGTGCTCGTCGTACTGCGCGAGCAGCCGCGCCGCCCGAACCGGTCCCGCAAACAGTCGGGAAGACGCACACATCTCGCGGTCTGTCTTCTTCCGTCTTCGCCTTATACGATCGACGGGGCGATGATCCCCTCCCGAGTGGGGCGATGTTGCACCGTTCTTCTTTGTTTGTGCCGTTGTACTGATTACAGCTCGTGATCGGCCAACTCTGGCTGATCAAGAACACGAAAACTGCGGCCTTCACTTCCATTCAGACCCGACGGAAGCTTATGGATCAATCAATCAATCAATCAATCAATCAATGTTTCTTTATTAGCATCAGAAGTGTACATTGCGAGTAAGTATGCAGGAGGAGGTCCCAAGTATAGTAAACCGCAGGCGGGACCTCCTATGTTATTACATGTATCAAAGATGGTAATATTACATCAAAGATGGTAACATTACATCAAAGATGGTAATAGAGTGCCCCCAAAAAAGGGATCAAATGACATGACTAATTACTTTTCATGCTTCTAATGAGTCAAATTATAATATGTTATCGCTGCCACAAGTAATGTACATTACTTTTGCTGCTGGAAAGTAATGAAGTATCTTGGAGTTTAATTTAAGAAAACGTTACTTCTTCGTGTGTGAACAGCCGTGTCTGTGTAGAGCGCGCGAGAAGCCAGTTTTTGCTCCACGGCGCGAAACCTTGAGACAGTTTAGGGTTCTTTGGTGGTATATCACGAGCATTCGTGTCCTAGTTTCGAAGCTGACCACATCAGAGCCCGATACTGCCTCAAGGTTTCGCGCCGTGGAGCAAAAACTGGCTTGCGTGCTCTACACAGACGTGGCCGCGGCTGTACACTTTATTTATGTACAGCGTAAATACAGTAAAATATCAGAGATGTGTGTTGCATCTCAGAAAGCAAGTAGGATTCAAAGTGAGCATCAGAAAAGTGGTATCCTTCGCCATGCTGAAGAGTCAGCCTGCTGACGTGGGATGAGCGCAGGGCTGTGTTTCTGTGGGCCTGCCTTGCTCCCGCGCTTGAATTTTAGCACTCAGGTTAAGTAGTTTTTGTATGAACATTATTTTCCGTTTCGGTCAATTTTTACGAAGGTTATGCTATAGTTAGCTCAAATAAACGTGGTAAAACAATGAGTAATTCTTTGAAATTATTCGCTCGAAGAGATTCATTACACTACTGAAACATAATTCATTGCATTACTGCAGCAAGCAGTATACAAACGTCGTAAAGGCGTTGGACAGTTATCTTAATATCTACAGCACTAAGTGGCTACTCTATGCATGCGTGCAGGCACAGTATAGCGAGTCATGACCGTTAGGTGATGGCACCTGTTTTGAATCCATTTAATGATGCCTAATGCAGTTGAAATTCTGTTCAGTATAGTTATAATCTACGTGCGGGACGATATTGGAACATTGTGAGATAGAGACCGGATTTTAGGCGAATTCCTATTTTGTTCCTTGCATTCCTATTGTGCCACTTTGATATATGAGCATGAATTAGAGGCTAAGAAAATTGTTGGGGTGGGGGGGGGGGGATGATATTGTCTATAAATGCCCATTTTTCGTGTTTATGCCTAAATGCTCATAAGCGCATATAAGTCCCTATTTTCAAAATCAGCGCCTATATTGACACTATTTAACCGGAAAGTTTTCTGCCAAGGGCTGTTTGAGACGATTATTCACTTTACCGGGTAACAATGATCTTTCGGGGAACTTCCGGAAAATAACCGTTAGCAGCAGTAAAATTGGACGCGGCGGCCACCGTGCACCTCTCCACTGACACTGCGCGAGCTGTTTAATGAGGAGGGGACATTGAAGAGAAGAAAATACGCTACTTCTGCGATCATAAATGAGAGGACTTCTTAGCGTCTGCAGGGAAATGGAGTGTGTTAAGTAAGGACGGGAGGAGAAAGAAAAGGAGAACGGCGTTCACGGCCGAGGACGTGGCGGGCGGCTTTCACAGCCGGTTGTTCCATCGAGTCCTAAATGCGGCGGTGTAGCCGTGGGAAGGTGGGGAACCAATCTGAAACCGTGAAGTTCTGTCAGAGAAAAGGAGGGTATAGATTAAAAAACAAACAAATGTGATGTTCACGAAGCTTGCGTTTCGTTAGTTTACTTCTTAAAAAGCCTTTCAACAGGTCACGAAAGAAATTGTAGCAATAGACACTAGAGGTCGTTGCGTGCCAAACGAAGAGCGTTGTGTTATACGAATTTTTCGAATCGGTTCATTGCGAGCCGCGAAACCACGATGCAAGAAGGTATGAGCCTGAAACCCTCGCCGCTCGTTTTCTGTAGCCTCCGCGTATACATCTTTTTCTGACCTCTGTTCAAGCAACAGATCGCACAAATTACACATGTCGCTCTCGAATAATTCTCGCAGCATCAAGTGCTACTGTGAGCAACGTCTCAGCACCACCTGTCTACATAGAGGAGTATAACGTAAAAGCACAAACACCTACGCAGGATCAGTGATTGTTGTACGTCACCCACTTCATCAAGAGGTGCTTGCCCGCGAAAAGAGCAAGTGGCATTCAGTTGGAATTTAATGTTTTAAATTCGGCAACGCGTGGCGTTGCAAATTTCGGCAGGCGTGATCGTGAGCGCTCAGTGCATGCAGCTCGAAATTCTCAAACATGGTGGGACGCCCTTTCACCGACAGGGAAGAAATTGAATCTATGCGATTAAACCCCGCCGATATGAGCCATTCCTCCCTTCTAGTCTTCTATATATGGTCCGGCTATCTTCTTTTGTTCTGGCCTTCTCAACCACACCGGAAAGAAAGAGGCCCCGGAGTGCGTCCTTTCGACGTTGTAAACTTAATTGACTCACCATGCTGGACAGTAAACTGAGGAGAGACCGTGTTTCGCGAACGCTTTGGAAAAAAAGGACATGGCTATGTTCAACCGTTGGCGCCTTTCTGCCCTCCATGATGACATTTTTTTTTTTTTTTTGCTTTCCTGTCGTAAATACAGGCCAGGCACGTCTTTGCTTGAAGTTATTGAATTTTTGTAAAAATTTATTGCGCCTATATTTATGATTTTGCACGCCTAACACGATGTCTTGCCTGCCTATTTTGGCGCGTTAAACGCGTTTTCGGTGCCTAAAATCTGGTCTTTAGACTTGTGACATTAGAGGACTGACTTTGCAGAACTACAACCTCTGCCCTCTGTGGTCTGAAGCTGAACTGCCAGGCTGGTGGAGGTCAAAACCGCATCCCACCCTTCGAGTGAGGGAGTGGCCAGGAGATCGAGAGAGAGGGGGGAGGGGTCTTTCCTGCAGGTCCAGGGAATGTGATTGTGTGTGGCTATTGACCCACAATGCGAGCATCCATTAAAATGTGTGTCTTTGATGTGTGGTACCCCGCCAGTGTAATCATCATTGACCAGACAATATAGAGCGAATACAAAACCGCGCTGCCAGGTTCGTCTTGGGGCGGTACAGAAGGAGGGAGAGCTGCCCTACAATGAAGGCTGAGCTTGGATGGTGATCTCTTGCTACCCGTCGTAATAAACTAAGGTAACTTTTTATGTTCAGTTAACTGTATTGAAACTGGAATTAACAAATAACCTTATTAAAAAAACATTACATATGAAATCGTACTGAATTCATCGGCCATGCATATTGTTTATGTTGAATTGCGAGGTCATGCCGGATACTGAGCGATTTCGGAACATTCCAGCCTACAAGTCAGCAGGAGCATTAAACATTTTAAACAACGAAATGTGGTAGAAAATGAACAACCCTGCTTAAATTATTCGATATTTCGGTTTTCATAAGGTTCACACGAGAAAACTCGCTGCGCATCAGAATCACGAAATTGCGCGCAGCATCAGCATAGATGGAGGTTTCATCTCAGGCAGGAAGGGGGGGGGGGGGTACACTCGGTGGATTTTGTGGCTGATGGTTGTCCTGTCCGCAATGTCCTCTCTTGGGCGACCGCTCGCCGATTGGGACCTCGTTCGCGGACTTCCCTAACCGTCTCACTATCTTAACTTTTCCTCCTTATCTCTTTTATTTTATTCCCTCCCTTCTCTTGTCAACAACTTCTGAGGTGTCGCGCTTTGATGCAGACGGTTGCGGGTGTCACTTTTTTCCCCTCCATCTTTTTTTATAACAACTACCCCCTTTGTTCAAGAGAGGGCGGGGGGAGTAAGGGGGGTTCAGTCATCCTTTATGTATGTTCGTGCGTTCATTACATATTCCCCTACCCCTGGTTACGTACGCCAGTGGGGATATAGCGGCGTGTTCGCCCCGCAACTTCGCCACTCCGTATTTGCGCCACCAGGTGCGCAACAGCGTGCCGGTGACGACAAGACGAGCGTGTGCATCAGCTCAAACGACAAAGCTTGGAGACAGCGATTTTTGTATGCAAATAATAAGAAAAAAATGCCTAAAAATGCCTAAAAATTAGAGCTGAGTTTTCAAAAGTATCCAGAAAATAGGCACGGAGCTAACAGGAAATTTTCGTAGCTGCACGGGGGTGCAAAGCAGCCACCAACGGCTAGCTGTACTACCTGTGTTCGAACTTGGAAAAAAAAAAAACAACTCTTCAATGGTCATCATTCGAACGACATTGTTGGCTTCAAAAATGCTGCCAAGAGCTGATTTGAAAACCCACCTTACGCTTTTTTAACGCACTAAAAAATGAAACAACAATGTAAAAGTGGCATGATCTGAGGAGGAGTCATTACGTTGCATAAGTTTATACTTTCGAACCCGCGGCTATATTGTTTTTGGGCAAAGCAGGCAGCTTTTCAGCACTTCTCGTAAAGGCGTCCTGGAATCGAATTCGGTTTAGTCAAATGCATGGAGATTAAACAAAGATCGAAAGCGTTCAATTCGGACGTCTCAAACGTGCGAATGAGGTGAGGGCAACATGTTGAAGTACGTATATATATATATATATATATATATATATATATATATATATATATATATATATATATATATATATATATATATATATATATATATATATATATATATATATATATATATATATATATATATATGATTTAAATTACACGAGCATGTATTCTCCAACCTGCGGCGGGTGAGTAACTGTTGGCGGGTTAGATGTGCACCGATCGAAGCTGGCACCTCACATCTATGTTTAATGGCATTTGCAGACCATGCACTGAAAAAATTCGTCAACGCGAAATGTCGTTGGAACCATCATCATCAATGACATCATCATTCTGTGTGCATGTCTGGTACTTTGTACTGTAATTACAGTGTACTAGGATTGTAGTACACTGTACTGCAATTACGGACACTGCTTAATTCTGCCATGTCAAACTTTTTAATGGCGACATTTTATGCCAATCAGAGAGGCCGTAGCAGCCCTTCGGATCAATCAAAATTTACAATCGGATCGAATTTGACGGTATTCAGAATAGCACCGCCCTACGACATCGTTGGCGTCCAACATGCTGCTTAGAGCTGGTTCCAGCGACGCCCCGTATTCACGAAATTTTCGAACTGTTCAAGCTTCCAACACTTTTTTTTCCTCTCATTATTTTAGGACCGAACGATCTTGTCGTTGTCTCCGCAGCTTAATGTATTACACGGCATAGAAATACCGGTTTATGAACTGTGGTTCCGCTTTTTTTTTTTAATTTTTACATGAGCAGTTTCATTGCAAGCCACCATGAATATCAATGTCTAGTGCATTGAATGCGTACGTACACCCATGCACCTGCCAAGAGAGGTTTCTGCTAGAGTGCTAGAGATATGGGTAAAACTACGCGCAGTCCAGCAATCGAAGATGCAGGCAGAGATGTTGAAACCAGATAACCCTGTAATGGAACATGTGCTGAATTCTGATCACGTATGGCGTTAGTTACATTAGAATGGTTTGCGCGTAGCGCGTTAGAATAGTTAGTTACGTTGATCTTGCTGTTTTGACATTGCTTCCGAAAAAGGGGTGAGCTCCCCCAACTGTGAAGATCGCCGAAGTGCTCCGCACTAGACTGTTGGCCTATCAATTCGGGCGCATTTTCGATTGCCGCGCATCAATATCATTTTTCACTGTCGTCGGTGCTCGTGATTATTTTTTTATTTCTGGTTTCTTTTGATTACCTATGACTGGTCACTCAACACGGCGGATGCTTTAGTAAGAATTATGAAAAAAAAAGTATTATGCATAATCAGTCCCTTGAAGTAACACGAATATCAGCGAAATTCAGCCCGCGGTCGTTTTCATCAGGGTGGCAGCACTGTGCCCAGCAGGGAATCGAACCCGTGGCAAGCCACCGATGCGAGTGCAAGACAGAGATATTCTCGCAGCACCCGAGGGGGTCATGCTGCGCACGGCCGATGGACCGGGATGACGACGCAGTGGCGTGTGTCACGGCCGCCGGCGTGACAGTGGATCCTCGAGAACAAGGCCCACCTCTCGCCCGCGGGGGACAACGTTACCGCACTAAACGGAAGGAGGCGAGGAGGCTTGTGTCACGTGAGCAGGGTCACGAGCCGCCCCCACGACGCGCTGCTTCCCCGACGACCACGGCGGACGTGCCATTCCACCCTCGCCCACCTCTTTTTCGGCACCTGTCCGAGCGTCTCGGCGTACCCTGCTGCCGCTTGAGCCGCCTCACGAAGCGTCTCTCACTCTCTCGTATGAGACGACGAGCTCGACCTAACAAACCGGAGACGCGCTCCGCATCCCTCGAATGATGACACGGGGGCGTAAGCGATGCTCTGGCGGCCCGACGCGGTCACTGCAGCCATGCATCTTCCGCCGAGCACCTTGAAGGCCAGTTGGCTCTTTTAACCAAACATGAAGGAATTCTGTGGGTCCCAGCGTGTGCAACTGGTTGTAGTTGCCGAATGGAAACAGGGTGCAATAATTGGAAACGAATGGAAACAGGGTGCAAACAGGGTGCAATAATTATTACAGCTAAAGGAGGAAGTATGAGAGGCTTTGCTGCATATCACAGAGGTCTTGGCCAGTTGATCTTGCACCAATAGCAAGGACACACAATGAAGGATTTGAGCACCCCCCTGTTGTTGTTGTTGTTGTTGTTGTTTCCCTGTAGAAATGGCTCGTACCCAAAGAAGGGGATTGGCCGATTTTAAGGTGAATTTGCCCTAAACTTTCAGCATTGTGTCATTCCTACAATTTTTTTTGTAACTTAATTTTGATTTGAAATACCGATATCAAGTTTGCAGAAAAAAAAATAAGAAAAATTTTGAGACAGCAATTTAGCAAGAAAATCGTTTAGTCGCAGTGATGTATTCTTGAACGGCGAATAAAACATCCCTGTGGCTGAAACCCAGTGTAGAGGCTCCAAATGAAAGAAGATCAGGCTGTGATAGTTGCATGCCCAGTCTTTGAAGAGGTGGTGCTAGTATGCTTTGCCTGAATAAATCGAAACGGCGACAATGTAATAAAAAATGACTGATCGTTTCCTCTTGATTACAGTAAATGCACATAGGGGAATTCAATATGCTGATATATGCAAGTAAAAATTGAGGGAGGGTAACGCGGCAACGAAATTTCGTGATGACAACTTCCATCATCCTTGATTTAGTCAGTTCACTGCGCCAGGGAAATAACAAGTGTTTGTACTCTGGAGAAGCCGTCAGTGCAGGGTCAGATAAATTTTGCCTGATTTTAAGTGTGCGAAATCGCGCCACCGTAATGTATACTGTATGAGGGAAAATAGGAATAATTGGTGTCGAAAGGGATGCCTTCGCAAGAGAATCAGCTATTTCGTTTAACAACAAACCTTTGTGCCCTGGTGTCCAGATTAAATGAATACTTCGGAGATGACAGGGGATCAACGATTTAAAAAGTTTCACTATAGGTGAGGACCAGATGCGGACAGAGAAGAGCACACTGATAATGAATCAGTTATGACTGCTACAACTGGAATGGAAATATTTACCTTTCGCAAAGCTAACATTATTGCCATGAATTCAGCCAGAAAGACAGGAAGAAAGTCCGGTAAGCGAAGTGAAAATGACCAATCAAGTACGGGGCAATATATTCCAACGCCTGATTTTTCATGTGATTGAGATGCGTCCGTTGCTATAATGACATTTGTTGGCAGAGTACTTAAATGGTCCTGCAATAAACCATTTAAAATGCCTGTAGGTAATAGCTTTGCGTGAGTTGGGAAGATATCATGGTAAACAATTTCTGGAGAATTTTGTTGCTCAGTTAAAGGAATCAGATCACGAACGTGTACATTTAGGGGCTCAAGTAACGATTGAACAAATACTATTTGTGGTTTGGTAAATCTGGGCCAATGCACGGAGAAGAATAGGTCAGGATTGGAAATAAAAATAATTTGTTCAGGGTTAAACGGTGCTTCATATAGTCGTAAAAAGGTCTGCACAGTAAGAATGTTAAAGCGACATAATAAGGTTGGTATTCGTGCTTCAAGGTATAACACTGCATTTGCAGTATACTTTGGAAGTCCTAAGCAGAGCCGTAAAGCCTCTCTTTCCAACAGAACGAGCGGCCGAAGTTTGTAGGCTGGCGCACCAGAAAAAAGAATGCAGCCAAACTCCAACACAGGTCGGACATACATTTTATATATAAGCAAAAGTGCCTTTCTTCTCATACCTGATCTGCAATTGCTCAACCTCCGCAATACCCCCATCGCGCGTACTGCTTTTGTCGCGATGTTTTCAATGTGAGGGCGCCAATTTAGATGCTCATTATACATAACTCCAAGATATTTCAATGATTGTACTTGTGGGATATCTTGAAGCTTGTAATTAATAGATATGTGCACGGGATCTTTGATTGGAAAAACAAGAATAGCACATTTACCGGTATTGAGGTTCAACATCAATCCATCCAACCAATGTTCTATTTTATTAAGATATGTTTGCAAGATAGTGTAGAGACAGTGGAAGTCATGTGCCATAGCAAAGAAAGCAATGTCATCGGCATAAACATAGGTTTTCACTTCTGGATGAACGGGGATGGTACTAAGCAATAAGTTGAATAAAACCGGGGAAAGTACTGACCCCTGAGGTACACCTCGGGTTTGCTTGTGCTTACAGGAAGAGAAACCGCCTTGATAACAATAGAATTCTCTTCTACTTAAAAATTCCGTCACCCATGCTACTATATAAGGTGGAAGTCCATGACTCCATAACTGATTAGTCAAGATAGAATACTCTACACTATCATATGCTTTACATATGTCTAACGTTACTAAAGCCGCAAAGTGCTTTTTGTGACGGGCAATATGAATACGACTTTCCAGATCTACATGTGCATGCCATATGGAATATCCAGATCTAAAGCCAATTTGGGAAGAACTCAACAGTTGTTTCTCGTTAATAAACCTAATTATACGACCATGAAGTACCCTTTCAATAAGTTTTACTACATTAGATGTTAAGGCTATCGGTCGTATGTTGTCTAAATTATAGCCTGCCCCCTGTTTCTTAAGCAATGGTATAATTTTCGCAATCTTCCATTCAGAAGGGATCCATGCTCTTCTAAGGGAATAATTGACGAGACCTAACAGATCATTCGGATATTCCCTGTGAAGTATTTTTAGCATTGTATTTGTTATTCCATCGGGGCCTGGTGCTGCATTTGGCAATCTTTCCATAGCCTGATTTAATTCGGAAGTCGATATTTCTGTGTAGTCATAGATGGTTGTTGTGTAAGCCGAATTAGGAATATGCGTTGAGAACCTGTTTTCTAATTCTTTAGCCAACTGATTCAATGATTCCTGTAGTTCCTGTGAGGTGTAAACTACTGAGTCAACGTTTCCTGGTATAGGGGTCTTCTTCCTACCACGAAGGAAGTTGAATAAAGCACGTTTGTTATTTGATTTAGACAGGTACTCGAAATGTTCTTGGTCATATTGCTCTTTCGCCCGCGATACAGTGCGTTTAAATATTGCCGCAATGAACTGATAATCCTTCCAATTTTTTGGACTCTGATTACATATAAGTCTTTTCCATGCGGCTTTTCTTCTTCTATAATCTCGTGTGCACTCATCATTCCACCATCTACTAGGTTGGGCACTTTTGGATGACGACGAAGCAATTACAAATTCTGAAGTGTTCTTGGAGATTTTTAAAGCAGAACAGAGATTTCTGCCGAGGTCTTCATTTTGACCACTGGACACTGCCCTAATGTTGGAACGCAAGCAGTCTTAAATTTTTTGTAATTGATCAATGTTTTCTTTGTCCTTTCAATAGATTTCACAGCACATGAGATTTCAAAGTATACAGGAAGATGGTCACTGTTTGAAGAGAAATCAATTGTTTTCCAAGACTCTATTGAAACACTTGGGCTGCAAAACGTGAGATCTAATACCGATCGTGTCCGTCCGCGAATAAAAGTAGGCTGTCTATCATTTAGGCAGGTAAGATTTTTATTAATCATCCAATCCCACAGAAGAGTACCAGAATGGTCTGTTCGAAATCCCCATGAAACATGATGTGAGTTGAAATCACCAGTAAGAAGGAAATCATTCTTGCAATTAGCTAAGGCAGTATCTAATTGTTGAGTATTATGCAAACCCGTTGGAAAATATGCGTTTATAAGTGAAAAAGGGTGGTGCCCGGGCAGACAGAGGTCTATTGCCAAAATTTCACAGTCTGTGGACATAAGCTGAAAAGCTATGCTCGCTGTGCGGCAAAATTTATTCGAGACTAGTATAATTAGACCACCTCCTAGTGATGGACGGTCTAACCGAAATGCTCTAAAATTGTTTAAATGATAATTCTTAACAGGGTTAAGCCAGGTTTCTTGTAATAAGATTATATCCGGATATAACTGATTAATTAAGCAAAGTAAATCAGTAGAAGCAGAAATCAAAGACCTACAATTCCACTGTAGTACTTTCAAGGTATCTATGTTGACGAGCGAAACACTTCAGCAACGGCGGCTTCTAAAATACTCTCCTTAAAAAGTGCACTGGCATTTTCGCTGCCCTTTTTGGGTTTTGTGTTTGGGCAAGGAGATTTTAATGGAGATCCAGTGCGCTTCTGACGCCTGAAATCTTGGCATACGTCCATTTCATTCTGATCCTCCACGTGGGTCGACGTAGAAGGTACGGACGAAATTGGGGTTTTCTCCTCGCGGGATTGTCGCTGTGGGGCTAAATTCGGTATAACTTCCACTGCACAAGGTGCCGACTTGGCCATCGGTACTGCTATCGCAGAAGCCAGCTGTGTCATCTGTGAGCAAAACACTTGAGAGATGCACTCACTTACGCTCGTAACTATGTGTTCCAGCGCTTTCGACATCGCCTTTTCTACTGCAGCCTCAATAAGATTAAGAATCTTCGTCTCACTTAGTTGTTCGTGCCTCGACGCGACTCCGGCATATCCAAAGGCTCTATCCTTCACAACTGTTATTGCTTCTCGCCGCGAGCAACGACGTCTGTCCATGATTTCTAGAAGTTGCGTTTCATTAGACCTTGCGGTGCAGTTCAGATAATCGGCCGCGTGATTTCCTGCACAGAGGCAGCACTTTTCGATTTCGGCGATGCACTCCTTCGATGGGTGGGTATCGCCACAGATGCGGCAACGTGAATTTGATTTACAGCCCCCTGCACTGTGACCAAAACGCCAACAGTTTTGACATTGGAGAGAACGAGAAGCGAGACGTTCGACTCTGAAAATGAGCGGCCATATTTTCAACTCGGATGGACAGGAAGTGCCGGCAAAGGTAGCAATAACCGACTCAGTGGGGACTTTCTCACCGTTAACTAATCGGTTGCATCGGTACACAGCTATGACCCCAGCATCAGACAGCTTTTCCAGAGTCTCAGCGGGCGTTAATGTAGAGTCGACTCCTCGTACAATTCCCTTAGTGCACGCTAAATGAGGCGGGATAAATGCACTTACCGGGACCGAAGCAAATGTCTTGCAGTTTAGGATGTCAGAAACGCACGAAGGATCTGACGATCTGCATACCAAACCACCTCTTCCGAACTGACGAACATCACTTATCAGCTGAAAGTGCGGCGTCATGGCCTGCAACCCCACCTGGATCGCCTTCGGGTTGTTGAGCCTAATAAATCCACCACTCGAGGGCACCAGCGCAACAGGGATGCTTCCAACACCACTGCGGAAAAAATATTCCAATGGCAATTCATCATTAGGCAAGGAGGCTGACCAAGGGCTATGCCCTTGGCCAGGAGATGAATTAGACATTAGCACTAATTCGATTGCTTAAAGAAGTAATATGCCACGTCAGCTAGTTTCAACAGGTCAAATTCACCCAAAACTCAGCCAAACCACCGTCCGAAAGAGTCCGAAGGGACGAGCCCGGTTCAGAACGAAGCCCGGTTCAGCGGAAGATCAGCGGTGATGGCGTCCGAAGTGTGGTCTTACACGAGCGCTTGACAGCTAGTCAAGCTTGACCCCCCTGCTTATCAAAGGCTCTCCTTCACTTCTTCCTTATTTTCGTCTCACTCGCATGTTGTGCTACTTCAAAAACACGAAAGAGACGGAGGAACCTCTGAGAAGTTGTTTTACCTTGCTTTTTAAAAATGCCAGATAGGCCTGTTCTACCATAAAGAGAAGGAAGTTCAACTAGGAAGGACACAAAAACAGAAAGCTGCCTGCAGCTGTAAACAGAAATTGATTCCGATGGACGCACGTCCTCAAAACGAAGTGGGGACTTCATGGATAAATGTGATCGAGTGTCATTTTGGGCTTCTTATCCTATGGTGGCAAGAAATTTTGTGCTTCTTATCCCATGGTGGCAAGAGATTTCAGGAGGAGCACATGCCCATTGTGCCACCCCCTGGCCCATATTTGTCTAATTGGACCTTAGTACAGGAAGGGAGTAGAGTAGAGGAAGGGGACGTTTCTTATCAGGACATCTTTGACTTCGGCGACCGTAATTTGGACCAGACATCTGTGGTAACCCATCGCATCGATACCGGTGACGCTTGACCCATTCGCCGATGGCTCTGTGTTTATAAAAAGTGGTTAACAATTTAGAGTACTTGGTACTCTAAATTTACTTGCAACTTAACTCGTCCAAATGTCGCTTTGGGTTACGCCAAATCTACGTACTCGGCCATCTTGTTGACGCTGCAGGTGTACAACCAGACCCTGCGAAAGTCCGAGCAGTTCGTGACTTCCCCAAACCCCGCTCAGCCAAGGACGTCCGAAGTTTTCTGGGACTGTGCTCCTACTTCCGTCGTTTTGTCGAGAATTTCGTTGAAGTAGCTGGTCCTCCAACCTGCCTTCTCAAAACAGATGTCGCCTTCACCTGGGGCCAACAGCAAGCAAACATTTTCTCGTCGCTCGTTCACATTCTCACCAATCCACCAGTCCTCGCACATTTCGACCCATCTGCCACCACGGAGCTTCGTACCGATGCCAGTGGCCACGGCATAGGCGCAATGCTGGCGCTGCGGCAACAAGGAATGCACCGCGTCGTCGCATACGCAGGCCGACTGTTGTTGCGCCCGGGACAAAATTATTTGATCACAGAACGCGAGCGCTTAGCTCTCATCCGGGCTATTGCGAAACACAGACCGTACCTGTATGGCAGACAATGCTCAGTTATTATGGGCCACCATGGGCTTTGCTGGCTCTCCTTGCTCAAGGACCCTACGGGACGCCTTGGTCGCTGGCCGTTGCGCTTACAACAGTACACTTTCTCCACATCCTATAAAACCGGGCAACTTTACAAGGATGCCGACTGCTTGTCCCGATACCCAGTCGATCCCCTGAAATGATGGAAGGTGGACAAGAAGCCCTTGTTCTCTTAATTAAAGCCTTCACCAACATCGCTGCTCAACAATGCCACGACCGCTCTTTGCGTCCTATTATCAATGGTCTGCAATCTCCCCACCCTGACCACTCCTTACAGATGTTTGTTCTTCACAACGACATCTTGCACCGCTACAATGCCCGCCCCGATGGTGCTAAGCTTTTGCTCGTTGTTCCTACGCATTTTCGCTCAGATGTTTTGGCCCAGCTTCGTGATGCACCTACCTCTGGACACCTAGGGGTGTCACGCACGTATGACCACGTTTGCCGATGATTTTTTTGGCCTGGCCTCGACCGTTCTGTGCGACAATACGTTGCGGCGTGCAACCTCTGCCAGTGCCACAAGACACCTGCTCTGGAACCTGCTGGTACCCTCCAGCCCATTGAAATATCAGATGAGCTATTTTTATGAGTTGGCCTCGATCTTGTAGGACCTTTTCCCGCGTCGGCCACTGGTGATAAGTGGATTACCATCGCTACCGACTACGCAACGCGTGATATGCCTTTACACGAGCTCTCCCCACCAGCTCCGCTACTGATGTAGCCGATTCCAATCTTCATGACATCATTCTGCATCATGGTGCTCCTCGTCAGTTAATCATTGACCGTGGCCGCTGTTTTCTATCTAAAGTAGTCGACAAGCTCCTGCGATCCTGCTCTACCCACCACCAGTTAACTACAGCGTACCATCCACAAACTAACGGCCTCACCGAACGCCTCAATTGTACCCTGACAAATATGTTAGCAATGTACGTCTCCAAGGAGCACAAATATTGGGACATCCACTTACCTTTCGTTACCTTCGCATACAACTCTTCACGTCATGATACAGGTGGATTTTCACCTTTTTACCTACTGTTTGGTTATGATCCGCCTTTACCAATGGGCACCCTGCTCCATTCTGACACCACCTCATCGACTGCCTATGCTCGTGATGCCCTGGCCTGTGCTGACATCGCCCGCCAAGTCGCTTGGAATCGTTTATATGCCTTGCAGCTTAGCCAAAAGTGTGCTTACGATCGTTGGCACCGCGACGTACAGTACTCCCCAGGATCGCTAGTCTTAATGTGGTTACCATCATGACGTGTCGGTCTCTGCGAAAAACTCATGTCCTGTTACGTTGGCCCTTACCCAGGGGCGGCGCCAGGGTGGGCAAGGGTGGGCTGGAGCCCCCCCGAAATTCTCGCCTGCCCCCCCTATATGCCCACCCAAGTGCCCGGAAGCATATATTGAAAACCTAGTAGGAGCAGAGCTAGCTTGCCCCCCCGGAGGAACTCACTTTTCGTGGTTGCCCCCCCAGTAAAAACATCCTGGCACCGCCCCTGCCCTTACCGCGTCATACGCAAGGTCACCAGTGTGACCTATGAGATTGCTCCACTCAATACCACGTCAGCAACAGCTTCAGTCCCGACCAATATAGTGCATGTCTCGCGACTTAAACCATACTACTCCCGCCCCGAGGATTGATCGCACCTGCACGGTGATTCTGCCGCTGGCGGGTAATGTCGCAGGCTGTGTAGATACCAGAGAATGACGACGACAAAGTGCTGAGGGGAACGTGCACGGACTGCAGCAGCGTTGTACGCATTTGCTCGCCAATATATTTATCGCGTATACTTTATTCCCCCTTAACAATATATATATATATATAAATCACAGGAAGGGAAGAGCTTGCAGTAAATGAATTTGAGAGGTACTATAGGCGTCAAATGGAACCCATACAGCGGCAAGCCTTCGTGGTGGTTTATTGTGCGCCGTCCGTTTATTACCATGAACAGGCATGCATATATGCCCAGAGCTGTTGAACAGGACGCGCCTGTCAATCGTGGTAACTGGACGGCGCGCATTGTACCATTGCAAAGGCTTACCACTGTTTGGGTTTCATTTTAAGCAGATAGTACATTGAAATTTCATTGTCTTAATTGTAAGAGAACAATAATTATGTTTCTCAATGATTGTCAAGAAAAAGAAACATGAAAATAAGTTGAGGAAAGAACATCATCCTCAAAACTGAGATATGAAACGCCCCTCAACTTCAGCATTTTACAAATACTGTTAAACCCCCTTATAAGAGGCATGCCCTAAGTGGCAATTCTTTATATGAGATCACTCTTATAAGCAGGGCACTTTGTAACCATTTTCTTATCAACCCTTATTTTACTATAGGCACAGTGATGTCTCTTATACCCATTTGTCTCTTATATTAGTGTTTCTTATAAAGGAGTTTGACTATACTTAAGTTAATACAACCTAGCCTTGCAGGCATTAAATATCTTCATGTACACCACGGTGTCCAGAGTGTAAATTGTCGGGCAAAACTGTCGTGACAAATAATCATGCCGCAGTGAAATGGAGGCAGATGGAAATATTCATGTCAGTCTACATGACAGATCAGCCTATCAAGCACTGAATTTCTTTTGCCTGTGAAGTGGCAATAAAGGTAGAAAACTAGTCATTTTGAACATTAGCTAGCTGACAGGTGTGGTGGTACAAAAGCTTCTTTCCGTGGCTGTGCTATTATATTCTGTCTTTGCTTTACAAAAGACTGTAGGCTTCTGGTAAGGAAAACGTTACTAAAATGATCTCTTCCTGAAATTTTTTCATTTAGTTTCCGTACAAAAACACATTCTAAATGCTCAGCTCTTGCTTTGACAGATGTGATTAGTCAAGCAGCAATGATTTCTTTTGCAGTTGCAGCCCTGAAATAGCACAAATTATACTGAACTGCTTAGATTTTTCTTTTTTTGTTTTTGTTATTTACAAGAACGACCTCCTGTTTCCATCACTGTCATTCCTGCTTAATACTCATCCAAACCTCGATCTGTGCACAGGCCACCTTCACGTCGGCTGCACCTCTTCCAATCGCCCTTACTTCCCCTTTGGCGTGCTCTGCTACGGAAATGTCTACCACGGAGGAGCCTCTTTTCAGTACAAACTTAGATCTCTAAAAGTTAACATGAGCAACAAAGAAATGATTCCAGCTTTGCTCAAGTGTGCTGGAGCCATAGATCGGCACACTAATTAACGAGTTCACTTACTCATACTATAAGTTTGAGTCGGGGTAGGTTCGGGTGAGTAATATTTTGGTGAGTTTGAGTCTCAGCGAGTCCGGTTGAGGTAAATATTGGTGAGCTTGAGTGTGGGTGAGCCCTGAGCGTAAAATATATTTCGTGAATGGGTCTCAGTGAACTCCACCTTTAAATGCCGACCCATCATCCTATCTACTCATCGTCAGCATTATTATCAATGTTATATCGGCTTAAGTTTGTAGTGAAGTCTTTTCACAGATATCTCAACAACACACTACCTCATATTTGTTGATCGAAAACATGGGTTGGGGATTGGGTTAGGGGTTCCATAACTTTTCCCCACAAACTCGGGAAGTTCTTGATGAAGATATCTTCTGCGAGTCGCGTGTTTCTTAAGTATGTACTTATTGAAACCAATGATAACTCGTATTTGAAGGTAGAAGATATAGACGTACCATAGAGGGCCAGTTGCATGAGGCACTGGCATTAAAGATCGTTGGAACCAAGATTGAAAAACTTAAGTTCATGCTAACGAACTCATGAGTTGACTCACTCGGACACAGGTGAAGCCATGAGTCTGAGTGAGTCCTGTCGAATAATAGGTTTGTGAGGTGGCGTCCAAGTGAGTCTGGTTGAGGAAAAATTTTGGTGAGTCTTAAGCGCACGCGAGTCCTCAGAGCAAAATATATTTCTTGAGTGAGTGTGAATGAGCTCCAGTTTCTTTGCCAACCTATGACTGGAGCTGTTAAATATTTAAACTAACCTGTACTCAATCAAGTGGTACTTTCCCCAGCTCTGTTGTCTTAAGAGATGCAAAGCGATTGAAGAAGTATCAGATTGAGATTTCTGACTTGTAATTTTATTTAGTTAAACAAACAATTACTACAGACCTTAGAAAAAATTATGCAAGTAGCTGATTGTCTCGGAATTCAGGAGCCAAATGTGTTGCATTTGTTATTTATTATTCATTAGGTACCTGCGTCGGCATCAGCAGGCTTCACAATAGGGGGTATACGCATCGTAAGTCAACAGCCGTTGATATTAAGCATGATAACATTCATTACATTGTATTTCTACAATATCTTACAGAGGAGCGTTCCACTCGTTCATGGTCTTACAAAAGAATGAATAGCTGAAAGTGTCACCTTCGAAGGAAATTCACGAACTTTCAAGGCATGGTCCCTTCTATGCGAAATATATTATGGCAGTTTGATGTATTTGATCCTTATGTGCCTGTTACACTGCGAAAAAATTTCAGTCTCAGGAGGTTCTGTCTTTTTAAGTCTTGCCAGTGAAGAGCTCACTTACCTTCAGTGGTACTGAGGCTACTGTCATACATTCCCAAGGCAAATCAGACAGCCCTCTTCTTAACTGTTCATTTTGATGTCAGGACACATTAGCTTACCACTGTTGCCACACGGAAGCACTGCCAGAAGTGCACTTTTGCCCGTCCGAAGACATTTTGCCTCCATGCAGCACCTTTATTTTTTACAAGCAACAACACTTTACGATGTTTTGTTGCTGCCTAATGTTGGAAAATTTTTGGCGCATGTCATGACAGTCCTTAATGCCATATTTCCGAAAACCCTCCACTTGCAAGTTCGGTCTGATTAAATAACAATTTTTCAACCATAACACTTGTCAAGCATCATTATTTCGTGTAGTGGTGATTTTGCGGTGGCAAAACTTGTTAGGACCAGCATTAGCTTTTTACCCTCCACCTTGTTTTACAATGTCCTTCCAAGCTTAGACATCGTCCTGAAAATGTCTGTTAATTTTGCTTTAATTTAACTATTTTAGTAATTAGCTGTTAGTGGCTGTATCAGACTCAGTTGCAGTAAAGCACTCTGCTTAGCACAACCATGAATTTCCACTTTGTATAAGTAACACAATAAATGGCAAATGTAAGCAATGTCATTGTGCAAATAAATTTTATGTCGTATTTTTTTACATTTACTGGGCCACAAAAGATATGCAGCACAGTGGATTCATCTTACAGATACGAGTGAATACTTCAGTATTACTCCCCAACTTTTTTTGCCTGCTTTGCATCCTTCTTTTTTGCTTTTTTGGGAGAGCCACCTCCAAGCTGGAAAATTTTTTTCTGGAGCTTTTGCTGTGCCTTCTGTCGTATCTGCTTTTTCAGCTTCTTTTTCCTTTTTGTGAGATGTTCAGCCTGAGAGCCCTTAAAGTTTACACCCTCCAACGACTCCTGAGCCTTCTTTGCTCTCCGCTGGAAGGGAGATCTCTGCTGAATGGTTTTTTTGGGCACAGCCTGTTTCGAAAATGGTGATACCCTGATGGGCCTTCCCGACACTTCCCGGCCAGTCATTTCCAAGGCGAGTGCGGCTCCATCCATTTGCTTGAAAGTGACAAAGCCAAAACCTTTGCCCATGCCAGTTACCTTGTCTCTCACAAGACGCACAGCAACTACATCACCGCACTCTGCAAATAACTTCCAAAGTTCCTCATCTTGAACTTCGTGTGCCAGATTTCCAACAAAGACCGTTTGCTTCTCACTCACTTGTGACTTGGGGGCACCAACGCAGTCCACTCTGATATGGTTGCCGAAGAGTACACTACCATTCAAGGTAAGAGCTTGGTTGACTGCTTCCTTTGTCTTGAATACGACGTAAGCATTCACAGTCTGCTTGTTCGAATGCAACGCTTTGCTGATGAAGGCGACTTTCTTGCTGAGACTCTCTTTAGCAGGGACTATAGACCGGAATCGAATGCTCTCAATAATCCCGTACTTTGAGAACACTTGTCGCACAGCTTTCTGGGTGGCAGTTCCTGGTACATTACCGACGAAAACGGTTCTCTCGTCCTTGTCCGGCGTGTCCGGATGCCGCACTTTCTTCTCCCGCCGAGTTTCATTCTGAGTGACCACGTCGGAATGGTCTGCGTCGTCTTGCTTGCGTCGTTTAAGTGGCTGCATTGGCTTAGAACCACCATCTCCGTTGTCCACGTTATCACTCGGTACCTTCCTTTTGAACTCATTTTCTTTCTTCTTGTTTTGCAGAAGTCTCGTAGAATTCTGGCTGTTATCCTTACTACTGCCCCTCACACTCTCCTCGATGGGTGCTTGTTCATCGCTGTCCGATTCGTCGGTGCTGCCTTCACTGCATACGAGCTCGCTTTCGGCTAGTTCAGCACATTTTTCTCGAGCACGAGGTAACAGCTCACCATGAAGGCGTCTTCCAAGTCTGCGCTCGCGTCGCGACGCCTTTACCGGCGGTAACGCAGCTTTGCTCTGGAACTCCACATAACGAAGTGTTGGCTTAGCCTTTTCCTTGGTATTTGCAGATGTCCCCGCAACGCCGGAAGTCGAAGCATTTCTGGCGTTGATAAGATCGGCTATCGCACCGATCGTGTACATAATTACTGCACTGTTTCGATGGCTCAAAGGTTGTCGCACGTGTGTACGGCGTGAACGATAAAAACAGACGAGGGGGCTGCCATGTTCTTGTACAGCGTTGCTAGCTCTTATAGGCCGCCGTCGTCAAAACGACGTTTCAATGTTTGCCGAAATTAAAAAAGACAATTACCGTAATATAAAGGTAACAAAGTCTTATTTGGTAAAATAAATGAATATAAAGCGTTTCATTTTAACGCATGTTTAAACATAATTATAAATTAAAGCTCTCGTTTCACATTTAGAAACAGTTATCTCTTAATATTCGCAGCAGATCTCTAAGGCAATATTACAAAAACTAGATCCAACGAACCACGTGCAACAAACTATCTACCATTTTGTGAAAAAAAAAAAACAGCAAAGTATTGCTTTTAGCGTTTTTAGTTCTCACGAAGAGATGGCAGCACCATTCTGAGAAAAAAATTGCTGGCAGTTTTAAAGTCTCGACAATTTATAAGTAGATGGCAGCACTGTCCCGTGCGATGACAGAGACCGTTTAGAAAGTGTTCATGGCAGGCTTCGCAGTGAAATGCGGTTAAGATTGATGTTAATATTGCTATTCAACTGCGATGGCAGTTGGTAATGCGCCTATGGTGTGGCTTGATCGATCTACTGTAGTGCTAGCCGAATAGGCACCAGAGAACGAAACAATCAGCACCTGCAGGAGTAATTTAGCATTAGCACGCGGTTGTTGCTGTTTACATGCTTTCCTTTTCTCTTTTCTCTCCTTTCGGTCTACTTCCATTCCATTCCTATCTCGTACTGTCCCTGCAGAAGTACGTAGAACACAAGAGAGCCGGGTATCGACGAACTGTAGTTGAGGATCGGCGAGGATCGGTGCATCCATAGGCCGGCGAGCTATTTTACGGGGGGGGGGGGGGGGGGGAGAGAGCTCAGAGGCTACGTGGTCCGACTGTTAAAAACAAATGAAGGAGAAAAAAATCCGCATATCCCAGAAATCAATTCCACGATATTTTATAAGACCACTTAATTCTTAGCAGGATCCTGCCCACGGCAAGTTATCTGTTCACCCACTTTTCTTCATATTTACTTTACAATTTGGTCTAATATATTCCCCTATACTTTCCTTCGCATTATTGTCTGTTAGATGTCATCATATATATATATATATAATGAGATCTAACAAACAATAACGCCAAGGAAAGTATAGGGGAAGTTCTGTGAAGAAAGAAAAGCGAGTGAAAAAAACTTGCCGCTTCCCCCACTTTTCACCCGCACTGACCGACTGCACCAGTGATAGCTAGATTAATTGGTTGATAATACGTCCATGGCGGCTTTTCTTCGCCAAAAAATACTTCGCATTCGAAAAACGAGGTGAATGCCATCACGACGACCATGCGAGAGCTATTGCCGTACAATCACTTATCACAGTTTCCGCCAAGGTTCTGATTGCCAGGCCTGGTGTTAATTTTAAAGATATCGCAGTCTCTACAAATATAGGGCAGCTGTCATTGCATGTAAACAGATAGCTCGTGTTGATTTTACTAGGCGCGGAAACTAATAGATCGCAGAGGCATTGAATGGCAACAGGCCCTGGTGCACTGATAGGCCACAAATCGCAGATGCTCAGAAAAGATACATGTACAGCCGACTCTAACTTGGAGTCTTTGGTTTCTGCCTCTATACAAGTAGTGCATAATACCATGGAGGGAGGAAAGAGTAAATTAAACATTTTTTTGCGTACTGCAAGCACTTTTGGCATCTATCTATCTATCTATCTATCTATCTATCTATCTATCTATCTATCTATCTATCTATCTATCTATCTATCTATCTATCTATCTATCTATCTATCTATCTATCTATCTATCTATCTATCTATCTATCTATCTATCTATCTATCTATCTATCTATCTATCTATCTATCTATCTATCTATCTAGCCGCCTACGTCAGGGTGCTCTCATGATCACCCCCTTGGCGTAAACCAAAATTAGTATGGGTGGGCAGAATGGTTTGACGAATACGAGTCGCTGGTCATGACAATAATATTGTTACAATCCCGTCGTGTACGTCGTCGAACACTTTCTTGTCAGGCAGTGGCTTGTCAGAACCGCGGGTGGGTATCTGCCACTGGTATGCGGGTATGTAACAGAGGCGCTCCTCTCACTACATTTTTCCCCACTGGCGCCAACTCCTCCTCCTCCTCCTCCTCCTCCTCCTCCTCCTCCTCCTCCTCCTCCTCCTCCTCCTCTTCTTCTTCTTCTTCTCTTCTTCTTCTTCTCTTCTTCTTCTTCTTCTTCTTCCTCTTTCCTATACCTTTACCTCTACCCTTTTATCCCTCCTTACCCCCATCCATTTGTGAGCTCTGTGGCGGTGTCGCTCACTGAAGCAGACAATAACGGGGCTCACTTTTCTCTTCCTTTCTCTTAAGAACCACTCCGTGTAAATGTGATTGACAGTTTATATCAACCAAGGAACGGCGTGAACATACATGGGTAAATCTATTTGGAGAGTGTTCATAAATATCAGTGCATCTCCACGAAGTGATTGACAACGACTGGGTGAAGCTATAGGTCCTAAGGCTCATAATATACGTTTAAATCGTCGACTTGTATGAAGGACGGGCATATGGATGGATGGACAGACAGGTGGACGAATGCACGGATAGTAAAACGCACGGATGGACAGATATATGAAAGAGTAGGTGGACGGACGGACAGATGTCAGAAAGGTCATAGCATCCCCGCCCACCCCTTCCTTCCTTGTTCACGTATCGGATCAATAAGTATTGAGGTGGCGCATGAACAATATATAGTGCGTTGAGATATGTGTGAATAGGTTTCATGCTGATATATAGGACCATAATGTCGGCAATAAAAGGTGAATGTTACTGAGACTCACTCAAGAAATATATGTCGTGCTCAGTGTTCACTCAGTCTCAAATTGGCCAATATTTTACTCAACCGGATTCGCACTCACGAGAATTTTCTTGAACCACCAGACTAACTCGGACTCGATCTCATCAAAATATTACTGTCCCGGACTATCTCAGACTCATGGCTTGATCTGAATCTGAGTGATTCTAAGTGAGTCAACTCATGACTGAATTCGCCGACCTATGCATATAGTTGGAGTGTGCGAATAGGGAATTTTAGAACCGAATCAAATACGAATCGGCTACTACTCCAATAATTTTCGAATAATAAGACAACCATCTTCAAAGAGCTTGGGAATTCCATAACATTATATGTACAACAAATATTCACAGACTGCAGGAAGGAAACGTTACGATTACTTTTAAGTAACAAGAACTTTTACAATTATGTTGACTGAGGTAAACTCGTATACATCAGTGACTAGAGCGGCATATTTCGTTACTATAAATTCAAATGCAGCAGTGACTACAGTATTCAAGTTGCCATGCAAGCCGGAGTGGAGTATTTGCAGCAATCGAGCAAGTTGCCACGCAAGCAAGTTGAATACTTGCTTGCGTGGCAAGCAAGTATTCTACCACAAGGCCACGCCAAGTCTCGCAACTCGTGAAGCGCCGATTGGGGATGCAGTGATGGCTATCCAATCGTATAAACTTTACAATGTATCCCCGCGATACAGCCGTCACGTCGGGTTTAAGATGAAGTGTAAATGTGATGGACGCTCCCTGGATTTCGTGCCGACCGGTTGTGCGCCCGCGCGCTCCGCGCGCTCGCGACCTTCGGCGTCATCGTAGCTCTGGCCGACTGAGCTGGCCCTACGTCACCTCCTGTCGCCGGCTGTCTTCGGTGACAGCGCAGCTCTGACCTACTGGACCTGCTCTACGCCATCTACAGACGCCGACAACATCTCTCGCAAGTGTACCCCGTCCTCGGACTCCAGTGACCGTTCTTCCATCTTTCCTGTCTCTCCTATCCCCTCAGTTTGTTGTTGCTTCTTGTTCCTCTTTCCTATACCTTTACCTCTACCCTTTTATCCCTCCTTACCCCCATCCATTTGTGAGCTCTGTGGCGGTGTCGCTCACTGAAGCAGACAATAACGGGGCTCACTTTTCTCTTCCTTTCTCTTAAGAACCACTCCGTGTAAATGTGATTGACAGTTTATATCAACCAAGGAACGGCGTGAACATACATGGGTAAATCTATTTGGAGAGTGTTCATAAATATCAGTGCATCTCCACGAAGTGATTGACAACGACTGGGTGAAGCTATAGGTCCTAAGGCTCATAATATGCCTACGTTTAAATCGTCGACTTGTATGAAGGACGGGCATATGGATGGATGGACAGACAGGTGGACGAATGCACGGATAGTAAAACGCACGGATGGACAGATATATGAAAGAGTAGGTGGACGGACGGACAGATGTCAGAAAGGTCATAGCATCCCCGCCCACCCCTTCCTTCCTTGTTCACGCATCGGATCAATAAGTATTGAGGTGGCGCATGAACGATATATAGTGCGTTGAGATATGTGTGAATAGGCTTCATGCTGATATATAGGACCATATGGCGGCAATAAAAGGTGAATGTTACTGAGACTCACTCAAGAAATATATGTCGCGCTTAGTGTTCACTCAGTCTCAAATTGGCCAATATTTTACTCAACCGGATTCGCACTCACGAGAATTTTCTTCAACCACCAGACTCACTCGGACTCGATCTCATCAAAATATTACTGTCCCGGACTATCTCAGACTCATGGCTTGATCTGAATCTGAGTGATTCTAAGTGAGTCAACTCATGACTGAATTCGCCGACCTATGCATATATTTGGAGTGTGCGAATAGGGAATTTTAGAACCGAATCAAATACGAATCAGCTACTACTCCAACCATCTTCAGACAAAGACAACCATCTTCAAAGAGCTTGGGAATTCCATAACATTATATGTACAACAAATATTCACAGACTACAGAAAAGAAACGTTACGATTACTTTTAAGTAACAAGAACTTTTACAATTATGTTGACTGGGGTAAACTCGTATACATCAGTGACTAGAGCGGCATATTTCGTTACTATAAATTCAAATGCAGCAGTGACTACAGTATTCAAGTTGGCAGTTTGTCACTAGCCTGGAAATAAAACTGGGGCATAATAATTATGCAATGTTGAACCGAACACCGCTCATGCAGCTAAACATATACCGAAGCAGGTAAAACATTTATGACATCATGGGCTAGATGCCATTGCCTCTCTCATCCGCTTCGCAATATTTCACATATCTAAAATGCCACCACTTAAGTGCGAAGAAATAAAAAAGACAGCTTCGTCATTATTGTTTATTTATTTTTTATTTAAGAAGTCAGCAGGGGGTCTGGTGCATTTATGCCCACATGACAGTCGAGCCATGGCCTCCGAAATGGCCATGCTGCGCGCCCGCCATCTCGGAGGCCACGGTCGAGCTATCCGCATTACTGCTGATTATTCCGTGCTCTAGGTAAAACAGAAACGCGGTTGAGCTTATTCTCATTGCAAGGGTGGATCCGACAAGGCAGCAGTCCAGGGCTAGACGGTGATTAATAAGTTGTATCGTTGAACACGGAGTAGGGCCAACAATGCGAGAACCGGCGAAGGCAGGTACTTATTATTTTCTTTTAACATCGGGGGGGGGGGGGGGGGGAGGGGGGGACTCAGCTGCACAATGCGATGTGGACGCAGATGCATAGATGGTACATGAACACAATAATAACGCAAATGAATATTAAGACAAGGGTATAATAGAGATCGTATTATGAAATACGCAACACAATAGTAATACAAATAAACCATGGCACAACAGTAATTGAGTTATAGTTATCGCACTAATGTACAAATAAAATAACACGAGATGAACATGAAGTTTTTATTGTCTAATTCAGGTGCAATTAGGTTAGTTATCGCGCGTTAAAAGCGACACTGCTCTGTCATAGTGAAAATATTTTGAGGAAACTAATCTCATTCCCTGCAAGTTTAAGGATGAAATGAGTTCGAACAGGCAGCAGTTTTGCAGTGGGGAACAATAACTTTTATGTGCATGCTCGAAATTGTATGTATGCGGGAGGAGTGGATTGTGGTATATTCTCTGCGCACAAATATGATGAGCGTTGCAGTCGCTGTTTAAACATGGACTCCATCGTTATTCCCTGTTCGAATATCACAAGTGTAGCAGAGCCTAATGTCACGTTTTTCGCCGAGTATCCATAGACATATATGTGGTGAGCTACTCTATAGCTCGTTACCCCTGTGCACGGGCTGCATTTTGAAGCCCGAGCCTGGCCCCGGGCCCACCGACTGCATCCAAGGCCTGTCCGAGTCCGACGCATGAGAGTTTGGAGCCCGCCCTGTCCGGCGCGACGTAGAAGCACAAAACCCCGGGCCCGGCGCGGCCCTCTATTGTGTTTGTTTGCTTTGAAAACAAGATGTCGCTTTTCGAGAACGCGGTATTTTATTGAACAAAGTGAAACAAGCAAACAACATGTGACAATCACCGCGTACACAAATTGCAAGATGCCGTGTCAAAATAACAAGCTGTCCAATCGTTCCTGCATTACACACATTCCGCCGCGTCGAAGTTCTGTTGACTGCTCGCACTGGTGCCCGAAATTGCCAATATTTTTTTTATCGTGTATTGCAAGCTTGGTATGTTAAACTGCTTGTTCTTCCAGAAGTTCGGTACCTCAGGTGCAGCACGTGCTGGAAAAATACTCCGGTATAGAGAGTCGACATTTTTGGGCTTGATATGGGCTTTGCACCTGGCCCGGCCCGCTCGATCAAGAGACTAAATAGCGTGAGCCCAGCCTGGGCCCAAACGAGAAGAAGGTGGCCTACCCGAGCCCGGCCCCCGGCCCAGTCCGAGCCGGGCCCGGGCTTTCGGGCTACCCGGAGTCCGTGCTCTTTCTACTTTGAATGACAGAATGCCACTCAAGACCGTGGGCCCCCGTTCTGTCTTCCGCGGACGACGAAATAACCGCGATGGTTCGCCGACTATGCATACGTATATTAACCCATAGAATAGCCTTCCTGTGGTCGGTCTAGCGATCGCGCCGTACACGTCGTGTCTAGCGCAGGTCGAGCGGTGCCGATCCCTGCATACAACGGTCGTGGCAAACACCAAGAAAAGGCTGGACAGATAGCCTTAACGAGAAAAAAAAAAAAAGTCGCTGGGAGTTGCTCTACACTCCCTGCGAGCCACGTGCGCTCATTCGTGAAGCGGGCCCCGGAAGAAAAAAAAAAATGAAATCACAGCGAGGAAAACTTGCCCCGTTCATGTTCCGGGACAGAAGGGAGCAGCATTAGCATTCGCGTAATTGTTGGAATGTCTCTGCCATTGAGCGCGGGTGACGGAAACGATCTTTTATTTTCCTTAAGAAAGAATTATTTGCCGCTGCTGCGCGTATAATGGAGCGCTCGGCCGGACGGGGCACGGAACCCCGCACCGCTGAACGTCTGGCCGGCTTCATTAATTGGCCGTAGCCGAGCGGGAATATTACGCAATACGGAAAACAAATGTCTATGCACGTTATCAACTGTGGAATGACCCTCGATTACTGTGGAGAATAAGTTTATGAAGGGAGAAAGCGCTCATGGAAGCCTGCTCAGCAATATTTCAAGATAGTCAATTATCGCGTGTAATACACTGGCGTTACTGCTTCGCTTGCCTTCGTGACACTATACGGTAGCGTGTGTGATTGCAGCGAGCACCGTTTTATTGACAGCAGCTGGATTAATTTAGCGTAAATATTGCACGTAAGCTTCAGGTACGCCATGTGTATACGCGTTTCGTTTACCGTTATGTAGGAGTGGTTTATAAACTAGTGAAAATGGCCGTATTATGCGCCAATGCCTGCAAAGCATAGCATAACGCTAGCACCCTTCTGAGACTAAATGCGGCTCGAGTGCACAGATGATGCATGCATATAGAGTGGTGCACTGCATCGTTGGGAATACCCTACATAGAATATCGAGAATTAGAATAGTAATAGTAACAATAAAAAGTACTGAGAGAACGAATGTGTGGTGCCACATTGACTATGATACCACCGGAGGCATTCGAACCATATTAACACCAATCACACAAATAACTATTAAAAAAACTCGAGAGGAGCGAAGCATGGGGAAAGGGTGCGTGAGCGTCACCAACCTGAAACCTGGGGAGGGGCGAAGCATGCAGTGCGAAGCTGCATTGACATGTTCGTTGCCCAATATGCCGCAGTGACTTGGAAGCCACTGAAACGTGATTTCGTGTCCTTCGTCGAAGAAGTGGTGAAGCGGCTCTCAAGTTTCCAGCACTAGTTGTTCTTGAGGTCCCCGGCGTAAGGCGAATACAAAACACTGTATAGTGCTGCCTTGGAGTCCGTGAACACGCTCCATTTATTGGCTTCTTGGTGTTTATTGACTTTAACTGCGCTACGTGGAGCAGCAAGTTCCACAGCTGTCGATGACGTCTGCTGGGATAACCGAATCTTTGTCGTTGTCGCTGTTGCAGGAAAGATGACCAACCCTGCAGACCCATCCACTTTAGTTGAAGCGTCAGTATAAAGATGGCTATGCTCACTGTACTTCTCATACAACAAGAGAAGAGAAAGCTGCTTTGGTGCTGGAGACGAAAACCGGGCTTTTGACCGTATGCCTGGAACAGTGAGTTCAACATGTGGATGAGTCATACACCATGGGGGAGTTGCAATTCTGGACGGAGTTGTATATTCCGTGGATATGCGTGTGCGACATGACAAGACTGTCTGGTAAAATGAGGCACGAGGTCGGTCTTCTGGCAGTGAGGCTAGATGATGTGTAGGGGCGCGATAAGATGCCTCAAGTGTGCCCTGAGCGCTTCCATTACGATATGCGTCTTGAGCGGGTGGTCATTTGCAATCGCGACTGTCTCGCCTGTTGATGACCATCGCGTTAGCCCTGCAAACACATTCGCATAGCCATAGCCTGGATGCTTTCGAGAGTGCGAATGCTGGTTCTTTAGGTATTGGTCAACAGAAGCAAGATGTATCGCAAATAGCCGAGAAAAAGCGTCTTTTACAATTGCATAATTGCATGTACTGAAGTCACCCAGGTTTTTCCTTCACAAGATACTTGAATAAGTTGGCCATGTCTGTCAGCCTCTTCTTAAAGTGGGCCACATGTGGGCCCCGGCAGAGATCTCTATAAACAAATACGCCTAGAAGTCTGTTCGTCCTGACATATGATATGACCCGGCCGTTGATATAGATATAGCGTATGGTCTCATTGGCTTGCGACTAAAAGCAATCAATGCGCATTTCGCTGGCGAGATTTTCAGACCCTGTTCATTGAGGCACACTGATACAAACATCGCAGCTTTCTGAAGCCTTGCGCGTAGCTGAGGTCTTGTCACGCCAGATGCCCAGACGCACATGTCGTCAGCGTACATGGATAGCTTTACCACACTCGGTAATCGTTCCACAAGACCAATGAGAACGAGGTTGAAGAGGGTTGGACTTAAGACGCCACCTTGCGGAACTCCGCGATGCGCGGGGTGTTGGAAGGTTGGACCATCTGCAGTGTTCACAAATAAGGTCCGTTCTTGTAAGTTGACTGCGTGTCCAACAATACAGTTGTCCACCTAGGCCCACTGGCTCAATGGCTTCGAGGTTGGCGTCATGAAGAACGTTGTCGTGTGCTCCTTTTACATCAAGGAACATGGCTACAGATAATCGTTTACATGCCTTTTGATGCTGGTCATACGTGACAAGATCTATAACATTGTCGATGGAACATCGGTGACCATGGCCATGGCACTCGGATATATCTCGTAGTATTCAAGGTATCATTCAAGCCGGGCCAAGACCATTCTCTCCATTACCTTTCCAACACAACTTGAAAGTGCGATTGATCGGTAAGAGGTAATGTCCAGGGGCGATTTGCCAGGCTTAAGAAGCGGTACCAAGTGGCTAATCTTCCAATCTTGTGGAAGGACGCCATCTTGCCAGGATTCGTTGAAGATGTTAAGGAATGCTTCTCGTGCCCGTTCACCAAGGTGGCACAGCATCCGGTAAGAAATGTCGTCCGGGCCACTCGACGACGACCTATTACATAGGAGGAGCGCCGCATCAAGTTCCTGTGATGTAAACGGTAGATCCATGCGCGGGTCCCGTGAGTTAGGGATATGGTTCATTCTATGCAGGCTTGTGTACGTTGTCTGGCCCACAATCAAAGCGCAGAAATCTTCTGCTACCTCAATTTCATGTTGGCGATGGAAAAGTGCAAGGCCTTGCACTTTTCCATCGCAAATATGAAATTCCAGAGCAGTGCTTTCCTTTCAAAGCCCGCTTTGAAAGGAAACGCTGCTCTGGAACAGAACGTAGGCCTCGCAGAGCTCCCCATATCTTAGACAGTGGTTTATTAGGATCTAGCGACGCACAGAATTTCCTCCATCGTCGGGTGTCTAATTTGTCGAGGCGCCGCACGCGTTGTATCTTCTTTTGGATGCGCCGAGCTGTTCGTAGATCGTCTGTTGAATCGGTAGGTCGGTATCTTCTTTCGGCACGACTGCGGATCGCACGTAGTCTCTCTAGCTCGAGGTCAAGTTCAGAGTACTTTGGAGAACATATTGATACTTTGTATCAATATGTTCAAGGGAAGCGTGGGCAGAGAAGGAAGACGACGTTGCCTCCACTGCGATCCCCCTGAGTGGGCACGAGCCATGGCGGTGATCATCATCATTAGACGGTGATCGCGGACTCAGGGCCCATTAAAAACCCCCATTAATTTACCTCGCCTTGTGTAACATTAATTTACCTCGCCTTGTGTAACAATTTGGTGGAAGGTGCTGGGTAGGACGAACCCAAAGACGGGAGCTTCACTACCAGGACTTCGTCGCAGCCGCCGCCTCGCCGGACTTCCACCTTCACCGATCGTAATGGCCCAAGAGCAGCCATCCAACGCTTCGAGGCCAACTCCGATGGGTTCCGTGCCGTACTACAGAGTGCCACCAAACTTCGGCGGGACCTCAGGAGAAGACGTCGACGTGTGGCTCAAGAACTACAAGCGGGTGAGCAGAAGCAATGGCTGGGACTCGAACGAACAGCTCAGTCATGTCGTATTCTTGTTAACTGACACCGCCCTTATGTGGTACGAGAACCACGAGGACATGTTAACGACTTGGGAACGTTTTGTTGAAGAAGTGCAGAAGTGCTTCGGCGATTCGGACGCAAAGAAGAAACGCGCGGAGCAGACATTGTCTCAGAGGGCACAGCTTCCAGCAGAAACATGTACGACATACATTGAAGAAATATTGAAGCTGTGCAAGATCGTGAATGGGAGGATGTCTGAAGAAGACAAGGTTGGACACGTTCTCAAGGGTATAGCCGAAGACGTGTACAATTTCTTAATTGGGAAAGACTGCTTGAACTCCGTGTCCGACGTGATGAAGCACTGTCGTACCTTTGAATCTCTCAAGATGCGACGAATTTCTCCGAAATTCGGCCGCCTGTCCAACGTCCCCACTGTGGCTAGTGTTGAAACAGTGCCGCCTAACGACCTTGCTTTGACCATACGGCAGATCGTTAGAGAAGAGCTGCTTCGATGTCAGCAGAGCTATCATCGCCCCAGCGATTTTCAGGATGGGTACGTAAGCGAACCAGAACGTGTGCGAACTCTTGTTTCTCTTCCACCATGGCAACCATCGATAAACGCAACAGACGCTTATGAATATCAAGGCACACGGCAGGCTGGATTCCCCCGTCAACCACCTCCCAACTACGAACGAAGTTTTCGCCCACCTGTTTACCCAACATCGCCTCCCTACAGGGCCCCCGAAGGACGGTACCACTATCCCACGCCTTCCGAGAGGAGTCGTTACTCTGAGCAACAACGTGCCCCTCGACCAAGTCCGGTATGCTACAACTGTGGTGTCCCGGGTCATATCGCACGTTTTTGTGACCACCGCTCATATAAGCGACAGTCTTGGCCTTTGTATCACCAACGTTTCGACTATCCGCACTCCACGTCACGGAAACCACGTGCACCTACCGGGTCACGCTACCCCTCGCCGGCCTCTGATCGAAGTTTGACGCCACCTCCAGCTCCCCGTGCTCCACGATCGCCGTCGCCACGGCGACGCGCACGTACACCGCCGCCAGAAAACTAGTCGGTGCGGCCAGTGGGGGTGAAGCCGCAAGATCACAGGTGCTATCTACAGATATATCCCCGTCAGCGTTTATGTTGAAGAACAAAGTTCGTGTAGTTGTCGATGGAGTGGCTACTATGGCACTTGTGGATACAGGCGCGACAGTTTCGGTGATGAGTGTAAATTTTAAGAACCTGCTAGGACCAAAAGTGAGGTTTTGCCTGAACCGTGGGGTGACATTTCGTGGTGTAAGTGGTGACGTGTTGTGTCCGGTGGGATATTGTACTGTGGACGTGTCGCTGTGTGGCAAGGTGTTTTGCACAGAGTTCGCGGTTATTCCGCGGTCTACACATGACGTTATCTTGGGTATTGACTTTTTGTGTGAGTGGAGGCAACGTCGTCTTTCTTCTCTGCCCACGCTTCCCTTGTTTTTCCTGGTAGTGATACTTTGTATCAATATTATTGCGTGCATAGCCGCATGTGCAGTTTCTTTAATAGCTTGCTGAAGACCAAGGAAGAGGCCTTCCTCACAAGCATCCTCAAGTTGAGTTTTGAACATAGTCTAATCTATTCTTCGTGTCGTAGTAGAGGAATACGTGTTCGAAATACCTTTTATCTTCAGGTGAGTGGGGATGTGGTCGCTTCCGTGTGTTTCAATGTCCAATAACCACTTTACCTGTGTAGCGAATCGGCGTGAAACAAAAGACAAATCAAGGCAGCTGCTATATGTGGCGCCCCGCAAAGACGTAGGACTTGCGTCATTCAGAAGGACGAGACCATGGCTGGAAGCCAATGATGCTAGACATCGTCCCGTTGAATTAACCCTTGAGCTTCCCCAGATAGGATGGTGTGCATTGAAGTCTCCGGTGATAACCCACGGACCCGCATGTGCCCTTAATATGCTGTCCAGTTTGTTGCTATCGCATCGACTTGATGGAGATATACACACACCCAGGAGTGCGAATGTCATCTTTCCCTTTTTAACAGTTAAGTACACATACTGATTGTCGTCGTGAGGTTGCACTGGCTGGACGACGTAAGTAAGCTCCCGGCAAATAAATACAACCACCTTGCTGCTTTTGATGTCACTTGATGAGAAAAATGACTCGTAACCGGATAGTCTGATTGGGTGCGATAATTTCGGTTCACATATAACCATGATAGGAAATCGGTACAGACGAACGAAGTGACGGGAATCAGAGATGCGAGATCCAAGACCTCTTGCGTTCCACTGAAAAAATCGACGATTCTGTGAACTCTTGTAAAAACGACTTGTGATTGTCGGCTATGGCTTTACTGGAGGCTTTCAAGGACCGGGCTTGGCGCGTCCAGCACTTGTAGGCCGCTTCTAGCAGTTGACGTGTCGATTCTTGTCAGAAGGCCTCTGATGACGCTCACAATAGATCACAGCATAGGAATAATTTGACGATCTGCTGTCGGAGCCTCGTTAACAGCAGCATTGGCTTTCACTTGAAGCAGAGAGCGGAAAGTCTACTCAGAAAGCCGTGCGTTCGCAAGCGCCGGCTAGTCTTCAAGGGAAAGAGGCTTCGCCGGTGGAGGTATTCTTGGGCTCTGCGGCTTTTTACTAGATTTTGATGGTGGCATAGACTTAAGTGGGGCATGAACATCAAGACTGGAGCGCTTCCGTCGATGGCGACGTCGATGCCGGATTTTCTGTGAAGTTTCTCTATGGGTGGAGTTATTCATGATCATTTGTTTTAGGATACCGAATTCTTTCTTGAGTCTTGGGCATTCCTTAGACGTGGCTTCATGGGTACCTCGACAATCGCCGCACCTATAAGTTGTTGCACAACAGGTGTCTACCGTGTGTGGCTCCGCGCACCAAGGGCATACGGTAGGGTTCGCACAGACGCCCTTGACATGACCGATCTTGAAACACTTATGACACTGAAGCGGCTTCGGGACAAAATGCCGCACCACATGCCGGAAATGCCCCACCTTGACGTGTGTAAGGATCGAGTCACAATTAAAGACTATCTTAACGCAGCGGCTGTTCCCGATGCGGCTTACATGCTTAATGACCACTCCTTCGTACGCCGGTTTATCAGAATGAGCAGATCCATGTTTGGGATTGCCAAGTCAATGTCGTAAATGACTCCTGCAGTACAGGTACCAGCCATTGGTACGACTGCTCGTACTTAGACATCCCCAAACTCTTTCATCAATCGAAGCTTCTCCAGCGTGTCTGCCTGCGTTGTGTCAACAGCTAAGACGTTCTTACGTGTGTTTAACCTGACCTCTTTGGTTTCATTCTGTACTATTCCCTCAAGAACTGCGGAGATAGCTTGCCTGTTCAATATTCGAAGGCTGACGGAAGAATCCAGGGGCATGAAGAGGATGGTATGCGGCCAGCGCTCACTCCTTTCCTTCACGGTTGACGTACTTGTGGATGATGGCGTCTTCATGAGCCTCCTTTTGGCCTTCCGACACCTCACAGACATGAAGATGTCGTCCGATGAGTTGTCGCCGTCGACTGAGTAAACGTGTGTGTCTTCACTAGCTAGAGCTGCACCAAGAGCCTCGTTTCCTTGCGGAGCTTACGAATGTTGAGCTGTAGCCAGACGGGCCAGCAGTCGGCTCTTCGTCCATGGGCACGAGAGCAGGAGCATCTCTTGAACCGCCGCTGTTGTACCATGATCCTTGAGTCACAGAATAGCTTGAGGGCGCCGACGTGGGTTGAGGCCACGTCGGCGTCTACAGGCCCACGTGGCTTGAGGCCACGTGGCCCACGTCGGCCTGTAGAAGTCGCCGCTGCCATCGCCACAAGGCGGGACGCGGAGAGCGCCCCAAGTATTGGGGAAAATATAACGGAAAACAGCTAGTAGTGACAGACGCGTTCTATCACTAAGTAACTTCGTCGTCGTTCCCCGGGGTTTCAGTTCCCCATACGGCATTTAGGAAAGGGTGTTTCCGCGCGCCACTGGCGTCGTCGGCTATTTGTTGGGCTAACTGTTGTTACCTTCCTCGTTTTTAGTGCACCACCACGGTGGCGGGAATTGGAATGTACCCATTGTAGCGCATGCTTGTTTTTAAATGCGGAGCATTTCTTAGTCGCACGTGGTCGCGCTTCGGCGTCGGCAGCGCCATCCACACCCCCACTGCGCATGCTCGCGTCTCGTGCTGGCCCAGGAAGACACTCGCAAAACTATCGCTCCAGCTGGGAGCCATTAAAGGATAAGACACCACCGGGCGTTCAGCAAGCTTATAGCATGCGGGAGTGCCGCCATCTCCCCTGTACTCCTTCCTCTAACGCGGGCGGTGGGTATATAAGCCATATCGCGTTTCTTTAATATACACTAGAAGGAACTTTTGGCGCTATTGTCTATGGGAGTTTCAACGCACGGCGCTTCAGCGAGCATGGAAATTGTGAATTATGGTAAGTATACGGATTTGCCTAGTCTTCGTACTTTATACGTTCCTTATGGCTTCGCGTGGCTTGAGGCTGCTTTGTCACCAAACAACAATCGGCAAATGCTCAGCAGTTGCGCTTCACCACTTTAATTTTTTAGGCTTACCATTACAAATCGGGTCACGAAATTGAAAAGGGTTCGTTCTCTACCTCGAAACAAAACCGAAACACAGCAATAAACAAAGCCGCGGGTGCGATTTGCCGCCCGCAAGTACGAAGACTAGGCATATCCGTGTACTAGCCATCATTCCCATGGTCGCTGAAAGATTGCAGCGCCAGAGTACCCTCTGGTTAATTTTAGGAAACTCTCTAATATAAGCGGTATAAGCGGATATAAGCGTTCGTAATTGTCAAGGTCGTCTTTACTTCACTTTCGCTTGACTTGACGCTTTGCTTGACTCAAATAGATGCGATGGAAGCAACAGTACCTTCAGCCACTAGGGGGGGGGGGGGGGGGCACAACCCAACATCAGCGTCCCACCACTCGTTGAATGGAACGCTTGTCCTTCATTCAAGAAATTAGATTAATGAAGACGAAATAACAATTAATCATTCCCAAAACATACCCAATTACGCAACATTCACGCGATACCCCGACCGCTATGCGACGTATTTACTCGAGTTCCCCCCGTGGCAAAATGCTGGCGGCTCTTTTATGATGAACCGTGCATGACTATACATTGATCGTGACGACAGGAGACTGATATTTTTGTTTTAATATTGAATGGCCGTTTTTTTTCCTGCACTAATACAATATGATTATGGTGTTCGATTCTATATTATAGATAATATATGAACTTGAAACCATATGCAGAAAAGGCAGAGACAATTAGCCACTTGACGTGCATCATCAAGTATTGAAGTCGCAAATAGAGACTGTAAGCAACGAATACGCTCTTTCAATGGTTATCTGAACTTATTCGGTTATCTTTTAGAGCTTTTTTTCATTTTCCGGGTGCTAATGTTTACGGCGTGGAGTCCATCACCATGCAGTTTTAAATTTTCCGTAGCTGTCACAATCGAATTTATTTTCAGAACCGTTGAAATTATTGAATCACCCCGAGTATAACTTCAGTACAGTATTTCACTTTTTGCCGAGAAGTTCGAGATGACCCCAGAATAAATTTTTTTGACTCTCTTCCCATCTTGCTCATTTCTGACACGGGCTATTTTCGCCAACATTTGTGCCGACATCTTTTTCGCACCTCCACATATGCCCTGTACCCTTGCTTGATCTTTTCATTCCCTTATAGCTTTTTGCATTTTTGTTCTTTTCAACCAAAGCTTTGCTTATTATAGTTGTTTCAAGCATAATGCATCAAAGTCAGCTCTCATTTTATCGGTATTAATGCTTTAGATACCTCACCAAACGCTTTCATCCCACCGATGGAAGAAGTCTGAACGCAGATAAAAAAAATTCTCTTTTAGAAATTTCTACTGCACCTTTCAGTGAAACCGCTCCAGGGTTAGATACTTCAGATGGTACGCTTTTTATTGCTACACACACACAAAAAAAAAAGCAGTGAAGGGCGGTAGACAGTCCCTTCAAGTCGATCCATGGCTGCGTCGCATACTGCTCAGGGTTGCATTTACAGGTAGATCTGTACGATTTTTGTTTCATCTCGTCTTATCACCAGTGCTACATTCAGAGGGATCGTCCACAATCCATATTTTCGGCACAAACTTGGATGTCTTAGGGCCACTCGCCACCAAGATGGCAAATGTGGAACGCGCTCGATTTTTGTCTGGTGGCTTCACATACGTATATAACATGTGGTTCTTTAACAAGCGGACAGATGACCAACCAACCCCTCGCGTACTACCTGAAGGCATTCTAAGTTGGTGTTAAACAATATACAGAAAGATGGTACTTGTTTTATACCTGTTATTTTTGTTAACACATTTACCGTTTCTTATGCCATGCATAAAAACAGCTCGGGATGTAAAATAAAATTCTTAATTCGGAGAGAACGAAAGAACAAACAAATATAAGTCGATGGATCATCGGGTGGGAGAATAAGGGATGATCCATTATGCTATAGTCAGCCCTCCTGCTATGTTCGTCTCTGCAGCCTTCGCTGATATACCGTGCTTGGAACGGCTAATTGGCGACTGACGACCAAGGAGTGCAAGGCAGTTGAATTTTACGCGTCAGCGAGCACGGGTTCTGAAAAAGGAACGAGATAGAAGCTCGTCTCTTTCGATCGATGCTTCATTCTTGTTTGCGTGTGATCTTTCTTGAACTGTGGTTTCGATGAAGTCATCAAGATAAGGGCCGACCATCTTTATACAGTGTATAGACACTCGCACCGTATAAGCGCAGTTATAGCCATGGTTGTTGCACGGGTTGCTATCGGAGCCCCGCTTCTACGCGGGCGCCTTCATGCCGTGGTATTAATCATGCAGTCGATTTATTACAACGGCGTCATTTGCAACCGTATAATTTTGAATGGGCCGGTTCTCGTCGTTGTATACTGAAGCCTTGGAGCAGTTAGCACTTGGTTAGTCTTCGAGACACTATCGTGTGCAGGTAGAAAAGCATGATTCATTTACGCGATATACTTAGAAATTGTCTCGGCTTTCACAGCGCAAAAAACGTACAGAGAGCTACGGCGTACTGCGAATGATGATGATGAAGATGACGAGGCAGAAGTTTACGTATACGTGTACTCTACGTTTACGACAAAGTGGTACCGCTAAGGGCCTCAGATTAACAGTGCCGTCTATTTCTCTGGTTGAACGCGTTTTCTGTGTGGCAGTGTGATGAGTGTCCTTAGTTCGACGCTGCGTGTGATGTTGTTCAAACGAGCTAATCTTGGATTCTGGGCAAAAAAAAAAAAGGAATTGAGAAATGACACAACAATGAGACAGTTACCTTAGCTGTGTTTCTAAGCGCTTGCGTTAGCCAGTGCCTTCTTTCTCGCCATTCCGATGACTGCGCACTGCGAACGCCGGTCCGATAGGGCTCGGAATCGCTCTTTGATTCAGAAGGAAAAACAAAAATAGAAGTGCGTAAGGCGAGGTGGTTAACCAGAAACGTGTCCCACTGGCTAAAAACTTACATTTCCACAGACTTATGTGGTGCGGGGTGGCCACGGCAAGACTTAGTGTAGGGACGTTTGGCAAGGACCAATTAGTGAATGGGATTGCTCCCAGCCAACGTTAGCTGTCCCCACTGGCCTTCCCAAGGACGTCATGTATATGAACTATACGTGGAAAGCTATTGTGTAGTTGTATTGGATTATTTGTCTTTATTGCCGTGGTCACCGAAAGAAATTGAGCAACACGAGTAACGCGACAAGAAAAAAAAAAACAACGCTGGGGCAATGACAGTATAGAGTTGAGAAATAGATGAGAGAAGATCCGCACCAGTGCATTTATTGTTCACTTTAATTCGGGACCCGGGCTACACTATAGGGACGTCTTTGCTGTCACGCCGTATTGATGGCTCAGTCGATCCTGCGCTGAACGGACGAGGGGAAAAGCTCTATAGTATAGGAAACAATGCTCGTAACAGGTGAGACGGAATACGAAGGCACGACTATGGCCACGGATCGGCGAGGCACCGCGGGCGCTCTCCGATAATCCTTGCTTGAGCGATCGCGCCGGCTGACCCCGTGAAGACCGGAGTCTGTCGTCCGGAACAAGTTGGGCGCTGACGCGGGCCCGTAATTGGAAACAATGAAACAGCCCGCGTATCGCTGTTGCGCTGCGTGCGAACGAATCCTTCTCCCTCTCCCATCGCGGCTATCTATCGCGCGCTTCTTCGCCGGATGTATCTGCAGCGGAGGTATTTCGGATTACCCGCCTCTGTTGTGTTGCGTTTCGTCGCTCGCCTTTCTCTCGCCGCGCCCCGTCGCTTCTCTTATCGTCGTGCAAGGCTGAGGAAAGACAATGACGCCCCTACGCGGCGCGTGTTCACATGTCACTGTAATGCGTTCATATAAACATTGTTTTGTGTGCAGGCATTGTCTCCGACTTACGCCTATAATTTTTCCTTTTATTTCTTACTTGTCTGACCCATTAGAGGGGGCTTGTAACTTTCGTTCCCGCGCCATTTGTAGTTCCTGGTGTGAACGCGTTGCTCACGTCGTCGTTTCCTGAGAGTCCGTTTGTAAGCGAATCATCGTGTTCCGAGACGTTTGCTCCCGGTATCACAAAAATGATACACAGGCACCGTTCCGTCCCAGTGACTCCTTTGGATGTGGCACAAAACTGCTTGGTGCAGGTGCATTCATGGGCTGTAAATTGAGTCCCTCCTCTTAGGTGACAATAAGCATATTCCACGTCCCGAACCATGCGCAAGAGAATCCAAATTTGCGAGTGTGGGCTCCGAGAAAGCATTCAAGTCGCAGCACACAAGCGGATTGTTTGAGTAAGAGACCAGTTTGGACACTGTCACTGATATAAATTATCCACCCTCTCTCGCTTACACCGTTTAAGCTTATAGTGTACTTCAGAGAGAGAGAGAGAGAGAGAAAGACGCAGTTTAATGTCATGAATGTTTTGGAAGTTTCGCACATGTAAGGGGAGTATTTAATGAAATTAAAAGGACTATCAGCCACAAACTTCCCCGCATTTCTGTTGGCAAGTAAAAGTGCACAAACGAGTTTGAAAACACTTTTTCAAGTTGCAACTTGTGAAGGTTAGTGTAGTATATGGTGATGTGTTTAGTCATAGGTGCGTACATCGCGAAAGGCCTGATGATATTGAAACTTTACAAAAATCCAATGTGGTCAATACGGAAGCAACCTGCGCTAAATAGGTGTGCTCAAACAAAAACATTCTTAAACGTTGGCATACGCCGGATATTTTTTTTTAATTTTCTGCTCACATTTTTGAAGGTACGAGTATTACTTATTGTCGCTTTACAAGTCTTAGCATGTCTATGACGTCCACTGTTAAGAAAAGTGAGGTACTCGACGGGAAGGAAGGAGGTGGTGTGTCCACGGCATCTGACACGTAGGGCCCACATGCAAGAAGACCGGAATGGTGGCAGAATGATCGAATGTCCACACGAGCACCCGCGCGGTTCATTGCGTCTCGACGTGTGTGCCGTGATGTCGAGTGCTTGTATAGAGGTGTGCCAACGGCTGTGGCGCAGCGAATCGCTACGCTCCTCCCGCGATCACGTCCGTGTCACGTGGGCATGCATGCATTTGAAGGCACGCGTGGTGGTGCACCGGAAATGATTTGTCGCCGTTGCGCAGAACGTGAGCGGATGCCTCGCCTTGCCGATGCCCAATCCGCAAGGCTATAGTAGGAGGGGAAAGGGGCGTCCTGAGAGAAGTACAGGGTGGTTTTAGAACATGTATACACAAGGGCTCAGTGCGTGGGTTTGGTATCACGCAGCCCGTATAAATAATAAAATCAAGAGAAAGATAGTTTATGACGTCCTATGTGGAAAAAACCACGATATGATCGTGGTTTACGATCGTTGTTTTGGCACGCATGTGAAAGGTGACTCATCATATAGTTGGGAAGATATATTGAGTGACCAACGCTTGTTGCTTCTTGACAGCTACTAGTAATGACAGATTTGTAATAATGATCAAGTAAAGAATGAGGTGACGATTCACACCGGTGGTCAGTGTTTTAGGGACTAATCAATCCGCTCAAGTCACGAGAAACTAGGCTGCATGGTTTGTAACCAGCCCGTTTAAATTGCACAAAGAGGAATGTGTACTATTTTTACAGCAAATACAACTAAGTGGCCTGAACCGAGCTCCAAGGCAAAGGTCTTCTTTCGTGGTTATTCCATCTGTAAAACAGAAAAGGGTCGTCGTCCGGACTTCTTTCACATTCTTAGGCTAGCTTCTCACACACAAAAAAAAGAATGAATGAGGGTGGATAAGAGAGGGAAAGGTATTTCTTCTTTCTTTACGCTGTCAGTATGTTGTGGAAACGCGTGTTACACACACACAAGGATGAACAGAAACCTCGTCGATGTTTCCTGTCTCGGTCCCATCACTTCTTTGGTCCTTTCTGTTTGTTTTTTTTTGTTAACTTGTTCTGGCAGGTTCCTCTTTTTGAGCGCTTCTCGAAACAACAATGAAAACCTCGTCGCGTATCGGCCGACAGGGAACGAGCGTGCAATAAACAAAACGCAAGTTGGACCCAAGCGACTCCCACGCACGCTCGAAGTACCGCACGCCTCCTCCCATTTTTCCTGCCTCCTCTCCGTTTTTCTTTAGAGATTCTGCGATTCATTGATTGGCGTTCCAGAACGCCAGAGCGTTGGGCCTTCTCGCCCATTCTCGCTGCCCTCCCCCACGTCTCAGTTCGCGATTTCGGCCTGCCGATGGGGAGTGCAGACAAAGATCGCACTCGAAATTACAGTCAAAAAGAGATTACGGAATCTTTACGACCGTGCCTGTGCATGCGACGAGCGACGCGTACGGCACGCTCGATCGCTCAAACTTCCTGTATCACTCGTCGTTATGCCTTGCTTTCTTCGGCTCAGTGTTCGTAGTACAACTCGCGGATACTTAAGGGCGCTTCGAAAAGAAATGGTTTCGGAATCCGTGAATGCGTCTCCGAAGTCGTCGTCGTCGTCTCTTGCTGTTGCCTTTTTTTTTTTCTAATGGCTCGCGTATAGTGGAGGTGATCGTGCGCCGACCTGAATGCCTGGCGGAAATTCATACCACCGTAGAGCAGGCGCTGGGCTGGAGCCTAAACGCGGGTAACAGAAAGCTCAATCTACGCAACAGCGAGGAAACAAAGACGCCGGTGCGCTGCGCGATCCGACGTCAATGGAGTCGTCAAATGCGACTGGTGGTGTGACATTCGGCTGTCACGGCGGAGAGTTAGGGTAGAGTTTGAAGTGCAGATAGAGAATAACTATTCTGTATCAGGTTGCGATCGTGCGAGGTGTGCTCACTTACAATGTTTTATGCTTCCTTTATTTCACTTTAAGTTTGTTAATCACCGCGTCGTCATATCAACGAATGTACAGCGGGACGTCCTATAGCCAACCGTAAAATATGTAAACGTAAAGCAGCTATGCGAAAACACAAAATACACTACATTACGTGAGTCACTAGCTTGAAAAATGCTTTCATAAAACAAGCCAACTACTCTTAAAAATGTTAACGTTATCGGGTTACACTGAGCGCTAAAAATTATGGAAATTTGAGGTGAATATGCAAAAATCAGCTTAAAAGTGTACACAGTAATAGTTCTGAACTATAACATGGCTGAAAACTAGTTAGTGGACTTGCCATACTTTGGTCTAGTGAACCGGGTGGTCGTGGATTGAGGAAACTGGCTTCTGTAGTAATTACCGTAATCGGAAGTTCTCCGCTAACACGTGACTCCGTGATATCAAAAGCTTCTCCCGTTGTGTCATTCACGAACAGGCGGGGCGCTATTTTTTCACTGTATGTCGCGGGTCTCAAACTCACCTCACTATGCACTCACACGTTTTAGTCCCACAAGTGCGGGGACAGTGAAAAAGGTAGAACAGGGGGAGGGGAAGAGGAGGAGATGTCGTACATCATGTGCCCTCACGCGTCTACGCGAAAGAAGATATGCCCCATATCTCATGTATAGATTATATCTGAAGCGGATTTGACATTGCACTCTTAGAAAAAAAGTTAGTAACTAGTTAGTAAATGCCTATGTTTACTTGTTTCCGGAGCATTGTACTACCTTCTCGACATATATTTACTAGCCATGGAGCAGCTAGTACAGCTTGGAAGTTTTGCCATTACTAACCAGAAAAGCCTTTTTAGTTTTTTTTAATAAAGTAACTACTAAGCCACCTATACGTTGCCAGATGTTTCGTACATTACGCACTACATTTTGCCGTAATGGCGACATCATAAGGAAAATTAGTTAAGGCTCGTTCGCCAACGAACAAACCTTACAGGAGCTTCATCTTTAATAAAGAAAAAAAAAATAATTTCTTCTCCAGAGGAGACTCGTTGTTTATGCGATACGGGCTTGGTATACGCCGTTGCCGCGGCAGAGATGGATGGACGGCGGCCGTGCAGATTCTTGCGAGGCCGCGATTACCGTCCATATCTTGGAGGATGGCGCCGCGACGCTCATGAATTCCGAACCACGAACATGCTTGTAAGGCCGCGCCGCGTGCGTCGGAAACCGCAAACGCCATGCATGCGGACATGCGGAAATGTCACTCAACGTAGACGGGAGCTTTGTCATTCTGAGAGAATGGGGACGGCTTGGATACTGCACGGTCACTTGGTAAGAGTGACAAAAATGACAAAATTAGCGTTCAGCTTATAGCGTTTCTTTAGTTCACCCTGAGGGTGCACTGTATGAGTAAAGCGATCGACCCTTGAATTCGGGGAAGGTCCTGACTTGGGGGGTCCATGAGTGACACTCGCGCTGACTGTGTTCGTAAACTTGTGCTGAACTGTGAGCCATCGTTTTATTCTCAATAGATGTGTCGATAGTTACTGAGGGAGCCTAAAATGACATTGCCATTCACTAAAGAAAAGGTTGCATGGACCCTCATGCATTATTCTCTGTCGATTGCCTTGGTACAACCCCCCTCCCGCTTCCAGAGGCTTTATGCAGCTATACGGGGTTGCACGGCCTCCGTGATCGGCCCATCATGTGGTGACGTCATCGCGTGATGCTCATTTGTTGCGTCCCCTTTTGCCGTGGATGGTCACTTTTCACGTTTTGGGGACATGTTAGGTTTTCACCTTAATAAATGGTAATGGAAAATAACAAAGCGTACAAAAGCAAAGATAACAAATCGTAAGCACATATGCCTCGTGAAAAGGCCCTTCGCACATGCCATTGCATCACAAAAATGAGAGCACGCCGATCTCGCACCCAGGCGCCTTTGGCGGTATACCCTCGCTCCCAGAGACGCCATAATTTGTTGTAAACTGTCAAGGCGTGCCTCGCTAGCATGGCAAACGGTGGCTCTGGTACATTAAAATGTAAAAAAAAGCGCCTGTTCAAGCTGCGCTAGCTTATAAGAAGTCATGTGGGTACCATTGCGCCGTATTCAGATGCAAAAACAACCGGAGCAAGAGTAGGATATTACTAAGCACTGTCTGTGAAGATACCGACACGATGCGAATATTGTGCTGGTGTGGTGTATCCTGATATCACAGATTTCCATCCGCAACGAAAAACGCCGAGCTCCGCCACCAGTGGATATAATCGCAATCGGCAGGAGAAACTATACGAGCCCAGTAAAGGTGTATGAGTAAATATAATTATAGCGTTTACCCAAGCGCGACGCCAGCTGTTCCGCTTTACAGCAGCGTTTTGCGTGCAGTATGCCTGTATAGTATGCGGTACCAAATAATGCCGTAGTTTTACGCAGGCTGCATGCCAGTAATAGGATATATTACGACTTACGCGTGGATGCAAGCACCGCTTGCGTATACAATTGTAACGGCGTACTATAGCGATGCAGAAGAGACGTGAACGGTGCGGAAAGCATAGCTTTCGATTCTGTCGAACTGCGGCATGTCTCGACTCAGTAGGCGAATCTGTGCTTTCATTCGGCGTCACCCTAGAATTTTAAAATATTGTTTTAGTCTGGCACTTTCGCAACGCGCGTGTGTTCCGAGTGCCCGGCATGAGTGGCAAATGATAAACACATGCAGTGGATGAGCGCAAGTTGGAGCGAGGTTCTAGCGCTACGTTGACGCTGACTTACAGAACAAATTCTGCCTTGCCACAGCCAAGGAACACCGCAGTGCGACTGAGTAGAAAGCAACGTACGTTTTCGCCGTTCGCGTTTCTTTCAATCGCAATAGTACGTATACCCTGATGAAGTTGCTTCCGAAGTCTGCAATGCACGTGCTGTAGACATTCCGGACTGTCGAAGAAGGTCTCCTCGACGTTCCACACAAAATCAGCGAAAAATTCCAGGAGAGGAAGAGCGCGAAACATCCTTACAGCCGGAATCGGGTTGTGCAGTTTCGCGTTTGATTTGCGGAGCGTCTGCTGGCGTGGCAGTGCATGGGTGTCGCTTCACCGCGCTCGCAACAGATGGCGCGAATATGGCAGCACGCACTAAGCTCGCCGTGTTCTGGTGTAAACGATGCCCGCGCGGCCGAGCTATGCGTTACTGGGGGTAGACGCTGCCGGTGAAGGCGGTTTATTTCCGGAAGCTGTGGCGTCCAGGACACGTCTGTGCATGTGCTCCTCATTTGACCCGAAGCACTGGTTGTCATTAGTAGTTACACTGTGACGCACCAGATTCGACCTGAGAGCTCCGCGCGGAAGCTGGCGCGACAGCGTCGTGACGAAATTAAGGAACGCCCTTGATATTCGCAGTTAAGATAAAAGCAGTGACACCGCTAGACGTTTCTTTGGAAGCCTATACAGTGATTGTTTGAAATAAGAGCGCAATACGTAGACGAGGACAGGATTATTTCAAACAATCATGAATCACCAACTCACCCAATGAACCATATGGACAAGCTATATAGTGACTCGCATAGATGCAAGAGCTTGTCACGTGCCATCTATATATCGCTAGATGTCACATGCCTTGATTTACTCGTGCCCTTCAGGAAGCACAATATATCGTAAATGTAAATACCACGGCTGTTGTCTTCGTTGTATCTCCGTCGCTTACGGTCTAATTAAACAGCAAACAAAGCATCGATATCTTCGATGCGTGCTTGAAGAAAGCCGTTCAGCACAAGCATAGAGTCGCCTGATAATTCTTCAAATCTCGTGATGGTGTCGTAAAAATAAAATCAGTGTGGTTATATCTATGTGAAACAAGGTCATTGAAGTGAAGCAAATTGCTTTATTTTTCTTCACACAGACACGCATATACAAATATCTGGACTCATAGCCATGGGGATATTTGTCAGTCTTCCACGCTGAAAGGAAAGGCTTTCGTATTCGTGGGACCTGCCGAATTTTCATAATTCCAAAATATTTTGTCATGCGTATCCCAAGACAAATTTCCTGATACTTAATTGAATCAGACGAGTGAAATGACTGAAAGCTACCATCGTCGCGGCGCTTGGTGCGCGTCAATCTGCTCCCAGGCGAAGCCAAGGATGGCGTCGCCGTCTCGCTTGAATCAGATTGAAATCTGCCTACGTCGAGGGCGCGTTGAATTACGCCACATGAGAAAGACATGATGGCGCCGAGCGGGAAAGGGTGCCCGGATGTGGACATCCAAGAAGCCGGGAAGAAATGCCGAAGTGTCAACATTATAGATACCGCGCTGCAGCTCGTTTCGTATGCAAGTCGGTGGAAAGGAACGACCATGTAGGCCCGATGATAGCACAGCTCGTGGTGTCCGGTTCCTATCGCGTCGCCGCCATGATGTCTGCTTCTCTTCATCGCCCCTTTATGGGCGATTAGAGGACCACAAATCTCATTGCTCAGCGTGCACTGGCGCAGATCAAGTTCATTTCGCTAGACTGTCGCCGTCTTGCGTATGGCCAGGCGCTCACCTTGACTTGCACAGCAGCGAGTCGTTCACTTGTGTGAACATGGGCGAATTATGACCGAATCAATCAAGTTTCAGCCACTTAGCGTGAGGCAAACAAGAATGAGAGCAGTGTAAACAAACGAGCGCAATCTAACAACTGGTTTATATTTGAACATACATCTGCTCAACTATAGCCAAGAGGATGTGCTAGATCGCGTCAAAATACACACTCATCACTCGCGAATAAAACAAGCATGTTTGATTATAATATGCCTTGAATTAGCGCTGTTGTATTAGCAGGTTGGGTACTTCAACAGATGTGTTTAAAAAAATACACTAGTTTCTAGATTGCGCTCGTTTGTTTACATATTCCTTGCTTCGTCCTTTGTCTCGCGGAAAGTGGCTAAAAGGTTAATTCGTTCCAAGGCTGACTGACAGTTTTGAGCCAATCAACGATTAGCGTCTATTTGCTGCGTCATGTTCTCGTGGTTCCATCACTCCGATTCTTCGGCACTCGAATAATTAGAGCGTATATTGGGACAAGGCAAAAGGGGGAGGGAGGCGGAAGTGTAAACGCGGATGCATATGGACGCTCATAATTTATGAATAACTGCAGAAACATGTATACTATGTATAGATAGACGCGTATGTATGTGTCGACCAAGCCGCAAACGACTACAAAACTGTCTCAGCTTCAAGTGGATTTGTTGCCGCTTGATTCAAACTTCAAACTGAACGCATACTTTTATGGCTGCGTTGTGTTTTGAAATCATAGCTGCGTGTTTGTTCGTTGCTTTCTTGTGTACGTGTTCATTCATGTGTATAGCAAGCAGTTCGTGTGCGGATTGAATTTTTCTGCTTCGTACCCCAATTAAGGTTCGTGGTTAATAGAGAGCCTATAGTTGCTTTCTTTTAAGGGAAGTGGTGTTTATTTGCTTTTCATAAAAGTGTTATAAGTTCATTTTCCTTTCGTTTCCTTTGCCATGTTGGAAGTCATACTCTGTGTATCGAGTGTAAGTGAAATCACGTTGTATTCAATGCCAACTTTGCCGTCTCGTTGTGGATCCGTCTAACTTTGTCACTGAAGAAGCTCACTGGCTGACAAATGGCTTGTGGACGTAAGCTTGAGGGCGTGTGAAACTAGACAAGCGTGGTAACAAAGACGCAGGCAAAAGTTCGCCCGGTGTTCCTCTTTCATTGGCACAACCAGGGTGGGAGAGTGCGTTGTGGAGAAGTGGCGTGTTTCAGCACTCTCTCTCTCTCTCTCTCTCTCTCTCTCTCTCTCTCTCTCTCTCTCTCTCTCTCTCTCTCTCTCTCTCTCTCTCTCTCTCTCCACATCCCCGAAAGTTTTCGATTTCGCATGTGTATATATGCACACAGATACAAACGCGCGCTCAAACGTATACAAAGAGTGGTTAAACCATCCCCATCTCCCCCCCCCCCTCCCCCGAAAAGAAATAATCTAGCTATGCCCCTGTTCTCATTAATAGATGTTAAATGCACCCTGGGAAGTATTATCCTATTCGACCGTGGCTTTCGTTCACAACTCTTTGCTACAAAAAAAAAAAGACCCGCACAGCTAGCAACATTTCATGCAGCTATGCATGAAATATTTTCGTCAAATGTTGCATTTTCGTCAAAACTTCTTCCGTCTCATGAATTTACGTAGAACTGATCTGACGTCTTTCATAACCTAAGCGAGGTAGGTGTAGAAAGCTTCACAAGGAGCCCCGCCGCGGTGGTCTAGTGGCTAAGGTATACTCGGCTGCTTTCCCACAGGTCGCGGGATCGAATCCCGCCTGCGGCGGCTGCATTTTTGACGGATGCGAAATGCTGTAGGCCCGTGTGTTGACATTTGGGTGCACGTTACAGAACCCCAGGTGGTCGAAATTTCCGGAGCTCTCCACGACGGCGCCTCTCATAATCATATGGTGGTTTTGGTACGTTAAGTCCCCACATATCAATCGAGGACTTCACAAAGACGAGCGCTCACAAATATGTCCTGAGCGCGGAGTCCCGTTCTGCCCCTCGGCAGCGGCGTCTCAATTTCTTCATGAAGGCAACGGAAGCGTGGTCGATTCGCCTCTAGGGCGGTCATGCCGAAGCCACGTGCGCAGTAAAAGGGTCTTGACGCCCGGAGAGAGTGCCCGAGATAGTAGTCTCGGCGCAGCAATGTGCACCCCCTATCTTGGGGGCCGAACTTTAACCGCTGTCAGCGTATAACTAACGGTTTCTCGCCCTTCGTTTTCAGCCTACGTCGTCTGCGGGGTCGCCAGGAGGTGTGCGCCGCTGGCCGCAGAGGTCGACGAACTCGGCGAAATCCGGAGGTAAACAGAAAACGTCGCATTTTCGCAAAGGTCAGCCAAAGGGGTCACTTTCGAAAAGGTTGACGCCCTTCATGCTCGAGATCGGTCGCTGGCGTTTCCCCTTCATGCATGCATACAGTGGCGGCGGGGCGGCCACTGATTAGGGAGCAACGGTTTGCGACGTCGGGTCGAACAGTGTTTGCCCGTCGTCGCCGTACAGCGGCCGAGGCTAGGTCCCTTGGGCCACTTGAAGAAGGGTGGTGCTGGCGTAAACAATGGCCCGTGCGCCACGAGGCCGTTCTTTATCTGGCCTTAAACCATGAGCACTGGTCTCGTCTACAGGACACAATGTCATTGTAAAAATATAATGGAGGGTTTTGAAAGACGTAAATATAAGTGAGAAGAAATGTATGAAAAAGACAGATCGTTACTGATAACATCAGGCGCAAATTGCCAAGTGGTTAACTTCGTTTCTAGTGTACAGTGAGCTCCCTTAACTGTAAGGCGCTCTGTCTGCAACCCTTGTTATTTCATTCTCCCTCATTCGTGATATTATGTACCTTTACTTCCAACGGATTACCAACCTGTCCAAACTGCCGTGATGGCCATTGGCAAAGCTTTTGGACTCGTGCAGTTAGGGACAATAAGGCCATGATGCCAGTACCACTCCACCGTTATGGTCATGTGACTCATTTGCTTTCAGTCGTTTTGTACTTTTATAGATATGTGGGTTTTAACGTCCCAAAACCACTATATGATTATGAGAGACGCCGTAGTGGAGGGCTCCGGAAATTTCGACCACCTGGGGTTCTTTAACGTGCACCCAAATCTGAGCACAAGGGCCTACAACATTTCCGCCTCCATCGGAAATGCAGCCGTCGCAGCCGGGATTCTAACCCGCGACCTGTGGGTCAGCAGCCGAGTACCTTAGCCACTAGACCACCGCGGCGGGGCTCGTTTTGTACTTTATAACTTAAATGACAAGAAGGTGCATTACAGTATTCCAAGACCCTGGCTGTATACGCAGTTGTAACTCATTTGTGTCACATATCTGACCACATCGTAACGAATAGCGCTTGCTGCTGTCAACACAACTATGGGGGTTAGTCCTCGCGATTTCCGGCTTGCGCTTGCGGTACTAGTCTTCACTCGCGACGAGAAGCGGCCCGCAATTCCAAGAAACGTACCAACGATGCCGCATCGAGGCTAAAAGGCGGCTCCGCGGAGAAAAGGGAGGAAAAGTAGGGAGAAGTAGCGCGCAGAGGCGGCGACGTCTTGTGGAGCGAACAAAGCCCGCTTGTTTGCCAGACGTGCTCGAGCACGATGTCTCCGGGTGTTCCGCGCTAGATAAGCACTCCACGAAGGAAGCTGCGCGCCACTTCTCCTAGGATGATGGGAAAGATATAGAATACTACATACGGATACGGCATGTTGGAACGCCTATCAGCGCCTCCCTCGGCAATATGGTCACGGCACCACGACCGGAAACCTCGAATCTCGTGACAGGATGCAGGGTAGCTATAGGGAAAGCCGTTATTTGCAAAAACGCTAATGCGTTAACGCGATAAAGGTCAAAATTGCAGAAATTTGAACTAAATCGTAGGGATTCGTCATAAAAAATTACGGCATATTCACGGGGTGAATGATGATGAATGGGCGAAGCTCCGGAGGGATTCATCGGTAAACTGTGAATCTTCCGTGTAATTCGCCCAGTCGATCATCATGTAAAGACGTGAGAAACGTTGTGTGTGTATATACACAAATCAACTTTTATTTGTTCTTAGACGATGGATGGCTTGCGATGTCCCTTCATTATGACGGCTTTATGGTCTGTGAAATGAAGGGAGAGCGGTTCCTGTATAAGATGTCGCGTCTTTCATCAACTACAAGTACCGCTTTCTAGTTTATAACATCTTGCATCTTTTCATCATCAGCTACAAGTACCACCATCTAGTAAACACTACAAGAACTAAACGAGAGGTGGCTACATACAGGAGACGGTACCGCCATCTAGTGAACACTGCAAGAACTAAACTAGAGGTGGCTACATACAGGGGACGGTACCGCCATCTAGTGAACACTGCAAGAACTAAACTAGATGTGGCTACATACACGCTACAGGGGACGCACAGCCCACGCCCTAAGGAGCTTCGCCCCTAAAAAAAGAAGTTCAGGCACAGAAACTCGAGAACAGGACCATGACGTCACAAACACTGACTGGCAACTGATAGGGAGCACTGTGGCGAGAAAGATAGCTAAAAAACATATATGCGCATGCTCGGGTATGGAAGCGCCACTTGTCAATCAAGCACGCGTGCACGCGGAGGTCTACGCGAAAGATGATAATTTATAGCATTTTATACATTCTTTATGCGAGTTAATCAAAGGCTGCTGGTGTATACACTCCTGCTACTATTGATATGCCAAGCCTGAACGTCTGGCGGATGCATTTCTTCGTTGTTGTACCATGCGGTGCCATGACTATGCATATAGTTTCGCTACATGCATAGTCAGCAATCTTTTTTTTTTTTGTTGTTGTTCTACCTGTAGCATGGCGGTGCGCATGGAAGACGATACCATTTCTGACGCTTTTCATGCTGTATACACGTGTGTACGTAACCCTAGTTGGCACAGGGCTCGCAGCTGTGCATATATAGGCTACCTGCGTATCCCCTCGTTCTTGAAAGAGGCTGGGGAGTCAAAGCTCGGGATGAGCGGTTATATAGAGGGTATGCTACGAACGCACTCTGCGGGACAAGTTTAAAACCCGGAGAGCGCGTGGTCGTATAAATACCGGCGCCTTCGAGGGGGCCGACTCGCTCCTCGGACGGGGATCATATATTAGCCGGGATGGAGGACACGCGTGTCAAAGCGAGGGTAATTCGGGTGTATAAACCCGGAAAAATGGTCCCCGCGGACGAAATGGCTGCGCTGCCGCCTCGCACTTGGTTCGCTGCCATCCTCTGTCTCTCCACCTTCCGCTTGTGGCCCGCGCTGAGTGACGTCACTGTTTGACGACAATGATTGCAATGGTGTTATTCTTCTGAATTCGTGAACGTGCGTGTGGCATGCGTGTTATCACGGCAAGCGCAGCCCGCACACACATGGAGCGTAGTAGATGAACGGTACATAACGACGTTTTGGAAAGTTACGGCAGTTGCACACTCATCGGTGTTCCGGTTGACGGTGTTCCGGTGAGTGGGCTGACGATGATGACGATGTTGAATGTTACACATTTCGTTGTAATGTGCGTTGAAGTTGGGCGAATAGGGATCGTTGGTACCGTGGTGCCGGTATAGGTACGTACGATTCTTGTTATAACCCTGCAACAACTGCTATATCTTGCTTTCGTTTGTTGTCCCCTCCCGCCCCCTCCCGCTCCATTCGCCTCCTTTAACTTCCCTTCGTGAAGCAGTTTGAACAAACCTGCCTTGCAACAACTGCCATAGCGCTTAATGTTATCTGTCTCGCGCGGAATGGAAGCTATCGCAAAACGCCGATTAATTCGAGACGTAGCGGTGGCATTTCGGATGTGACAATCGCAAGCCGTTCGCTCCGCGTAGCCGCGCACATCCTCGCGCGCGCGGCATTCGCTCGGCTGGTGTGCGCAGCCGCGCCTGGATGCGCGACACCGCCCGGAATCACTCTTCCTCAATGTCTTGTTACCCGGTGCTCGACGCGATGACTGCCGCTGCAGCATTGCGTGCCTGCTAAGCGCGCGAGTCTTCTCTGTCGGCTTCATTTCATGCCTCCCGCGAGGCTCGCCTGTCGCGTCGTTGCTCCCTTTATTTTGGTCCCTTGATCATCCTCGCGCTCTCGGTGGCACGCGGTGTTGCCGGGCACGCGTACCCGAAATAAAATTAATGACCCAGAGGGAAGACGCCACTCTGGCTCGAAGGTGGCGGCGCGATCGCGCATCTTGGAGCGGAACCCGCCGCTGCTGCTATCCTTATCCCGGCCGCGCGATGAAGACGCCTCGACGCGCCTCCAAGGGAGAGCCGGCGTAGCGCTGTGCTGCACTCGAACCACGCTACTATAGTGTCTAGAATATAGTATATTCTGGGCACTATAACGGTGCTGCCACTAAGTGCTGGCATAATTTTCCACTAATCCGTTATCAGATAATTCAGACGTCTCTGTACATTTAGCAAGGGTGGCGTCAGCGGCGCACGGGGGAGGGGGAATGACCCCTCCACCTCAGTACCCCGCTAGCGCCACCCTTACTCAAAAGAGAATTTATTTATTTATTTATTTGATTTGCATATACGGATACACAAGGACACAGAGGAAAGAGGGAGAGAGCAAGGTGGCAACCGCCACCTGGAGGGGCTCAACGCCTGCTCACTCGTTTGGGAGGAGGGAAGAAACGGAAGAAAAGAAGATAGGAAGGGAGAAGAAGAAAGAAGAGAGGGAAGTTAAGAAAAAAATGATGAAGACTTAAACAAGTATAAGTTAAAAAAACCTACTATAAACGGGTGGCCAGGTCCGTTTAGTTCATAAATGTAAGTAGAGCTCGATGGGCCCTTGGTCGCGTCGGCAAGCAAAGCCTTTCGGAAAGAGGTAATCGTATAGGGTCGTGCACTTAAAGGCCAACTCGGGCGATTTTTCGACCATGTCAAGGTAATGGTGTTTCTTATGCTCCTGAGACACTCTTGTCACGAGCCCAATAGCTTAAAGGCTCAGAAAATTCGAAAAGAATTCTTAATAAGCAAAAAGGGGCAGTACCGAAACCGGACCGGGTGCCCTGTCTGCGTATGACGTACTATTTGGTAAGAACCGGAGGCCGTAAAGTGGTCTCACCGGCGCGGAGTATAGAAACTGTGAAAGCCAGACTGACTTGTTGTGGTTGCTCCTGCCCGCTGTTACCGCGGTTAAAGAATCCTCGCGCCACCCCTGACATTTAACCTGAGAAGTTTTTTTTTTCCGGAGATGGCTGTTGGTCTTAGTTAAATATTTCTGTCGAACGGATGTGCTGGTCCCTGTCTGCGCAGTGACACATGAAAATATTGTTGTTGTTGTTTTTTTTTTCGCCAAATGAAAGACCAAGCTCTGAAAAGCCTGCAAAATGAACTGGTAAGCGTGAGCGCGCCATTCAAAAAAAAAAAAATTACGTGTTTTGGAAAGCTTGTTACGATTCCTGCTGTATACTGACAACTTGATATACCCCGCCACGGTGGTCTAGTGGCTAAGGTACTCGGCTGCTGACCCGCAGGTCGCAGGATCAAATCCCGGCTGTGGCGGCTGCATTTCCGATGGAGGCGGAAATGTTGTAGGCCCGTGTGCTCAGATTTGGGTGCACGTTAAAGAACCCCAGGTGGTCGAAATTTCCGGAGCCCTCCACTACGGCGTCTCTCATAATCATATGGTGGTTTTGGGACGTTAAACCCCACAAATCATCATGGCAACTTGATATCGTATACATACGAACTTCTCGTCACGTGTTCGCGCGAGATATCTTGAGCTTTTGACGGCCCGTACGCTCCGTGGTGCTGTTGGTGACGCAAGAAGCGGCCATTTCGTTTGTTCTGGCAGCTGACGTCATGATAGCCGGGGCGTGAAGTCACCAAAATGTATACTGCAGCCTCACGCCACGCTGGTGTTGATGTCACATGGTGCGCCGGGCGCATATTGTCTTTCGTGTCATGACCAAATAAATTATGTATGTGACGAATTGACGATTGGCGACGAATTGACACAGGATTCGAACCTGTGCGGGGAACCCCAATGGATTGGAAATCCATTGAGGTTCCCCGCACAGGTTCGAATCCTGTCGACTCGTGTGACGCTATGATGAATTGGCGACGTGGCCTGGCTCATACGCCATGTTTATTCCAAAAGCACTTCTTCCTCCTCTGCTTCTACCAACCGTCGCTACCTTCTTACGTCACATGTACATTATCGACATTTACTTAGCTTCACATTTGGGCAGAACCGTCTGCACATACAGGAGATTTGTGTGGCGGTGCAAAACCAACTTCAAAAATTTTGGTGTCTGTTGCCCCATTAACCTAGCCATCGTACACCAGTCGGTCATCGGCGCACGGACCCGTGCATCAGCAGATTGGCACCACATACCCAATGACATAGTAACTATTACTAATAAGCATCTTTCCCGCCAAGCATTACCTAATTTTGTATAATTAGAAACTGTACAATGTATCATGCTATTCATTATCATGCTATGTATTATGCTATGTATTATGTTCATATTGTGATGGAAATCGTGGTCCTTACGCAGCTAACATTATATAAGGAAGAGTTTTTGTTTGTTGACCAACTTGATTTTATGCTGTATTTTATTCCTTGTTTACTTGTAACCACTCCCCTCTATAATGTCATATGGCTTGAAGGTAAATAAAATGAAATGAAATGCTATGCATAGACGTGCTCACAAAGGGGAAAGGTCGGGGGTGCCTCGGCGCTTCGCTATTTGCATAAAGGGGAGGGGGGGGTCAAAGTTGGCCCTGTACAAAGTACAAAGACTTAAGAAGGGAACGGGCGCTGCAAGGATCCAACCCCCCCCCCCCCCCTCCCGTCCGTCCGTCTGAAGGGAGAATCTCCTGCGCACGTTTATGGTGTTATGTATCCTCTATCGGTGGTGGCGTGCCGTCCTTGTTTTGATCCTCTGATATCACGGTTCGGTCGAGAGATATGCGCCAAGTGCAATACGTGGAGGGTCCCCATAGGGAGCACAAACCGCGTTGTGTAAAATAGCAAGAGCCAGTCGCCAATGGCCATTGTGCCCACATTAAGTAGGAGAAAAGGAAAGACGCCTGAACTGTCGTTCCCTGTAGCGACGAAGACGCATCCGTACGTCATTGTCACAAACGACTCCAATTTTCGGATTATCCGCGGGCCCCATCTTCCAAGGAAGGGCGCTTTTGTGTTGGGGGACGACATCCGGCGACTAACGACCCAGCGTGGCGCCGGCTCGTCTACCCTGCACCTGTACCCAAAGGGGCACCAGCGGTTGAAACAAGCAAAATTACTCCCAGATGAGACGGGAACACGTGTACGCCCCTGAGGCGGTTTGAACTGCATCGGAAGAGCAGTTGACGTACAGACAGCAACAAGTGCGGTCGTCGGTGTCGCGAGTCTCGCGTAGGCGGCGAGCACGGAGTGACCCGCGCAACGTATTGAGACGGCTGCAATTCCGGGCACCCTCGTCGTCTACCAAGCCGGCGAGACCTTCGGCGGCACCCGTCAACTCCCCTACGTGCACCAAGGGCTGGTTTGGTCCGTATGGAACTTTTTATTGTGACTTTTTTTTGTTAAACCGTAAACTTGTTTTAACCAGCCTTTTTTTAAATATTTGTAGTGTGCGCTGCGTCGCACGCTCAAATTCAAAAGCGCCAGCATGAGTATTCTGTAATTATTGCCTTGTATCTCCTTTGATTCATGTCATTAGTTTGTTAACATTCCGCTTATTTGTCTTTAGCCTGTATCTGTTGTAGTGTTTTTAGCACATTTTGTTATATAGCTGTTCTTTCCTATCGCGCGTATCAGTTTTTTCCTCCTTTGTTATCTTTGTACACTCTTGCCTTTGCCCTTGTTTTAATTAAATGCTTGTTTATGTGTAATCAAACTCCGTGTCTGCTTATGAGTGCGTCGGTCAGGCCCACACATCACCACACGTGCAACCCCGCACGGGTCGACCAACCCGATAATAAATTCGAAATGTGCCACTTCGAGGCCTTTCAGGCGTCGCAGGCCGAAGCGTAAAGTGGAAGCCTGCGAGTCTGCCGCACGTCGATGTTGGATCGGCGGGGCCTCACTCGAAGTGTGTGACATTATCTTCGGGACACGGTCGGTCACGCTACTGGGCGTTCTAGCGGCTAAGCTGAGACCCGACTGCGCCGCACACAGTCCCAAGCGCTCTTTTTCCTTTTGAATTCTAAGCCTTGAATTTTCTCGCTCCTGTTCCATCAAAAATTCCAGATGTTGCCTGTACCTAATGCGTTCGGCATCGCGCTCCTCTTTAAGTCTATTTCGTTCTTTTTCGACGAAATTATATAACTCCTTGCCTACAAAGCCAAAGGCTTTGCCCTGTTCAATAAGCCTGTCAAACACCGTGTCGTCCATTGCTATACACAGTTGTCAACCAACAAAGCAATAAAAGGACGTCTACATACTGCACGCTCAGAGATACGTCAGTCTCCCAAACATCACCACGTGGTCGGCCAGTCCTGTCGCGCGGACGCCAGATAATGTCACACACTTCGAGTGAGGCCCCGCCGATCCAACATCGACGTGCGGCAGACTCGCAGGCTTCCACTTTACGCTTCGGCCTGCGACGCCTGAAAGGCCTCGAAGTGGCACATTTCGAATTTATTAGCGGGTTGGTCGACCCGTGCGGGGTTGCACGTGTGGTGATGTGTGGGCCTGACCGACGCACTCATAAGCAGACACGGAGTTTGATTACACATAAACAAGCATTTAATTAAAACAAGGGCAAAGGCAACAGTGTACAAAGATAACAAAGGAGGAAAAAACTGATACGCGCGATAGGAAAGAACAGCTATATAACAAAATGTGCTAAAAACACTACAACAGATACAGGCTAAAGACAAATAAGCGGAATGTTAACAAACTAATGACATGAATCAAAGGAGATACAAGGCAATAATTACAGAATACTCATGCTGGCGCTTTTGAATTTGAGCGTGCGACGCAGCGCACACTACAAATATTTAAAAAAAGGCTGGTTAAAACAAGTTTACGGTTTAACAAAAAAAAGTCACAATAAAAAGTTCCATACGGACCAAACCAGCCCTTGGTGCACGTAGGGGAGTTGACGGGTGCCGCCGAAGGTCTCGCCGGCTTGGTAGACGACGAGGGTGCCCGGAATTGCAGCCGTCTCAATACGTTGCGCGGGTCACTCCGTGCTCGCCGCCTACGCGAGACTCGCGACACCGACGACCGCACTTGTTGCTGTCTGTACGTCAACTGCTCTTCCGATGCAGTTCAACCGCCTCAGGGGCGTACACGTGTTCCCGTCTCATCTGGGAGTAATTTTGCTTGTTTCAACCGCTGGTGCCCCTTTGGGTACAGGTGCAGGGTAGACGAGCCGGCGCCACGCTGGGTCGTTAGTCGCCGGATGTCGTCCCCCAACACAAAAGCGCCCTTCCTTGGAAGATGGGGCCCGCGGATAATCCGAAAATTGGAGTCGTTTGTGACAGTCATCCATAGCAGTTTTCGATTTCACCAAACTCACGCTTTGTGCTGGACACTCGACAACATTGGGTCGCCCATATATAGGAGTTCTCCTTGAGATATAGGCTTTGAAAGAAAAGTGTGCCCATATGCCTCAGAATCGGCTGCTGCTACTCAAGCGCTCAACGTCATTTTCGGTAAACAACATGGACATGCGCGTCGATTGCGCAGAAGGCAACGGAAGCGCTTCTGAGCGCTACTAGAATGTATGGAATAAACAGATCTGCGTCACCGCCTGCAGGCGGTATGTGCTTTTATAAGGGACAGTCGCGTAGGCAGAAATTTTTTGGGTGGGGGGAGGTCACCTTTTTTTGATTTATGGAGCGGTGCTGGGCACCCGTTAATATGAATATTTTTCGCTCTGTATGCCACGAAAAAAAAAATTGGGAGAGGGGAGCACGAGCTTGATGTGACACTCTCTATAGGTATATGCCATTGCCAAGTGGATTCCCAGTCACTGACGGAAAGGGTGATTTTTCATGCATTAGTATCTTTTCAACTTAAGTGTAAATAATTACAACAAAGTTAAGAAACCACAAACAATCTCCCCTGTGCTTTCCGTGATCCAATTATCTGTCAGTTTAACCTGCTCAAATTTGCTTGAGATTCTGTCTATCCCTCTATTTCTTCTGTTTCTTTTCGTCCCTTCATGCCTTGCCTCCGTACAGTCCGCCCTTTTTGCTTTCCTTGCTTATATCTGTATTGTAGATATAGGTTGCATAGGCTAACTTTTTTTTTTGCTTGTTCTTTTTCACTTTACTTTTCTCGACGGTCGCCCCGGTACCTCCGGCGATGTCGATGAACAAAAAGACGAGTCTAACCTCATCAAAAGTCCCGCGTGCGGCCGACGGCGGGAAACGGTGGCGGGCTAAAGAGCCGCAGTCCCGAAATAGAGTCGCGCTGAGCCCCGCGAAGTGGGAGGAGAGAACTCGGGTTCTAGCGTCGCTGTGGCAGGCGCGTCGCTGGCGACATCTAAGACGATACGCTCGTTTTGGGACAGATAAATGGCATTCCACGGGACCGTTTCGGAGCGCTGCTGCATTTGCGGCTCCCGGTGCGCGCCACGAAATTCATTGCGACGCCTCGGCTCGTGGCGCCGACCCGGGGTTCGATTGGAACGACTCCAAGCGAGTGGAGACCGCACTCCGCTCGGCACTCTTTGCACTTGGGAGCGAGGACGCGCGCGCGTGTGTGTATCTATAGTATACGTGCGGCCTCTTGTTCTCTGACAGGTCCTTGTTCTTTGCTTGATGCGCAGCCCCGTCTTGAAGCCAGCGCACGCTTGCACGCGCTTCTGCGTTAACAAAGGGATCCACTCGCGTAGACGGGGGGATCAAAACTTTTTGGAAATTTTTTATTTTAATTTTAAAATATACATGCACTTACATAAACATGTACATGCGAACATAAACATGATGTGTAATTGAACCTATCTCCACCTTCCACCACATCCCTTTCTGTAACATATTTCTGGCTATGCGTCCCTGTAAAGAGCACCTTCACCGAACCACTGTTTGTGAACCGTAACCGAAATCTATACACTGAAACTTTAGCCGTACGCGTTCCGTGTCTGCATGGTGGTGCGATGCACACAAGTTTCGAATTAAAGTGACGAGCGAAAGGTTTTGCCTCTGCGGAGCGCAATCTGTCGTGGCGATTCTTAACCTGCATTGATTTTATTTCAGTCCTTTAACGTAAAATGCCTTTGCGCCATGGAGACCTGTGACTGTGGCGAAGGCTTCATAATGTCACTGCGGGGTTTTTTATGCTGTGGCTGACAATGTTTAGTAAGCAGATTGTGTTATTTGAAAAGCGAGTGAAATGCGCGCGTCCTCGGTCCCGGGCGCGAAGGGGACCGAACGGATTGCATTCGCCACTCGCTTGTAGTCGTTTAAATCGAACCCAGGTCGGCGCCACGAGCGCCGCTCCGACCCGAGGCTTCGCAGTGAATCCCATATGCTACCTATGCAATGTAGAACCCTACAGCCCACTGGACTAGAAACTAGACTGTAGGGTACTATGCTAAGTGGCTACTGTACATACGCACCACCTCTTCTTGTCCCCATCATCACCCTTCATCCCTCTTTCCTTCCCCTTTCCCTTATCCCCTGTGTAGAGTAGCAGGCTAGAGCGCACTAGCTCAGGCCGACCTCTCTGCCTTCTAATAAATTCTCACTCACACACAGAAGGATTTGATTTAAGAGCACGTTCAAGTGTTTGAAGGAACCTCCCAAGGAACACTGCAGGCTGTCCCACACGGCCTTCTCGATGTATATACCTCTGCGCAGCTGAACAAAGTCAACCCGTCACTTGAGCGATGCAGTGCTTTGCATGACGAGGCAAAACGCCATACCACGAACATAGGAAAGGTACAGTATCACGTGTACGGCTCTCGGTAATTTTTTTTGTTATTTTCTGAATGGATGTTCTCGCAATCATGGCCTTTGGGCAGTGCTGACTTATACTCGCGGTACTGACTTGTCCTTCCGTTTGTTGAGTTTTTTTTTTATTTCTCGCAATTTTTCTCTTTGGATCACTTGCAAAGCTTAGCTCTTCCATTCTTCGTATTTTCATTTCCAAATTATGTTTCCTCGTTCCTAAAGCGTAGAAGATGCCCCTTTTGCCCGAAGTTATCTTCCTGCTTTCTCCATATTTCCCCCTTCTCCTCTGTATGTGTGCTTTTGCATGTCTTATAGCTTAAAAAATGATTATGATGATGCTCTTATAAGGTCATCGTATTTCAATGTGTTCCTGCTTCGCGTAGAGTGCCCACACCACTTCTCGTATTGGGTACATTATACGCAATTCATTCAAGTATGCTATTGCGTCATCACTTGCACACTACTACATCTTCCTTTCCTTGTCTTCCCGCTTATCCTAATGTGGATCGAGCTTAAAATACACACTAATTTCGTCTGGTCTTCCCTTCCAAAATGGAACTACAAAAAAATAGACAAGCTACCAAGCGCTCAGCAAAGACGTAAAAGAACCATATACCCGAGGTGAATGCGGAAAAGCAGTGAGCGAATTCCAGGAGAACGAGAATACTCGGATTCTTCGTGAAGGTTCTCAGGCACCACCAAGGTGAAGAGGCCAGTGATCGCGCTCAGTTGCACGCAGGCATGAAATAGCTCTTTTTTCTCTCATCTGGCGCCTACTATTTACTTTTTGTTCTCTCGGCGATTTTCTTTCGCGAGAGATTCTGAAAATCCGACACGGCCGGGGTGCATAGACCAGCGGCTTATTGAACTGTCCGCAGAGTAATAGCATGGGAAGCGTGAGTGCAGGTTGTGTAGAACCGCTCCACAATGTGGGCGTGTCAGTCTGTAACTCACCCACATGTAGTCAAGAGATGTTAGGTTCACGGCTGCCCCCGTGGGTTTCCTGGAGGCGCCTTGGTCTGAGAAGACCTGCCCGGAGCTCCAGCTGTGCCCATGCACCGCCCACTTGCGGCGGAGTGACCCTGTGACTGCAGAGAGGTGCGCGTTACATAACGTTGAGTTAGGGAAGAGATAAAGTAAATGAAAGAGGAACACTCGGCCGCTCGGGGAATGGTATTGGAGGAACGGCTTCTACATTCCCTTCTCCAAAGTACAGCGCTTGCTGATGACGCAGCTTTCTTCGAAGCTTCGCATCTTCCGGGTAGAAAGATCTTCCGGAAGAAGCAGCTTCGTCGTGGAAGTGTGATCCGCACAGAACGGCTACATTGCCGGCACTCACACAGGGCATTGGACTGTACGAGTTTTCAAACTTTCGCACATCTATCTCTTATCTCTCTTTCTTTATTCTTTTTTAAACCCACGCACTGTGGACGGTTCGCGGCAGAAGCAGAGAAATAATGACTAACCCATGTATTCACAAACGCTCCTCGACTCGACTTTCACCCTTCACCTCACAGAGTTGCGCACTGCGCCGCTGCTCGGCTGAAAATGACGCTGCGCTGCTCAAGAATAGCAGCAAATTACCACTGATATGCAGTGATTTCCCTGCCTAGAGATGGCGCTTCCATCGGCTTGTTCAAGTGAAGGTGGAGCGTTGAGTGAAAAGGCGTTCTAGAATACGGGGGTAAATATCGTGTCAAACGGCGCTTATAGAGTGATCGTACGCGACTGTAGCCTGGCTTTAAACAATATAATGAGCGAAAAAAAATGTATTTCTGTGAATATCAACTATAAATAGACCGGCCCTGCAGAGACTTTCTATAAACGAACATAAATGCGCATGCGTGCATGCCATAAATAAGGCAGCCTGAGTACAATCGCTTGAATGACAATATTTTGATAATACTTTTATAAGTATTTCGTTTAGCAGATCACCGGTTAAACTTCTATAAGACTTAATGCTTGGGCGAGTTGACTAACGACAATGCGGTGCCTCCTTTTCGGCTCCTTCCTATTTCTATTCTATGATCTGTGTTTTCTAAGTTCGCGCTAATATGTGCCCGATTAAACTTCTATGCTTGTACAGTGCAATCGGCAAGGGGTGGGAGGTCTCTGTAGACTGTCTTTATTTTTCGCCGGTACGTGTGCTTGAAAATACCATTCTGCTCAGTACTGACAGGCGCGGTGAGAAGAGAGAGAGAAAGAGAGAAGTAATGTATAGATGGCTTGCACTGTCGTCACTGAAAGCGCCATGCTGATGCACCAGCATGTCGGGACGCGATGTTCCTGATGTTACATTAATGTTATCCAAACATCACATGCACGTTATATCGTTATTCACGCACAGATACATTCCTGTCGCGTTGTTTCCACTTAGACGCAACTTGTTTGTCATGAAATCCGCCATCGTGGAATCTGTTTCTTTTCGGAAGCTATGTCCATGACGTCGCACACAAGCCATCTATAATGAAAACTGCTGAGGTTTGCCTGATGTCTCATATATGCCACGTCATACTTATGATGATTCAGATAAGAAGTGAAACTATCCGCACATGTTGGGACGATATGCATATGACAAATGACACACAACACTCAAAAGTTCCTTATTAAGACCACACTTTTAGGGCCGTCGCGGTGCTGTATATATTGTACGTCACTGGCAGAGCCCTACAGCTTTTTTATTCGCGAACTTTTATGCAAGTGTGCCTTGCAATGAAAAAAAAAAAAAAAAGGTCTTGAATAAGGGGCAGGTATGCGCCGTCAGGCTTGTCAAGGCCATGAGACATGTTGGTTGCATGTTGGTTCGTCACTGTTAATATATGTGCACTGCTGCTCCCTGTCAGCTAAGATAACAAACTTAGAGTCAAAACTGTGCAGTGAATAGCTGAGCCGTCATTTCTTGGAAAAAGCACCGTGTTTAGCAACAAGGAATTGATGTCGGTTATAAGGTAGGTGGACGTGCAGCACAGCAATGATGTTCATTGCTCACTATGCTTCCTTGTGAGAGACGAGCGACAGCAATCAGCGCAATCACTCGACAGAAACACACGGGCCACGGTTCTTGATAAGCAAATAGTTGATGTCGTTGAACAGCACATTGTTTATGCTGAAGTAGGATGCATCGTGCATGCATTGCCGACGTCTTTTTGGAGGGTTTCCACTGCGCTATATATTCATGCAAAAAACTACGTTGTACTTGCTACGCGGAGTGCGACCGACACTGGCAGCTGTTGAATACACGACGATTTACAGAGTCGCGTTTATATCGGCACTTATCCAGTGTCACTGGTTAGTCTGCCACACTGGGGGTCCAGTAAGCTCCGCCGTGTTGCTTCGTGGTCTAAATTGTTTTGCCGGTGACACCACTGCCACAGCGCCTCAAGAGCCATGTGACCTCAACAGAAACGTCATGTATGAGATCATTGGCTGAGAAGCCTATCGCTCTCGGCCATGGCTACGGTAGTAATGATTCTAACAAAATAGTAAGACCTGCGGACAGGCATGGCGTAAATTACTCTGTTCCTCCCCCACCCCTGCCCTAGTGACACAGACTAACCACTGACACGGCCAAGTAGCAATACTGATGTAAATCTGTATTTTGCTGCGCACCTTCTGTTAATCTCTTCGCTGTTTGCTGCGATGGTCACTCGTAATCGCTCTCACTCGCCTTTTAATAACCACAGACCAGGGGCGTAACTAGGGCAGGGGGTGGTACACCGGGCCCAATCGCTCTCCTCGTTAATTAATTAATCATTAATCACATATTTAACCATTATTTCACAAAACATTACTAGTGTTCAGAATCCCGGTCTTTTCAGACCGAGGTGAGCCGCGTTGACGTGGGTACCGTCAGGCCGAACCTTTGTAGCGTTATCGTAGACCTTCTAGACTGCCCGTAACTGATCTTGATAAGTAGCGCTTTGCATCATCTTCTGCCAGTAAAGCCGCTTTTCTTCGGGGCAGCGAGAGTTGCGAGCAACCCGCCAGCATGTGTCTGAGTTCAATGATGCCACCGCACGTACCCCCCCCCCCCCCCCCCTTCCCTACTGTATTATTTTGCTATGGCATACGGAGAATAACAATATAGACGGCCGCTTCTGCCTGCCTGGTTTCCATTTCAGATCAAAGACATCCCCCCTCCTGTGCAAAAAAAAAAAAAAAAACTGTCTGCTGCTGCTCCCTTGCCATAGACCGATGTTGCTATCAACTATCATCGACTGTCATCCTGAGAAGTCGTCGTGAATTAAAGCAACAACGGCATTTCTTTAGCTTCTTAACCACAACTGACTTGCAAGAGTGCCTGGAGGGAGACAGCGATGCTGTAAACCGCACAAGACTGCCTAATTGCTGTGACGTTGTGTGTGTGCTCCCCCACTCTTGCTTCACTCTTCTTTCATTCACCTTTTTCTCCTGTGCACTGTAGCATAGTGGTTATTCTACACTGGTTAACATGGCTGCCTTTCCTCCCTTTTCTGTTTTCCTTTCTGATGCTAATTGACAATAGTCGTAGTCACAATAATAGCTTCCAATTTCGGCGCTACCGGTACTACGTATTAACATTGTTCGTAAACCGAGGATTGGACATTGTAACGGAAACAGGAAGCCTTATAAACGGTGACGTGTCCTCAGCCCTGCACAACAGCAGTTACTGCCACCATTGTTCGGAGCATCAGTAGCGATCGGTAATCGAACTCGTGAAGTCGTTCTCTCACCAGCGTCGCCTTCCTCCCTGCAGCGCTCGAGTGCGAGGGTCGAAGCCGATATTACGATGAGAGCGTCCCAGGCGGGTGTTATACGCACTTCGGCTGCCACCAACTGGCGGCCCAAAGGAGGCTCCTCCTTCGATCGATGAAGGAGCTATTAACCTCCGATTGATCGAGCCCTCCATTGGTCGCTCTCGAGGATGCTATACTGCCCGCAGCATGTCCCCATTGGCCGATCCATGAATACAGGGACACCTCTCCGCTCTTTCTTTGGTCCCGTCCTCTGGTCCGGTCATTTCGTTGGCCGCTGCACGTGGTTCCGAAATCCCATGTCGCAGTTTTATAGTTGAACATGTGGCGTGCGCCGTTAATGTATTATAGTGTGCAACATAAAAACAAAAATGAACACACGAGGGTTACCAACTAATCGTTACGGAATGACAGAGACGTTTGTACAGAACCTTGCTAGGTTTTACAAAATGACAACTGTTGCTGACTGAGATGAAACAGACAAATTGAAGCGATAATGGTACGCATCAGTATACTTGTATCATCACACAATTCCCTTGCATTAGTCATTCGTATACGCCCGAAGCTTATGTGAGTGTAGAATTGATGAGGCAGTAAATCTAGTATTCTATGATAGAAACACATTGCAGATGTATATAAACTCAACACAGTTGAGTTGACGACCTTGACAACCTCCTGGCTCATGGTCGAAAGATCCGAGCGCAGTTCGCAACTTAAGACGGGGGCGCAGCGTACGAGTTGAATACATGTACTTACGATGTCGAAGCCAACATTGAAAGCAGTGCCAGAGCGCGGTTGGTGATGGAAGCTAGCGTACACATTTGTGCTCGACGTAGACAAATGGCGCCAGCTCTGAAGTGCATCAGTGCAGCGACAGCTCGGAAAGACTGTTTGCCCCAAATATATCATTGTCTTCGTGCAAGCTGGTACGTTCAAGGCCTACAGTTTCGAGGTACCGTAAAAGCAACACTGACGATTCTTGCACCTTAAGTTGCCGCCTCCGCTTCTAAACTGTAAAGGTTTAGCAGTTGAGCCTCGTTGAACGCTTGAGAACGGCATAAACGCAGTCAACCGCATGGTCGTTCGAACGACGTTTCGCTTCGAAATTTCCAGAGGTGCATGTACTATAAATGAATTCGCTCTGGCGCTCTCAACTGTCAAAAATTGCGGAAACCATGCACGGCGGCAAATATGTCACGTCACACATCCTCTCAATCGCAGTGTTCGGGGACCACTCTGTGTCGGTACGGCTGACACACTCAAAGAACCATCCGAACTCCGAGCTGTCCACTTCTATATGCCACCCGAATGCGCGGCCACTTTTCAGAGCGTTCGAAAAGGACCGTCCGAATACGCCGTGACACAGACATCTCAAGCTTGTTTTGTTTTACTATTTCAGTGATCGAAGCTTCGGGCATCGATTGAACTGTAAGAGGTTGTTAGGGGCAAGCCTCGGCCGAAATTACCGCGTCAGAGCGCGAAGCTCTTTCGAAGCCCCTTGATACAAGCCAGGCGATGTACGGTGACTGCATTATAACATCACCGTCAATGAGCAACGGAACCCTTTTGGGGAGCTCGAGAGCTGCACGCAGCTCTAACATAATGATGCGAATAGAAACATGCACCGCGGCAGTGCTGACGCAAACGGTTCGGCGCTTTCGTTTCACGTGTGTATGCCTCCTTTTTCTCTTTGCGAAGCAAGCGGTCCGATGTTATTTCGTTCTCTTTTTTTTTCTTCATTTTTATTCCCCTGTCTGGTTCCGCTCGCACTTGCGCAAACGATCGTGCAAGGCGTACTGCATCTTTGTTCGGTCAGTGAAAACTTCGACACTGAAGCCTCGAAGGCCGGCTTGCTTACGATATGATGAAATGATCGTGCTCAAGTATACAGAAGCGAAGCAGCGCGCCTGAGATGCTTGCGCGGTCAAGTAGAAAAACGCCTTATACGCGATACGCGGAAGCAAACGCGTTGCCGGAGGAGCACACCTGCCTTTTTTTCCCTTTGACTCCTCGGGAAGGAAATAACAAAATCGCTCTCACAAAAGAAACGTGATAGCGGTGAGAGTTTAAAAAAATAAAAAGCACGTGCGTTGTTGTTCCTGTGGCTCCAACAAATTTTGATAACTTTGTTAGCCGTCGGAAGGACGGCGCTAAGAAGCTGCCGCGGATGTATGAAAGGGTTACGCTAAGGGCCTCGGCATCTCGCTCGCAGCGCTATTAATTAACCTTCGCAAATGCCATCCAAACACGTGAAAGGAGAAGGCCCCGGTTACGGTGCGCCCTGAAAGGGCCATCAGAGGTTCTCCTCAAGCAATCTCATTATGTAAACTTTATTTCTGAACGAGCGCGCGTGTCTCTCTTTTTTTACGATTCCTCCGCAGCGTAAAACTCCGTCTGCACTCCCGTAGCCTTTTGTTTGCGCGTGGCCGGCACCGCGAAGTTTCAAAAGCAACGGTAGCGTGGGCAGAAATACTAGCGACGGTTTATTTGCCTGTTTGTGTTGCGCTCTTAAAATATACACTCGTTCGGTTGGGCCCCGAAGGCGCGGAAAAGAGGAGAACTCGGTGCTCAGCAGGAAGCAATTTATTTACCGAAACAGAGGACTTGTATACTCGGTTAAGGAGCAAGAAAATCGGCCGGCAACGTGGAGCGCATTGGGTTATTGAGAATGCACGCCGAAGAAATACGGGTTCTAAATAATACTGGTTTATTAAAGCGCGACGAGGAAAAACTGCTTCCCAAAACAGTAGCAGCCTTCGTCCGGTCCCAGACGATGCTAGAAGAACGCGTATTCCGGTGGCAGTGAGGCATGACGATAGTTATAGCGCGAGAACAAAACAATAGTTATAGCGCGAGAACAAAACGATGACGAAAAGACAAGTGCTATAACTACCGTCATGTCATACCAACTAGCCCAAACTGCCACAGTATACTAAGCAGTGAGGCAATTTTTGCAGTTGCAGGTCGCCCTTCTCCTGGTTACTGTATATAAAATTGTATTTACGGCAGATGAGTACAGCGAACGGAAACCTTCATAGTATGAAACAATTTCTTTTTTGGGTCTGATATGTTTACAAGGGGCGACACACCTATATAAAAAGTCATATTACGAAAAGAATGTCTGAAGCAGCGTTTAAATGATCGGTGACGAAATTTTGACGACTCTCAGAACAGCGTTATTGTAATAATATCAGATACTGTTTACTGTAGAATTGCATTTTTTTAATTTACATCCTCTGTTGTGACACGAGGGTTTTAGTAGAAAGCAAGTAAAATGAATCACAGCAGATCCACGAGGTGAATGATGGTGACGTGGGCGATGCTCCGCAGGTTATGGTTGATTATACTGTTAGTCCCTCGAGAAGTTCGCCCGACAAAATCGTCATGCAAACACGTGAAGTACGGCGAAGAAAGCTTTTATTGAGATTGCCCTTTATATATTACACACTTGTAGTGCATCCGTCCGTCCGTCCGTCCGTTGGTGCCTCCGTCCATGCTTCTATCTATCTATCTATCTATCTATCTATCTATCTATCTATCTTCTATCTATCTATCTATCTATCTATCTATCTATCTATCTATCTATCTATCTATCTATCTATCTATCTATCTATCTATCTATCTATCTATCTATCTATCTATCTATCTATCTATCTATCTATCTATCTATCTATCTATCTATCTATCTATCTATCTATCTATCTATCTATCTATCTATCTATCTATCTATCTATCTATCTATCTATCTATCTATCTATCTATCTATCTATCTATCTATCTATCTATCTATCTGTCGGTCTATCTATCTATCTATCTATCTATCTATCTATCTATCTATCTATCTATCTATCTATCTATCTATCTATCTATCTATCTATCTATCTATCTATCTATCTATCTATCTATCTATCTATCTATCTGCCTGCCTGCCTGCCTGCCTGCCTGCCTGCCTGCCTGCCTGCCTGCCTGTCTGTCTGTCTGTCTGTTAACGAGTACAAAAATACTAATTAGAATACTTCAACACAACGATGAAGAAGCAAGCATTTCTCGTGAATATTCATTGACCAGGGGGTGCATTTGTAAATTAACTGTGTTAAGAGGAATATCCTTCCACAGTATAGTAACTTCTATTTTGCTCTTACTGCCATAAACTACGCCTGGTTTGGTCCCTGAGCTGAGTTCTATTTTCTGCTTGTTAATGTGTGCAACCATTCTCTGATGCCAAGCGTGTTATGTAGCAAGTTACTGCAACAATAAAAATGGCATTATCATGATGTGCGATGAAAGAAAGAAAACATAAGTAGTCAGAAACAGAAATGTAATTTCCTTTAATTGGAGATGTATAAACCCGCCATTGAAGGTGGTTTTATTTTTCCTTTTCTAGCTTCCTTTATTTCTTTTAATGAAGAATCGTAGGTGCAGTAGTTGCCCGGTCCATATATCTCTAACTTAAATGTGTCGCTTTAAAAAAAAATTATGTTTGCTGCGCTACTCATATCACTGTGCCGTCTTTTCTTTTTATGAATGTCATCGTCCGTACACCACAGTTAAATAACTATGAAGGAGCAGCTATTCGCAGGTTATATCTACGCGTAGTGTGTTTCACATGTAGCGAACTTATAACAGCCGGACAGAATGGCCACACGCACAAACTGTCTTGCGCATCGTAGTTCGCACAGCTAACAATGTTGTCTTGAACAACTTCTGCACACTGAAAAATGACAGCATCCAAGACAATGCGCAGAACAAGACCGCAGCATGGAAATCAGCAACCCAGAAGAAAAAGTGATGTTCTAACGTAATACGCTTTATCTGGTGCCGTATGGTTCCTTCTTGCGAGAGCAAAACTTACATGCAGAATGTTTCACTTGTGCCCGAGAAAGTTTCTCAAATACATGACATGGTATTTCGCACCCATCACAGACTACTACAACACCATCAGAAGCGAGCGTGAAGCACCCGCGCGGGCACATGTGGTGACGTCACGCAACCATCGAAAAGTCCTTAGGAGTCTAGAGGGGTGCTGTTCCATGGCCGCTGGATGAAAAAAGCGTGCTTTTTCATCCAGTGGTCGTGGTTGTTGTAATGCTTTGTAGAGTTACTTTATATGCTACCTTTAGCATATACGCTAACTCTAACGACTGGATGGATTGATATGGCTGTACCCTTGAGATCGGGTGGCGGCTAACGTCACCTAGCCGTAATACTTAGTGAACAAAAACTAGATTTATCTTCCGCTCCCTCCCCCCTCCCCCTTAAACAGCGAAGTTAGGGACTTGCACTTTGCAGTGAAGGATTTAATTTTCACTCGGGCCTTAATTGTAGCCACCCGCTTAAAGTCTATTTTGCCTTCCCTGTACACAAACCCCGGTGCTCTGAAAACCTCTGCGCCATCATCCTGAACTAAAGAATTAAGTCCTTTACAGAACATTATCAAGTGTTCGGCAGTTTCTTCCTCCTCTCCACACGCACTGCATACCGTGTCTACCCCTTCGTATTTGGCCCGATAATTCTTGGTTCGCAATACTCCCGTCCTCGCCTCAAACAGTAAAAAAACCAGCCCGAGCATTATCATAGATCCTTTCCTTGACAATTTCCTGCTTAAAAGTTCGACAGAGATAGTGCCGATTTCTTAATCATGCCTACTCTCTACATGTCGGTCTCCGTTTCCTTCACCTTCTTTTTAACCGATAGTTCTTTTTTTGTTTGGCCCCCCTGCTGTTTTCTAAGTGTTTACCCGTCAATTTTCGGGTTGTTTTCCTCCATCTTGTATCGACATTCTTCATGTACGAATAGCGTAAAACTTTCGTAGCCCAACGCTCCTCCCCCATTTCTCTCAATCGGTCCTCAAATTCTATCTTGCTGCTAAGCTTCCCTGCTCTCGAATGATGTCCATCTTTTGGGTGGTGATCATGATGATTATGATGATGATGACTTGTGGCTTTGCCCTTTGTAACAGGTGAACACATATATGTTGTGTTTCAGCCTAGGTATATTGGGTGGCAGCGCGCCATCTAGTGAGCATTGATGTAATCACGGGAGAGGTGACCGGAGCAGCGACCTTAAGCGGCGACCACAGAAGAGTACACTGGCATCCGCAGGTCGCAAGATCGAATTACGTCTGCGGCGGCTGCATTTTTCGATAAAGGCGAAAATGCCGTAGGCCCGTATGCTCAAATTTGGGTGCACGTTAAGGAACCCCCGTTGGTCGAAAGTTCCGGAGACCTCCACTAATACGGCGTCTCTCATAATCATGTGGTGGTTTTGGGACGTTAAACCCCACATACCAATCAATCAATCAATTAATCAATCAATCAATCAATCAATCAATCAATCAATCAATCAATCAATCAATCAATCAAGAGTCACTGGCAACAGTAGTGCACACGGCGGCTGCCGCCGTCAGACAAGGTGCGAGCAAGAAGCTTGTCGACTAAGCTCCTAAAAAAGAAAAAAGAAAAAAAAGAAAAAAACCTATACACTGGTTTCGTATGGTGTGAGGAGCCGCGATGGCACGTGTAATATTGCGTGGGAGAAGCGTAGAAACGCACCATGGGTCACAATGTGAATAGCGATGCGAGGGTGGTGGTCCTTGGGCCCTCCCGTTACAATCGCCCAGACGCACTTGATCTTCATCATCAGTAACAGCGTTAACAAAGGGTGCAGCTGTGTTGGTGCGCGCATTACCTCACGGACCCGTAATAGTGGGCATTTCGTTAATTCACTGAATGATGAATTATGGCGTGGTGAGCACTTTGCAACTGTACTTGCAGTAGGGATTCTGGCATAGCTTTTTTGTTACGCGCACAGACGCTCCTTAGCGCGGCATGGTTGAAGCTTCCTTTGAGAAGGGAGGCATATGGCAAGCTGATGAGAAGGTGGATGCGCACACGGCCCAATTACGCTAATCGCATTCTGCACTTGAAGAAGCGTCTTAAACGTTTTCTCCTTATTTTCGCAATGTAATATAATTGCATGGAACAACGCTCTTTCCTATATTGCGACAGCCGTACGTCAAAGTGGAGTTGTCGGCAGCGTCTTGTAAGGCTGCTTATTACGAACAACGCGCTGACGGTAATGGATAATATTGTTACGTAAGGTGAGGTAACTTAAGGGGTTTTTTAATGGGCACTGAGATCGCGATCACAGTAGAAGCGACATCGTTTTCCTTCTCTACCCGCGCTTCCCTTGTTTTTTCCAGGTAGTGGCACTTCGTATCAATATTTATCGTTATCGCTAAAACTTCACCTAATTGGCCATTTTCACGATTCTACTGCGCATGCGCCCATCGCCTAGTGGGGATGTCTTCAATCTTGGACGTTTTCGTTCAATCGGCCGCGGCTGGTTGACCCGGCTGCTATATACACCAACGCTCTTCAAAAACGGCAGATGGCTGCAGTACAGGAAAATTAAAAAAAAATGCGTATTGATTCCGCATTTCTACACGCGTACATCAAACATGTTGAATCAAGTTTCACGCTTGATCTCTGTCAGCCACGGCCAAGAACTATGGGTCGTGCACCCGCGCTAGACTGAATTCAAGGGATGAATGAACGTTAGAGGTTAGAGGGACCACTAGCGTCCTCCCAGAGGTACGAATCGAAAGGATCAAAAAAGAATAATAATAATAAAGAATGCCCTCACGGTACTCTCTAAAGGCGATGACGTGTGCAGTCGCTAATGAGGGCAGATTTGTAGCGTCAGGGCCGTTTTGCATATCGCTCTAGTCGTGCGCTTTTCCATTTATTCGTTCGGGGTGCCGTTGTTTCCACGTGGCGCACAGAGAAAAAGGAGCCGGGGGCACCGGTCTGAAAAGAGAGGAAAGGCTCGTGTCGAGCGAGCTGCGTTTTGATTCCATTAGCGTCCCACTCGTCGGTGATGACCGCGCCTCTTAATTTGGGTTCCTGCAGTGTTGTGCGCTTTTGCGGCGGCCTCAATGGCCACGCTGCACCGGCGGCGATTCACTTTGATCCGAGCCGGCCTCTAAACGGGAGAAGGTGTTCGTTTGAACTGCAGGGATCGAGGACATCGCATAGAAGGTGGGTTTTAAAGTTGGTGCGGACTAAGTAGCGGATCGTTTTGTGGTGCCAGATGTGTGTATTAGTGGCGTTTATTCCGAAATTGCGTAGATCTGACCCCAGAATTAATTAGTAAAGTTAATTTGACAATTTGGATCATTTGGAATGGCTTGCGGGCACTTGATGTGAGATCAGTATATTAATTGCCACGTTCCATTTCCCAAGTTTTGTTATCGTCCCAAAACACTACACAATTCTCAGCGCAAACCGCGCCTGCAGCTTTCGAGAAGCTTCCGGACTATTGTCAAATCTTTTGTGTTTATTTTTTTATTAGTTTACTTTTGTCCGATGATGAAATTAGTCGTGGATATTTATTCTCAAACTTAGCATTCGTCTCGTTCGCTTTCGTCTCTCGCCGTCATCTCCTTCGCCCATTTACCCGCATGCGCGTTATAGGCTTCATTTATATCGCGGGCGAGGTCCGGTGTTCGAAACAGTTTCCGAGAAATTGTGTTTCGATATAGACGAAATGAGCTCTCTCTTCAAAATAGCCTTACATGCACTCTAGCAAAAGCTTGTGTGGTCAATTTAATTGTGAACCATCTGCAACGGCGCCTCGTCGCAGTGTGTTCCTTTCGGTCGTAACCCAGTTTACCAATGAATGAATTAATTAATTATTTAACTAATTAGTCAATTAATAAAAATAACCTATAGTCGAGCTCACTGCAGCTTTTATTCTCATAACCTGGGTATTTTAAAGTGGGTAAATAAGCTAACTATATGGTTGATTGGTTGATATATTCATCTATCATCACACCGTATTATCGCATTCGGGACGGGTGTTTTCATATCAGATGGCGATGTTACAATGCCTCTATATTATCACAACTTGTTTGACTTCTCCCGCCGGAAAAAAAAAAAAAGATATCCAAAAATTGGCGGCGTTCGTTCTGTACGCCCACCCTTTCATTGAGATGTCGCCGTATGGTGTCCTCGTCAGCATAGGCGTGCACGCCGAGGAGGGAGAAGGGGGGGGGCGATAGGGGGGCGCAAAGTCAGCTCCATAGATTGACATGATTGGGTGGGGGGGGGGGGCGTGCTAAGAAGAACATTTGCCCCCCCCCCCGAAGAGGAACCATGTGCATGCCTACGCTTCAGCACTCATTGTACATAAAAACTAACTAACTAACTAACTAACTAACTAACTAACTAACTAACTAACTAACTAACTAACTAACTAACTAACTAACTACGTTCCATTTTACACTGTAAACGATGTGTGCAAGGTTTCTTTGACATTAGCATACTTCCTCGATAAAACAAAAGTTGGGGCCATTGCACTTTGTGAAGACGGGGCACCAGCCGAGCTGACGGGCTTACTCGTCACTTCTTTCGTCAGCATTTTTTACAAGTGCGCTGCACTTCTGGCGCTGTAACAATGCGTTGTCGACCCACAATTACCACGCAGCGCATCAACTCGACTGACGCACGAAACGCTCAAGAAACCCTTACCCCGCCACTGAACCATTTTGCAGCCCACGTGGTGTTGTCGCGTAGCCTCCGGGATCGGCCCACCATTGTATGATCGACGATATCAATCGATGATCTCATTAAGTTACATACCGAATGTCACAAACGCAGCAATTTTCGTATCGTCCGCGGGCCCGATCGTCCAAGGAGGGGCGCTTTTGTGTTGGGAGGACGACATCCGGCGACTAACGACCCAGCGATGGCGCCGCTTCGTCTTCCCTACACCTGTACCAAAAGGGGCACGTGCGGTCAAAAAAAAAAAAAAAAAGAAATGACCTCCAGATGAGACGGGAGCACGCGTACGCCCCTTAAAAAGTTTGGATTGCATCGGAATAGGCAGTTGACGTACAGCCAGCAAGAAGTGCGGTCGTCGGTGTCGCGAGTCTCGCGTAGGCGGCGAGCATGAAGTGACCCGCGCAACTTATTGAAACGGCTGCGATTCCGGGCACACTCGTCTTCTACCGAGCCGGCGAGATTTTCAGCGGCACCCGTCAACTCCCGTATACGTGTATCAAGAGCTGGCCTGGTCCATATGGAACTCTTTATTGTGACTTTTTTTAAACTGTCAATTTATTATAACCAGCCTCTTTTTAAATATTCGTAGTTGTGTGCGCTGCGTCGCACTTAGAAATTCAAAAGCGCCACCATAATCATTCTGTAATTATTTCCTTGTATCCCTCTTTTCTGATTTCCATCTTGTCGTTATTTTATTAACATTCCGCGTATTTGTCTTTAGTCTGTGCCTCTTGTAGTGTCCTTTCAGAGCATAGTTTGTTACATAGATGTTCTTTCCATCACGTATCAGTTTTATTCCTCTGTTATTTTTGCTAACTCCTGCCTTTGCCTTTGTTTTAATTAAATGCTTGTTTGTGTGATCAAATCTCCGTGTCTGCTCTATGACCGCTTCGTTCAGGCCCGCACATCACCACACGTGCGATTCCGCACGGGTCAACCGACCTGCAAATAAATTTGAAATGTACCACTTCGAGACCTTTCAGGCGTCGCAGGCCGAAGCGTCAAGTGGAAGCCTGCGAGTGTGCCGCACGTCGATGTTGGATCGGCGGGGCCTGACCCGAAGAGCGTGACAGTGACTCGAAGATGAAAAAAGCATTCTTTTTCTTCCGGTTCGATTGTTTTGACGTCATACGATGATGTCATCACGCGGTGAAGTAAAAATAGCATGGTCCCTCGTGCATTTGATGACACGAAAGCGAAAATCTTCTACTTTTCTTCTCTGCAGATTGTATCGACATGATATGGTTACGTCAACACATGTTGTTGTTTTCTTTTTTTTTTTTTCGTCACGCCTGAAGAAGTCACGGCTTGTTCCAACAATACCAGGGCGTCAAAGAAGCCCACAACGTGGGGAGGTTTGTCCTTCCCGTCCCAATGCGGGAGCGGTGTGCAGTCCTTCCTCAACGAAAACTGGGGGATGGCTTCTTGAGGACTTCAACAAAGTGTACTTGCCACACTTGGAGCCACCTACTATACCTACCTACTCGTGTGGAGTAGGAGTCGACGCAGCCGGCTCCGACGGTCACTTCGCGTTTGATGAGGCACAAAACTTTGAGCTTACTAAAATTGCCTTGTTGTGTATGCAGACATAGGAGGGTGAGTATTCCTACGTTTGAGGACAAGAAATGGGATATCAGTGGATGTTCAAGCTGATTCCACACGAACATTTTTTTTTTTTTTGCGACTGACAGTCATCGTTTCGGTTACCTATAGTGGCAGGCCCGAGAGCTCTGTACATCATGAAACTCGCTGCAAGGTTTCGAGAAAAGCAAGCGTGCTTGTGAGATAGCCGCGGAGGTTGACGCCGTGTTTAGTCCGCACTTCTGTTCTGCGCTTGTTTTTTTTCTTGTCCCAGTAGCTCGTGTTCCATTCATTTCAGACGCCAGGACGGAGCCAGTATAGAGCGCAGAATGTATAAGTTCGCGGTTCGCAGGAAAAAAGGACCCGCCTGCCCTGCGTGTTATAGATCTGAACGGGACGCCAGAGGGGCACATGTCATAAACGAGATGAGTAGAAAGAGGAAAAAAAAAACAGAGAGCGAGAGGAAACCGAAAGAAAGATTATTTTACGGCCATCACCCGTTCGCTCGACCAGCTGTCGTCGTTCGCCGCGTGCTCTTGAGCCGCCCACTACCGCCGACAGTCGACCCCCCTTCCACTCCTTTTTCGCGTTCAAAGTCGTCAGGAGCTTCTCCTCATTTATGTTATTCGCTTGTCTATCTTTTTGCAGCCCCCTTTTCGACCGCCATGTATTTACGTATGCATAGATAAGAGGCGTTATTTACCTTCCTTTTTCCCCTTCCTATTTTCTGGTTATACCCAGAGCTCGTTACAGCCACAGGGGCTTCGTCTCGTAGCATACGCGCCAGTCAGTGTAATGAAAAACGCATACGTTACCGGGCGCCCCGTGTAACTTAAGCACGACGACACATAGTCGTCGGGACCGAGCGAGGGAGAGGTTGATGAAGGAAGGCTAGGTCGTGTGCCCAGGGCGCGCTGGATGCCACGTCTCGCATACCGAGGGCGTCGTCACTGAGGGCGTTGTCGAAGTGAATCGTAGATGCGCTGTTTTGTGCGTCGGTTTCGGTTTCTCCAGCTCATCATTGCATCTCTCCGCGGTGATTACCAGGGGCCGCTTTTCCAAAATTTCAAAGTGGTTATGGGCAATTCGTAGGAAGGGCTTGAATTAGCCCATTTGACTCGACCGGCTATCAGCACTGGTCAAAAAGTTAATTGTGTTAATTTCTATAATTACTACCGTAATTAATGTTTGTACGCATCTGAAGGTGCCTTCTGCCACAGAAAGGCAACGCCGCTATTAGTACGCATGCGCCTCATTTCTTTGATTTTTAAGGAATATTGGACACGTTTCTTGAAACACCCTATAATTTTAGCGTCACCTTTTGACGTTTGCGCCAATAAAAAAATTGAAACACATTCACCTTTCATTTACATGCTTCGCATAACATCGATTCCCAAGGTATACTTTAAATGTGTCGACTTTTTCTCTTATCTACACCGATAAAAGAAACAAAAATGAGCTGAAATGGTTGGTGTATAAACAGCACAAACAAAGCCACCGGCACATCACAACAGGCGGAGCTGCCTATTGTGTATACCACACCCGGAAATGAGCTGCCCTGAACTTCTTCTTTTAAAAGCGACGCTCCTAAAACTGTGGGTCTGTCCATCCATTGTATGTATGTACGTGGCCGCCTATAGTTCCACCTTTGCTAACTGCCCACTACTTCGTCCTTGAAAAACATCCCACTACGCCCCATCACTGATCCATCACTTCACAGACCATAAAGCCGTTATAATGAAGGGGGAACGGAAGCGGCGTTATAGCTACCACTTACCAATAATAAAATTTCTTGTACAAATATATACAGTGTTCGTCACGTCTTTCATGATGTAGTGGGCGATATTTGCGGATGGCTCGCAGTTTAGCGATGAAACCCTCCAGCGCTTCGCCTCACTCATCACCATTCATTCCGTGGATATGCTGTGATTTTTTTTTTTCACCTAGTTAATGAAGTTCTCCTCAGGCTCTATACAACTTACTTCGAAGCTCCTCGTGCGAGAAATTTGGCGAAAGTATTGCAGCTTGGTCCGCTTATGAGGCAGTGGGGCAGCTGTTGTCACACTTTTTCAAATGTCCTTCATCGGTCAATGGGACACGTGCATCGCACTAAGCGGGCTAAGTTGTACCTGCGTTACGCCAAGACAGCATGCAACATCAGTGCTCCGCGCTTGATATCATCATCAAGGCGCTTGAAGAACACGAGGAAGAAGAGACAAGGGCCAACGTTACGCCAAGCTACACGAAACGACGACAGCGTACGACGACCCTGGCCTCTAAACTACTCTATGCTTAACAGCAAAAGCCCATCGGCTCCGCTGTCTCTTTGCATCGTGCCTCCGGTGGAAGTTACACTATATTGTTTTGTGTTTTATTTTATATGTCTTGCTCTAATTTTAACTTCGTATTTTACTCATTTACGTCCTTTTTTTCGTTATGATCTTCATCTCATTTCTATTTCCTCATCCCGAAATGGCCTGCAACGCAGATCGACAACCGATAATAATAATGTCAAAACTTTTGTTGAAAGAGACGTTCAGCTTAAGATAATTCTCGAAAGGAAATACGGAACGATTTCCGCGCACTTGCCCTATAGCTTTCAGCATTCGCAAAAAGAAGAGGGAAAAAGGAACAGCTGCAGCCTGCTTGCGAAAGTTTCGCTAAATTATCATCCATAAATTTCGCATTGCAACGGCATGACATGTTAAGCACTGACAGATGGGCTCCGTATATCAGTTATATTTTGTCGGACGGAGGTAGCCAAACTTTGTCTGGAGATCTCGCTAGCTACGTGCACAGTGTGCAATGTAATTCTGGTGCTTTATTTTTATGTTATTACCTATAACAACCGTGATTGTATACATTCTCGCGTTAGTGACACTTTTACCACTCAATCCTTAATACTAGCTTAGTTTGAGGCTATCCATGTTTATCTACAGATCACGTGCTGGTGTTGCGTCAAAATGTCACAGATTCCTTTATGTATTCGCCAAAGACGACTCGAAGGTGAAAGCCACCTTGTTCTTCTTTCAGGGGCAAAGCTCCTCTTTCTCGGGGCAAGTCCCTCGGCGTGGTTTTGGGTCAGTCTCGTCTCTTCTCCTGTCCCCTCCTGCCCTGTCGTTTGCGCTGGTAAGCACTCTTTAAGGATGCCTGCGTCGGCAGCTATATCGCAAACCAGCACCAGCATCGATTCGAAGGCGGCGGCAGCAGCCGAGGGCTCGCGCAGCCGATGCAAAGCGGGCTCGTCGACAAGCGGATCCCGAAGTGAGAGCCCGCGAAGCAGAGACGGCCGGGGAAGAGAACCTTCAATCAGAGCGGGTGCGGGATGCAGCGGCCAAGTGCCAAAAGCGGTCACTAGAGAGTTTTAGTACTGCGTACGCTGCGTACGTGGCGGCGTTGCGTACGTAAAGACGCCACGTTCTGCGTAGTGCGCATGCGCAGACCGCAACGCGCACGTATCGCATTACGTACGCAGCCGCTACGTACGCACGCATGAGATGCGTGCGTGCGTACGTATGCGGTGATCGCGCCGCTCTCGAACAAGTTCGCGACAGCGCGAGACTTCGTTTTGCAAAATGGCGGCATCGAAGGCAAGCACCGACCAGCTCTGTGGCTTAAAATATTGCCATGGCATAATCGGGCTATAACATTTGGATTGGCTCACATTGGCTGTCAACAACACGTGCTTCTATTTTGATCTACCAGATGGCGCAACACGCTTCACGCTCATTAAGTACGCGGGTACTACGACGTACTAAAAGCCGATTAGTGGCAAACGACGCCACGTAACGCAAGGTGCTTGCGTGATGCGTACGTAGCACCATTCCGCAGTACTAAAACTCTCTACTACCTGATCTGGCGCCTTGAAGCGGGCACCGACTCCCGCTTCAAGCTCGGCTTCCGCGATAGCTCGTTCGGCCACGGCTGTAAGGGCCGGTCCACGCACTTCCCGCACAGCCGCAACGCACGTGCCGGGACCCCTGCCGCACGCAAGCGGGGGACAAATAAGCCAATTGCCGACGCTCTTTCACCCTCCTTAGCGTCGCCAATTGACTTGCGGCTGTGCGAGAAGTGCATGTAAAGGCCATAAGGAATGCGACCACTTGTGGATTGACCGTGACCTCACCGCCATCGGCTCTATACGCAATGACCAGTTCCGTGCCAACACCACAATCTCTCATCCAAGATCCTCTCGCCACATGCATACTTCACCGACCACAAAATCGTAATCTTCGAAAACAAAAAATTAAACGCGTCCCACACCTTTGTAATGACTAATGCAATCACTAATGTAATCCACATAAATTTGTAGATGTGTAAATGATTACATCTTAGGTATACGCAAGCGTACATAGTTGCGTTGATATGTAATAATAAACATCGTATACGTAAGTGCGCATGCGATCAACTATATAACAACGTGTCCTGTCTTTATGGGATGTGTGGGCGAACTGTTTTACCGATAAGCATTTCAGCTTCGCCCCACTCATCATCATTCACTTCGTGGAGATGGAAGGATTTTTTCTTCACCGTCAGTAAATTGATCGCCCTCCACCGCCACCCTCGCTCTGCACCCAGCGTAAAGTGTTGCACTGCCTCCAGGATGAGAGGCATTGCAAGCTTTCCGCACCTAATCTGGTTCTACATTGCCTCCGTGATCGGCCCCGTCTTTGACCTAGCGACGATGCCTTGCGATGACGTCACCGCACGACGACACGTTGTGTAAAGCTATGATGCTGTAGGGTCGTCATATGACGTCACTGATTCTGGTTATTTGTAATGTATTAATAAAGCCTTATGGTGACGTCATCGCACGGGGATTTTTTTTTATCACTCGTGAGCTTTGTCGCCGAATATGGTCAATGTTCACGTTTGATGAGGTACATAAGGTATTTTTTCTTAATAGTTGCACGCATATGAATTCTGTTCTGTCGGGAAGCTATATGTTCCAAAACTATCGCGAAAATATAGTCATGTCATAGGGAAGGACTCCAGATAATTTGGCTTCCTAGTGTTCTTTCACGCGTACCTACTTAAAGTACATGGTTGCGCTGATGATGATACCAGCTAGAGTAATTTTTGTTGCACATATCTTGTTCATACAGTTTTGGTTCTTTATTCTACACGCTGAACTTTTCCGTCTCATCGCCCTGACTGCAGACCCTTCATTAGCCCGGTCTTCCTATTTTCTCATGTAGTTATAAACAACAACAGAGTAGAACAAGAAGCAGCATCCTTAACAAGGAATCTGCTACTCCCAGAAGGAGCCCGTGTGAGAAGCCATACATTGCGAGAAATGAGATCATTAGTTTCCTGCCGAGGAGAACTGTCGATAACAAACGATTTGCAAACATGACCTTCCATCGATAACACGGAAGAAGAGCGCATCGCGGAGAAGAAAGGCCATTCGAGCCGAGGTCTTCCGATATTCCCGTGCACGGAGGAGCCGATGCTCTTTCTAAATATGTTAGCTTTAAAGTTCTCCACCTTTCCCCGCTTACGCGTCTCTCCCGTGGAAAACTTTCGTGTTGCTCTTACGTCACCGAAGCGGGCCGACCAGCATCAGCCGGGAGCAGACAAATGGTTCAATTAACCGGGATAGACCGTGCGCATCTAACGAGTCGCTGATTAACGGTTCTCATTAGTAGCAAAGGAGTAACGAATGTTCCGCTTCAGGTGTGGAACAGCTCGCTGCTCCCTGCATGTCACTGTATTCTTTTATTGTTATCACTTGGATGTACTTGCGCGCGATCGATGCTCACTGACGCCCTATACGTCGTGCAATGTGGTCCACAAGACAAGTGGTGCGAGCGTTCTTTGTAATGCACTTGGTGCTGCATCGTTTAGGCCTTGTGAAACGCTGATGCATGTTTTAACAGTGGGGTTGTTAAAGCATAGCGTTAAATGTGATCCGAGGACCAAAAAAAAAAAAGGGGGGGGGGGGAGTATGTGCCATATAAAACCGGTATGGGCCAAGCAGCTCATATCATGGCATAGCCGTGCATATAGTATAGTGTGGTAAGGGGGTGGGAAAGAGGAGTGAGGATGAGATGGAGGGATATGAGGGGGAGAAAGAAAAGCATGGGCAATATTTGTATAGTATAGATATCAAGGGGATAGAAAAGGGAAGTAAGGGTGAAGAGGAATTATGAGATTAACTCTGATGGGCGAGAGGACGATTTGGCTACAGAGAGAAAGAAAAAAAAGATATAAAAATGTGTAGAAAAAAAGGAATAAAGGCACAAAAAAAACAGCTATAGTAAAGAACAGAGCATGACATAAAGATAAAGAAAGAGAGGGGACTATAGAAAAAGAAAGAGGCGAGAGACAGTTATAAAGAAAAGAGGGAGAGGGAGAGAAAGGCAGCGTAGCAAAGCGATTACTCAATGGGTTGGAAGGAGAAGTGAGGCCGTGAAGGAGGGCAAGAATGGGATAAAGGGTGAAACATAGTGTAGGCATATGTAATATAGCATGAGAAGGGGGTGGCAAGGAAAGTGAGAGTAAGGGGGAGGAGAGGGGAATGGTAAGCCCACCAGCTCCGCTCTTTCCTCAGCTGGTGCGTAGCTGCGCCAATTATTAAATATTTTTTTCTTGCTATTGGGATTCATAAAGTTTCGTGCTCCGAAATACATTCTTTTGTTTTATTTTATATAAATAAACTGTGTGCAGTAGCCTTCAATTTCGATGTCAGCACTGACTGCCTACACAACATTCGCATGACATATCGCCGTACTTTTCGTCACACAAGTTAACCTCTTTATTTTTTTTGTTTATGGTTAGCAAGCATTTTATTGCGTGTTTTTAACATTCCCTGTCGAAGTTTTAGAATGTTTGCCTGAAAAGACCGCTAGTTTATCCTAAACTATTGATGTAAAGCGCCGTGTGTTGAAAATATATGGAGACGTCTTGCCGCCAATCCGAGTCTCTAAACATGCCTACTGTGAGAAGATTAAAACACTGAAAAGTTGATGGAGCTGAAGTTATAATAATATTACATAGTAACTATGGAAGTTTGACGTTACGAAATTATCATATGATATAAGAGACGCCGTAGTTGAGGGCTCCGAAAATATCGACCACCTAGGGGTTTCTTAACGTGCACATGTATAAGCACATCCTAACACGGGCCGCAAGCATTTTCGCCTCCACCGAAAATGCGGCCGTGGCGGTGGGAGATTCGATCTCGTGACCTGCGGGTCAGCAGCCGCTGGCTTAGCCACTATAGACCACTGTGGCTGGTAATTTATGGATATTTATATAAACGTTGTGCCCCTCCTACTTGTCAAAATTGGTAGTCTAAATAGTTTTTATTGACTTGCCTCAGGTCAAAAGAAAAAAAAAAAGGCAGATCCTACGTACAGTGGGAATCGACGATATGCGAAGCACGAATGAGGAAGGTTGATATGTCACTTTAAAATCAGCACAACGTTACGAGGTGGAGGTAAATGATGCGACGAAATGAACGCCGTCGAGCACGCGCACCGCGTCATGTCGAAATGTATTGGCGCCTTGACTGTGGCATGTAGTCATGTTCTCGCATGACACGCTTCTCGTGATTATCATGTTTGCACCAGTCACTTATCTTCGTCATCCATTGGCGTCACGTAATACCAAACTTCGCATATGTGAAGCTAGCGAAACGGCCGCGAGCGCATCATCCAGTGTGGTATGTTGTCCTAGTTCTTACATGGCACGCATGTCTTGATTATCATGTTTGGATGTGTCATTTACCTATGTCGTCTGTTCACGTCGCGTTATAGCGAGTTTGGTACATGTGAAGCTTGCGAAACGGCTGTGAGCGCATCATGAGCATAGCACGCAGTCATGTTGTTACATGACACGTATCTTATGTTTATCATGTTTGCACCAGTATGATATTCTCGTCATACATTTTTGTCCCGTAGTACCAAATTTCGTATAAGTCAAGCTAGCGAAACGGCCGCCAGCGCATCATGAGCGTGGAATGTAGTCATGTTGTAACATGACACGCATCTCATGATTATCATGTTTGCACCAGTCACATACCTTCCTCATTCATTCACGTATTGTAATAACAAATTGGGTATATGTGACGCTAGCGAAACGGCCGCGAGCGCATCATGAGCGTGGCATGTAGTCATGTTGCATGACACGCATGTCATGATTTTAATGTTAGGGTCTGTCGCTTGTGTTCGCCATGCAATCATGTCATATATTACCAGTTTTGCAACACGCCATGTGAACGAAACCACCGCAAGAGCTGCTGGACCATGAAATGTAAATCATGACTTTCATGGCATACATGTCATGATTTTCACGTTATGACTAGTCAAATATGTTTTTGATGCAGTCATTTTATTCCATACCAAGTTTGGTATTGATACCATTATCCAAACTGCCAGGAGAGCTAAAAATCGTAGGCGGCTAGATAGATAGATAGATAGATAGATAGATAGATAGATAGATAGATAGATAGATAGATAGATAGATAGATAGATAGATAGATAGATAGATAGATAGATAGATAGATAGATAGATAGATAGATGATAGATAGATAGATAGATAGATAGATAGATAGATAGATAGATATATGATAGATAGAGATAGATAGATAGATAGATAGATAGATATAGATAGATAGATAGTAGATAGATAGATAGAAGATAGATAGATAGTTATAGATAGATAGATAGATAGATAGATACGCTCAATGTCGCTGAAGTTTGCCAAGAAATGCTTCGCATTTGAAAAAAAGCGATGTGTGTGTGTGTGAAAACGCTGAGCACTCTGATACACGTTATCAGTGATGGCGGGGTGCTGTGTGGACTTTTCCCTAACTGACGGCACGCATCGTTTATTTACATCAGGCATGTACTGTGTAGTGAAATATATTATTTTATTTGTTTATTTTGTGAATTTATATGGTTTCATTACGTATGTTAATTAGTTCTAGGCCCCATATTTTTACATATATGCGTCCCATAATTATTATTAGGTATTCCTGTCTTTGTCAACTGTGCTCGCAAGTAGCTATCTAGCACTTTCAAGTCCGTCTTCGTTTCTTCTGATAAGCATGAGTAGGTGTGTCGGCTGTACTACTGCACGTGTGGTAGCTTTCCGTCCTTTTTGAATGCACTGAAACATTTGCTTCTTATGTCTGTACAGTTTTTATCTAAACGCCAGCTGGACGCTTCGATACACGAGGGCCCAGAATGAAGTTGCTTTAGCAATGATGGTAGCGCGTAATTTGTGGTTGTGTTTATCGTTCCGTGTTAAATTCAACACAATCCGAAAGCGTTTTAGCTGCGCCAATGGTTGTTTCCGTATGGTCAGGCCCATAGAAAAAAAAAAGGCGGAAGGGGGGGGGGGCTGAGTAGGGTGTTTTACCGAGAATAACTTAAGAAAATAGGTGCTTTTTGTGGCCTTCAATAAGCGAACCCCCCCCCCCCCCCCCCCCACACACACACACAAGCTTCGTAGCTACAGCCCTGCGTACCAGGGGTGTTGCCAGAAATCCTTTTCGTGGAAAGGGGGGGGGGGTCACAACTTCGACATGGGCACTTTTCCTTTCGTAGTTTCATGCTTTATAGCTTGAAACTACGGTGTTTCCTTATCTTACCGTGCCGCTAAGGTGTCGGAAGCCCAATTTCGTGTTGCGTAAAGGAGGAAAATTGCGCAAAGTAAGCGCACCCTCTCACCCCTCTCGCAATGTGCTCCCGTGCAGCGAGTCTAATCAATCTCAGGCCCCATCAGGGATTTCGATTGGCTACGCTCGCGCCGCTGATCCGTCTGGAGCATGCGCCGTGCGTTTTCAAAGGGAGCTCTGTACAAGTATGCGTACACTAACGGATCGCCATCGGTGCTTCGGTCCCTGCTTTGATGGGGGCGCTGTTCTGGAACACTGCTCAAATGAACGTGAGGCACGCTTAGCACAGATTGCAGCTAATGATAACAGTGCATTACTTAGCTAATTTATGGCTAGCCTTTAATTGGAACAAGCGACGATCTTTCTATGCGATTGCAATTACAAAGAGCAGGAGGAACATGCTCTGCGTCTAGTTTGCTCACGTTCAAAATTTAGTGGACGTAAGTCCTAATTTTAGTGAATCAATGACAGACGGCCGCATCATGGAATGGCGATTGAATAAAAGTTGGCTTTACACCAACTGATTGATATACGTTATAAGTTATTTAGCCGGAGTAAGACATGTCACAAGCTGACATTGGCCTTGATTTATATTCAGTAATCGTGATCGCTGATCACATGCAAGTGGATGCGGGAGTCGAACTGACGTGACAGATTCCACTGCCCTCGGAAACGGCTGATATTATTCATCAATAGCAAGGGAAAAAGTAAGGGTCTCCCTGGCTATAATATACGACACGTTTTAATCTACTCTTTCGTTACTGGCGACACGTCATAAAATCAAACGGGACATCACAATCCTACGATTCGTTACTCGTCCCTCATTTTGTGTTTGTCCAGGCTGCTGTGACGAAGCTGAGTGCCTCGGCCCACAATGCCTTTTTTATCGTCGTCTTTATTGCATTAGCATCACGCTTTCGAAAAGTCGAAGTGAGTGAGCGGCTTGACGTCACGCTTTTTTTTTTTTTTTTGACGTTTCGTGTTTATGCTCACTTTGTGTTCAAGACACCCTTCGCATGGCCCATATAAGGCATCTTCGCCTGTTTGAAAACAGGCCCTTCGACCCATTCCTTTTCTATCGTTCTGCATATAAAAATGTATTATATTCGAAGTTTGAAATAGGCTTGTAGCGTGTAAAGCTGAAACCATTTATTCGGATAGAAAACCCGCTAGTCTGGATCTGCTTCGAAAATAGCGAACAAAAGTTGTTCTGAACCAACGCTTTTTAAGGCGGGACCAGTGCCTCTACAGGATGGTCGCTTTATCATCTGAGCTTAACAGGAAAGTAGCGGAATGCAACCCGAGAGCAAATCAATCGGCAACTTTAAGCACGTGGCCACTTTTGGAAGTACATGCCATTTGAACTAAGACACCGCAAAAGCTGCAATACCGTGAAATGTAAATTATGACATTTATGACATACATATCATGATCTTCATTTTATGACTAGTGAAATATGCTCTCTTCATACGGTCATGTTTCGTGTCGATACTTTATTGAAACGGCCAGGAAAGCTAGAAGTCGTAGGCAATTAGATAGATAGATAGATAGATAGATAGATAGATAGATAGATAGATAGACAGATAGATAGATAGATAGATAGATAGATAGATAGATAGATAGATAGATAGATAGATAGATAGATAGATAGATAGATAGATAGATAGATAGATAGATAGATAGATAGATAGATAGATAGATAGATAGATAGATAGATAGATAGATAGATAGATAGATAGATAGATAGATAGATAGATAGATAGATAGATAGATACGGTCAATGTCACCGAAGTTCGCTGAGAAATGCTTCGCATGTAAAAAAAGTAGGAGATACACCTTATATAAATATTTCGGGATGGATATATGTTCATGGAAGTTGGTAAGTATATACACGAGGAAATGTCCATAGTCACTTCGACATAATAGTGCCTTAGTGACTTTCATATGTACTCAGAGTTATGTAAAGCAACGGTTGACGTAGCTAAGGTATAGAATTTAAGCCCCCCCCCCCCCCCCCCCCCCCCCGTCCCCCGAAATTTCTGTTTTGCTCGTGTATGTAAGGGCGTACACATACAAACGCGCGCATGAACATGTACAACGACTCGCCGACTGGGTTGGTCCTATGCCACCTCCTGACGCCGGTCACCTACGACGGCGACAGCGTAGCCCTGGCCGACTGGATCAGCCCTACGCCATCTCCTGTTGCCGACAAGAGCTCTCGCCAATGGTGCCCCGACCTTGGACTCCTGAGACCGTGTTCATCATTCCTCTCTCTCTTATGTCGTCGCTCGCTGTCCTTGCGCACCTCTCTCTCTTTCTCTCTCTACCTTTAATCCTATTCTTTTAATCCCTCCTTAACCTTATCCCTTGTGAGCTACTGTTGAGGTGTCGCACCAGATGCAGACAGTTACGGGGCTCACCTTTCTCTTCCTTTCCCTTTTATAACCACAAAAGAAAGATGTATAACCGTTGCCTAAAATACGTTCCTCCCCAATAGCGTACGCATTTGGGTTGGATGGTCCATTGAACAGTTTACCGTTGGCGTGATAGCGGAGGTTAAGGGTTGCAAACCGTTACCGTGCAGCAAACGTTCGTTGAGGACAGCGTCTTGATTGTGGTTATAAGAGGGAAAAGAAGAGAAAAGTGAGCCCCGTAACTGTCTGCATCAGCGTGCGACACCTCAACAGTAGCTCACAGGGGATGGGGGTAAAGAAGGATTAAAAGGATAGTATTAAAGGTATATATACAGAGAGAGAGATGCGCAAGGACAGCGAGCGACGACATAAGAGAGATAGGAAGGATGAAACAAGGTCACAGGAGTCCGAGGATGGGGAATCACTTGCGAGAGCTCTTGTCGGCGGCAGGAGGTGGCGTAGGACCAACCCAGTCAGCCAGAGCTGCGCTGTCGTCGGAGATCGCGAGGGCACAACCGGTCGGCACGGAATTCAATAGTTTAGCGGGATAGCGTTTACGTAGTTTACGTGCCCCAGCTGGGATGGTGGCACCACCTATCGGAGGGTTGAAAAGGTAAAGAACAATGAAAAGGAAGAGAAAACGAAAACGTTTGCCTTTGTCACCACGCGAAGCATTGTTACAAATTTATTTAATTGATAATAAAGGTAAATAAAAATGAGCGACACACCGAACACGATTACATTTATGCTGCCGATTTGTTTACATCGATCTTCTAGTTAGGCCTGGATACGCTAGCGTATCCGTAATACTCGGCCATCGAAGCTGACTGAAGGCAAGCCAAGCCAAGCTATTTTAAACCGTCGTTTGCTGCGAACGAAGTGAATCTCAACAACTGTGCGAAAAATCACTTCGAAGCGGGACCCCGAAATCGCCGCCATGTTTATGTACACTACGTATGCCACGGTAACACGACAACGTTAAATCTGAAAAATAGCGCGTACGGTAAGCGGTACGGGTAATGTGCGTATCTGCGCATGCGCACTTCGATCCCGCTATCACGATAAGCCTGCTATTCCACTGAGGCCGGTATACTGTGACTGTCGGTTATTACGAATCAAGGAACGACGTTAAATATACGGGACAAGAAGAGACACGGGACTACGACGCTGGTCCCGTCTCTTTAACGCCGTTATTTTTTTCTCTCGTTACCTTGCCCCTCCCCTCGCAAACAAAATTCTGCCTACCCCCTATGTACGCAACGGCACCACCTGAATAACCGCAGTGAATGGAAGCAACTGTATGAGAAGCATTAGTGAGAGACACATAAGCGAATCAAAGTATGTCAATGAAAAAAAGATCTGCAAAAGGCAACCCCCCCCCCCCCCCCTTTCTTCAAACGTGACTAAGTGAGAACGTCTGATGGCCTAATCTGCCCCGCCGCGGTGGTCTAGTGGCTAAGGTACTCGGCTGCTGACCCGCACGTCGCGGGTTCGAATCCCGGCTGCGGCGGCTGCATTTCCGATGGAGGCGGAAATGTTGTAGGCCCGTGTACTCAGATTTGGGTGCACGTTAAAGAACCCCAGGTGGTCGAAATTTCCGGAGCCCTCCACTACGGCGTCTCTCATAATCATATGGTGGTTTTGGGACGTTAAACCCCACATATCAATCAATCAATCAATCTGATGGCCTAATCTGAACCACTCGCAAGATGTCAGCAGTAACACCGCCACATTAACTCTGGCATCATTGTCAAGAACTAACGTAATAATGGTAGGACTTGAGAATTAGAGTTGTTCTATAGACCTTTTCAAAAACGGCTCCAAAAGTGCCGCTACAGTCCTTTCTGGCCTGCGCCCAGAATAATAGTAGTTTGAGAACTAGAGTTACTCCATTAACCATTAAAAAAAAACACGCCTGGTCTGCGTTGAACGCGCAGCACTGTCACAGCGACAGCGAGAAGAGCGGCCTTCAAGAGCCTTTCTTTAACACTCTTTGGGTCTTAGAACTGGCTTAACACTCTTTGGGTTTGAGCGAGCCGGTCTGAGAACTGGCTAACCTCCCTGTCCTTCCTCTTTCAATCCTTTCCTTTCAACTCTTTGGGTAGCTGCTGCAAGCGCGCTTGCAGGGTACCCACTACGGCATTAATCACTGTAGTATGCAGGCATTCACTATGCCATCCTTCGTCATTCTTCGGAGAAGCGTGGTACCTGCTGCACACTTGCAAGGAACGTGTTGCAGTTTTTGTGTGATGTGGCTGACGACGATGAAGAATCATGCCAGAAGCTTTTGTAATCACCGCGATCTCCCACAGTGGGTATGCGCCACAGTTAATAGGTGAATAAGATGAAGCTTTTGAAAGGGCTGGAGCATTCGACGACCCACTCTGGGCGCAATTCGCATTATCTGACACGTGGTCGTTGTTCTTTGCTGTTGTATAACGCTTTAGTACTCACATCAACGCGATTCCTTTCCCGACATCAAGCCTGCCTATAAGGCAAGTTTGCGAACGAGTCCCGAGCTGGGCGTGGCTGAGGGCTTGGTGTTTTTTAGTTGAGTTTTTTTTTCCTTATGACGCGTGTTGTGATCTCGTAACAGCTTTCGCTGTAAAATGGCTCCATAGGTGCCGCCATATTACTTTCTGGGCTGCGCCAATGGGCGTGACTCCGAAATTCCCTGTGGAGGCTGTGACGTCAGCCTCTGTACTCTCGTGCAGACGCGTAGCACGATTTTTTTTTCAGGACGGGGGGGGGGGGGCACCTTTTTGAAATGGTCATTTTTCGCTCTCTATGACATGACGAAAAAAATTGGGGGGGGGGGGGCGTGCTTGGTGCCCTGGCTATACGCCTCTGCTCCCACGCGCAGCCAACATGACGTGTCAGTGACCGGCGATGAAAGACGAAGCGCCTACTTTCAGGACTGTTCCACTGCAGTGCATAGGATGACTTCAAAGCCTCGACAGTGGATTTTATACCCCTGTCACACGGGCACCCGCGAAGACCGTTTAACACCCTCGTCCTTACGACAACGAAGATGTGGTACGTGTCACACGGCCACCCTTTCGCAAACGAAGGTGAACGGAGCATTTCGCAAAAAACGTTCAACGATCTCCCTTCGCAGCGAAACGATGTACTGTCGTCCCCAGCAGTCTAGAGGTCAGAGAAAAATTTCGAGCACTAAAGGCTGGTGCACACCGGCGACTAGCAGCGGTCGCGCGACCATTCGCGACTGGCGACCAAAAAGCGACTGATGTTCACACCGACAGAGGCTGCATGCGAGCGACCGGAAGTCGCAAAACCGGAGAGTCACGTCCGGATCTCGTTATGAGCGAGAACTCCTGAGACCGGCGCGATCAGCTGATCGCCGCCAGCTGAGTCCGTTCTCGCACAGCGTTCCCAACAGCGTCAAGTTCGATTCAAGCGAAGAACAAGACAATTTCAAGGTGCTGATGCACTGTGCCATGGTGTCAGCGCTGGCATCACAGATGCCTCCAAAGAAAAAAAAAAAGCCGGTAGTGGATGTGACCATCCTTTCGATCGCGGGAGTTGACCGGCCATGCAAGCCGCCTGCCTCAGAGCTGCGCTGACACGACGAAGAGTATTTCCGAGAGTCGTACGTATTCAGAAACCATCCTTGAATTTCCCTTGACTTGCCACAGCCTACAATGCAGCACAAATGCGTCTCGAACGTGAAGTCTTAAGTCGTTGCCAAGGCATGAAGTACAAACGCGTTCCAAACACGCTGCGTTGAATGCGCTGACAAGTCAAGTTCAAGAAAAAAAAAAGTTTCCGAATACGGGGAAAAGACAGTGCACAATTTATTTTCTCTTTACTTTGACGGTGTTTAGCTTCTTGCGAATGCCACCACGTAAATTCGATACTTTGCTCGAGTTGCTGCGGCCCGCCATCTCCAAGCCAAGTATTCCGTGGTGGCCATGGTGCCACAGACCCAGAGGAACGCACTCGTTTGTATCTGGCGGCAGGAAGCCAGCGCAATGAAAAAAAAATTGAGCATCGCTGATTGGTTAAGCAGCTTTGCGACTGCAGTCGCGCGACTGAAAAATCGGTCAAGAAGCGACTGGCCAACGCAGTCGCTTTGCGACCGTTTGCGACCGTTCGCGACTGGTTGCGACCAGTCGCAAATGGTCGCGCGACCGCTGCTAGTCGCCGGTGTGCACCAGCCTTAAGTGGCCGCAGTGAAAGAATAATACATTTTGGCAATATTAAACGTTCTTTCGTTGTAGTACTCACTCACAGCGCGTGTTTGTTTACATATATTTAGGCCCGCCAGAGTTCACTTACTCTCAACACCGATGCCCTACACACATGGCCGGCCCAACTCGCGAGTCGGGCCGGCCGGCGCCAGCCGATCACCGTCATTACCGGCGCAATATTGTACCACTTCCTCACGTCGCCCGCTGTGTTACTCATGGCTTAAGAACACAAAATGTGCGCTCAAGAGGCAAGGAAGCAGAAGAACTATCGTACCGGGCATGTACACAGGCAACAAAACAACTAAAAGGCACAATGTGGCCAGCGTCACTAGCAGCATTGCTACAATTAGCAAATGCGTTTTTATTTGAAATTATTTTTAATGGTTTGTTAGTCGCGTGCCTACTTAACAGTGCTTTTTTGTAAAAACCGCATAACGAGGATTCACAAAAGATCAATAAAGATGAAATAAGAATACTTTCCCGAAAATCAAACAGCGCCCGCTGAGCCCCCTCGCTGCAACTGTTACAACCTTGTCACTGCCGTGTGACAGTGCCACAACTCCTTCTCCGTCGAACCCCCTAGGGGAGATTTACGTTGGCGGTGTTCAACAAAGTTTGGAGGTGACCGTGTGACAGGGGTATTAGGGGCGAAGCTCCTTAAAGCGGCACCCGTTCGTCCCTCGTCGTAGTGCGTAACAAGTCTTACGCTTTGACCTGCAAGGGGGTGCCGGTGGGAGATTTCTCCTGTGCGTTGTTGAACAATAAAAAATTCGAAGCGTGCGCGTTGACTAAAAGCCTAATTCTCCTGTCTCTCATTCCATTTACCAGCCATTGCCATGTACATTGAGCACTATCTGACAAGAAAAGGTTGCTACGTTATACTCGCTGGGCGTAACCTCCTTAGTTTTAGAAAGGTTTAGCGACCGTTGGGCCGCAGTGCCATGAATACAGTGATTTAGTATATACCCTGAACTCGAGGTGGTTAAAGGTGGGAAATAGGCACGAAGTGCAAGTCGTAAGAAAGTGTGCGTGTGCCACCTCTCGTTTAGTCCTTGGAATGCCCGCTGGATGGCGGTGCTTCTATATGCGGAATATAAGACGAAAAGATGCGAGATGGTGGTACTTGGAGTGTTGACTAGATGGACGAACGGACACAGAAAGATGCATGTACGGATGGTTGTACGGACGGATGGACGCATGGACGAACGCAGGGACGGACGCACGGATGGACGTGTGGACGCATGAACAGATGCACGCACGGACGGGCGGATGGACGTTCACACAGATGAACACATATATGATAAAAAGATGCGAGATGGTGGTACTATGAGTGTTGATCAGATGGACGAACGGACACAAAGACAGATGCATGGACGGACGCACGGATGGATGCACGGACGAATGGACGCATGGACGGACGCAGGGGCGGATGCATGGACGAACGCAGGGACGGACGCGCGGACGCACGAACAGACGTACGCACGGACGGGCGGACGGATGGACGGTGTTATGCCTGCGAGTCCGCAGCGAACGTCCATGCCTCGGAAAAAGGAAATTTGTGTCAAGGCCAGCACGCGAGCCCGCCTGACGCGATGAACAACTTAACGGCGTCATCACGCGACGGCGCCTTTCTGGCGCGCACGTGCAGTGAGTCACCTCACAAGCGAGCCCGTCGAGTAAACAACCGGCGCCTTCCTGTCTGGCGGGTCTGACGCAATGCGCGGCGACGTCACTCGTCCTTGGGTGCAGCCACCTGCAGCGCACCCTCTCCAGATTCGATGAGAAAGAAGGACGCGGCCCAGCGGCGACCCCATTGGAGGAGTCTGGCCTCACGACCAGCGGCGCTTCTGGTTGGACATTTTGTTATTCAAAGAATCCACCCGGGGCATATAAAAAAAGCCCTGCGGCGCGTCGCGAGTAGCAGACCTGTTGGAGAGCCGACATGTGTGTCAGAGAGGAGCGCTATGTGAGGAGTCCTATGTGAGAGCAGACATGTGTGTCAGAGAAGAGAGCTATGTGATAGAGAGTTGAGCTGTGTGTCAGAGAAGAGAGCTATGTGATAGAGAGTTGAGCTATGTGTTAGTAGACCCATTTGAGAGTAGAGCTATGTATTAGAGAGAAGAACTCGGCTCTTCGCGTCTCTGTCGGCCCCAGTGCCGAATTTGTAACGCCTCTGTATATATGCTGTACATAAGCCTTGTTTAACTCACCGTCGTCTCGTCCGCTCGTCTATCAGCTCTGCGCCGAAGCAGTCGCGAGCTGAGAAACCTACGCTACCAAACGGCTGGTGACCTTCCCGGCGGAGTTCGAAGCAGTGGCGCCTTCGGGACCGTGTTGGCGTCGCCGTGTTTCGAAACAGTGGTTGCAGCGGTGAGATTCGTGGCGCCCTTCGTAACGTCGTTGGAGGCGCGCTTCGCAACAACGGTCACACAGACGAACGCATGGATGGACGGAAGCAAGAACGAATGGACGGACGGATGCTTCGCCTCACTCTCCATCAATCACCCCGTGGATATGCTGCCATGTTTTTATGAGGAGAGGGGGGGGGGTCACGTTTATATAATGGCGGGACGCCTAGGGAGCCCTCTTATCAAATATAGTTGCAGTTGGGGTGGTATAGTTCCATAATTGGTCTGCGCATCAGCTTTTCCGCAATTCATGGTTGCTAGCGGCGTTTGGGAAACAGATGCGCAACTCTGTTACCTACACATCTATACATGTAACGTCACGTAAAACTACAAAGGACGACACAGACCGAGTGTGAAGAGCGTTGACTTCCAACAGTTTATTCCGCTGACGATACCAGGTATAAATACATACGAAAGGCCAGTGGATAAGGCAAAGTAACAAAACCAAGGAAAAAAGAAGTGATCAGCAAGAAATGCACTGGGTGATACCGACAAGTCTTGATTGATATGTAGGGTTTAACGTCCCAAAACCACCATGTGATTATGAGAGACGCCGTAGTGGAGGGCTCCGGAAATTACGGCCACCTGGGGTTCTTTAACCCGAGAAGTCTTATTCAGCAAGTTTCTAAAAAAAAAAAAAAAAAACTTAGCTCATTCTTGACTGTCAATACAAGCGATGGGATGCTGACACGTCCCTCTCCCGCACGAGCAATCTCTACCGCCTCAACTATTTGCCTGACGCACTGTCTTTGCCGCGATTACGAAGCCACTTTTTTCGAACTTAGTTTTACCTGCTGTCATAAGTGTTCAATTGAACCAACTCCCAGCAAGCAATCATGCTGTTACCTAAAGGTAGCATATACAGTAACTATATTGAGAACGCATTTGTGTCGCACCTCATGAGCTAAAATAAGGTGTTACTGGCCCACGCTGTCGCTGTACGAAACATGCTGCTTCGATACACGAGCTTCTATGCGGCACGTGCAATATGGCCGGACGTGAAAGACAGCATCCGAGTCACCGATGGCTAAAGTAACTGCACTTTCAATCTCATGGCTCGTTCTTCTGCCAGCCATGAGATGGCGCGACGTGCACTATTGACGCACTATGTTCACACTTTTGCTGACTGACTGGCTCGCATGTTTAGCCTCTAACCTCTTTTTACTACGTTCATTGCTATTCTACCACCTTTTTTTTTTTGATACTTTAAGTACTTTTGTCACAAATTCGCGCGAGTTTTTCTTGCTTCATTTTTCATCGAATTTCCTTCCTGCCTTCAAAACGACGACGCCTCGAGTATTCTGGATTTCGTACATAGGGGCATATTCAAAAGACGTTTGATATAATGACCTATGTGCTGGAGCTTATTTTGCAGTCTCTGAAAGTGTTTTAGGATGTCACCAGTGTCTCTAACTGTGTCCATGCTTGATGGCAGGGTGTTCTGTTCTTCTCCGGCGCGGATTAAAAAAAAAAGAAAGAAACATACTTGGCAGATGGACTACGTCCACTCAACCCTTTGTTTTGCAGATATTCAAAGCGTCGAGCGAAAATAGGCAGGGAACAAGAAACTCTCCGGGCGAACAATCGTCCCGTCCCGAAAGGAGCAGTCGGTGCCACGCGCGCCTCTCGTTTGCGAGGGCAGCTTGCTGGTGCCGAGCGGCGCGCTCCACGTTCTCGCGCAATATGGCCGTCTCCTGGCGTAAGACCGATTCAACGAGCGTGCTGTACCACCCGCATCACTCTAGACCTCGAGAGTGATCGAGCAATTAATTATCATCGCCTAGAATCTCATAGAGCCGATTGGCGCCGCTGCGCGCCAATCAGAGCGCACGCAGGGCGGAGCTTCATCGTGGACGACTCTCTCTCCCTCGCGTCATTCCTTCCCCAGGGCGAGGGTGCAGCGGCCGTCTCTTGCAACCGATGCAGTTGCCTCCGATGAAGTTAGGCGATCGTCCGTGCCACTCCGTAGCAGGACTGACGCATGCGATTCGCTTGCTTTGGATTGAAAACGTGCGCGAACGTGTGCCGCCCCGTTCATCGACTTGACTGACCGACAGGGGACGTCGGCTGTGCTCCTTCCGCTGTGTTGTCCACCGGCGTGTTCGATATCGGCCAGTGTGTGCTGCTTTGGCAGCGGCGACATTGATACGTGTGCCTTGATCTCAGCGCGTCCAGGGGGGTGACTTGTTGTTCCGTAACCAGCGCTGCATTGGTTGTCGCTGGTCATTCTTCTTGATCCGCAACCCACCAGCAGCCAAAATTCGTGTCAAAAACCGCATCCCGCTTCCAGCCTTCCGGATGGAACACGAATCGGACGACATGGACGGAAGCGTGGTGAGTACGGCTTGTTTTGATGCCTGATCCACATTAGCTCGAATCATCGCTGTCTGTAACGCGAGGAGTTGCGCGAACAAACACAGGTGACATCGGTTCACTATTCCACTGCTTGCTCTGGCGTTTGTGTGTCGGATTACATTGACAATTACCAGTATGGGACACCTACGTTTAATCCTGTCTCACAAGCTTTTCTTTCTCCCGCGGCGCTAAACATCGTTCTCGCTGAAAAGTGACACTGCAAGTAGCTGAAGCACAGACGAGTAACGGGGTAGACGCGTTAGCCCTTTTGTCGGATAGCGAGGCGCGTTGACGATATAATAATCGTCGTCATCCAGAGTGGACTTGATCGTGTTTTCTCTGCTGACGCTTCCAGAGCCTAACGACGGTGCCTTATCGTATCGTGTCATCTTTCCATGGGCAGTCGTCCTATTTAATCGCTTCGCACATAGTTGTCATTTCCTCAAACATCTGATTATCCGCACATATGTGATCCATCTGCGTTTGGTTTGCGTCGTCATTTGTGGGGTAAATAATCTAGGAACGTTTCCTGAATTTACTTGCTTCGATTTTTTTTTTTTAAATAAAAGTACGCACCTTTTTCTCTTTTGTGAATCGATCAGCAGATGACCACGTGTGCCTTTCGATGGTCAATAAACGGGTCAGTTGATTTCGCCTAGGTATTTCGGCCTCCGCAGTTTCCAACAAAAATGCAAGGGGTTAATCATACATTTCCGCCAACATCGTGCGCCACTCCTGCATTTTTCAGCCATTTTGCATGAGTTCAAAGCGTGATGAAAGCAACGTCTATAGAAAACGTTCTCGTCAGTACAGTGTTGCTATCGCGATATGATCAGCCCCGACGCTATCGGTCAAGCTGTGGGCGATATGTGTACACAATGAAGCACCTCTCGTGTCTTTTTTATTCCGGCAATCGGTGCTTTCCTTTTTGTTTCACTTATCGCACATTAACGGTGTTATTGTTTTACACGGGGCCTAGGAAAAAGTCTGGTGTGATCGAAAGATAGGCAGGGTACGAATCAAATAATAATTTATGTTGTTTACCGTCTTGATGAAATTCAGGCACACTTCCGTAGGCCCCGCGGTTTAATTGGGCAATCTCGATTTTTTTTAATATATAACCTAATCCACGAAAGCTTTCGCATTTCATTTAAATTGAAATGTGACTGCGCTGCCGAAAATTCGACTATTCGAGTCGTATGTTCAATTGTTCGAATTCATCGCTTAGTAAACTCAGGCTCACGTTCTGATTAATACGTAATTTGTGCAGTGAAATCTTATCACGAAGAGCCAATCGCTAATACGGAGATGTGACAGACATCAAGTCCAAATCGTATGTGTTAAATACGCACACATGGAATTTTGTAATCCCGGCACGCACTCTGACCAAATTATACATCTTTTACATAGTACATGAAGGAATGCCTTGAACGGATTGTTCTGTCAAACGTTGGACGGAAGTAGATTGATTGATTTGTGGGGTTTAACGTCCCAAAACCACCATACGATTATGAGAAGAGACGCCGTAGTGGAGGGCTCCGGAAATTTCGACCACCTGGGGTTCTTTAACGTGCACCCAAATCTGAGCACACGGGCCTACAACAATTCCACCTCCATCGGAAATGCAGCCGCCGCAGCCGGGATTCGATCCCGCGACCTGCGGGTCAGCAGGGTACCTTAGCCACTAGACCACCGCGGCGGGGCGATGGAAGTAGATTGGTAGCACAGTTATGAACCATAGATACGTCAGTGCCCCTGGTTGGCAATACTGCAATGTCCTCGTTATTTTTTAAAAATTATATGTACTTCTCTCTGTTGCTCGGAGGAATTTTATCTTTAAGGTTTAGAATTCTTGATGTTAATTGCGTTGCGTTACAGAATACCACCATGGTGACATAAGTACTTCGATTGAAGGCAGCAATAAAGATAATGTAGATGCGATTGCCATCGCAAAATTTTCCGTAACTTTTGCGGCAGAGTTCGCGTACAATCTGCCGAGAACACAGGAAAACGACAGTGGGGTTCGTGGACATTCTGCAGTGGAGTTATCGAGAAGCAACTAGAACACGCAGCCTAGCGAGCAGAAGCAGCATCATTGGGACCACTGCAGATGCGATAGATTTCCGGAATTCGCAGGTGCAACAGCAGTTTGAGGCTGTCGAAACAATCAAACGGAGATGGGAACACTGGTGGTGTGCCAGATATCGGCAGGATAGTACACGTCCGGGCTAGGAATTTTTACGGGTGAGGGGGTTTGGATACTCCCTTAACCCGAAGTGGAAGCCGGTCAGGTAGATGTGGTCGAATGGCATTCTGTAGACTACATGCCATAACAAAAGAAAAAAAAGAAACAGGGAGGGGGGTACGGGGCCCGGTGTCTATAATAGGAAAGGGGGGCTATGACGAACCTTCCCGCCCCCCTTTGAAAGAGAAACCTGCGTCCACTGCCACTACTGCATGAGGGAGCAACTTCCCGGATTGTTGTAAGAGTACAAAGGCTGAGGTTGTTGTATGGGTAGTTAAAATTCCAAAAGATGACGCACGTCGCGGAGGGGGATTTGGACTATACCCCAGTGAATCGTTCTATGAACGTGGACACTAGCAGCCGTCCTCGGAAACTTGTGTCTCATTTTCTTGGAATTCCTGGCAGCCGATGCCGCAGTGTTTCGGCACATCGAACATGAGCCACTATGAAGCCATGAAAATCGACAGCATATGATTAAGATCTCTCATTCACGTATAACTTTTTTTTTTTCATGCGATTAGACACGATGGTGTGAAAGGCAGGCAGAGGTACGTGGATGAAGATATGTGTCATTACTTTATTTCCCCGTTCTCCCCACTAAGATTGAACGTATTGGCTGTCATTACCTTGTACAACTGTCAAACTCGCAGAATGAATGAGTGGATGCGAATTAGGGGAGGGGGGGGGGGGGGTTCGAACACGTTTGAAGTTTGTTTTGTGCGTTGCGTACACTTACCGCAGACTAAAAGGTGCACGACTTGGGCTCAGCCAGATTTTCTTTCTTTTTTAAGGGGGAAGGGGCGGGCAAGGGTTGAGCCTTCCAAACAAATAACTACCTAACTACTGGTGCATGGATGCATACAAAGTAAGAACGATAGCGAAAGAGTCCGAAGTTGATCAGCCTTGCTTACAGACTTGGAAAGTACAAAAAAGAGAGAGAGACCACCAGGAACACGAATATGGCTTAATTACAAGCCCCCCATTTCTCTCGCCCACTGACGTAATGCATCTGTGTGAATAGCTCGAAGCGCCTACGTAACGCAAAGTTTGTAGCTCACGTTTGACTGTTACAGCCAATCTATCTATCACGCTGTTAGCCTAACTAACGATTCGGAGCCGCGTCCTAAGGTAAATGGTGAAGCTGCAACAATGGCCCGTGTGGAGAAACCTTCACCGCTTGGAACACTGGCGAGCACAAGGCGAGGGTGCAAGAGCGAGATGAGAAGGCCACAACACGCACGTGCGCATTTCTCCTTGCTCGAAAAGCTAGTTCGAACCGTGTTTCAACCGACTGAAGCTTTGTGCGTTGAAGTGCAGCAAACAAAACTAAAATCGAATGTGTCGGGAATGCTTTTGACGAGTGCTGTTGCATTCACGGGCGTTCGCACGGGGATGCGAAGGGGCCCTTGTAGCCCCTCTTCCCACCCAAGCTGCAGCATCGCTCCCTTTCCCCAGACTTGATGAAACACGTGTTTGACACACACGGCCGCCGCGATTGCATTTCGATGAAGGTGAAATGCCAGGAGCCCGTGCGCTTAGATTTAAGTGCGCGTTATATACACTAAGGTAATTGAAATTTCTGCGGCTATCCACTACGGCGTCTCTTCTAATCATATGTTGCTTTTGGGACGTAAAGCCCCGACTATTATTTTGCTATTCTGGGTGACAGAAAGTGTACATGTTACCATGGCAATGTCGTATAGACTATAGCGGGAATTTCAAGTGCCTATAGAAATTACGAAAATAAAAATCGATGTATCGTGCAGCATGTTTGAGCAGCTCCTTGAATCCTTGTATAAATCGGCAGGTAGGGTCACGTGATGGCCTTTTTTTGCGCAAGACAGTTTTTTTTTTTTTTGGCGGGAATCGTGACTCTTTTTGGAGTCCGCAGACAGCGGTTCGCGCATTTGTGGAGCACGTCGCCGGCGAGGCCGCGTTGTTTGCGACGACCAAGCTCTTGATATCGGACGAGGGCATTTGACATCGGGCTATTTTCGCTCTTTGCAGCTTTTCCCTCGTTCTGTTCGTTTTTTCGCTCCCTGCGCACGCTATCTGCGCAGGTGCGTCTGAGGGACGAAAGAGTTCACGAAGTGTTTTTCTGCCGCACCCGCATCGTGGGGGGAGAGGGGCTGGCCTCTTCCGCTGTCAGCATGCTACCGCTGTAGTGAAAAAACCGTGAGCAACTCGCAGCAGCCATTGTCACCGCTCGTATTCTTGATTGAATTATTTGAAGTGCGCACGTGGTCCCAGGGCGATTCCTGTCCCAGCCGACTCGCTTTTGTGTCCTCAGCGTTTCAAAGGTCGCAGATGTGGTTCCTGACTTTTTGTCGAGTTATCTTTTCGTTCGCTTTTCTTTCTTCACATTACAATTACTAGTAATAATAGGCCGTATACATTCCTTTGCAACATTGTCAGCTAAATCTCAAGAATGTTTCGTCTAAAAAGCGCTTAATATTTCCGCTTCCTTCCTTCACTCTGCGGTGTATCACACCTGCAGAAGAGCCGAATCTCGTGTGCCTTTATTGAACTCTCGCAGTTGGGAGAGAACTGGCAGGCACCCAGCGTTACTAAGAATTGTACTCAGTACATCCCGCGTCGACCACAACTGTGGTCATCGGCAGGTGCAAGAAGGGGCAGTAACCTAAGTGTAGGGGGTGTGCAAAATCTGCCCCGTACTTTGACTTAATAGGGGGGCCTACGAAAAACCTTGCTCCCCCCCCTTCCTCCTCCTCCCTGATGGGAAACCCTGCGCACGAGATGGGTGGTGGTAGTGGTTAGAAGATGAGAAAAGGCACCTAATTTCTGCAACCCGGTCGGGAGCACGGCGCAGTGCCGGTCGGGAGCACGGCGAGATGCCTGGCTCAATGCATAGCTGCTACACCGTGCAAACATTCAGAGAGAGAGAGAGAGAGACGGAACATAGTTAGGCATGAAAGGGGTGATTCCATCCCGTTTACTTAATAAAATACACGCATGACACCGTAAACCGCCCCGACGCCAGTGGTGAATGCTTTGGCGTAACGTGATATCAAGCAACGTGCGTTGTTTTCAATTGAAGATAACGAGGTGTTTCTGGTGTGATTTCGTGATCGACACGTAGCCATTTTTGGTGTGCGAAACCATGCACTCGCACCGATAAAACGTTTTCGGATTGTAGCACAGTGACACGGGTTACTATACCACTTACTGTACTTACCGCACAGTAAATGGTATGGTACTGCTGTCTAGAAAGTATTGATATTATTTAGTATATCTACAAACTCCTGAAAATTACCGTCGACGTGAGATGATGATGAAGTAATACCCCTTATAGCGGGCGGGTAGACGAAAAACAGTGATAATAAAATCAATAGAATAATGGTAATAATTAGTTAGCGTGACGGGAGGCTCCCGACGCGTTCCGGGCAGATAGAAAACTAATGAGATAACAATATAATTACATCGAAGGGAACAGAGCTTGCATGAGTCGTATAGGTATGATCGTATAGTCATTCTTCCACCACTCCATCTGCGTGTACAAAGCCCAGTGCGACAGCCAACACTGTGTCCACCACATTGGGAAGAGCTCAGGTGAATGCACCCAATCGCCGTGCGTTTTATGGTCTCGTCGGCACTTCCTCACACACGGCACATAACGCTCAGTAGTTCGCTGTCGTACATTCTCTGACCCACGACAGTACGGAGGACCCTCGCATCGAACAGCAGCGCTCTTCTATTGTAGGGTATTGCCCTTGTAGGGTATTCTACCCTACAAGGGCAAGGGGGAGGACAAAGGAGAGAAAGCGTGGAGGAAAAATAAACAGCCTTGGAAGCGCACTTCCGAGACTGTTTTTGTAGACATGTACCGTGGCGATGGTGGCCTCCAGTTTGGTCCCGTCATCTGGCGGTCCAGAGCTGAAACCCGCTATAGCTATTGCCCGAATTGCACCGTGTGGTGCTTCGCTGTTAGTGTATGTACTCGACGGATGTGTAATTTACCTTTTCCATTTTCCTCTGCTGCCCTTAGGCGTTTTGGTAGGGTCGGAAGAACTGGCATTGCTCGAACGATGGCCTCCGAGACCAGGAGTACTTTCGCAACATTTGCTCAAGGGGAGAGCGCATGCGCCGTGACATCGTGGATAAGGCTGATTAATTCCCAAGAGGGTGTATGTATAAAGCGAGTTGTATTGTTCGATGGGGGTTGTAATAAGCTTTAAGCTTACATGTATCGCTTGTGGTATGGCGGAGATGAAATGTGATATTTGAGTTCGGTGTTGTTGGTAAAACATACTATGTGCGTTAACAGTTTATGCGTGAATTAGAGCCCAGGTGTTTGTTCAGTATGTATGTTACTTAGTGTGGAAATAAGAAAAATGTCACTCTACCACGCAAGGATTTACTTTGCGTGGGCAAAATCTTGCAAATGAGAGAGAGAGTTGGAATGAAAGTCATAATTTGAAAAGATAGCTTAGTTCCCTATAGACTTCTTAGGATCAAAGTTTGCAACCAAATGCTGAAATGGTGGAGCTATATGCACAATCGGTCATTTACTGCAAAACAGGAAGATATACACAATTGTACAACTGCGCTGTGCGTGTAGTTCCAACTTTATGTATTTGACATGCATTTTACCCACCACATTCCTCTTCTTCGAGGTCAATTTTGACACAGTGCTCGCCATTCAGAGAGCGGACATCGGGAGGCCGACAATCGAATGGAGTTCCGTGTTGTGCTGGTCCGCCGCCGGGTTTTCGATGGTCGACCGCCGCAGGTTCCACGTGGAGCAGCACATCCTCCCTAATCTCTGCGTGGTCAGCGTCTCGCACTGCGGTGCCTCGGCATGGGGCTGCAGTGCGCGTATTTGCGTGGAGGGATACAGCTGCTTCCGCGGGGCCACACTGGCCGGCTGTCTGCCGCTTGTCCGGGGCTTCCGTGGGCGCGTCCCGCTAGTTCTGTGCAGGGCGCCGAACGAAGGGACATCCGCCGAAACCGTTCTTCTCTGAGCGTGCACACTGTGGCTTGTGAAGCCATGTCTGTGGCAGCGAAACATACACCAAAGAGAAAGGATCGGGGTCACGTGTTTCTTTGTGGTAAGCTTTCGGGGGTCGGCGCTACTGATGTCCATTGCGCGGAACTTCGCGCGAAACTTTGCAAGCTTCCCGTGGACATCGCACGTACGCCAGCGCTGTGAGCCGGATCGGGCCGCTCGATTTACCCTTCTAGGAAAGTTGTGCGCAGCGGAAGTCAGGGTTCGCAACACTGAAGGCGCACAGTTGACTGCATTTTGTCCGGTCAATAATACTTCGATTTCAGTCTGCTGAATGCTTATTGAATATCCCCTGTTTCGATAATGCGCATCAGAGCTATGTCGCTTCGTTTCCCGGTTTAGCCGTTTAAATTTCTGCGGCGCGACACATTTCGCGGGAAGTGCACGCCCCTGACCACTGCACGGAGATTCCACGCAAACAGTGGAGGGGGAGATGGCGCCAGGAATCTCCTCCGACGCGACCGGTCGGCACGCCATTGAAGCTCGGAAACCGCGCGCATTTCGCGGAAGTACCACAGTCGCGCCTTCTTTCGATTTCCACCGCTACGAGAACGGGGGAGGCTCCACTCTATTCCTTTCTCGAGCATCTCGTGCGAGAAAGGGCTTGTACCTCCGCTGCGGCGGCAATAATAGTAGCCAGCTCAAACATACAACGCGAAAGGAGCAGCGTGATTCATTCGTGTGGCAGGTCCGGTCGGGGCCGTTATCAAGGTCTTTCCCGCCACGGCGCCGCGATCGCGTCCCTCGCGTATATTTATAATGGCCCCGGTCGACAATGTAATGGCGCGTTGGCGACGGCGTATGTGCGCGCCCTTTCGCACGCCGATTTCGCATATCCACTTTTCATTTCTCCGTCTGATCGAACGGCACGGCGCTTTGCTTTCCGTTTCTTTCTTGTCTACGCGGCTCCTAATGATATCGCATTCCTCTGCACAAAGAAACTCCATATTTCTTGCTCTACTTTCTCATTATTTGAACGTGGCGCAGCGCAGTCGGAATACAAATTCACCCGTCGGCTCGAACGAGTACAACCAATTTTTCCGATTCATTTGCATATCGCTGCCATCCATAATTCATCTGTGAACTTTTTTTTCTTCGTGTGTCGTTTCGTTTTATTCGTGTGCCGAGCTTACTTCTACAGATTCGTAGTATCGTGGTGTACTTGGCTGTGTTGTACCGCTGCAATATGTCCAATGTTTCAACACATACCTGGTCGCCCGCTTGTGGTGCACATTATATACGCGTATTCCGTGTTTTGTGTTCGTTTCGTGCTGTCGAGCTACCTGCAGAAAAAAAAAAAAGCTCAAACCGCCCGGATCCGTTCTCGCCTTTTCGTGTAGATGCTTATCCCGTTTTGTTTGTTGAGCATTTTTCTCTGATCTTTCTTTCTCTCCTGCTATCGTGGCTGCGTTCGACGCATGACCTTGTTCGATTTCAGGGCCGCGCCCGCATAACCGTCGATGGCGGTGCTTTTGATCGATTTTCAAGATCGTCGTTGGGCGGGGAAGGGGGGGGGGGGTGTTAGTCTGAGAAGCCGGCTGATCCGGAAGCCAGTTTTCAGTCGGGCCGTGGTGGCGGCTTTGAGCCGACAACTCGCCGCAGCGATTCTTTGTGTCCATTTTCAATCCGTGCGGAAATTGAGTAAGGCCAGGCCTATTACGCGAGCCAGCTACCGTGCCACCGCTGCGTATCAGCTTTGCCACGCGAAGGATAGGCACTTTACCATACAGAAACGTCTCTGTCAGCTATAGATCGAAGCACAGGTGCTTATTGAACTGCGATGTGGATTTCATTTCGGGAAACGCATTTATATTCCAAGCAAGGCGTAGAGAAACCACTACAATGGAGCGTGCAGGACTTGACTATGTTCATGATACAATAGACCCCTATACACAGGGTAGCAAACCCGACTGTTGCGTCGTTGACCTTCCTGTCTTTCTTCATGTTCTTTCTCGATCTCTACGTATTCCATGCCAAGCTTCGTGCAATGTTCTAGGCCGGGTGCTCTTTTCACTTTCAGAATGAGTTGCTGGCCGCCAGTTTTTAGGGGCAAAGTTCCTTAGGGTGTGGGTCGTGTCCCGCGTATTGTAGCCACTTCTAGTTAGATTTACGAATTGCCCACTAGATGTCGTTGTGTGTATATGTACTTGGAAATAATACCACTACATGGCGTTAGTGGCTTTGGTGTAGTTTACAGACAGACATAAATACAGACGGATGGACGCTTCGCCGACTCATCATTATTCACTCTGTGAATATGCTGTGAACTTTTTCCTTTTTTTTACTCCTGTAAAATGCCCACTTTTTACTGTTGAGGATCCAATGCCTTTTATAGCACATCCGATCTGGTTTTGATAAAGTTATAACTCTTTAGGTAGGGAATGCAGCAACAGCTGCAAGAGACGTTCCGGAAAATCGTCTTGGGATCAATTATCCAATACTGCTCCAAACAAACCGTATAATAACATTTCAGGGTCGCTGAGGGTTGCAGCGACACGAACGAGGTTTCTGGACGTTGTACACTACTGGCTTTAGCAGTGGAATCCGCGATCTCTTCTAAGCATGAAAGTGGGGAAGCCCAGGAATAGAGAGCGGGAGAGAAACTGGGTCAGTTTGACGTCTTACATTCGCATGGTGGCTTTGCTCGCATCCTTTGATATCGCCTGTTGCGAGGTCGGGTTTTGTGCGGCACTTTCGTGTTTGGTGTGGGCAGAGCGCATAGGCGGCGTCTGCTTTGCATTCATGGCTTCGATGCTTGCCTCCCCTGCATCGTCGGGATGTAAAAGAAGCCGACAAATGACTAGGCGAAATTGTCTCTAAAGTGTAATAAATTACATTAGTAATCACGATTCTTTTTAATTCTTAATATTGAATCAGCATATATTGCGAAGCATAGCTGGGTGAAAGTAATGACATTATATTACTATTAATTTTGAGAAGAAATGACATTTTGAAATTACTTTAAAACAATACAATGGCACTACAGTGACTCTTTTGTCACTTTTCTTTCCTTTTCAGACCGATTGTTTTATTTTACGCCATAAAGGAAGCGGACATAGCATGTTTTGGTGAGGAGCAATTGGAAAAGTATTGAGCAATTTTCTTCAAATAACTTAGCTCTAAGAAATCGATTACGTTACTACACGTTGAACCCACAAAACTGATGCGAGCTGATGCAGTTTGGCAGGCCTGCACTCCTGGTTACGCCTGTGATTAACAATGAAGCCTTTAAAAATGTAGGAACTTAACTATTACAGTCTCTGGACTCCTCACATTATTATCTTAAGGTATTTCGCGCATTCCTGCTAATCTCATATTCTGAATTACTATATTGCCACCTGACGGAAACATGGGTGAGCAGACCTGTTTCGTCGCCCTATTGATGTCATCTGATATTCTTGGTTATGACGTACACATAACCCTGTTCGTCGGCGAAGTGTATAATCACAAAGGAAAGCCTTTTGCTAATTGTTCACCTGGACCGAATGAATTATTCCGTCTCTTTTGTGCGATGGAACATTTTTAGCATATAGCTACGCTTTCATTCGCTCATTACCGTGCTTCAAGGAGAATGAAAGCCGTAACACCATGCCGGGTCTTTTCAGCTAACGCTAAAGCCATCCCAGGCGCGAGTTTGTGAGAACTAAGAGAGTCTGCGAGACTCTCTCAGTTCATTTCGCTCTAAATTTATTCGTATCTATGTCACCTGATTCTATCTCGATTCATACTTAACTCACTATATCATACTTGATACACGCTTAATTAACTTTATTCACTACGGATTCGCTTCAATACGCGTTGAATCACTCTTTAATTTACGTTATTGTACGTGATTTGTTCTCTTTATTCATTTGACATCATCGCGTCTGCTTTTAACATTGTCAAAGTTTGGAACCATCCGCGCTTACGACGCCTCTAGACGGATGACTTTTCGACTACTGAGCCGTGTTAAGTCCTTAACCAAAGCCGGCGGCGAAGGAGTTGATTTCCGGCTGCTCCCTTCACTCGTCTCCAGCTGGTCAAACGAGGGAGAAAGTGATCGGAGAGTAAGTAGTGCCTCGGATGAGCCCGTTGCGATAAGGGAGCGTTGCGTGACTCACTTCGTCTACGGATGACCCACTTTGTCGCCTGCTGGTGTGCCTTCACGCTGGATATCCCCCCCCCCCCCCCCCCTTTTTTTTCTTTTTTTTTTTGTCGACGCCGCTTTCGCAGCGCCCACCGAAGATGCAGAGGTGGGCGGGGTATGCTAACATTCGCCTCACGCTCCAGCCGCAGCCTCTCCTGGCCGCGAATTTGGTTCTTCGATCGTCAACCTCGCGTCGTTTTGTCGTGTTTTTCGCTGAGGAACTCGGAATCTACGCGAGAAGGTGTTGCGGGGGCGAATAACGGTGATCTCATTAGGTAGGACATGATGATGTCGTGGATGACTGCTGTAAGATAGTACAGTCCCCTTCATGCAACGCTACGAACGTCACAGACGAAAGCCTATTATGGTTCCCACGAGACATTGAGTTACATTTGTTAGACCTTTCTTCGCTTTAACATCTTATTCACTGTAATCCGCTTTAACATTTTATTTACTTGCTTGAGCTTACGATACTAGTTAATTTAGTGTGTAAGTCACTTTAAAATCTGATTCAGTGCTGATTCACACCTGATACGTGACGTCATATCTGCGCACCGCATGACTGAAGTTTCAGTGCGACGCTGAAAACTTAAAACTACGACTTTTACTTTCTTCTTCAGTAATGGTGAAATTGTCGTTGATAGAGCTTTCACAGACTAACTTATCTGACTAAAGTGACCCCTATCAAGTGTGGCGAAATAATGCTGTTAGACACAGCTGATTGCTGAAAATTCTGTTTACGTTGAGGAGAAGAAACAAACCCTGCAATAATAATAAAACAAATACAGGTTGCATGTGATTGTGCCAGAGAGCCGGTGAGGACTCCACGAGCTCGAAGTGAAAGCGATGTAAATGCACTCGTCGGCCGGTCGACCCGTTATCGCCCTTGGGTGACACTCGTTACCAGTCTAACCGTAAACAAGAACCGCATTTTCCGTTTGATAGCGTTTATTGCTCGTTGCTGGCCTCAAATGTCGCGGCAGAGCGGTCATTCGCTGTTCTGCTGGACCTCAGTGACATGTGTAGTGCAACAGGGCGACGGCCCTAAAGCGGAAAATAAAAGGCCAGTATCGCCAAACAAACAGCCGCTCGTTGCCCTTTGATATCAGACTGACTGAGGGCATTATTTCACCCCCGCGGACAGCAACACTATATCGTCGCAGCCTTGGTTGCCGCCGATAAGATAGTCGGGCATGGCAGTCGGATATCAGTCGAATGTAGACGAGCACTATAATCGGGAAGGAAAGTGTTGACATCGGCGCCAAGATGTCCTATTTGTGGCCACGAGAGAGAGAGAGAGAGAGAGAGAGAGAGACGAAGTCGCCAGTTACGGGGTATCGGCTAATTGACCCCCCCCCCCCCCGGAGCTGCTCAATTATCGTGCGCACGACGGCGACAGCGAATCCTGACTATCAACGCCAATTTTCATACATCAGGAGGGAAGCAAGACGTCAGCAGCAACTTTATCCGTGATATGGGGGGGGGGGAGAGGAGATAGTTAACTATATTTTATTAGCGTTAGCATGTGCGCGTGTATACACACGCATATAAAACAGCAATTTCTGCGGGAGGGGGGGGGGTCCGAACTCCCCTTGCCCCGTGGGCAACATGGTATGGTCGGTCAAGCGAATGCGATCTTGTGGTTAATTGGTTACTTGGGAGCTTCACCTGTAGCGTGTTTACATTTGTAATTATTGCCCGGCCATAGGTCCTGAATGCACTGCCAGGAGCTTGTTACACGCGTTGTCCTTGTAATATAAACTGATGATAAACGATGCAGCTCTGTGAATATTCGTAATGCTGGCGCGAAACATGCGGCTAGTGATTGTTGTCTATTGAACAACAATATGCTTCCCCGCATATCGAGTAACAAATGGGGGTGTTCAAAGTTAGGACCACGTGTAGCTTAAACCGTGTTCCAAGGTTCGTTAACATACAGTGCCTGAACTGCCATTTTGTGTGCGCTGTTCGCCTAGAGGGACGATGGGTTCTTCGGGGAGTATATTTTGATAGAAGAGCCAAAAGGCTCGCGTTCTTTTTCCATGAGCTTCTCTTGGCGTTATTCGACATACCCGATAAGCAAAACACAGTAAGCAGGTGGTCGACATATCATGTTTACTACGCGATGAATATAGGATTGCGGACGTTAAGCAGCTCAAGATAGGACATGAACCCCCCTCTCACCTCTACGCTTCCTTTCGAGAAAAGAAATATACTTTCTCTATATTTCTATAGCTGCTCCATATACTTTCTCTATATTTATATAGCTGCTCCATTCTGTTCATTGCGTGCCATTTTTGGACTAGCCTGGAAACGTGTCTTTCCGTCATCTTTAGTATTGCGCACATACTCACACAGTTCTCTGTGTTAATCCTGGGTGTCTTCGTCTGTAGCGCAAATACAGCAGAACGTCTCTTTATCGATGTGTGTGTGTGTGTGTGTGTGTGGTGTGTGTGTGTGTGTGTGTGTGTGTGTGTTATGGTACACAGCTGGGCCAACGTATACGGGCGTTGTATCCGTCTCTCTTCTTGAGAATATATATATTCAGTGACACCTTCATCCGCGAGATATCCTGAAGACCTCCGCCCCACCGGTAATATTTATGGAGCCTCCTGCATAATGCTAAGTGGTTCACTCGGCTCGGAAACCCGCACGGGATCAGTCCTGACATTCGAGCCGATGATGTGTGACCGTCCGGTCTGCAGCTGGCCGGATGCCTTCGTAGGTAATGTCGCGCTGTGGCCTGAACCAAAATACCGTGACGAATCACCGAACGAACGCACATGGTCGCGTAATGGCCTGCACGTAACTGCCAACCGCAGCGAAATGAGGGAAATCGGAATCCAAAAGTTATGGCTCGGTGAAACTACAGGGCAAGGGCGGTCCCTCGTAGCTACTAGTGCTGCCCGTGCTAGAATGACCGCAGTTCCGTGTCGACGTGTGGGACTTGCCTTTCGCGCCCGGGCAGTAATCATGAATTCCTTAATGGCTGAGTCGCCGCAGCTGACGCAGTCGTAGCAGACGTGTCTATAACGTAGATAACGCATGGCACTGTTAGTCTACGATAAGTACAGGGGTCTACGTGTATGAAGCGGTCAGAAGCGGTGTAGTAGACGTCGCCGCTAAGCGCTTATCTTTCATTATTATACCAGGAGCGAATGAAATAGTTATTTGCATTAGGTGGTCGGGTTAAATAAATAAATAGTAAATAAATAAATGGGAAAAACTGGTTCAGTTTACTATTTATGTCAACACGATAAAAACCAGATAAAGCATATGCTCTTTTTCCGGTTCTATCACTACTGATCTGCGATGACGTAAAATAGTGCAATGAAATATTCATAAAGCTTGTGGTCCAAGCGTGGAGCACTGTCCTAAAGGTCCTAAGTTTTTCTCGTGATCTCTAGGGACGTGCAGGTGATACTGTATCGCTCACTTCTGTCGTTCGCGTGCTCATGGGGAAAAAAAAGGGGGGGGAGGCATTCCCCCCCGCTTTCCCTAGTCACTTCACTTAAGAGGGGGACCGCAAAAAAAGGTGGGGGGGGGCATTCCCCCCCCCCCCCCCGCTCTCCTTAGTCACTTAATCACTTAAGGGGGGTCCGCAGCGTGCCCGAAACATTGACTTAACAGAAGGGTGGGGAAGCGCTTGCCGCGATAATACCCCCCCCCCCCCCCCCCCCCCCGAATGAAAACCCTGCGCGTCGCTATAGCCCTGTTACGAAATAAATAAATAAATAAATAAATGATCTAACATGACCCGGTTCTAAGTAAATTGTCGATTCGATAACCCGCTTTCATTCCCAGTGGGGCATACCCATGATAGCCCCGCCGCGGTGGTCTAGTGGCTAAGGTACTCGCCTGCTGACCCGCAGGTCGCGGGTTCGTATCCCGGCTGCGGTGGCTGCATTTCTGATGGAAGCGGAAATGTTGTAGGCCCGTGTGCTCAGATTTGGGTGCACGTTAAAGAAGCCCAGGTGGTCGAAATTTCCGGAGCCCTCCACTACGGCGTCTCTCATAATCATATGGTGGTTTTGGGACGTTAAACCCCACACATCAATCAATCAATCAATCATCCCCATGATACACTATTGTATCAATAAAGATGCTGCGAGTGGTCGCTGTTCCACTTAGCTCGTGCAGAGGACAGTCAACAGCGTGACTCAGTGAAGATAAGGATCAGTGATTATGACGGTTGTTTTCACCGACTAACCGCGAAATGCTTCATTTCAATTGACGTCATGCAACTGTTTTCATAGGACGTAAATGCAATGGGTTGCTCTGTGGTTACTCCTCTTTACAGAATGTTGACAAAAACCAGAACGTGCAGTCTGGACTTATTGAAGTAATAAACTTATTGAATATCCCGAAGTGTGTACTTCGTTATTAGTTTGTCTTCCTCGAAGATAAAGAGGGCAGCCGCACCCTCTGGTTTCGATAGCCGTATAAGAAGCGTAGTCATACGGCCATACCCAGAAATGTGCGTGAACGCCTATCTTAGAAGATTGTAGAGTAATATAAATAGTGCCATCTGCGTGTGCGTAGGATATCTTAAGCTTTTAGTATGTTGACGCAGTAATTGGATGCATCATCTTTCTGTCCTTGCACGCTAGTTCAGAGAAAGATATCGCGAAGAAGTTTTTTCTTCTGTGTCTTCATTTACGAGATCGGTTTGTTTCAGGACTTAAGCGTTCGCCTTTTTCGTCTGTACAGGCTTTTTTTTTTGCATTGCAGCATTTTTTTCTTTTGAAAACTTCTATATTATAAGTTCCAAAATATGCAGAAAAGTGAGAATTCTTCGTTTTGGTAAAACCACCCAAGCCTTCGTACTGAGGCAAAGACAGAAACAATGTCGTCTTTGCTTTTACCAAGGAGGAGCACGGGCTATTTCATTAATGCGGGATCGAAAAATATCAAGTGTTAGTTAAGTGCACCTGGCTAACCCGCCTGCACCAACAATGTCATCACCACATCGGCCGATGGCCCCCAAATGCTGTCGCGTTAGATTTCTAAAGCGATAAATGAAGTGGTCCGTCACCAATTTATCATTAGTTTTTTAATTCGTGGCTGAAATTTCGACATAAGCACTGCTGTACTTGCATGAGTACGGATTTATATCGTCTTATGATTTGCCCGCTTAGGCTCTGGTAGTTTTTTTCAAGTATGATGCAAGGTTATGTCCACTGCATTGTAAATCTATCTATCTATCTATCTATCTATCTATCTATCTATCTATCTATCTATCTATCTATCTATCTATCTATCTATCTATCTATCTATCTGTCTGTCTATCTATCTATCTATCTATCTATCTATCTATCTATCTATCTATCTATCTATCTATCTATCTATCTATCTATCTATCTATCTATCTATCTATCTATCTATCTATCTATCTATCTATCTGTCTATCTATCTATCTATCTGTCTGTCTGTCTGTCTGTCTGTCTGTCTGTCTATCAGTCTGTCTATCAGTCTGTCTATCAGTCTGTCTATCAGTCTGTCTATCTATCGGTCTATCAGTCTGTCTATCTATCGGTCTATCTGTATGTCGGTCTGTCTGTCTCCGTTCACGTCACCTGACATCATATACCACTTTTACTTTCTGTTCAGTTACTGCCTACTCGCCTCAGATAATGTGTTATGGCGATTAGAGAACCATATTTGACGTTAACCTCGAGTCCCTCTTTAATGAACTGTAGCAAATAAATCTGCTTATGTCTCATTCAGATTGACTTGTCAATTGACTTGCGGTAGTGAGACGCTACGAAAAACAGGAGACTACGAAGAACACAGGGCACAGTTTAACATCGCATTACGCCCGTTCGGAATTCCTGTAGCGCAGCTGTATAGCGCGCCCTTCAAGTAGCGTATACACATGTAGTAGCTCGTGGCCGCATAGCTGCGCACTTGTCCCATCCACTGAGTAAGCCTTCCTTCGCATTCCATATGCGCAAGGGGCCGACATGTTGTCTAGCTGCACTTGCACTGTCGTTAATTAACTACACACATCAATCACTAGCGGCACACTTGGTCTGTATGCCTCGCTTTTTTTTCTAGTTTTGTTTCGTTGGATTATTAGGGATCGTTTTGGCGCTTACATTGGCTTTCTTGCTGTGAGTCGTGTGACAAGTGCGGGTGACGTAATGAGATGTCGGAGACAATGCATTACTGTTCTTTTGTGGTTAGTTACTATTTGTCTGTGAAATGCACTCTTTGCTCCCTCTAACTCACGGACGAGGTGGAAGGTACAACTATTCCCTTCTTTGAAGAACCCCTACATTTGCCAGAAGAACGTTTATGGTGGTTCCTACGATCGAGGAGGGGCGCGGCCTGGGGTATTTATTTGGGAGGACTCCTTGTTGTTTTCTTTCTTGTCACTTCGCTCCGTAGCACACATCCTGACGAGTGGTCGAAGTCGTTTTAAAGTGGTGACTCTACTTCGTATATACGCTGTAGCATCGAAACGCAAAAAAAAAGGAAAAATCACAGGTTGTCGCTCGAGAACAAGTTCATCGGTTCGATATTTACCTCTGATAACGCTGCACTCCGTCTGGTATTGTAGAGCTAACCTTGACAAACTCAAGATGTGCAGGACTTTCGGGAAGATGCTAGTTTGCACAACTCGCGCAGCCTCGCCTTACTTTGTAGCAGCAAAAGCTTCGAGAAAAGGACGCCCGAAAGCTAACCGAATTACGACCGTTTCCATAGCTCTCCCCCTGAAATTACGGTAACGTCTTAAATCAACGCCGAGGAGACGAAGATATCGCGTCGACTTGGCGTACGCGCCAGGTCTTCGAATGTTTCTCTTTTTCCTGATACTGAGTAAACACTCGCTCCCAAACCACGGGGCTTCGTTGCAACGCACTGGCGCGCTCATCTCGCTTCCCAAAAGAAAAGTTTCTTTGAGGCGCACGGCGCGCCGTATTGAAATAACCGTGTAATGACGACCCTTTCTTCGGATCGTCACCTTCGAAATTGGATTAAAACGGGCCCGCTGTTTTCTCAGAAAGCGAGCCCCTCGATTCAGTTCGCAGTAACGACTCCTTTTCGTTCGCACGTCGTTGATAGTTTTGCCGTGGAACTGTAACGTTTGGGATGTGTAAACTTACAAGACGAGCTCGCGAGAGTTACCGCCAGGAGCGAGGTTGTGCGAAGAAAAGAGGCCCGAATTTCGGCTCGTCTGTTGTCGCTTGAATTCGATTTGGGAAGCGCCTGCCCTTACTGGGCTTTCATTGGGATGGCGCGATACGAGATCATTCGTGCGTATCTGCGTCGACGTTATTGCAGGCGGCGAACGGCTTTGCTTGTTTAAACTGTTCTGCACGGAACGGGAAAACAGTTGCACCCTTTCTTTGCTTCGTGTTAGGCGCAACTTTCTGGCACAATTAGGGAGAATCCGGCAATGGGACGTTATTCAGTGGAGTTCTAAACCGTCGCACCTTTGCGGACTCCGAACGTATCAGAGCCCGCGGCGTCTCTGACGTGATGCGCCGTGATATATACAATATATGTGAGAGCTCGCACACTTGGTGCTCCTGATGCCTCCACGCTCTGTTGTTGTGACTCGGGTATTTATTCCTTCATGACTCCTGGAGGATGGATAGTAGCCAAGAGCGGGTCAGCGAAGTGAGGTGCTTTTGCATATTCGCTTTGACGGATGCTATGACGTGCACGAGTATAGAAACACTGGTGGTTCCTTACTCAACACAGATCACGACACCCATTCGTTTGCTGAATAACTAGAATATGCGCCGAAACGCGAAATTCGGATAGCCGACAAACACAGGCCTCGTTGGCTGCTGGGTAGTTGAGAAGGTAACGAGTAGAAGTGGTGGTACGCGGGTTACTCCGACGGCTCATCCGATGCACCTCACGACTCGCTCGCGCCAGAAGCGATGTTTTTTCGTGTTTCACTGTGCTACACAATCTCGAGAAGCACCTGCGCAAACTCCTCCGTTAAGGAGAGCAGAATATTCAAGCCCCCCCCCCCTCCCCCCTCCCCAAATGTAAACGCGCGAACTTTGAGCTCCCGGCTCTCATCAACCGCGCCGCTCCGTGCGGAGTCGCGTCTTGGTGCGAGACTTCGAGCGCGCCGCTTTACCGTAGTGGAGTCAAAACATTGCGTAGGCCTAATGGGCTAACCGACTGGCCGGCGGCGTTATCAGCCGAGCGTGCATATTCGTGCGCCGGGAGATTCGCGCGAGAGCGCTCGCGCCCAAGGCGCATGGAAACGATCCCCAGGGCAGGAGGAAGAACAAAAACTGCGCACTTTCTTTCTTCGTGCCGCCGCACGTTTCGTGAGGGTTTTTCGAGTATTTGGAAATACTTGGCGCGTGCGGCACGCTCTACTTGTCAACTCTCGAAGCGGCATGCTCTCCCCTTCGTTTATTTTTTCCCTCTGTTTGCTCCGCTGTTATAGCGACGTGCGTTCGCGAACCGTGTCTGGAGAGTGGTAGTACCGACACCTGTTGGAGTCGCTGATCCACCCATCTTTCTCGCGATGCAACAGTGCGCCACGCCGATTTGCTCGCTGCTCGGTATGCGCGCCCCGCGTTAGATGATACGGCTCCACGGGCACCTGTTGACGGCGAGAGATCTCCCGTTACTCCGTGGCGTAGTCTGCTGGCTCATTGTAGCGTACGGGCTTGCATTTGCCACCCCCACTTGCTTGTTGTTCCTTCGTTACTTTCATGCGACCGCCTTTTTGTTTGTCGGTTCATTGGTATGTTTTTGCAAGGAACCTTTGTGTTGCACTCGTTTCATTTGTATCAGTCGCATTTTGTTTATTACCTGGTCGGGCATCAATTTTATTGATATAGCAGTCTACCTGCATGTTTTATTACTGCGAAAGCTGTTATGAGATCACTACACTGGTCACGTGCGTGCTGTAGTTGTGCTCTGCCGCCTGTGTCCAAAACAACTGTCGCACGAAAAAAGTTGGTAAATATAGAACACCAAGGACACAATCAGATTCGAACTCGGGTCCCCTGCGCGCCTGTCCAGTATACTACCACTGAGCCACGTCGGGGCTTGGAGCTTCCCTGGAAATTGGCTCTAGTCATTCTTAATGTTAAAAGAGGAATTGCGTTAATAATACAGCGTTGCAGATTAGCAAAGGAACAATCAGGTGTGAGATAAGGTGAATTGTGCACCGAGTGCATCGTCGAATGCTCCAACCCTTTACAAAATCATGATCTTGTTCATCTATGAACTGTGGCACGTACCATTTATGGAGGATTGGCGCGATTACAAAAAATTCTGGCATGATTCTTCATCGTCCGCAGCCAGAGCACACAAAAATTGCATAAAGTTCCTTGCAAGTGTGCGACAGCTACCAAGCTTCTTCGATGAATGACGACGAATGGCCACTCGTCGTTAGACGGACGGCAGAAGGCCTCTGTAGGGAGACGGACGGCCTGCCTACTACACAACTATTAATGGCGTAGGGGATACCCTACAAGTGTGCTTGCAGCACCCACGTGTTAAGAGAAGGCTCTTAAAGGCTGCTCTTCTAGCTTTCGCTGTGACAGTGCTTCGCGTTCAACCCACGCCTGGCGGTATTTTCTCGCGTTTTTTTAACACGATGCATATTTTTGGCCGATGAATATGCTATATTCTGGTTGTCAAGCCTTATTGTGATTGTACTAAGTTACGTCATCCGTTAAAGTTTCTATTAGGCGTGTCACCCACATGTTTCTCCAGCAGCGGGGATATATCTGTGTCTCAATTCTATGATCTTTTCACGCGTAGATACGCCTACTGGTGGATGTTTGGCCAAGCTCTTTCGTGGTAGATGAACGCTTCGTGTTCTCATTAATCTAGCAAAGATTAACAACCTGACGTCGGCTTGTTCATCTGCATCACATAGCAGTGGTTAAACGTGCGAGACAAGACCCGAGTTTTACTCGAAGATGAATCGGCATTCCGCTCGACCACACACAAATGGACTAACTGAAGACGCAGCGTATGCTGTGAGAATGTGCGTAACAATCTCTCCTCCGTTTGCCCGAGAAGGACGAAGGATTGATTGATTGATATGTGGGGTTTAACGTCCCAAAACCACTATATGATTATGAGAGACGCCGTAGTGGAGGGCTCCGGAAATTTAGACCACCTGGGGTTCTTTAACGTGCACCCAAATCTGAGCACACGGGCCTACAACATTTCCGCCTCCATCGGAAATGCAGCCGCCGCAGCCGGGATTCGAACCCGCGCCCTGCGGGTCAGCAGCCGAGTACCTTAGCCACTAGACCACCGCGGCGGGGCAAGAGAAGGACGAAGGGAAAAAAGCGCATACCGCACAGATTCATCATTTGAAACAAGTTAGCATTGTAGTATAGCTCGCTTGCTGATATACTCTAGGGCCGTTGCCTCGTGCATGTTCAATGTGCAACGCCGTGAAAACAGTTATGCCTGTTCATATCCATTAGCCTGTATGAAGGTAGGCGAATGAACGATGTATGCGTGGACGTATGTGTACACGCGCATCGTACTGGCATAGTTTCTTATACGCCCTTCCTCAAGTGCGAAGTGATCAACCCAGCGCAGCCTGGTTGGTGTAGCTCCTCCTTTGCTGGTGAAGACTATGTGAGACCTTGATTTTTCTACTACTTGCATGCTACGCCGATTAACAACGCGTCGCTGTAGAAGAAAAAAAAAAGAAAACGATTCGGGAAAAGGAGCTTTTGCAGAGTGCTTGTGCTAACCAGACGCGTAATTATATCGCACAAAGCACTGCTGAAATGGTGCGCGATGCACACGAGCGAAACGTGTACATCGAAAGAAAAAAAACATAGTGATGAATATATAACGTTGAAATCAACGGCGATGTTTGAATAGCGACTCGCTTTTCGGTAACCCTGCTCCCTGCTCTGCATTCATCCGCTTTTTGCATGGCCTCCCCACGTGTTCCTCCTTCGCGGACTTGTTCGCTCGCGTGTGAAGCGGCCACCCGAGCGTACGCGGGCGGCCACCACGTGCGTAACGTTCACCTTTGGAGCACGGACGCCTCGGCCAACGCAGTTTCCTTCGAGTCGTAATTAGGGCATTAAATAAAGGCGCGTAGCAAAAAAATAATTAATAAGAACGACTGGTATTATTATGTCATTATTTCCTGCCAAGTTTTACGATTTTATCGTAAAGTGCCGGATCTTCAACACATTTTTTACGATTATTGTAACGACCATATCTTTACAATTTTTTATGTTTTCCGCCGAAAAACTCTAAAAACTAAACGCTGCGCCAGACAGTCAACTGCACCAGATAAACCTAGCTTTTTTTTGTGAAGTCTTGCAGGCAACATTGTTTGGCTTGCATCCATTTAGAGTCAAAGCGAAAGTTCATTGACTTCGCGAATGGCGGGAATGTGCTCGACTTGCTTTGTTGCCTTTTGCATTGTGTGAATGAAGTGCGTTGCTTAGGTTTTCAGTAGCTGTAGCGTAAGCTCACGTGATGTCGCGGAAGAAATATTTCAAGTGTTTATTCCCGGCTATTCGACCGAATTTCCATTTATTAAGAACTCGCGTAAAAGTGAGCGGTAGGCATTTTGTAGTTCATGCTGCTGTGATGTGAACATTTCTCACGCTGGTCGCCGGGATATTATACTACGTCTGAATATGAAGAAACACAAATTCTCCGCGAAACTTGTGCACTCTAACGAGAAACTTGGAGGGTACTTCAGGCAGAGCGGTTCTCGATACTACAGCTAGTGCGGAGTGCCATTTTACTACGTTTCTGATTGAACACAACGTGCCGTTCATGACTGCTGATCATGCTGGAGACTTCTTTTTGAAAAACTGTTTGCGGACTCGAAGGAAGCTAATAACTACGCCGGAGACTACAGTAATTCTGAATTAAATCGCCAACAAAGCTATTGACGAAGTTATAACTTGAAAGTCACCTACAGCACACTCCGTTCTTGGTCGCCACCGATGGGAGCAATGCGCTGGCAACGATGCAAAACTGTATCAAATCGCAGTGGCATTCTGTGATAGTGTACTGTTCGCATTGCCTTGCTCGCAATGCCTGTCCTTGAAGGTCGAAACATCGGGACGAAACATCTGTGCGCTTATTGTGTACACGCTAACGAGCAAAAAGATATGGCTCTAGAACTACATTAGCATGGCGTATGATAATGCGTCAGTTATGATTAGATTGAAAAATGAAGTGGCTGCTGTGCTAAAAACAAAACTATGAAAACATTGCCATTATGGGGTGTTGTTGCTATTTGATTAAGGCTGGTCGTACAGAAAGGTACAGCATGCCTTCTAGCGAATGTTGAAGAGGTGCTAGTTGACATCTACTACCTTGAAAAAAAGCTCGAAAAGGAAGGATAAGCTTAAAGTTTTAAATTAAAGTCTCTCCACGATGCAGAGGCCAGGAAAATTTTGAAGCAGTGTCAGTATCCGATGGCTCTCTCGCGGAAGGAGCCTGAAACGGCTTGTGGACCATTGGCAGCCACTGCTTAGTTTCTTTCATAGTGAAGTAAGGAGGCCCTCCGAGCATGTTTTCAAGTTACCCAGCAAACCATGCAACATATGCGAAGGCTGCGACGACCTCTATGCTAGCCTACGCCTCCACTTCCGGGACTTAAGAACGTTTTGTGCCTCTTTTGTCAAAGTTTCTTTTATATTTTATTAAGCTGACATGGTCCTTTGAAATAAGACGGCATTTTAGTATTTTCGTACCCAGCTTTAGTAATTTTTTTTGTCATCTCCTGTAGTACTTTGAGAACTGTGGAATTGGCAGGTCCGAAAAGAGCAAGATTTGCTCTTTCCGGACCATTCTTGCGAAGGTGCACCTAATTCATTCACATTTATCTGCGTAAGCGTGGCACGAGTTTTAGGCGCGTTTGAATTTGATTTCGCCGACTGGGACAGTTTGTTTACAGTTCTGGCTGAGATAAATGCAGTGGGGGGGGGGGGGGGAAGCTCTGCATGTAATGAAGACTGCTTGAACAATATAATTCTACTCACTTTGATACGGCTAAGCTGCGCGGTTCTGTGTACGTGCGAACGTGGTTTGATATCTAAGAAAACCAGTGATGTAGTTAGTACCTGGGCACACCGTCTCGCTCCCGTTCTTTCCTTCCGCCACATTTAATGTTTCTACATGTGCTACGGCAGCGCGCTGTTAACCCGGTGCATGATATGCGCTTGCGCGTGCTCGGGGCGTATACCTAGCTATTCGCTACGCTCCGACACTCACGGCCGAGATCTGGCCGAAATGAGACGCGAGCTGCACAAACGCCCGCACGCATCGCTGCAGGCACCCCGAATACGCATCGCCATGCGTCGCGGTGTGCATTCGCACTGAGGCACGGTTAGCCATAGCATCAGTTTTTGAAGAAGATATATTCTTTTTTGAGATGCTTGATTGCAGAGATTTCGGTCTGTCTTTCTGCCTGTCTGTCATACGGAAGGATTCAGCCACCCCATAGAGTTTTTCAAAATTAACTATAGGGCACTCTGGCGCTGCGATCGTTTAGGGACCATGGGAATGATGGGTAGTACACACATTTGCCTAGTCTTCGTACTTGCGGACGGCGAATTGTACTTGCGGCTTCGTTTATTGTTGTGTTTCGGTTTTGTTTTGAAAGAAAGGCTCAACCCTTTCGAATTTCATGACCCGATTTGCTAAGGTAAGTCTAAAAGAAATGGGGTGGTGAAGCGCAATCGCTGAACATTTTCTGATTTTTGTTTCGTGAGAAAACAGCTTCAAGCCACATGAACGAACACACACGGAGCCAAAAGTAGGCCAGAAGTACGAAGTTTAGACAAATGTGTGTACTACCCGTCATTCCCACGCTCCCTGAAGCGCCGTGCATTGCAGCTCCCATACACACAAGCGCCAGAGTTCCCTCTAGTGTATATTGGGAAACTCTATGAGCCACCCGGCCAAAGTTTAAGCACTTGCTCAACGCCCAGCCGTCGTGAATTGGTGGCTGCATTCATGCTTGCGTACATTGTCGATCAAAAAGCAAATATTGCGTATATCTGAGCCGCAACATCAGTACTTAAATATTAGCTGGTGTGTTACTTTACATATTAGCTGGTGTGTTACTTTACATGCATAAAAACGTAATTCTAAAAACACTTGAGTTTCTTAGGCTGCGCTCAGAATGCGACGCTATATGCACGAAAGAAGGCCGACAGAAGACTGTCGTCTTTCGACGACATTAGCAGTGAAGCACACAGGTACGTGGTCTTTTTTTTCTTTTGAGCTTAAGTAACTACGGAGGCACACCATGAACAGAGCATCGGCAATCGAGCGTCATTTTTATTGCGGCGTAGCTCACTGATTTGCGTTTTGCGTAACTCGAATCTAGTGAAGTCTTTCTCTTTTCCTTCCCGCTGTTGCATGGTAGCAAATCAGGAATTATGTCGCAGTTAACTTTCCTGCCTTTTCCTCATCTTTCTCTCTTTCCTTTTCCGAATTTTATCCTAATTGTACAACCGCACCTTACTTAATCATAGAGCATCGTGGGCGGAATGGCCGCTGTCACTTCGAATGCACAGATTATACAAAAGAAGGCATTGCCTTGGCTGGCTTTATTAAGCTTGTTTCCGCATCTTTCCGTCGCGACAACACCGTTGAAACACTACTCTCCGCCTTTCTATCGGCTCACTGATTGGGACGCCCACCGCTTCGACGAATACCTTTCTTTCTTTAGCTTTGTTCAAATGCTGCAGCGCCGGCACCCCATTGTTCCAATTTCCTTGCTTTACTGCGTCGCAGCTCTGGGCAGTGCTGTAGCTGCTCGGCTTTGGTACACACTGACAAGGCAAGGGGGGGGATGCTATGCACAATAGCTATAGCTGCATGTGCCACTTTGCGTGCTGAATTGTTTCGGCGAATTACTTACCAGCCCGCCGCCCTTGCCGCAGTTTGTGTTTACAAGTGCTCCTTTCGATCAAAGTGTGATTCCTCCTTCCTTCTTTCTCCCGGTCTCCGTAACCTTCTCCTCTTTTTTCTCTTCGCGTGGGAAAGCCTTCATGACTTCGGTGCACTTTGTCTCATTTCTCTTTGCGTATTTGGTTTCTCCGCGTGACTTGCTCGTTTCATTGCATTTCCCTCTCGCACATAGCCTATGCAAAGTGTCCCTTTCGACACGCTTAGTATGTTTTTTTTTTTTTTTTCACTGGATGCTAATATTGCGCATCGCCCTCGCCCGCTCGCATTCCTGGCCACATTCTGGGTGCTTTCGTGGTTCCGCTTCGGTTGCCAGCATCGGTGTCGCCCTGTTGTGTCACCCTCGTTCGTTCCGGTCTATACCCGAGCGCGAGCCCACCGAGCAAGCAGCTTAGGCGGTTCCGCCCGAGGATAATGTTACATACGTTGTCGCTGATTACGAACATTTCTCTGGCTTTGCCAGGGCTTAAGACGGCCGACGAAGCGAAAGTGGAATGATGGGAAATCGCGGGCTCGCTGCGGACCCCGTTCGGTAGCCAGGGCATGGCCGCTAGTTAGCGATCGAAACCATCGACAAGCCTATAACCGCCATTAGCTGTACCAGCAATTCTGTTTTGAAAGAAAGGCCACCGTAATGTGCGTGCACAGTATACGTGTACGCCCTTTTTTTAGGGGATGTGAACGTCGTTCTCTGAAATGCGGATGTTGACGCCAACTCAGCGAAGCGTCGCGCGATACATTTTCCTCCTCTTGTCTCTGCGCCTTTTTTTTTTCTCTCTCTTCTCGTTTGCGCGTTGCCGCGCGAAGGCAAAGTCAGGCAGCAGACAATAACGCCAATGATCCACCGAGGCATTGTATTGATACGCCAGTCAATCAATCACGCCCCGAGGTAACGTCGTCCTTATCCGCTTGCCAATTATTTTTCTCTTTCTCCGCATTTTCCGTGCGCGCGTGTCAAACGTGTCATCGCGCGCAGCTCGGCCGTGTTGAGCTGTGCGACAATATAGTGTACGCATGGCAGATGCTCGGCCACTGTGACACTGGGTTGTTCTTTCGTTTTTATTCTGCTTAGCTGCTGTCGCGTCGCTGCGACATTTTTTCAGTGTTTCGCTGTACAGGTAGTTCGTACATTGCAACCGCGACGCCGTCGGAAAAGCGTGAAAAGGTATTCTGCCTCGCCTGCTTCTGTCATCAAGTTTCTTACCTTGCTGTTGCGTTTATTATCGGTTCTGCGGTTCCCAGGTTGCATAAGCCAGCCATATATCCTTATATCAGTTTACTTCATTGAGAAGTTGCTTGACTGTTTTGTGTCCCACGCGAGTACGTCACTCCAGTCGTCGAATCATCTGTCTGTTCATCCTTCAAGTATTTCATTCACGGGCAAGGCGTTCTTTTTGTACAATTACGTCGTCTCTCGTATAAGTTGTATTTTGAGGGTGATGATATTCCCTTCTAGTCTATCTACACGCCTACTACTGAACGCAGCAGTGTTTGAAACACGTGGTGAACAAAAAGATGACGGAAACTCGAGAGAAATATCGGCGAACAGCTGAGTCAATATCACTGCGAAGCCAGAAAATGCCCACACACTTCACTGCACAAGGCTCGTCGTCTTCGTTCTCAAAGTCCGGGGAATTCCACTGGTGATTGCAAGACTCCACTGTTCCCTATATAGCTGATGTCTAGATTATAATGCTTGTTTCCATATGCAGATGAAGGCGCCGCGCTCTTACCAACACTTTCGATTGAGGCGCCTAAAAGGAAATTAACAGCTGAAGTGCTTTAAAGCTAGGGCATCCTGCGTGCATCTAATAATCTTAGCTGATGTTTCGACCTGATAACTGTTTAGATAACAGGACCGATATGAGAGAATTCCCAATGGAGCCGAACACCTCGGTCTCCCTTGTTGTGATTTTCGCTATTCGTGATGATGAACGCACAAAAATAGTCCTGCATTACGTAAACAATTACCTCTGTAAACCCACGTCTCTGTCCTCTCGCAGAGTAGGGCAGTGTACCGGTTGTTCTAGTCTGCACGATTTCCACCTTTGCTCTCTCTCTGTCTTGTTCCTTCATTTTTTTTTACTGAACTTGTATAAATATGCCTATTAGCTTCATCTCCGCGCACCACAGCCTAGATTAGAGGCGCATACGTTTCTTCACTGTATGCGCTGTTCAAGTACCGTCCGTCGCAAGTTTCAGACTTTGTACGACGAACCTTGGCCCAGGAGATCGGAAACGGTCGTTCAGCTCTTCTTTTGCCGGGATTTGTAGATTTCTTTAATGTCTCTGTTTGCCGCACACATACAATGAGTCAACGGGTGAGACGGGGTGGGGCTTCCTGCGGTTTTACCGATTCCCACGAACAACGATATAGTTATAGCGCCAGAACAAAACGACGACACAGAGACAAGAAGGACACGAAGGACGCGAGCGATAGTTATAGCGCTCGTGTCCTTCTTGTCTCTGTGTCGTCGTTTTGTTCTCGCGCTATAACTATCGTCATGCCATACCAACTAGCTCAAGCTGCCACACTCCCACGAACAGTCCACGCAGCCGCGCGTCCCTTTCGATTCGTTTCGGCATGCGTGCCTTCCACTCTTGGCTCGTACGGAAACGGCGCGCCAAATGTGAAAGCGTGTCCACGGGTGGTCACTTCAACACATTGGCCAGACGCCGCACGCTCTCCAAGTGCAGGTCCCCCCCCTTATAGATTGTTTTTCATCGCCACACTTGACACCATCCGCCGCTGTTGTGTGCGACGGCGTAAGCGAATTCCTCACGGGCACGCGCAGTGAAGACCGGTGCGTATACTGTACGCAAGCCTAACTCCTCTCTGGCACTCGGGACTCTACGACGCGCCGCAACGGATTAGGGGCGCGGTCTTGGCGTCCGGTCAAGACGCGTGCTGGCCCACAGCTGGACACGGGGCCTTCGACCGTCCTGCATCGCTTTCCCTTTGACGATGCTGGCACGTGTCATTTGCAGGACGGCAAACTTCAAGGGCGCTTTGTGCGTTGGTGCTTCCGGTCTCGAGCACTTGACTGCTTCGAATTGTTTTTTTTTCTTATCTCGGAGTTTCACAAACGCTCAACTGGGCTCGTGGATTCCGTGGCTTGAGGACCTGGCTGTATTTTTCACACTTGTATTGTTTTCGCTTCGAGACTGCCTTTTTTGAGCTATCAGATCGTATGTATCGTCGTGGTACTGGTCGAAGAGATATAGATGCCCACTACATTAGTGAAATGCGCTATTGGTAAGCCGTCACTTCATTCAAAACCTAATGACTGCTGTTTAGGCTACGCGCCAGCGTTTTAATTCTCGCACGGCCTTGTTGCGTACTTCTATTGATATTCACTCGGTGATAGCATCTAAAGTTAACCTCGTTTGTTCGGCTCGTCGTTTCTCTTTTACAACGCCATTTCAGGGGCGGCAGTAAGCAACGATTTCAAACATCCGCCCAAAGTTCGAGTAAGAGCAGCGTGCAGCGTGTCATGAATTAGCGTTTGCATTCAAATTATCGCCACGCGCACACTTTGGCCGGAAAAGTAATTGTGGTGCTAATCCATGCTTATCAGCTGAAAGTTACTTCCGCCATCTTGATCGGGGTTTTCGTTGGCTATTCTTCGCGTTTGTTGAATACTATGCAGCGTTTACCAGCATACCTTTGTTTACGCTCCATTATGTGTTACCGTAGTAGGCTGCATCTAAATCTGTAGTGCGAGTCGCATACTACTTTGGAATTTGCTTTAGTCTACGGATTTCACTTTGGCCACCTCTCTCTGCCCATTGGATGTTACACTACACTATAAGGTAATTACGCATTTAATTCGTCCTTCGCATTCTTGCGTCATGCTTGTCGTTTGTTTACTTAGGACCGTACTCGCTTTTCTGTAAACTCTTCGCATTTTGCGCTGCTCCCTTTGAGCTGTACTGTTGTTGCGAGTTCGTGGTGTGACATTTATCAGTTGAGACCGAGACGATGTGCATTGCATCTTGAAGAAGCTGTAAAATGGTGCACGTTGTTATATTCTCGTAACGACTATGCATTATTCGCAGAATATGTGGCAGCATGTAATGAAGATTGCGTTAGCTGATCTCGTTTCGTCGTAGGAGGTAAGGTCCTGCTCATTCGTTTCAGAAATAGCTCGCAAAAAATGTTCAGTACAGCGAAAAACAAAAGAAAGAAACAAAAAAAGCCAAGGCGAGCTGAAATGTAAGTAGGATATATAAGCGTGCTTGTAATGGCGAGCAGTGTAGAGGTCTACGTAATTCGACGCGGGGAATTCATTCGGTGCCCTCGAGTGAGTGCAGGTTCAATTTTCGACCAAGTCGTTCGAAACTGTCATTACACGCGCAAAGGCCGCGCGTGTGCTGCACCACCCGCCTCTTTCTCCGGCAATACCGTCGAGTGACGAAAGGAAACAACTGTGACGGCGCTGAAGGCAAAGCAAAGCGAGTAAAAAGAAAGCCGTCACACCGGGGGATAACGAAATCAAAAACGACAAAGGGACAATATGGCTCGCTGGCCTGAGAAAATGGTGGCCGCATTTTTGTTTTCTCTCTCTCTTCGTCTTACGAGAGTTCAAATGATTTCCCCTGTAGCGCTGGACAGTGACAGGAGTAGTTAAGGCGCCGCGTTTGCAGGGGGGGGGGGCAAAAAAAAAATACCCCTCTAACCCCCCCCTCCCCGCCATTTCCAACGCAAACTCAAGCGGGCACTTTCTTCAAACCTCGCGCTCACGGTGCAGCAGTCCGCGCGCCTTTTTTAAAAGCATATAGCTCTGCCCTCTATTACAGGTGGCCACTGGCACGGTGGCAGTGACGGCATTAGTAGCGACAGACGGAATTGAGTAATTCGCGCGCCTTGATGGCTCGCCGAATGTGCCCTTATATGCGACAGAGAATAATAACAAGAAAAGGAAGCTCGAGCCCTCGCAAACACTGCGAATAAAGTAAACGAACAGAGCGAAGGGGGCCATAGAGTGCGGTATATCGCGAGCCCGTTCTGATTGGGCCGACGGCGCTGCTCTCGCGTCGAAGCGGCCGAGCGGCCACTCAAAGGGTCATTAAGGAATGCAATCGTCGTCGCCGGGCAGCTGTGACTGCGTTCGGCCTTCGCGGCGCAATGATTGTCGCGTATATTCGAGCCGTTAACCCACATTGGAAATGCTTCACGCCGGAGAGATAATAATGCCCCGGTCAGCCCCCCCGCTGAGGCCGATGTATTTCGTACCACGCATATGTAGCCACCTCGGTCCTTTTTTTTTTTTTTCGCGCGCGGACACTGTTTGGGTTGTGTATCGGCCTTATAGCACCATATCCCAAATAAAAGCGGCCAACTTGAGGCGCGCGCTCTGTCCGATTCTCGCTGTCCGTTGCCGTGCGCGCGTGCCCCGGCTCGGTGTTTGCGTTCCGCTCGCGCCCGTGTTGGCACTTTTCCGCTTCCCCCGTTCTTTGCTGCCTGCCCTCGACTGCTAGTGATCCTCGCTTATTTCCGGGTCCGCCTTTGGGTCTGACAAGTGAAGTCGAGTGACTGCTCCGCTCTTGCCCCTTCAGTATGTGGTTCGCACTCGGCGATCTCATGCCCTGCCGCGGTGGTCTAGTGGCTAAGGTACTCGGCTGCTGACCCGCAGGGCGCGGGATCGAATCCCTGCTGCGGCGGCTGCATTTTCGACGGAGGCGGAAATGCTGTATAGGCCCGTGTGCTCAGATTTGGACTGCACGTTAAAAAACCCCAGGTGATCGAACATTTGCGGAGCCCTCCACTACGGCGTCTCTCATAATCATATGGTGGTTTCGGGACGTCAAACCCCACATATCAATCAATCTATCAATCAATCAATAATCAATCAGAGATGACACTGAAAGATAACAGCGTCTCGCTTACGCAAGCGGACTAGTTGCTGCAATTCTACCGGCACTCGCTACGAGAGAGACGGCTAGAGAAGCTGCAGAGCCTCCCAATCATCCCATAGTCTCCGTAATGAGCTGCGCCTGCCTAATTCATTTAGGCCCAAGATGGCCACACCGTCCGAAGGTGTCTGTGAAGCACTCGCGCCACATTATCGCCGTTCTCGGCCGACTGCGCTTCGCGTAATTCGGAGGTGGCGATAACGGAAGTGCGCGGTGATACAGGTAGGCGCCGTCTCCCTCTTCTTGTTGCGGAGAGTTTCCCGCGCCTTCTTCCGATCTCGCCCCGTCCTCGCCCTAGGCCTCCGCTGCGCGGCGGCAACTCGGTGCTGCCTTTGATATTCAATGACTAGATTAACGATGCTGCAGGCGTACGCGGACAGGGCTGGCTGTGAATCACTCGCCGAGCGATTAGTTGGGCGTGGTCCACTAGTGGTCGGCGATAAAAAAAAAGTTGATACTTTTGATATAGCTGCGTAACGTCCGTGAAACAGTGGGGAAGCTGCGAGGCACCCAGCAATAATATATCGACACCTCGGGCCTGCGTGGCGTAACTTCACGGTGGCGCCGTATACCGTGGTCAGACGATAAAGCTCGCACTGTGAGTGAGTGAGTCGTTTGCCGGAATTCTGTGCGTAGAGAATGGTTAGACATATTGCGCACCATGGAAGTTGGGCATTCCTCGAGAGTAAATCACGTGATAAGTTCGTCCATTTTGTCGTGCAGTCCTTTTCCTGCTGATCTTACTACAGAGAGGTTGTTACCATGAGGCTCATCATTATGTATGCAGCAGGACTTATGCATGGCAAAACCAAAAAGCGAGCTTGAATGCGACTTCAGCCGAATATTTTGTCAAGTAGATCAAGAAAACATAACTGCTGCAGATGCTTGTTTACCTTATGATATATCAGTACATCTGCAGTTACTGGACGCTGTAGCATGCAGTCTTTCACGAAGGAAAAAAAAATCTTATGTACACACTGAACGAGAAGAAATCGACACGTACGAGAGGGGGAAGTCCCCATGCGAATAAAAGCTCCAGCTACCACGACGGTTAAATCATGATCATGTGTGGCAGTCGTTACCATGGAGATGTGTCACTACGAGTCAATGCGGCTGTGTCCACGTTAAATGGTGCAGTAGACTCGAAACGCCAATATAAATTGGAAAAGCTCCCATGTACCACTACACAATATTTTTATGGAGACACGTTTCACTTTTTATGTTATACAGATTCCTGTGACGGAAGGAGTGCCCCCCCCCCCTTTTTTTTTTTGTTATTAGCCAGCAAGCACTGGCCTTGCACTCGTTTCAAGGTGTTGCAATTTCAGCCCTGACCTCTTACGTTTAGGAAAAAGAGGGGTGTCGTTAAGCTTTGACATTTCTATCTCATTAGGCTTTCATTCACGTTAGGTGGTGACCAGTTATATCAAGATTTGAGGTTCTCGGGTCTCTTCACAAAGCTGAGAAGGGAAGCGATCGGCCAGTGGATTCGAGTTCGTCCATACATGGCTCGCGGTAGCATTTTCGAGGCTTATTTATGTCGATCACGTAGATCGCAACGTGCAGAGCGTCCGTCTGGTTACCCTCCCGTGCTTTCTTCTTGTGCAGCTTTGGCACAGAGCATCCACGCGTCGCGGTATACATGTGGACCCGTCCTAGAGTTTATTTCTTTTCTTTCTTTTTTTTTCCACGTTTTGTGCAGCACTCTCCTGTTGCTCCCCGCGCGTGCGAATAGCCTCCGAGGACGGATTTATGCCCGACGAGAGAAGGCGAACCCGCGCTCTTCGAAGAAGGGTCCTAGCCTCTCGCCATCGGCACCCTTCGTTGGGATGCGATGAAACGGAGCGGACTCGGTGCGTTCGGTTCGCGATTTCAAAAATAGCCCGGACGTGTTATGAGCCGCGGGCTGAGCTGCAAACCACGGGACCTCTTCTGCGGAAGTTTCGAGGGAAGTCCCGCTCGGGTGCCGCTGTAGGAGGAGCGTGAGATAGGCTTGATGTCGGAGTATAACACCAGGGTGACCGCGATCACTGCGGTTAACCAGCATTTTTTTTTTGTTTCTTCCGAATTTTACGTTGAAAGCCTTAAATGCCCCATGAATCGTGAAAGTTGGCCGTCGCCCCGCCACGGTGGTCTAGTGGCTAAGGTACTCGGCTGCTGACCCGCAGGTCGCGGGATCAAATCCCGGCTGTGGCGGCTGCGTTTCTGATGGAGGCGGAAATGTTGTAGGCCCGTGTGCTTAGATATGGGTGCACGTTAAAGAACCCCAGGTGGTCAAAATTTCCGGAGCCCTCCACTACGGCGTCTCTCATAATCATATGGTGGTTTTGGGACGTAAAACTCCACATATCAATCAATCAAAGTTGGCCGTCGCCGTTAACAGGAGCGAAAAAAGAAATGTGATGACGTCACCATATTACGCCATCTTGACGCGACAAATCGGCAGAATTCATGGCGTCATCGATATGTCACATGGTGACGTCATTACCCGACATCGCTGCTTGATCAAGGTTGCGCTGATCGCGGAGTCAATGCAAAATCAGGTGAGATAAAAAAAAAACCTGCAGTTCCTGCGATCTCCGAGGCAATGCAAAAGCCACGTTAGGTATAGAAAAACAGTACAGTACATCAAAAGAAGGTTTTTGCCAACGTGCCGTCTTAGACTTACGGACCCTTGGGAGATCCCTATGCTCTAGCTGTTTACTCTGTGTCTACACGTAAGACAGTCTCCTGCCCAATGTCAAAAATGTGAGCTTCGTTTTGCAAAGCCGATGCAGCAACAGCGTGCGATCCATAACTGCGTAGAAGATTGCTTCTGCGCGTTCGCAGTGCTCTTCCCGTATATTTCCCACTTTTTCATACATTTTGCGCACCGCCCCGTGGTACGCGCTTTTTCATCGCTCGTGGCAAAACTATTTCCAGCAGGTGTTTTCGGTTCGTCTCTGAACTCGGCGTAATCATTAAGAACGTCCCATCGTGGTGGCCGACTCTACCCCAGGCGGAAATCAACAATTCCGGAGTCCAAAGAAAGCAACCCGCGCACTGCGTCAACAAACACGGAGCTCGGGGCTGGTATAGGCCCCGCGGGGCGCATCGCGGACTTCTCGCTGCCGGGATTAAAAAAAAATAATAAAATAGTGGAAGGAACACGGAGTCGGGCGGATATACATACATGCTCGCGTTCGATTTACCACGCTGCGTCGGCGCCTATTTTTGCGTCCGTGCCAACGAAGGCGTCGCGCCGCAATCTCTCTCGGTATTGGGTGCGGCCGCAGAAGAGGTTTATGGCTGATCTCGAAATACTACTCGGCCCCGCGAGGATGGTCGCGCGACATGAGCTGTTTCGCCCGAAGCGCGTCGAAGTAGCTTTCGCGCCAAGTCTTCGTCATTGCCGCCGGATCGCTTGCGAAACGTCGTAGTCGCGCGTGCGCTCCTAGCGAATAACGCCGGTTGCAGAAGAGCCTGCAGCTGCGAAAGAGTGTTTTCGATGATTTTGAAATCGCGCCGTTCCCATCTCTCGTGCGTTCCATTGTCTCCCGCGCTTCGCCCCATGAGCGAAGGACACCTTGTGTCCAATCCGAACTAACCGGAAAGTTAGACTGTATATTGTAGAGTTACTGAGCCATTCAGTTATGACAGTATGGTGAACATTGGGTGTTGCTGTAGCCTTGTATTCTGCTTTCTTTGTTCCGATTTCTTTTGCCCTATTTAGTAACTACAGTGGCCCCGTCGCGGTGGTCTAGTGGCTAAGGTACCTGGTTGCTGACCCGCAGGTCGCGGGTTCGAATCCCGGCTGCGGCGGCTGCATTTCCGATGGAGGCGGAGATGTTGTAGGCCCGTGTGCTCAGATTTGGGTGCACGTTAAAGAAGCCCAGGTGGTCGAAATTTCCGGAGCCCTCCACTACGGCGTCTCTCATAATCATATGGTGGTTTTGAGACGTTAAACCCCATATATCAATCAATCAATTAGTAACTACAGTGTTTAGATCCATCGACGCCATAGAAACGACACAGTGATACAGAGTATGCATTGGATTAGCCTTCCTTCATCGGGACACAACATTGTCAAAGTATACCCGGGCTGTTTAGGCCGGCTGCAAGTCCGTGAGCAATGACCAGGAAATAGTCATCATGAAGAAGCGCGAGCTCTTTTCGTTCTCTTCTTCATAGTCGTCGTCCTCGTCGTTAACGACGGCGGGTCTCAGTAGGCTTCAGCTAATGTTTTAGATGAAAGGGGTACCAACTTTTCATTCACTTTCACTTCCGCTTGCCTTATCATTTCTAAGTGTATGTTAAAATCTGTGATGTTTCTGATGTGATTTCCATATCTGCTGGCTCTGCATGACCGTGCACCACAGTGTTGGGGCGATGCGTGCATTCTGTGACCCCGCGAAGGAACTCGTTAAATGTTCTCTCCTCCTAACCCGCTCGTGCACACTTTAGCCACCGCTCGTCACTCGTCGCGGCAACTGACGCAAACTGTTCGTTGTCGTTTTCCAATGGGATTTAATTGGGCATCGCGAGTTGGTGCTATCCCCTCGGGGGCATATCGGCGTTTGCTCGCGCGTGCATCCCCCTGCGATCTGTTGTGGCAGCGGAGTTGAGTGACCTCCTCCTGCGAGTCCGTTTGTTTCGCAAGGAGCGCCTCGCGTGCCTCGGCTGAGTTTCTTCCTCGCCGTGTTCCGCGATACACCGGATGGACGAATGCTTGCATCTGCGTGGCAATTTTTAGATCAGCCGAGAAAGCGAAGAGGCGCAAGCAGACAAGCCAGGGGAGGAGGTCAGCAGCCTGACATCGCAGAGCTGTCATGGAGGGAGAGGAGGAGCGGTGGTTTTGCTTTTACCTCTTCATCATCCAGATAGTGGCCTCCTCACCCCCGACGTGTTGCTGCCCCCGGCTGCGTATCGTTCGGCAGTCTTTGCTCTCTCGCTTATCTTCCTATACGGCTTTTGTCACGTCTACTCGCTGTTTCGAGATCAACTCTGGTGCCGCGGGCATCGTTCCATCTGTTTCTGCGTTCAAGCAACTTCGTGTGTTTCGTGCGCGACAGACGAGCTGTTCTCCACACGAGTCACAACACATCGCGCATTTTTCTTTTTTTTTTCTAGAAATGTATCTGGGTATTCTACCGAGTTGCACTTTCTTCCGTTTACTTCTTTCGACATCGCCCTCATGCTCGCGAGCCACGTGTCATTCTGTAGCCGTTCGCATCCTCCCGCCGCTGCCGGCGTCTTCTCCGGGCTAATTTCTGGATACCACCCCAGTGCGGCTGAGAATGTCTACCGAGATGGCCCAGCCAGTATCTGTCACTCATTGCTGGAGTAATGCGCTTTTGGAAAGGCTGTTCTCTTTCGCGCATCGTCTAACTACTTACCAGTGCTGTTTATCTAGTTTATTCTCTCTCTCTCTCTCTATCTCTTTGTGTGTACGTGCGCGCGCGCGCGTGCGTGTGTGCGTGTGTGTGTGTGTGTGTGTGTGTGTGTGTGTGCTCGTTTAAACAATAAATATTTTTTTTACTATGCATCATCAAAGGAACACTCGAAATGGCATTCTTTTTTTTTTCTATCTCTCTCTTCCGCGCACTCTATTGCGGGGGCTGAATGTCTATGTACACTATGTGCTAAAGAATGAAGATCTATTAATGGGGTATCACCTCCCGGTAGAAACAAAATGCGTTCAAACGAGTAAACGACAATTTTTTTTTATTTCTGTAGCCGGATTTAGCCAAACGAAGTTCCGATGTGGAGCCAAGCAGGATTGAAAGGGAACGCAAAGCATAACCCGCAACACCACAGGAGATTCAACCGCATCCCCAGCTCCTTTTTTTTTTCATCCATCCAAAGTGCACGGGTACAGGAATAAATCCACATTCGCGCTTTCCCGCTTGCGAGCTGACACTCGAAACGGGCGTGCGGAGTGGGGAATGTTGCGCACTTCCAAGTTCGTGTGGTTGTGTACGCACCTCCGAGACCTTTGCTGGTAGTGAGTCTCCGAGTCTGGTGTTGGGGGCGCCCCGATGGATGCTCGTCTATCTATAAGGAGGAACGCCTCTCCTTGCCTGACCGCGCTCGCACGGCGTTGACGTTGGCGGAGTCGCGAGACATAAATTTCGTCTCGGTTAGCAGCCGCGCCTCGGCTCCCGAATTAGATCGCTTGCTTGACACCGAGGCGCTGGCGCTTCATTTATTTCCCCCACCCTGGCTTCCTTTTTTTTTTCTTTTCTAGCCTCCTTCCTGCATCTGCCTCACGCCACGATAGTTCGCTCCCGTTCGTTTTTCCCTCCTTGGCCGGAGTTCTTTTGTTGAGCGAGATGTCGTCAATCTGAGCTGCTGTGGCGAGACTCCTGTGAAGTGGATTAGAAGTGCTCTCCTCTCCCGATACTGGGGTTGCGTAGAGGGTGGAGGTGTTGTCGGGCTTGCTTCACTGACAAAAACGCTTTATAGAAGCAATGTTACATTCGATGTTCTGTGCTACTATTAGAGCTTCTGTTGTACGACATCTTTGTTTTTTGAAGTAACGCGATATTCAGTTATTTATAATTGGCTGCTGGGTTTTGCGTTTCAAAACTACGATAACAGTATGGGGGATGCTGTAGTGGAGGGCTTTTAAAATTCGGACCAATTGGCGTTATTTAACGTTCACCTAGCCCCGCCGCGGTGGTCTAGTAGATAAGGTACTCGGCTGCTGACCCGCAGGTCGCGGGATCGAATCCCCTGCTGCGGCGGTTGCATTTTCGATGGAGGCAAAAATGCTGTAGGCCCGTTTCCTCAGATTTGGGAGCGCGTTAAAAAACCCCAGGTGGTCAAAATTTCCGGAGCCCTTCACTACGGCATCTATCATAATGATATGGTGGTTTTGGCACGTTAAACCCCTCATATCAATCAATCAACGCGCACATAAACCTGAAAAGACAGGGTGTACAAACGCGGACGCAAGATGGCGCCACAAGACACCACAACAGGCGCTTGTGGTGTCTTCAGTTATGAGCAGGCGTTTGTGGTGTCCCGACTTCCTTTTTGCGCCTGTGTGTGCATGCCCTGTCTTTTTTTTTGTTTGTTTGATGTGAACGGGTTTCCAGCGTTTTGCCTCCGTTGAAATATGGCGGCCGTGGCTGGTATCACAACCCAGGACTTTTGCCTTAGATAAGCTCTGCAATCATTATACCCCCGGGGCGGGTCAAAACTCGGTTAAAAGAAACAACATGCTTCAATGTTTCTGAAGTTGTTGCGCTATAATCAATCTTTATTTCGGTGTAAGTTCATTATACACGCTCTGACACCTTCATCTGCCGTAGCAATTGCACCTTTTACTTCTAATTTATATTCGAAAGCGTGTCGCTCCAGTACGCGCAAGTGGACTGTTTACTATATGGCACCTGCATTCAGTAGTCGTGACGATTGGTGTGTTTAATGACGTCGTTCCTTGCGTTACGCCGTGGCGATATCATGATGTCACAATGGAACTCGAAGTGTAGAACAACATTCTGAATGAGGACGTCGAGAGCAGATCTTCGGCATCAGTCTACGATGGTAGATCTCCGTCGTTATCAATGGGCTCCCAGACGCGGGGCATGATTTACTCGGAGTGGCGAGTCTTGTTTCAAGAGGATCTATGTTTTCGTGCACACGAGCCAGGCAGACGATTGCTGACAGTGGAGAGAAAATACGGCAACAACAACAACAACAAAACTGAAGTAGAACTTCTCTAGCATCAAGAACGAGAGCCCTCTCACAGTACCGGTTACTGGCGTGTGTAACAGATGTCAGCCACAAGACCCGGTATACCTTTCTTAGATTCGTCGTTTATCCGCATTCTGCAAAATGGTAGAGCGAATATTTCTAGCCAATGCCAACCTCTGCGTTTACCGATTACCACTGTCAGTTACAGTTGGCTAAGTTACTCTCAATGATGATGAGTAGTGTTGGCTAACCGGGGGCTAATGTCGGATAGCATTGCGATAGGTTAAGACTAGACGATGGTCAGGCGTTTCATAATCTTGACAATCCGTTGTTGCAAGAACAACAGTGTGTCCATTCAATCTGGGTAGAGTTTACTGCGAATGATTTTTTTTCTTTCATATTGTATTCTCTATGCAAAAAAATAAACCAACTCGCAGGTTCTCCCATGCATTATCCTCCGATGACTCGAAAGCGACAGTCAGCTTCCCGTCCTGGTTTTTCGCACCTAACGCGATTTCGCATCGCCACCGAGATCAGAAGCGTTTCAAGGTGTCCTGCACGTCACCTTGTTCTCCAGTGCTTCCGAAGATTGGTACATCTCTGACCAAGTTAACGATGTCACGTGGTGACGCCGAGTATGTAGTGACGTTGGTGACGCCATGATGTGGCGTGAAATTCTGCCGCTGTGTAACGTGAGGTTACGTGGTGACGTCATCACGTAATCCCCCCCCCCCCCTCCTTACTTTTTTTTTGCCAGCACTCGTGTTTACCCCGCCAATTCTGTCGGTGAATTTACTCGTCTAGTGAGACATTTATTTATTTATTTATTTATTTATTTATAAATACTGCAATCCCTGATAGGGATTTTAGCAGGTGGGTTACAGTGCATAAAAAGGATACATGGTTTACAACAACTGTACAATTCAACACAGATGAAATGGCTCTTCTTCTCGGGTACAAAAAGTTGTTACAAAAACAGAGGATTTGTATACAATGCTAATTAAGGTGGGACTCAAACAAACTTGGAGAAGGCTGTAGACATGTAAGGGTTTCGCCTCAATAATAACTTCCACATCGTATGAGAGCAACACGCTCGCCATTACGTGGCTCAGTATCCCCTCTTTCGCGATCATCTGCGTTCGTTGGTGTTCGTGACGGCAGCTGCCGCTTTGTGCGAGAGCTCTTGGCGCGAACACGCCGGTGCACCACTCCGCATCCTCCGTTGCGCTCGTGTTGTTCTTGGCTCGAGTCTCTGTCGGGATTGCGAGCAGCAGGGGTCGGGGATTAGGCCGTGTCAGAATGTGAGATACGGGCTTGCGCGGCGGGCAATGCTGCCTCTGGCGACTCTAGTGTCGTTGCGAGCGCAGTAGGACACCACTGCGAGGCTGCCGCTGTGCTTGTTTTGTTTGCAGCGGTTCGCGGGCTATTAAGAACCACTTGTTGACACTAGTGGCAGTCTTGTTTCTGAGATTTCTTCTAGTGTCACTTGTTTCCTCCTCCTTGCGCGTACGCGCGCAGGAAAAAGAAGCGGGAGAAAGACTACAACACAGCGTGCTTTTCTGTTGTTTGCTTGATCACGTGCATGCGTGTATGTGTTGTGTGTAAGTGGGTGGGGAGGAGGGGGGGCGGCGGGCAAGCGTTGTATTTTTTTTTTTTGAACGATGCATCACACACTAGCCGGCCAGGGAATTTCATCGCAAGTTTGCGCAACTGAAACTTTCTGGTTACCGTTACCGCGCGTATTGGTTGCTGTTATAAGTTCTTAACGTGTCGACGTACTTCTGTGATAATGATTCCAGTGTTTATCATCGCAAAACTGTGATATGGCTAACAGGGACGCCGCAGTGGGGGGCTTCGGAAACTTTTCAACCACCTGGGGCTCTTTAAATGGTGCCTAAATGTACGCGTCAAGGTGAGCTGTTGCGAGAATTTCGTTTTTCTTTTTTTGCGTGTCCAGGTATCGTGCCGTTAAGGTCTGGGGAGCGGTTTCGATCACGGAGGCCGTATTTCGATGGAGGCAAATGCGAACAATAACAAGAATACCACCACCACCACCACCACCAATAACAACAACAACAACAACAACAACAACAACAACAACAACAACAACAACACAACAACCGTGTACTTAGGTACAAGTTTGCGTCCAAGAATCCTAGGAGGTCGAAGTTAATCCAAAGTTCACTGTGGCGTGTTTCATAATCACATCGTCGTTTCGGCATGCAATACCTCAGTGATTACTATTATTATTTCCATATTTACGAGGTAGCTTTCCTCCTTAGTGTCCCTATAACTCTTGCCGTGGTATTTTTTGCAGGTGTTCTCATCTCTGAGCTCATTCATTTCGCAAATTGAACCGCGCGAGACGCGGTTAGCACTTCTTTTGATTTGATCCTTCGTTCGTAACGAGTGTGATGACTCTATCGCGGCGGCAATTGCGTGGTCTTCGTGGCTACGGGCATGTATCAATGGAGCGCTGACCCGGCTCTAAATAAGAGAGTTCGCGTTCAAATCTGTCCCCAGTGAGAGAGAGAGAGGGAGAGATCTTCCGCAAATTTCCCGTCGGGCGATGACCCTCCGTCCGGGCCTTATCTCGCTGGCGCCGGCACGCGATATCAGAGGTGCCCCTTCTTATTTTATTATCTCCGCTGCCGCACCTTATTCCCCGCTCGTTTTGCCAACTCTTAACGCGTTCTATCTCGTTGCGTCGCTTGCAAGGCTTATGGTACCGTGTCCGATGCGTAAACCTTTAAATGGGTTCTGACAACAGTTTTTGAATCTGGCTTTACTACGCCATACAAATCTGTATGCGGGTACGGCTCTGAACTAGTGTGAAGCTCGGGGAATGCTGGGATCTTATTTTTGATATTTAATGTCAAATTTTTGCACAGCGCACCTACTGACATCCACACTGGCGTGACGACGTCAAGCTACAAATTATCAGTTGTAGTGACTTCACGCACATGCATAGGTAGTTTTGATGACTTCAGGAGCCAAAACAAACGAGATAACCGTTTTTGCGTCACCCATGGAGCCTACGTTTATAGAACCTATAAACGTTGAATGAAGCAGCCGTGGAGGCGACACGATATCTTGAGCGAGCACGTGAAGACAGGGCGCAGTATGAACTGAATCTATAGCTTCGAAAAATGTGCAACTTTTAAGGGCGTACTCGCATGCACTTGCCAGTACACCTTCTAGGTTTTTGAGCGTCTGGCCTTACATGCAAGAAAATGACAATTAAACATCATCGTGTGACTACTTCCCTGAACTTTCTGAAGGCTTCAGAAGCGCAAGATTGCTGTCTCTCAACTAGCTGTTGGGGGGTTAAATGCTCATTGGATGGCACACAAAAAATTGGCTTTCGAGTCACGTTAGCCTACATGTTCAAGAGTTGTTACGGCAGACATCACGTTTCGAATCGAAATACTTGTCATAATACCTGGTCAACGCAATCGGTCTAGGTTACGTAACTTCACGTTGTACAACGAGAGGAGCGTGTTCATGGACGTGTTCAAGACCAGTGCGCATGACGCCCTTGTCTGAGTCTGTCTGGGAGGGATGTAACTAGGCGGAACAATTGCCGGCCATGCAGGCCAGGCTAACCCCGCCTGCTGCAACACCACCACCACCACCGGATGTAACTTTTGTCAATTCACTTTGCTAACGACGCTTTTCTGAGGTCGTCAAGCTCTTGCATCCAAAGATTATAGCATATAAATCATATTTTCTGTCCTAACTTCTTTGTGAATGGTGATAAATGACAGTAGGCTGTTTACGATGTCTCTCAACATTACGAGCATTGTAGATCGAATGCCGGAGCTTGGTCCCATCAGCAAACGTGTTTCAACCGCGCGAATGCGGTGAGATGGAGTGCACCTGACAACCGTGGAGTGAGTAGGAGAGCATTGAAAGTCTTGTTATTCTAGAGGCGCCTCTGTCGTCAAAGCAACAAAGGGTAGATACCGTGAAGGCGGCGTATGGTGTGGGCTTTCTTGTCCCTTTGTCCCCAAATTGAAGAGGGAAAGAGCTGCGACGGCGATTGCGATGAAAAAAAAGATAAAATTGACGAGTGGAGAGGAGGAGCGGGTGAGGCGCCGTAGGTAAACCGGCCCGGCGAGTACACTTTTCGGGAATGCGACGCCTAAATGCCGAACTGTTTCCCGGAACTTCCTTTCTGGCCGGCTAAGAAGAGCTCGCTGCAAACGATAGTCAGGTCGGCTACTTTGCAAAGCCTGTTTATCTTCAGGTAGAATCCCCCCTCCCCCCTCCTCATTCACCCCTCCATTTCACTTTACCTAGCTGTCCTTCCAGTCTCCGAGAGCCGATTGAATTGCTTTCGAGGGATGAAAGCGTGTTACCTGTGGTTGGGGTAGGTTCGTGGTGGTGGAAAATGCGCGGGTACTTTCGTTTATCTGCGCAGATTTTCTTGAGCTTTTTTCTATTACCTTTTTTGCTATGCTGTCGCGGTGGCAGAAGAGTAAACCCCCTGCTGACTCATCTGTCCCTTACCGATTCGTCGCGTCTCATGGTTCTGTCGTGGGAAACGCATTCCCATCTGCAAAATGTCGTTGAAGGCTCCTAAAGAAAAGCAGGCCATTCGTAAAGGATTGCAGTTCTCCGAGTATTGATATATATTTTTTTCTTTGTGGATGTTCTTGGTAGCTATAGAGTTTACAACGCACAGCCACGAAAATATTCGCTTTGTTATCCCGACAGGCATAAACTCTGCAGGTGCACTGGCTGTAATGGATAGATCTGTCCACTTGGTGCTTCTCTGGTCGGTACATATCGTTACTTGAAGCTTGCCCGTGCACCTCTCGTGTGTTTGCAGTTCTTATCTGTGCACAAACGAGTAGGTCGTGCTGCGTTTTCGATTATCTGTCCGTGTCCATCACCGGCGGGGATGTTTTAGGAATTCATTCCGCCCCCTATAATCGGCTTCATCTTTCTCCTCACACTTCCTATGCCACGTTGATGAGCGCACTTCACCGTGCAAGGTTTACTTACGAGTTTCATCGAAGGTCGCCGGAGTGGTCTGTGCCGGCGGGAAGTTGTTTTTTCGCCCACTCTGCTTTCTTCACATCTACGTCACAATCACACAATCAATGTTCCCTGTATCTTCGTCGGTTTCATTATCTTCTGGTTTTCAGTGAGGTTGTATCAAAGAAACTGAGCTCTCGAAAAACTTTCATCGTTCATTTCATCGCTAATGCTTGTCACGTCGTATATCACAGGACAAGGAGCACACCCGGGCTAACTGCGATAAAATGAAGGTATACAGTGTGAAAGAGCTGGTACACAGTTACGAAAACTCCTTGAACCCGGGGGTGTCGTTGGAGGCCAACGTTTTGATAAGCGCTTGTCGAAACGTTGCCTACAGAGACACCCAGAGTTCCAGGGATATTCATATGAAGCTTCCTTCTCTGGAACTTCATCGTCATGATCATCATGTATTAACCTTAAAGGCCTTGGCTGGAGTATTCTATTTTTTGTAATTTACTTCTACCTTACATGGTACGTAGAGTTAGAGCGCTCACGGCATCGGCAATGGCGGAGCATTGCTTGCGTTGACATTTCATTCTTTATGCCTTAACAAAGACCCGCGATTGCCTAACACGCCACACACCTGTATTGTGTCGCCATCCTTTTAATGAGGAAGCGCAAAGGCCCCTGGAAAGCAGATGGAAACAGTCAGTGCCAGAAGCGGAGCCGCGTCGATAAAAATCTCGCGGGTCAACTGTTTGTGGCGCGCTTTTTTTTTCGCCTTGCGCGCCTCGTAGGCCGCGAGAGGGAAAGGGAGCGCACGTTCTCGGTCGCTCCGGACCGAGAGCGAACTGCGCTCGCAGACGTTATAATTTCATTTTGGGTCTCTCGGGCGAAAATTAAGGTAGGCGAGGCTGGGCGACACATTGTTTCCGCTCCTGTACCGCTCGGGGGGAAGAGAGGGGGGTTGACGGCTGCCGGGCGGTTTGCTTCGGGGGACCGAACGATCGATACTCTCCTGCTTGTTGCTGCTGCTGTTTATGAGGACGCACGCCGAATCGACAGTAGAATGCTGCACCTACGTTGTGCTCCGAGCAAGTTGGCTGCACCGCGTTCTCTATGGGCTGCTCCGGTGGGTGACGTTGTAGGAGCACGCGTAGTGAGTGGCTTCACTTCACAATGCTGGCTCCGGTGGTGGCGAGCGAGAATATTATTTGCGAAATCAATCATGTGTGTTGGACTGGCGTACGTGGAGCAGGGCGCAGAGGAGGGCGCTACCTCCACCCGAAACTTTTTTAAGCTTTGCTTGTGTACGTGTACACACACTAGCATACATAAAGGCTGGTTTACGCGTCCACCGCTCAACTCCGGCGAAATAAAAAAAAATTCTGGTGACGTCCCGGACGCCTGCGTAATGATCTGCCTAGTAACTCTTCTTCGCGTCGTGCGGAAGACATCATTGAGGAGTAAATTTAATTTTTATCATATAACGCAAATCCTTTAAGGTGAGAACATCTCAGTTTGTGTTTTTGATGATCTGTGGGGTTTAACGTCCCAAAACCACCATATGATTATGAGAGACGCCGTAGTGGAGGACTCCGGAAATTTCGACCACCTTCTTTAACGTGCACCCAAATCTGAGCACACGGGCCTACGACATTTCCGCCTCCATCGGAAATGCAGCCGCTCAGTTTGTGTTTTTCTGATCGGGCATTGTGTGCGCATGAGCCTGCCTTGCGACTATGTACCTGCTGATACAAACCCGCTAAAATTTGTTTTTATATTCTTCGTCGAATTCGCTATATAGCGTGGCAATCAGAAATGGCGCGCTTCTAAAGTTTTTTTTTTTCTGTGGTTGGCGGCTTTGCGGCCGATGCACTTTCCTCGTGTGCGAGACAGTACGCTACGCAAAAACTGAAAGGATAGGAGGCGAGGGAAACGAGGCAGCGCAGCAAACGGAGGAACCGATTTGCATACGTCCGCGCTAACTCGCCGCGAGGAGATTACCGCTCATTCGGCGGGCCGCGCATCCCCGTCCAGCTTTCGTCGTGGCTCCTTCCACGGCGCACACTGTTTTCGCCACGCCTAACGGACGGACATCACTCATCGCGCTTCCTTCTCGTCTACTTTGGCGCGCACACTGCGTCCAAACCACAATAAGCTGTTTTCCTTTCTCTCCGCCACCGATTGTTTCCTTCGCTCGCTGTTGTGTCGCTTTAGGCTGACGCGACCACAGTGCTGCGGGACGTTGCGGTGGCGGTGAGACAGTCGTGACACCCAAATCAGCGGGCTGAATATCGTGGAAACGATTTGTAGCTCAAGAAACAAAGACAAGAGACAACACAGGAGTGCTATTGTCTCTAGTTTTGTGTGTGTGTGTGTGTGTGTGTGTGGTGTGTGTGTGTGTGTGTGTGTTTCCTGTGCTACAAATAGTTTCTCACGTATACAACCAACAGGCCCAAATAGCTACAGTTCTCGATATCTGAGAGCTTTTCTAGTGGTTGCTTTCTTAACTACAATTTTTTTCCTCCTTTCTTCTTTTCTAAAACGAATTTCTTCCTTGTGTTGCAGCTAGTGAGCCTAAACTCCACTTAAATTAGAATCAGCTCGTATATCGTGAAGGGAATGCATAGGTTCTGTTATGCCTCGGAGAGTAGCAGTTTACTAATCATAGAGCAGTCGACGGTGCGTAGAGTTGCTCCGATAGAGCCTTACGACATTGTTGTTTTCAATAAGCTTAAAATCTCCCTCCCCCTCTCTCTTTTTCTTGAAAATCTTTTTAAATCCCTGCCTAACTGGACCTTCGCCGATTCCTTTGCAATAATGCGTAACGCACGTACAAACGGTCTTTCCCTGTTATGTATACGTTAAACAAGCTGATACATGCAACGACGGGTTGGTCGAACAGCGCCGCGTTGGAGCAGTTGAAGGAACTTTGCGCCGGGGCTAACAGCGCGAAGGCAAGCGTGTGCGACGAAGCTGGCGCAGGAGGAAAGCCCGAGGAAGGGCGTCATGTGCGTCTTTCTTTCTTTTTTTTTTCTACCACCATCAGCACAGGCGAGATTAAAAGAGCTGTCGACGGGGTTTCTGTGAATCTCGTCGAGTAATCTGCGTATAGACCTGTCGTCGGCTGGGGATTATCTGTTGGCTGCAAAGGTATTTCCTCCTCTCATACGCTTGGCTTGGAAATGGAAAGAAAACAACTGAAAAAAGAAAAAAAGAAAAAGCGCCGACGCGTCGCACTCGCATGCTCGTGCCATTCCGTCTTCCCTCTCGCGCATGGGTAACAAGTCTGCCCAGTGTTGCCTCTGACGCTCCGCGCATCGTTCGCAGTCTCCCAACCGGGCGAAAGCACACGAAGCGGTCATTTTTGACCGCCATTGAGGAGTGCATGGTCCAAGGTAGCAAACTGGCTCTTCGGCTGTAGGAACTGTTATCTGAATCACGCCTTGTGCATTTTTTTTTTTTTGCACAACGGACGTAACAGACACGTATGGGGGCATACTTTTAACCGAATTTATTACCGAAACAAGGCATACGTATATATGTAAGTGTGACAAAATAAGATACCGGTCTCACACGTGTGACAGGGTGCATTAGCTACTCCTTCCCTTAGATGTAGTTGATCGTGGAGTATCTGCCAACTAGTTCGAACCTGCACCTTGTTATGTTATCTGAAATTATTTCGCAAAGGACCCCAGAACTCCTCTTTCGGGCTCACCGTACACATACATCTCTCGTCCGGCTCACGTGGTTTAACCTTAAATGGCACACCAAAGGTGGTACTTCAACAAGATCTTGTTAATCTCACTATTACTGGAATAGCCCGACAGAAATATCGTTCACGCTATGTTGAATATGCTTAACGTGCGTTGAGGTATCGTTATGCTCTATAGAGCCGAGAATTGCTCGACATTTTGTAAACTCCGACAGGAATCTTTATAGATGACTGGCGAAACGGCGTAGGGTGCCAAAAAGGTTCGCTGCACGTTTTGTGTTTCGCGCATACGTCATACAATGCAGTATGAGCACCTACACGGCACCTACACGGCAGCGTGTAGGTGCTCGCAACGCGGTCGTGCGTCTTCGATTTCCGCTTCGTTGAGTGATTGATTTGATTGATATGTGGAGTTTGACGTCCCAAAACCACCGTATGATTGTGAGAAACTCCGTAGTGGAGGGCTCCAGAAATTTCGACCACCTGGGGTTCTTTAACGTGCACCAAAGTCTGAGCACACGGGCCTGCAGCATTTTCGCCTCCATCAAAAATGCAGCCGCCTCAGCCGGGATTCGATCCTGCGACCTGCGGGTCAGCAGCCGAGTACCTTAGCCCCTAGACTACCGCGGCGGGGCAAGTTCGTTGAATGAATCGATGTTTCAGTCAGGACTCGCCTTAATAGACCTTGAATTTCCAAGCCACTCTTCGTTGACTTGAACGGAAAAAACTGCCCGTAAGGAACAACAACACAAGGTGAGCTTCCTGCAAACACGTGCAGCATTTTTAGTGTTTCTTATTAGGTAAGCGATCGCAATGCACTTCTCTCTAGCTGTGAAATTCACATTGAAATTACTGCGTTAGTGCACTTCGCTCTAGTTGTGAACTTCAGATGGAAATGACTGTGTTATACAGTGTATATCCTCGAAGGGATCGGTTTGAAATACGGACCCAGCATTAAAGGTGTACGTGACTTGTCCGATAGCCGTATACTTGTGTAAATACCGACAGAGCTCTTATTCGCAACCTCCAATCCTGTGCCTTTGTTTTCAAATAGAAATAAAGGTGACACTAAAAAAACGGGTGTAAAGAAAAGCGTGCATGACGGCGAAGCGGACATGTCACGGTGGGCGCCGTATCAGTTTCGCCACGCTTGACAGATAACGGAATTCCCGGGCGCGAGTTACGGCGTGACGTGTCGGACGCGACCCGTCTCTCCCTTCCGTGGCGGCCGCCTGGAATGAACCAGGTCCGGCGGTCGACAGACAACACTCTTTTGCTGCAGCCCCGTTTTGTTCCCATCATAAAGCGTGATGCAGGCGCGCCCGTTGTCGGCGTCATTTACGCTTCCGTTGATTGTCTCTGCGCGCCTCTGTTGGTGCGGTACGATTCATATTGGGAAGGGACGTCGTCTGCAGGGAAGGCTGCCGGGGAGGGCGAGCTGGCATCGCCGAAAAATGGGCGCGTATAAAATAGGTAGACGACGCTTCTTCGGGGAGCACGTTTTCCCCGGCGCATTTCTCTTCGTTTGTGTGTCGCTTATCCGCGCCACGCACCCACATCATTGTTTCACTGGCTGTCCCCGAGCTCGCCTTCGGTCTGCTTTCTCGTCCCGCGCACCGCATTGTTTTCCCGGGGGGGGACTTTTGTTGGATCTAAATCTCCTTCCTTTGCGTAATTCACGACGCGCTTCCCGGTTTGCCTCGATTTCTTCATCTACTACGAAAAATTTACTCTCTCTCTCTCTCTCTCTCCTTTCTCCGCACTTGGGAGTCTCCTGCTATCCAATCCAACGCAACTAGAAAGCGACTACGGGAGGGGAGACTTGGTTTGTATTTACCGTTTTTCTCGTCGTTCGCATCACCCCGTTCGTGCCAGCCGCGACGTGTTGGGCGAAAGTGTTTATGAGGGGAGCCATTTGCGCGATGGCGGGAGCGAGCGGGAGGACGTGTCGCCCGGCGAGGGAGATTTGGTAGGGATGTCGGGAGAGCGTCGATTGTAATTCCCCACCGCCCGGGGACGCTTGTTTAGGCTTACTATCGCGCCCGTTTTCGTTTTGGCAGGGAGCGTTGTTTCGCCACTTCCCCATCCTCCCCCCCTCCCTTTTGGTGTGCGTGCCGCTGCCGTAGTTTTCTGCCTCTCGTGATGGAACATAACAAGTAGCAAAAGGCCGGGAGAGCGTCTCGCTTCACGGTTACGCGCGCGTTTGATGCGTGAGCGCGATGCTTGTTCCCGGTGCGTTCGTGAAGATGGTGGACGGTTGCCAAATTTCATATATCGGTTGACAAAGCGTTGCCCGGGAGGAGGCGATTTCCTCCGCGCCGTTCCCGGTTTTTTTTCCGGAAAAAGCCGGGAGAACTTTGGGAGCGTGTAATTCTTTTGTCTGGCCTCGCGTGTGCAGCGCGCGACTGTTCTAGAAAAGGCTTGCGTTATGGGTGAAAGCATTCGCGTCACTGGCGGCCGGGGAGCATTTTGGGAAACAAAAAGAGAGGTAGTCGGCAATGTGCGGGAGAAGCGGAAAGACCACGATCCGAACGCGACGGTTGATGCGGGTTTGTCGCTGCCTGGCAGGACAGAAAGGGTGCCGCGGAATGTAATGACGGGGTTTTCGGGACTGCTTCTGTGTGTCGCTTATATTGGCACTGCGCAATGTGACGGCAGCGAGAGGTTCTTGGTGGGCATTTTGTTTCCAAGCGCATCGCGCTATGAACGGGCGTCCACTCCCTCTGTTTGTGAGAGGGGCCTCTCTGTACTGCTTAGGGTTTTTTTTTTCTTTACTTAGAACCAAAGAAATGAGATCAATATTCCAGTTTGTGCTGAAGTCAGGTAAATGGAGTATTAATGCACCGATTAGTAATGGCCGCGAGGTCAATGTTTAGCTCTCTGCCATCTCCCCACGAGGAGACGTGTTTCCTTACAGATTCCGGTTTCACTTTATTCGTGTAGTTCAGCGTGAGATCAAACGTAGTTCATCCGTATAGATGGCGAGTCTACCACGACAATGACAACATTCGCAATCAGCTTTCCGTTGCATCTCTCTGCACTTGACACTCATCTACTCCCCCAGCGTAGGGTATTCAACTGGACATGGTTGCTGGTTAACGTTCGTGCCTTCTCCCTTTTCTTCCTTCCTTATTATACTGTTGAAGTATTAGGGCAAGTAACTTGTCTGGTTGGACTGTATATGCCAGTCAAGAAAGATGGAAGCAGATGCACGAAGTGGACTTGATGCTTTTGGTCAGTCTTGTGGAATATTTTGAATGTGGAAAGCGTTACCGATATCCAGCTTGATTTACTCACGCATGTATACGTGCCTGTTTGGCTTATAGAATAGACGCTAGATCGTAAGACTTGACTGACGGCTTTCGAGAGAGAGAGAGAGAGAGAGAGAGACGTCTTCGACAACGCCAGCCGCGCAGATTTCGCCGTGTCGAATCGGTCTCGTCCGCCTTGGTAGACAGAGTAACGCGTTGTACAGCACATGGCAGCGGCGGCGCTGCTGTCTGCGAGTGTCGCAAGCAGAGAAGGCGCTCGCCGGCCGACCTGTCGTCAACGGGACGACGTGTCGAAACCGAGCGGTGATTATTTCCCGAAACGATGCATTGTCGAAACAAATAAACAGTCTGGCGCTGCTGCTCGCGTCGAAGTCGCGCAAACCGATTCCGCGCGCAGGCGGCGAAGGACTCCCGAGTAACAACAGTACTGTGTTTGCGCAAAGAAGTCATGAATGTCTCCCGAGTAGATCAGCAAACGACGTTGCGGCTGCAGGTCCTTCGCAAACGCGTCGCGATGTCGTTTCCCCGAGCCACGGAATGTCATCCCATCCTCGTCATTTTTCTTTTTTTCTTGCGACAGTCCAGTTCAAGGTTCTTTCGCTCGCACAAGCGGCCGTCATTTGTCTGCGAACTCAATGACTGCCATCATAGAGCGGACGAGTGCTGCCTATGCAGATTTCATCAAGCTGGACGTTCTTTTAAACACAAATGAACGTTGCCCCTACACATCGCCGTTCTACCCTTTACACCCAACAACGGCGACAGTATTCGCACTGTTTTCGTAACTGACCTGTATGATTGCAGTGTTTATTAACATTGATATGAATCTTCGGCCGTCAACTCTGCAAGTGGTCGCGCTCCGAAGTGCTTGCACACCATGTGGTCATTCTCACCGCTGGGGCCGTATTTCTTTGTGTAACACTGTTGCTCTGCCCTTGGTCGATTTGCTCCGATTTCCGACGTCTCGTGCGTCGATCACTAGATGCGATGGTAAGAATGACAGAACGTGTCTACTCACGCGTACGTTGCACCTTCATCGCGACTTATTCCGACGTCTTAAACCCTGTCCGACACGTCCTGGTCCAGAACGCACACCGTTTATTACAGCCATCCTGACCAATGAAACCCACGCTTTCGAGCGTTTTGGATCTATTCGTCAACAAAGAATGGAAATTGAATGAAAATTTTAGTAATAAAAACTATTTTGTACAAATCGTGACGCTTTAATATACGAATGAATGTCTTCGCAACCGCTTAGGAAGTGTCGACCGCTGTGCTGTCCCGCTTTACAGTTTCACAGAGGCTTGCAAAGCGCGAGTTCGGTTACGGCCTTTCGTATAAACGGCAGCAGGTACAAGTGCATCGGAACGAGACCAATTGTCGGGCCCTTGCTGGGCCGTGCGTGTGGACGCAAGCGCGAGCACGTGGGTTCAGTTCGAGTGGGCGAGGCTACAGAGAGGTGAGACGGTGTGAACGCCTCCCGTTGTTGTCGTCGTCGCGTGTTTCTTCCGTCTTCTTTGCGCGCCTGGCTAGCTCCGTGTTCGGGCTTGGGGCGCCCGCTTCTCCCTAGTCGGGGGAGCAGCGAGGTGAGGGAACGCGCGCCGGACGCGTGGCCGCCGCCGCTGACACGTGGGGCTGTTTGTTCGCCCTTGCCGCCTACTCCTCTCCGCGCACTTCTTCTCCTTTGCTCGTTGTGGAAAAAAAAAAAAAAAGGGGGGGGGGGGGTGGGGCTCTCCGCAAAGTCGAGCGAGTTTCGAATCGAGCTCTGGCTTCGGGAAGAGTCACCCCACTGGACGCGTCTTTAACTGCCGCCAGGTTCGCCATCTGCCGCCTCTGCTTTTTCACCGCGACGAGCTTTGTTGAAAGCCGATTTCACGATAAGAGTGACTAATGTTTCAGTACCTCGAATCACATGCTCAGGAAGGCACCGAGCGATGGTCAATATGCAAATGCGCATAATTGCATGACTTATTACAGTTGTGTTTCTGAGTGTGCGCCACATCTTTCCCTCCCCATATATGCTGTGTAACGAAGCAGGTTTGAAATTTGAGCGGCGCACCTCCGGTGGCATGCCAAAATCTGCTGTGGGATCAGGATTTCATATTGTTACCCGACATCGGCAACGAAAGAGCGTCATAGTCGACGAAGACGATGAAAGCGACCGTGCGTATTTTAAACAACAATCATGGTTCCGTTGATGGAGGATCAAATCCGCGTTTGGGCGCTTGTCTTCCGGATAGCAAGAATGTACAGTCCGCCTTTTGTGTTTGGTTGCATTTCCACCGCATGCTTTAATTGAATAAATTTTGTTTCCTTGCTTAGTGGTTCATTGCTGAATGACAGAATGAAATCTCCGAATTTTTTTTTCCGAGATGATCGTTACGTACGATTGCTTGTACATCGAATGAATACTCAATCTATATTTAACGCACTTATCTTTAAGGCTGATTAGCTTTGTAGCTTTGATGAAGCTTCAAGGAGACGTGTAGTGTCGACACTTTCTTAACTATCCGTCGTCTACGTGGTTATGGGCATTTATAAAGCGCCTCGTGGGGGAAGCAAGCAGTCTGCTTGATTTACGCGTCCTCCTAAGGTGGCGCTAACATCGCGCCGATTGCGTGAGTATGTTTTCGTACGCGTTTCATTCGCTTGGCCGAGGTGCGATGTTCTTTCTCTGTGAGTAAGAGGGCGGCTAAGCGGCGGGTGTGTATATATATAACCACGAAAGTTCGCTTCATTCATCACACTGCTGGGGGAAAGAAGTTTTCGCCTCTCAAACGGGCTAACGCAATTTATAGATCTACCCCTGCTGCACTTATGTCAGCCTCCTTTGGGCGTGAAAGATGGTAGTGAGTGTACGCCGTATACTACATGACTTCTTTTTTTTCTCTCCCCCCCCTCTCCCTCTTTTTTGTTTTTGTTTTTTTTTAGATATTGAAACTTCCGCAGGAAATGACGTTAAAGGGTATAGCATTACGCACGTGGTAGATGATGAACGTCGACCTCGGCTGTCGGCCTGGTAGCGTATGAGAGACGCGTGCATCTTTCAAAGCTGGAACTTGCATCGGACGTTGGTCGAGGAGCCTTCATTTTTTGCTGATTTTCGATCGACTCATGGGCAATGAAATAGAGTTCAATGCAGTGCGTCAGGATATAGTATCGGCTCGCTTATGCGATCGTGTTGCAACACGATCGCATATGCGGCCTCTGATGTAGTACGGCAATATCGACAACGCTATCATTCGCGTTTGAGAAAAGCTGGTCGTAAGCTCGACCAGCGGGCGTATCGTCACAGACATCCGAGTTGTCTCTGTCGCAAATGCCGATCCGATTGCTTCTAAACGATCACAACTTTTGGTTGTCGTTGTTTTTCAGCTTTCATAGTGCACGCCCGCAATGGGGAAATGTTTAACAGAACATAGATGACTGCGTCGTTCGGAACTGCCTGGTGATAATTATATTCTCGTTTGCTCCCACTTTTCGATGTCGGATGTTGGCACTTTCGATCGAGGCGTCGGTTCGACGTGTAACGAGCTGAAAGCCACAACTTTTATAGATGGCGCAGTACCTCTATAAAGACGCCTTCCTCGGCGGCCAACTCTGCGCTCGCCTGGTGCTCCGGGGAGTGGCCATCCAGGCGCTACAGGGCAAGGCGGACAACCGCGAGCTTCCTGCGGGCAACCGCGCGTCTCGTATATTAATTTAATGTTCCCTATGTGGCGATCGAGGCGGCGGCAGCGGTCTGACCGTGATTAGGCCTAATGGGGCCGCCGTGGTGCCTACGGCCGATCGGAAGCTGCTACGGCGCGCCACACTTCTTTCTTTTTATTTCGCCATACCAGCCGTCTGTGGCGGCTTGTTGCTTTTCGGCCGAAACGGTTAGTGGCCGTCTTTATTTATCCCTTTCTGCTCCCCGTTCTGCCGCATGCCGTGTCGTCGGAGGTAGCCCGTGGTCATGCACCTGTGTGCGCGTGCACCGATTCTTGTTCGGAGGACGTTTAATGCTCGCTAATGAGGGCGCCTCCTCCTGTCGTCGCTTCTCATTACGGGCCCCGTCCGCCGCCGATACGGGCTTTCACTACCGCGGTCGCAGCACGTCATTTCTGCGGCTCGGTGGATTCCCCTTTGATCGCGAGTGCAGCGTCCCTCTACGGCGTTACGCCACCCTTTACATAACTTCACCAGTCACTGGTATATTGGTGCTCGTTAGAGCAGCCTGTGAAGTACGTATAAGCCGATAGTTTAAACTTGGATCTTTCGTTTCCTTCAATAGCCGCACGATGTCCGTCGTCGTTTAGGCAGGGGTCTCTCTTATATGCTGATCTGACTGTTTGTCCCAATGAGTGGGCGTTTTTTACACTCAGGGCTCGGTTCATCAGAGCGAGATCTGTAGCGAATTCGCCGGAGCGTACTTCTATTGTAGCTTTTTCTATAGTAACACTATAGTAGTGTTTCAGGAACAAATGAATCCTATGCAGACTATTTAAAAATCAGTCATCCGAAACCTCTTCGCATCCCGGGCGAAAACAAAAGTGAAGAGAGAGGGGGGCTACCCCCTGCCCGTACAAACCTCCCCTTCCCCCCCCCCCTCTTCCAATAGTACCGGCCCATCTGGCATATAACGGCATGAACAGCTTCTCTCTCCTTCGCACATTCCTCAGTCATATCCTACACGGCATGCTTTTGCCCACTTTAGAGAAAAGAATTGATCTCGACGTTCTACAATGATTCCATTCGCTGAAGCCTTGTGCAGTACTCAAGGGACTCATTTTGACCTCTGCATATTGTGCACCGTCACGATACTATCGTTATTTTCCCACCTTTTTGCGCAAGGACACTGAAAAAAACTTATGTTAAAAATGCGCTCATTACAAGCGACTTTCGTGGCCTCGGTACACCGTGGAGTTACAACGCTTAAATCAGTGATTGCACTGAATATCTGCCGTTTCTATACAACATCGGGCCTCCGTCCGTATGCTGCGTACAGGTGTGGTATGGTATTGGCAGTTCTGAGAAGTTTTCTTTGGCAAGGGTGATGGACAAATTGATGCCCACGCACTTAAGATAAAACTGTAGATCCGGCATAGGTTGCGCATGAAAAAGTGGGCGCAGTTTATATGTTCGCCGTATACAAAGGACATATCTTCGGCCAGAACCGTGCGTTCTCGTGCTTCGCCGCTCGGCCCGATCTCTTGATTGCGGGTTCCCTTCGGTCTGCGAGGAATGCGCGCCGAATTCTCCCACAACTCAGCGGTCGGTCATTACTATTACCGCTCCGCTTTTATTTCCTCGCTGGCTGCTGCTGTAAGTGCTACTGCGTGCCGCTGCTGGTCAACAGGTTCGGTCCTTAACCGGCTCTGGTCACTGCGGTCTGCGTCGACTCCCCGCTGGTTCGAGCGTATACACGCGCCCGCAGGTCCTCTTTGTCGTCGCCACCCATGCTCAGCGCGGCACCTGCGTCAATGCTTTTTAATTGAAGCGTTGCTCTCAATGCCCTCCAGGGCGGGGTCTTTTCTGGTGCTGATGAAATGTTCCGGCGCGCACGCATTCTTTCTGCGTTTATGCAGAATGGTGTCTGGCAATCTCACCGCGACCGGCGTTTGATCTGCGGTGTTTCGGTTTAACTATTCTTTTCGCCTGGTTTTTTCGACCGTGCTCGCGCGCAGGTGACTTGTTCGTAGACAACTAGCTCGCCGGTCTGTCTTCTTCCGACTTCTCTTTTCTTACGAATGTGGTCGGTGCAGAAGGGTTGTCCCATTTAGGCACTCCGCCGAGAGAGACACGGGAGAAAGGGTCAGACCTGCGCGATTTTAATGAAGCGTTGCGGGATGCCCCGCGGTGCCAGTAGCAGCTCCGAACGTTTGAGCGAGTGATTTGCCAGGGCCTCGCGGCGGCGCGATTTCGGCGGGATCCCGCCTTCTCCTCTTCTGCTTCTGTGTTGCTGTTTTTTTCCCTTTCCTTTTTAATTGCACAGTACTCGTGAGTGCTGCCCACGACGTGCGCTCGCGACAAGGCACGAGGGCGCCTCTTAGCGTAATTTGCAAAAATGTCCTTGCGCTTTTCCGGTCAAATATATATTGCGAGTTCGACTATTATACGTCGCCGCGTCTGCCCGCAGAACGCAAATGAAGCAAAAAAAGTAAAAAAAAAGGGGAAGGGAACTCTTTCGATTCAATCGTGTACGCTTGCGGCTTTAATTGAGGTGTTGCCGATTTCTGTAATTGCGAGGTGCCATTTCCTGTGAGAGGGCTTCACCCGCTCGTGCCGCGTCACCGAGATTACATGGTGCGACTCGCGTATAGTGTAATTCTGGATTGTGCTGATTGTATACTTTCAAGCGAGCCGCGGTTGACGCGTCACGGAAAACCTCGTGTACGCCTGTCCGAACGAACTTTAATGAATCTGAAGACCGTTCGATCATGCCGATGGCGATGGGTCCCACCCACGTCCTGGAAGCCAGCGTGGTTGGAACGTAGATGCTATAGACGCGTGCTCTGGGTTGTTTACTTCATGGTATTGAACACCCACGTGCCTCCGCTCATCTGTACGTTGTGTAGGTATTGATTTTCGCACTATAACGATTTTAACGGCGCTGGTGACGTCCCCTGTCTGTCAGGTTTGCACTAAGTAAACATCAATCGATGATATCCAGCTGATAAGTTGATACGATAAGCGGACGAACTGTCGAAATTATCAATCTGTAGGTCTCACCGTTAGCCGTACTGTGCACGAAACCAATGGTGTACAATGTTTTCTTTTTTCCTTTTTGAACGCAAAGGCAAACATTTAGGAGCCGGTCTTTAGAGCATCATCATGTCTGCCATAGTCAATAACAGCTCGTTTTGGCCTTCTTCCGTTTCTCAATATTTTAATCGCTACGGAAGCCACTTTTCTGGTGCACCCCAAACAGATGCTGCCTTATGCTGTTTTTAATACTCTCGTTAACGCATTTTAGCTCGTTCACTCGGTTATCATAGTCAGTCGTGCTAGCCTGGATGGATCTTATTTCAACGATGCCATAAGCACATTGTGTCTTTTTCTTTTCTTTTGCTTTCCTGCGTAATCACTGTGGTCACGACCTATTCAAACATAGTCGTTGCGTAAGTCCACCTCTCAGCTCATTGCGATCATTGAGAATAGCGACCTCGATTGTACGGCGGCGCGTATAGAATGGTCATGACACTATTTTGAAAATTACTAAGAGCGTGTGGACAGGCGACGATACAGCCTATCAGGCACGTGCAAAGTAGGCCGTCTCTTTCCCACAATCGGGTCTCACATGCGTATCGATGGAGCACTGTCGCTGCGGCAACTATGGGTAGCGCTTTCGCCTTCAGATATCGGAACATTTCGTGCCGACGTTAGAGTGACCACTCGGACGGGTAATTAGCGAGCGATCGTTCGTGCACGCTCATGAGACGCAGTGGCAACTCCGCGGAGCATTGCTTAAACGTGTCTAACATTTCGCCCACACGTTTATGTAGCTGCAAACGAGGTCCCTTCCACAGTTTGACACGCGTGCGCGTTTTGCCAGACGTAGACCATGGCCACCCGACTCCGAGGGACGCGAGAGCCATGATTCAGCGATTTCCGGCGATAGACGCTGCACTGTTTGTGTGTAGCTGACGATGGTGGCCTAAAAGAGCGACTGGAGCCATTGGAGACGACAACAGAAGCGTTGTCACCATCTCGCACTCCTGGCGCTCATTGCGCGCTCTATGAGCTCTGCGACGCGCGGAGGAAGAAGGGGCTCGGTTTCATTTCAACGCGCTTAACGGTCGTTACCGCGACGCTCACCTAACGAGTCCGCGCCGGCTTCCATTTGTGTCAAGCGCGAGTGTCGCAGGACCGCTTTCGACCTCGGATCTCTGAGGCCGAGCGGTTTTCGGTTGCGCTGCCTCGCTCGTTGCGGAAGCTTTTGGACGATGACTTGACCGTGGTTTCGCAGCTGGATGGCGATTGCCGTTTGAAATTTCGACTCTTTCCATCTCCTTTCATGTCCACGGTGGTCTTCGAGTTCAACGCCGCTTTCAAGATCTCGCAACGTTACCGACGGAATAAACGTGCGAGTATCTCTACGCATCAATTGACTGTTCTCCTTTTTTCGCAAGACTGCGAGTCTACGTGCATCTCTGCTGGCATCCGTACGTGCTTGGTGGGGTAAAATTGAAGGCTTATTTCGTTTCTTTGCGGATGGTGATCTTCGGTCGACGTGTCATTTTCCCGTTTAACGGACTCTTGTAGACACAAAGCGTTTTTTGGAATGTACAGCCTTTATCAGTAGTATAAAGACTATTCCGCACCTTCATGATATGTGTAGTTTGGTTGCGCGGGGAAGCTCCTATTGTGCTTCTGACTTCAAACATCTGGGTATAGTCAGTCCGTAAATGTTTGTTTCGCAGTGCCTTCGAACATATAACACACCACAGTAATTAATGCTCTTGAACATCTTGTAGGCAGCCCAAAAGACCGCATATATCAGACCCTTTATTTTCGGCAGATGCGTGCGTTCTACGTCGCAGCCACAACTACGTGATCAAATGTACGTATGACTGAAAGTTGTAGGTATACATATCACTGATGGTGAACCTGTACACATGTCGCATACAACGGCAACTCTGTCTTCAGAATTCTTACCTAAAAATGCAGGGTGGCTTTCGCGGCCACAGCTATGTCTCGACCAACTTGAAGAGACGTGAAGAGGTATCTGCAACGTTACTCGAACATCCCCAGGTTATTGCGGCCGGCCAGAGCTGTAATTCGAGGCATTCGATGAGAATTAATCCTTCAGGCGTTCACTGCTGCAAATATGCAGACGCTGGTGGACTGTTATCCTTTGTCTCTTGAACTTCAATGTGGCAGCGATAGAAAGGGAGAAAGATAGACAGATAAAACTTTAGCTTTGTCTTTGCCGGGGTCAAGGGAGGCTGTGGGCGCGGGAATAACCCTGTAGTGCTACTCTGGTATACCGGAGCGTCCCTTATTTAGGCGACGGCCAGATCGACCTTGAGTTTTGGGGACGTCTTCGGACAGCCGCAGTTGGTCATCCGAGTACGCGTTGAAACGCATAGCCTCCCACTGCTCTGTTGGGGTTATCCTAAATGTAGGATTGGTGTTCTGTTTGATGGTGTGTATGTGTTGCCGCGAGACATGCCGAAATAATAGGGTTGAAATTGGCGCGAGCTGCCACGCAAGCTTTGCATTGTCGTGTATAAACGCCTGGGTGTATGCGACTGTGCAGCGTGGCTGTGGGGAATGTTCGTGTCTGTTACAATCGTCATATTGTTAATTAGTGCTTGTTTAGCTACTTGTCAGGGAGTCAGGGCACTTCAGTTTTGTCCTAAGGTAATGCATGACAATTTCATAGTGCTTGACCGTTTTGACCATTCTGGCTGAGCGGCGGGTGGAGGTAACAGCCGCACCGTAGCAAACCATCGGCGAGCTAGCACACTAGCGCCAAAAGTCCCGTCAATGGAAGATCGTGACCGGTGGATGTGAGGTGACAAGAGCGGTGATTCGGACCAAATCGATATGCACCCTCGCGCCATCAGCTGTGTGATTCCCCGGATGGCAGATTGGGCGACTTATTTTGGGCGAGATGAGCCTCGGGGCTGCAACAGCAATATATGCCTGCGTTCGCATTCTGCCTGCGACCATTGTGGCAGTGATGAAACAACTTGGCACATTCTGTGTGAACGCCCACAATACTGCTCGCAGAGACAGTCACTCTGCAATGCACTAGATGAACTGGACAACCAGCCTCTTTCGGAAAAAAGACTCCTGCGCTGCCGACAGGACTTTTATGTCGCAGAAGAAGGCTGTGAAGGCGCTCATGCGCTTCTTGCGTTCAACCGGCCTGTCCAAACGACTGTGATTGGAACTTTCTGAATGTGTGTGCATGTGTTTTTTTTCTAATTTATTTTATATCTCTCCATAGCTATCCTCTTTCCGACCTTTTTCCCCACCCCCGTTGATTGATTGATTGATTGATATGTGGGGTTTAACGTCCCAAAACCACTATATGATTATGAGAGACGCCGTAGTGGAGGGCTCCGGAAATTTCGACCACCTGGGGTTCTTTAACGTGCACCCAAATCTGAGCACACGGGCCTACAACATTTCCGCCTCCATCGGAAATGCAGCTTCCCCACCCCCGTGCAGGGTAGCAAACCAGTTCGTCTAGGTTAACCTCCCTGTCTCTTCCTTTTTATTATTTCTCTCTCTCTCTTCGCACAGCACGGCTCGCGACCTTCTGCATGCTGTCATTGATTGCTTTGATTCCGTGCCTTTTGCAGGTAATTGGCAGAGCCAAGCTATCCCCTCGTGTTGTTCTCATGTTTTATTGAACCGCCTTCTTTATACAGCGTCCCTCTTTCACTCGGCGCTAACTGCCAGTGTCGTGGCGCAGAGCTTTCCCCTAACGAATAATCATCCCGTCCTCTCGACCCAAGATGCGCATATACTCGCGTAGTGTACATGTGTGAGAAATGCCTTATGATGTGGACGAGAAAGAGATCGCCGCCGTAAGTCAACTGGCAGTGCATCGGGCGTGTTATCTGAAGGTTGCAAATTCAGTTGTTGTGGGCGGTTAGTTGTCTTTTCGTCCTTTTTACTTTCTTCACACCGATACTATAAGTACTAACGAAGTACTTACAAATTGCTTACATTAATTACAATTTACTTACAAACAGTAGCAATTGCGTCTTCTGTATCTTACTTGGCTTAATCATCAATTTGCTCTCGTTGGCGTTGTGCGAAGCGATGAAACGAGCCCTAAAGACTTCTCCTCTTCCATTCGAGGAAGTAGACAGCTACTTCAAAAGTCTTTCCGTGCTACATTGCCGCAATGAATATGAAAGGTGCAAGTATACTCATTCGCGACCACACTCTCTAGAATGCGAGTGAACGTAAATATTGTGTGCAAGTAGGTAATGAATAAATGAAGTTTTGTTTTATTGTGTCCGCTATTATGCAGGAATGAGTACGCTTGCATGCACGATAGATAAAAATAAAATAAACGATGGACCGAGAAAAGTATAGCCATTTGGACTGTGGTAATCAAGCCAGTAACTTCCGCATATGTAAAAAAAAAACTGTAGGTTTTAAGATATAAATGAGGGGTGTGAGATGCTGGTGGAAATGCTAATCACCGAAGACGCGCATGTTATCAGTTCATGAATCGTTCACTACGTTCATGACAAAACCGTGCGCCGCATTATGCGGAGTCGAGGTTGACAGTGCTAGCAAGGAGATAATAAAGATGGCAGAAAGAAAATTAATGAAAGGGTCATGCGTGCAGCCAGCTCCTGGACATTCATTATAAGGGTCAACGGGCCCTGTCCTCGAGTTGCCCTTCTGATAACAGACGAGACGGGGTCTTCGCGATTAGTGGCGAGACGTCCATCGAAGCGACATTTTTTTTTTTTTTTTCTCGATCCGTAGTTGTTACACGACCCCGTGCCACTAGCATGTGTTTAACCGCATCTCCTCCGTCGCGATAGTAGCACGCCCCGAAAGGAAACGGAATTCGAGCCAGAAGCCCATCTGGTCGCCGAGGCGAGATTCGGTCCGCTATTATTCAATAGTTCCCGACTAATGTCGCGTGCTCGGCGATCAAGCGAACCAAGCGGCGCCCGTGGTATTACGTGTGGTCAACTGCGGCCACGAGTGAGGGGAAAATAAAATTGGAATGATGCCGCGAGAGATGGGAGGTCACCTGTGGAGGGAGAGAGGGTGGTACAACATGAACAACGACAACAAAAAAAGTGCCAGATAAACGAAAAGAACGAAATGAAGTCGCGCGCACATACTATGATCATTGGAAGGACCGTCGTTAATGGATTTGATGTCCGTCTGTCGTGCTTTTGATCGGCCTGCGTGTCGCGCCAGGCTCTCTGTTCTGCGTGATGTCGCTGCCTTGAGCCACCGGCGACATGTTGTGTGGCTGCGGGCGTTCTTCTTCGCCGCGTCATCATCGCTCGTTGTGAAGAGCGGTGCGCGTTTAGTGGCGGCCATTTAGCCGCCGCGCTCGTACGTGTCTGGGCGCGCGAGGGCGAGAGAGTTGTCCGCCAATTAAGCCGGAACAGGGGTTGCGTGGCGGCTTCCGCACACGCGCGCCTCCTTGTTTTCCTCTCGCCGCAAATGTCAGCTATTTGTGATCCGGGGCAGTTCGTCTCGGAGTCGGCAACTCCCACCCATTCTTTGCCTCGGAGGAGGGGGGGGGGGGGGGGGGGGGAGAAGCCCTCGGGGCCTAGTTTACGCGTGGTACACGCGAATTAACGAACAAAAGTGAAATCAGGAGCCCCATTGTACGCGCGCTTCCAAGAGCCGTCGACGTGTCGCCTATTCTCATCGAAGCTCGATGAGTTTAGGCGCGTGCTTGCGAAAGTCCGATTCTCCGCACACTGCTGCCCCCCCCTCTCTCTCTCAACGTGTCTTCGTGTCAGACTCGCATGCGAGCCGCTTAATGTCCCGTGCCTCTCTATTTTTCATCCTCGGCCAGCAGCTGCGTGTCGGGCGCATTAATCCACTGTCGAGGGTCATCATCGTGATTGCGGGCTGTCTGCGTCGATTTCGACCCATGTTCAACGATGCGAGATGGGAAGCAGCCTAGGCAGCGGCGTTGAGTCTGTTACTATAAATGAAAAGAACAAGCGGCCACGTATAAAAACTTGCCATAAACAAAACAAAAAAAAAAAGAAATGCGACGTCGTGCCCGCAGAATATGGCCTGTCGTATTTTTTTCAACACGAGTCGGACGTGCCAAGAGCAACGATAATCGATTCCCTGGGGTGTCTTCATGTGAAAGCGCGTCCTCGTACTGCCGGAGCTCAGGCGGTACATATTAATGACCGCCTCCCGCCCATTCTTTTGATTCGTTGTGTGTGTTGTGATATTAACGGAAGGCATACGTAGATATTCGGGAGCTTGTTGTATGATTTTTTTTATATGGGTGTATCGCCTGCCTGGTACAACATCGTCCGTCGGCTACTACTTACCGATCATTAAAAAAAAAAACTTGTACCGCAGCGTATTAGTTTCTTAGTTGTGGTTTCTTTTTATCATAGCAGGGGTGGCTCTGTAAATGTGCCCCTCTCGTGATACTAAATTGTTGCGCTGTCGATAAAAAAACTTTGCAGTCTTCGCGCTTGTTTACTTTGCCGCTTTAGCTGACCGCGCATAGAAGATCCTACATGTGCGACCCTTTGATTTTGATGAAGTCGAGAGTAGAGTAAATGAACACGACACCGATATTGTCATTAGGGTACCAAAATTTAAAATTATGTGTTGAGCACAACAGCTTTTTTCGTAAAGCCGTGTCGCGCCTTATTGAGCTCTTACTGGATTTTTGTTTACGCCTGCCGTGGGCATTTGGTCAGTTATCGCGACTTGACGAGTCACAGCTTGTTTTGAAGATATTCTGCTAAAAAAAAAACTTTTTTTTGTGGGTGAGACAGTGTGTGTGCGTAGTTTCTTGTGCTGATAACAGAACTTCGGTTGCGAGTTGGGCGATGATATACGCTTCTCTAAAATTCGAACAGTAGTAGCGTAGAAAGCGACCGTATACGTGCTGGAGTGAGTGCCAGAACGCAACGATTTGGTGCTACCACGTGACCACTTTCGATGCCCCTTGGGAAATAAACCCAGGCTGGCAGCCAGAAACGTTTTTTTTTTTTTTGCTTGGGGGGGGGGAGGGGGGGGAGGGGGATTTAACATACGCCATGTGTGTTCATGCCTTATATGTGCGTGCAATATGCACATGCAAGACTGAAAAACTTCTAGGTACGAGATCTTGACCCCCCCTTCCCTTCTTTTTCGCCATTCCAGTGCCGACCGTGGAGAAACATTTAGAGTAAATATATTGGGGCACTATTCGGCCTTCTAGTGACCTGCCTAGGATTTCAATGTCAGCGTGCCTTATTTTTGCGCAAAAAAAAATCAATTGTCCAAAAATGTAAGTCAGTGCTACTTTTAGGCCGTTCATTTCTAAACACGTTTTCGCTGATACGTGATAAAGTAGTAACATTTATTGCTCAATGTGCCTTTGCGCCTTCATTGTAGGTGCAGACGTGTTCAGTTAATGCGTTGTTCCGGAGCCGTGACAGCTCGTTTCCGGTTCCATTCGTCCCGTTCGGTGGCGCTCCCCTGGAAGGCGTGCTTCTCCGTCCAGGCCGCTGAATCTTTCCGAGTGCCGGTAGCCTCCGCGTCCGATGCTTCCTGAAAGTTATTGATGGCTCGCCGAGCTCCTCCGACGAGAGGTTTCTTCTCTTCGGCCTGGTTCTCTGCAGTTATTTCTGTCCGTCCCGGCGTCGCACGAAAGATAGATGAATCTCACGGCTTGGTGGAAGGCTCTCGCGGGTTCATGTACACGACGGTCTCTTGCTTGTCCACATTGGAACTTTCTTTGTCGTGTTTGGGTTATCCATTACTCTGCAAACACGGCTTGTGCAATTCTTTGTACTTCTTTAAAGCCTTATTATTAATGAACATGGTCGTATCGAATGGCGTTACAGCAGCTAGCTTTCTGTTTCCTTATTCAGTGACGCAGATAGCAACCAAAGCGTATCGTGTGATTTACGTCTACTTGTCTACGAAGGCCTGCAATTGACGTGGACCTTCATATGTACGCGCGGATAGATCTATCTATATCTATCTAATCTATCTATCTATCTATCTATCTATCTATCTATCTATCTATCTATCTATCTATCTATCTATCTATCTATCTATCTATCTATCTATCTATCTATCTATCTATCTATCTATCTATCTATCTATCTATCTATCTATCTATCTATCTATCTGTCTGTCTGTCTGTCTGTCTGTCTGTCTGTCTGTCTGTCTGTCTGTCTGTCTGTTTATCTATCTATCTATCTATCTATCTATCTATCTATCTATCTATCTATCTATCTATCTATCTATCTATCTGTCTGTCTGTCTGTCTGTCTGTCTGTCTGTCTGTCTGTCTGTCTGTCTGTCTGTCTCCCTCCCTCCCTCCCTCCCTCCCTCCTTCTAACTCTCGTTTATCTCTTTATCTCTTCTGACAGGGTAGAAAACCAGACCGGCTAATGCTTACCCCGTGCACCCAAAATCTGACCACACCGCCGCGATTCGATTCCGCTACCTGTGGGTCAGCAGCCGAGTGTGTCGCAGTTAATGAAAAGCGTTATGTCCTATTCGTGCTGTACTGAACTGGACGGAATGAACGAAATCATTGTTTGGGAATACGGAGGTGCGGGAAGGCTTCTTTTCTGACAGTGAGGCCATTTCCAAGGTCCCTGAAACGTGGCTCCGCAATTGATGGCTGACGCCGGTTTGTGGCTGATATGGACAAGTGTTTGCGCGTTGGGGTGGTATCGCGAATCGGTTGCTGATCTAGAACAGAGTTTCCAAAAATCAGCCGATTTTCGGCTGACGCTGTTTGGCTTGTCGCTTATCTCGATCGAAAGTGTTTCTCCCTGGTTATTCCGACGAGGTTGGCTCATGGTTGGGTATGATTCCAGCTTCGGCCACTTATCGAGGTGGATTCAGCGAACCACGTCATTCCCGCTGTTCGCGCTCATATTGGCTATTTTGCGTCCGCGTATCGTGATTATATTGGTACGTTCGTGCATGACTATGCGAAGAAAAATAAAGTGGTTGGTTGCTATTTTCGCCGCAGAGAAAACTAGCTTGATCAATTGGTTGTAATGGTAGGCGAGCGTAACGCCATGTAAGGATCGAGTGGGTGTCATTTAGCGTATTTTGTTGCGTATACTCATTCCTATGTCTCGTTAATTTTTTTTTGTTTCTTCATGTGCCTATTGTGTCACCCTTGATGTTTCGGCAAAACTAGTCCGAATGCATTCTGTGTATGTGTGAGAGGGCACAGTGAAGAATCGGTGAAGGGACCAAAATCAGTGACGTAGCCAGAAATTCCATTCCTGCCTGCGGGACAAGGAGAAGGTGGGATTTGTCGCACGTTGTTTGTCAGACATCCCTATAGTGTGCCGACATGTTCGTAAAAGTGTATGTGGTCGCGAGTTTGCACGGGCCCCCTTCTCTCCCGCCTAGTTGTGGCCTCAAATTAAACTGCCTTCGAAAAAAGATAAAGCCGAGCTGTATTAGCAGATTGTGATTCTCCAAGATCACAATGGCAACCTTTAATATGAGAGTTTTTTCGAGACAACTCACAAAAATAGTAAAATGACAGATATATGTGGTCATCGCAGTTTTCTTTTAATAAAAAAAAAACTTAAAGGGTCCTACGCTAATGTCTTCGGTCACATGTACCATTCTGTCTTCAACTCACGGCTGCATAAATGCCTACTGGGGGTGTTGCGCTAAAACGGGGAAATTTCGGTGAAGGAACCAAAAGCAGTGACGTAGCCAGAAATTCTATTCCAGATTGGGGGACAGAAGGAGCATAACATATAAGTTAGAGACTAGGTCATAAATGTAGCAAGTTTCGTAGCCTGTACTAGCAAAAAAAAAAAAAAATCACAGCATATCCACGAACTGAATGATGATGAGTGGGGCGAAGCGTCCGTCAGTGCGTGCGACCTGCCGTCCGTGCGTCCCTGCGTCCGTCAGTCAGTCTGTGCGTTCGTGCATCTGTCTGTCCATCCGTCCGTGAGTCCGTCCGTCCATCTAGTGAACACTTTAAGTACCACCATCTCGCATCTTTTGATCATATATTCATCATATAGAAGCGCCGCCATCTAGCGTACATTCCAAGGACTAAACTACCTATTACTATGGCTACCTATTACTATGACGACGACCACTACTATCACTGCATACATCGTGGACGCGCGGAACCACAGCGTAAGAAGCTTCGCCTCTAAAAAAAAGAAAAAAAAAAGAAAAGAAACCCTGGGTAGGATAATGAGGAGGACGGTGATTATACGACTGACGTCACACTGTCACACCCGCGAGTTCAATTCTCCCTGCTTTTTTTTTTCTCTCTTTGTTAGTACAGCCTCTTGCTGGGCGAATTCGCTGCGAGAATAATGCGATAGCAGATGTCCGCGTTTTCATCCACTGCCCAGTGGCAGTCCGCACGACCCTTCCCACCACTTCTGAAAGACTCACCGCGTATGTGTGCTCTGGCGAATTCGCGAGCGATCCTCGTAAGTGAAATTGTACTCTCAGCTCCTTCGCTCGCACTGCCGGGCGTGCGTGCCTTTTAATTGCAGCTGGTCTCGCGTGATTAAAAGTCCCGGCCGTCGTGCACCTTCGATTCGGCTCGCCCCCCGCTGCGTTTGGCCAGACCTCTTGAATTCTCGCATGGGCGCAGCCTCGCCCGCAGCGGCGCTATAAGTCTCCAAGCAAATACTTGGCCCCCGCGAGCTACGTGCGCGAGTTTGCCTATACATCTACGACGGGAGCCGAGGGGAAGAGCGCTGACATTCGGGCTCCGATCGGTTAATTGCAAACAGTGCGATCAATGCCGCGAAAGCTGTGGCCGCGGGAAGCCGTGTGAGCTAGCTGCCTGTGGCACCCCTTGTTGACCAGCCCCCACGCGGCTACCGCTAGAGGCCCTCGGCAAACTTGTAGTTCAAATATAACCGCGGAATCGATCACTCCACTTCTCGCAATGCTGCACAGAAACAACTATAGGAGGACTTGGGAATGCTTCACCAATATGGTTAGCTTGTGAGCGTGTGCATTTATACAGGGGGCAACTCGATTTCGCAGCGTCCAGAAGATGTTTAACTGGACCGCTGTGCACCTCTGATTGCCTTTCTTTCCTCCCTTTCGTCTTCTATCTTCCCGCTTAAGGTCACCGGAGAATGCAGATATGTGTTTTAAAAAAATAAGCCGAACGCTTTCGTGTGCGCGCTGCCTTGATTCAGGGAACATCGTAGACAGGTGGGAAAGAGTTACGCAGAGTTATTCTGTACGCGTGTATTTAATCATTTTACATGGCTATAGGCCACAACCTGTAGCAATTTTTCATATACAAATAAGATGAGTGGGCATGCATGCGTGTCGAGGTCAGTTTATACCGACAGCCAGAAGAGGCTCGGACAGCGCCAAGGATGTCATTTGTCTATAGCTGTGTAATTAAATAAAATAAAAAAATTTCTTTGGGTCTGAATATTTAAAGAGCAAATGATGTGAATCAAGGTGTAGCTATCCATAACACCCACTGAACCTTAATCTACAATAAATGTTGATTGACTTGATCTGTGGGGTTTAACGTGCGAAAACCACCTCATTAGGAAAGACGCAATCTACAATGAATGTATATTGCTTTCGAGAGGCTATAAACAAGAACAGCACGTTAAGGAAGCCAGAGGTGTTGCTGAAATAACGATAGTGTTATAAATATAGCCATATATATCTGCCAAACGGCTCCTTTTGGAGTTGCACATTGCGCGGAAATATATATATATATATATATATATATATATATATATATATATATATATATATATATATATATATATATATACACGCAATTCGTCTCATATTCGTGCTCAGCTTGGGTGCACGATAAAGATCCCGGGTGGTCGAAATTTCCGGAGCCCTCCACTACCGCGTCTCTCATAATAATATGGTGGTTTTGGGACGTTAAACCCCACATATCAATCAGTTTGTATCATATTGCTATTTTCTCCTCTATTTTATTTTTCGCTGCCCATCAATTGATGGGTGGAGGCGGCGATATTGAAGCACCTCCACCACTTGCGATGTAGTCCTTTACACGCCTTTATTAGACCTAGAAGACGTGGCGAAAAAAAGTCACCTCCGAGGCACAGAACAGACTGAAAAGCTATGTCCACTAACGATGAAGATGAGGAACACTATGTGATGATGTTTATGTACAGGTAATGAAGAAGCATGTAGTAAATGCCCACAATATCTTTTTCTCGCAGAAAAAAAATGGAGATCTGTCTTTTGTTTTTAGAAAGCTGAAGCAGCGGTCGAGCTTGGTTGAATCCTCTTCCTACTTTTATTGTTGTAAAAAGAAAACGCCGTTGTAATTGATGCACGTACAGGAACCAAAACGCTACAGTTTGTTGTTTTAGATGCGGAGCATCTTATACTCGCGCCTTGTAGTGCGCCGTCCGCGCCGTCCGCACCGCTTCTCGAACATTCGACAGCTGACGCGCGCGCATGCGCCGTCGCCCACTCTTCCACCATCTGTGCATCCCTTCCTCCTCTACACACCGCGCGCGCTTCACTCCTCCACCATCTGTGCACCCTTCCTCCTCTACACACCGCGTTCGACATCTACAATTCTCCTGATTCTCCAGTGGACGCGCATGTGGCGTCGCGCTTCGAGAACATTCAACAGCTGACAGTGCATGCGCCGTCGTGCTGTATATATACTCAAGGTCGGCGCTCGCTCGCTCAGTTGCCGCTCGTCGGTTGGTTTGTACGGCGCGTCGACGTCCAAGGTCGCGGTGAAATGAATTCCAAAGAATCCACAAACACAATGATCGACGTCCCTTCGACCAGCGCCGCCCTTTCGCATACGTGTGTACGTGTTCACCATTTAACACCCCCTCCTACAACCACGTTAACCAATTTAGCCATCGACCCAAGTAAGTCGCAATTTAACACCACATTTCACAACCACGTTAACCAATTTAGCCATCGACCCAAGTAAGTCGCACTTTAACACCCCGTTAACCAATTATATGCTCCGCATCCTCCTCAGTGTTCCCCCGAGGGAAGCTGCGGGCAATTTTTTTTTACCGTTTGGGAGTGAGCTCCGTGCACCGCAGTCAGTGTCTTTCGGTCATGGCCTGATATGAACATTTCACCGGTCGGTGGAGGGTTCGCTGTATACACTATACTGCAAACAACACGATGCCGTTCAGTGCACAGACTGAAAACAGCAATCGCTGCTGTAGTCGGTGTTTGAGATCGGAGGCATTTCGAGCTTGCTGCGCCTCACCTTGTTTTGCAGTGCCTCCGTGATACGCCGCACACGATGTGGCACGATGTCGCTTGATGATCGCATCACGATGTCGACATAGTGACGTCTTGATGACGTGACATCGTGGTGACGTCACATCACGATAGCATCACGTGGCACGCTAGTGCAAACAACATGGATCTTGTTGAGGAAAAGAAGACGCCGGGATTCGGCGCAACACCTGGGAACAGCAATCACTGGTGTAGTCAGGTTTTGCTGAAAAATACTGAGCCTGAATCCGTGTCAGAAAAAAGGACGAATTCAACGGCATCACGTACATCGTGTTTTGGAGGAAACCTCACCTTGGTGGTATATATGAGGAAAAATTCTGGGTCTGCGTAACTAACTACCCGCGCTGCTAAGTAGGTCTTACTTTGGCGGTCTTACTTTACTTTCCAACGCATCGTGCGTCGCACAGAAGGGCGTCGCCTGCTGCCGCTCATACGCCGAGCAAGTCATGCGTGGCTGTTTACAGCAGACGCGGCACGTTACATCGCAGGCGCTTTCAGCACGTCCTGATTTATTGCCTTCGACGTACGAAGGCAGGACCCAGCCTGTTTTCCGGGGCTCTCATTGGTTCGTCCATGAGGCGTTCCCTGGCGCCGACCTTCCGCGCAAGCGAGTGGAAGGTGGAGATGAAGCGAACGGTGTCGTGCAGCGATATAACAAACTGAGATTGCTAGCGCCACATGAGCCCGGATCGTTATGCTTTGATCGTTCGATCTTGGTCACACGTGTATACGGATGTAAACTCCCCGTTTCTAAAATATCCACGGGAAGAACTTCAATTACCGTTGCACCTCGCGCGCACTTTGCAACTCTATTATTATTATTATTATTATTATTATTATTATTATTATTATTATTATTATTATTATTATTATTATTATTATTATTATTAACGTCCCAGGGCTGCGATATGACAATGAGGTACGCGTAGTCAAAGGTTCCGCAAGTTTTGACCACCTTGGGTTGAAAGTAGGGTCGACCTAAATCTCAGCACGCAAGTCACTGACATCGGAATGCGGCCTCCGCGGCCCGAAAGTTTGATCCCGCTACCTTCGGGTCTGCAGACTACAGACGTGATGAAGTCGAACTTGTAATTGTTGGCGATCTCCACCTTCCGCGATGTAGTCAAAGGAGCGCAATATCGTGCAGCCCTCTTACATCCTCTAATTAAAAATTCTGCACTGATTGACTTTACCTTCTTCCGTCAAGTTTACTGAAACGGAGCGACAGCTTTATCCTTGATGTTCACAAAGTAGCGTAGTTGTCCTCGAGGTACGAGTCAGTGCAGCAGTGTAATGTTAACCCGGGCACTCTTCTCGTGCTGCAGTCCAACCCCGAGGAGGAGGAACTGAACGAGTCCGAGTACGGCGGCTCCGGTGACGACGACGAGGAGCGCCGGACGCCGCTCGACGGGGAGCTCAGCAACGACGACGAGCCGTCCGACGTGCTGGCTCGGTTCCAGTCGCACAACAACAGCGGCAGCAACAACGGCGGCAACAATGGCAGCGTCCGCAGCCGACAGGACGACGGGTCAGTAATAACATTGACGACGCTCGGCCTGTTACATTTCTGCGGCAGGACCATCGATTACTCGTCGATAAGGTTCGGGGCCAAGCCTTGCACACTATACGTGTCCCACATTTAAGTTTGCTTCTGCAGATCCTTTGTACATTTGCTTCATTCACGCATGCTTTCACAATCAATAACATTGATTGATTGATTATACTACTTCAGGAACAAAATTGGACTGTCTGACTCAGCATTTTGTGCCCAATGTAACGTCGTTGAAGACATCAAACATGTCTTTTGTGAGTGTACGAAATACGCATCAGAGAGAGAGAGTCTCTGAAGATGGGCTTAAAAATGCATCAGGACACAAATTTGGACTTGAAAAACATTCTAGGCCCATGGCAGAACACCTCCAGTGCGTTAGACTCTACAAAAGCGCTACTGACGTTCTTACGGGCCACAGGCTTGGACAAAACGTTGTAAATTGTACAGTGCGTGTGAGAGACTTTATGTGTTATGCGACTGTTATGCGTGTATGTACCTGGATATGTTGTGTGTCTATATCACTGTCATCACCCGGCAACTGGAACAGCCTGTTAGGTGAAAAACCAGGCAAACCTCTCCAGCTTCCCATTAAAATAATTCTCTCTCTCTCACTTATAAAGGGGTAGCTTTTTGCAAGCGATGTTTCTGGGCGGGCTTACGCAGTATGAGCAACAATTCCGTCAAGCTAGAATGTAATTTCTTTGATCATTGGCGTCATTTCGCGACTATAACGGTTAGATGCCTCGTTATTTGTGTCGTTCAAGTGGAGCGTAATCAATCAGCCGAGACTGCTGTTACAAATGGCTGCGCATAAACGGATGCGAAGCCTTTATGCGCAGCCGTCCGTTTCTTTTTTTTTTGTTGATATGATATATAAGGAGATGTTGGCGCATCATTATGGCGCCGGCTACTCCTGAATAACCTCTCGTCCGTGTCTTGAAAAGCTGCGTCTCCCCGTGCAGGAGTCCCGTCCCGCTGGCCAACAACACCGGCAGCAGTAACCACTCGAGCAGCACGCCTCCGGCCACGAGCAATGGAACGCCGCACGGTGGCCTGTCCAGCGAGCCACGCATCCCGGCTCCCAACGCCGTGGTCTCTTCGTCGCCGGGTCCCATGCGGGTGCTGGACTCCGGCCCGCTCAGCGCGTTGGCTGCGCGGGCTGCGGCGGCGAGCGCGGCCGCGGCGCTGCCGCTGTCGGCGGCCGCGGCCATCCCCGGAATCCCGCTGTCCCAGGCCCCGGCGCTGTTCGGCTTGGCTACCGGTGCCCCGCACATGATGCACCTTCCGCCGACGCTGACGCCTCACACGGCAGCCGTCTCGGGAGCGTCGCAGGAATCCAAGTACGCCTTCGAGGAGCACTACGGAAAGCATGTGAGTATGTCGCGTCGCCGCTTTGTTTTTAGGAGATGCTCGCAACAGTTCTGCCGGCGTGCGCAACTCGTAAACTGACTAAACTTGCGTAACCGGTAATGGGCTGTTGAAGTGTTTATCCAATGAAGTCGCGACACTAAGCAGAGAGACAGAGAGAGGTATTAGGAAAAAGGAGGGGACTTCAACCAAAGGTGTCGATTCCAGTGCTTGGCTAGAAGAAAAAAAAAGAATAAAGTGAAATTGTAGTAAGAGCGGACTATAAAAGCGCGTGTACGAAGTAAGAAAAAAAATTGAAGAGACTGTCGACGTTGTCCACTGCGCTAACGTTGTCCCCTGTTTACACTGATATTGAGCGTTCTTCATCCGAAGTGCCACAGTATTCACGCGGGAACTGGCTCTGTCTTCTTTACTATTGTCATGCAGGGTAGGCAGACCAAATACCAGTGCTAACGCGCGTGCCTGCTCTTCTAAGTGCAGTGCGCAAGCTCTCGCTTTACGTGCGATGTACCAGAACTACCGATCCGTTCATTCGCGAGAAAGATGGAAGAGATCCTTCTTTAGGAGCGCAGCTCCTTAGGGCCCGCACTCCGCCGTCGCCGCCGTCGAACCTCCCCGATGCATCACCGCTCGCACCCCTCTCCCATCTATCTTTCTCTTCTTCCGTCTCTGCCCTCTACGGGCCGTCACACGCGCTTGCCGCACAGCCGCAACGCACGTGCCGAGACCCCTGCCGCACGCAAGCGGGCGACAAATAAGCCAATTGGCGACGCTGCGGAAGGTGAAAGAGCGTCGCCAATTGGTTTATTTGTCCCCCGCGTGCGTGCAGTAGGGGTCCCGGCACGTGAGTTGCGGCTGTGCGGCAAGCGCGTGGAACGGCCCTACCTGAGCCTCCCCTGAAGCCGGCGAACGCGCGAAACCATCGCTTCGCCCTGTGCCCTGTCGGCAGCCAGTGGTTGATCCGTGTCCTGGGCGGACTAGCGCTGCGCTGCGCGCGCCGCACATTCATCCGCTCAGTCGTTCCCGCCGCCGAGTGCAGCAGACGTTGTTGTGCCCACCCGCTCGTCATCCTACCGCCTTCATCAAAGCCAGTAGTGATATCAGGAGCATTCACGTCCCATCCCGAAGGAGCTTCGTTCATCAGCTGCATTTGATCACTGAACTACTGCTAGTTTTTTTTTTTTTTTACATGGGTCACTTGTTGTGGTCGAAATTCACATTTTATCTATCCATTTACGCCTTCCACACACCTTCATTAGTCCATCATATGGCGCACTGTGCGTTGTGAGTTAGCTGAATGAGAGCTTGAAGTTTTGCGAAGCCGCGAATACGCATTTCTCAAGTCAGATGTGCATAAAAAAAGCATGTGCGAACTGTTTTGCTATTGTAAGTACATAAGTTAAGTGCGCAAAGGCAGTACCGTGCACGAAAAAGAGTATCCCCCCCCCCCCCCCCCCACGTTTTCTAGTTCACTTACTTCTCTTCTTGCGTGCTCTTTACACTGCACTATCCTGCCCTATCACTGCGACTCTGTGCCTTTGTTTTCCTGCTCTTCATAAAATTGTGGGTTCGACCGCCTACCACGGCGGACACGTTACAATGGTGCACAGATGAATGAATGAATGAATGAATGAATGAATGTGACTTTTATTAAAGGAAAGGACGACTCTTGGCCGCTGTAGGGGATGAGGTTGGCGAGGGGCTTAAATGGTGAGGATCACCTTCACGTCACGCCTTCGCACGGGTCAGGTGACCTCTCCTACACTACTCGAAGCAGGACACTTTGACTCGGAGCGCACCTCAGAACACCGTTGACATTTACACTGAGGCCACGATCAGCGATGAAGAAGTGCAAAAAAAAAAAAAAAGGCAGATTCCACGTACAGTCAGAATCGATGATAAGCGAAGCACGAATAAGAAAGCTTGACATGTCACTTCAACAACAGCACAACATTGCGAGGTGGAGGTAAATGATGCCGTACATGACTTCCGTGTCATGATTATCATGTTTAAATGTGTCGTTTACCTTCGTAATCTATTCACGTCACGTGATACTAAATTTAGTATAGAGCAAGCGAAACGGCCGCGAGCACGCTATAAGCGTGGTATGTTGTCATGTTCTTACATGACCCGCGTGTCAGGATTATCATGTTTGCGCCAGTCATATATTTCGTCATTCATTCGTAGTATAGTCGCAGTATATCGTAGAAAATCGTAATCAATCGTAGTGTACCATACTACGATAGATTACGCTTTTACTCTCCTTTCCCCTCTCTTACCGTTGCATAGCGTAGCTATACTCGGCTTCTCTTCTCTTTCAGCTTCTCTCCCACCCGCCTTGTCAGTCTTACATGCTCGATAAACGGTGCTACTCCCAAGCTTCGAGCAGCAACTCTATTAAAAAAAAAAAAAGGGCCTCTTCGGATAGAGTGTTTCCCGTGTACTTGAAAGGAAGGTCACAGGCGTTCAAAATAGTTCAGCACTCATTGTGGTGTCTCCCGTGTACAACGCGTCGCTATTTTCGTGCATACGTTGAAATGATTGATTAATAATTGCTGTAGCGTTGCGAGATATCACGTCGCGAAGCTCGCACGATTCACATTCAAGGGCTGCATCGAGTTCGTGACGTAGAGCCGAACACGTTTCGGGCGGCAACTGGTGGAGACACCTTACGTGCCCCGGGCGAAGCTCGAGCAAGGAGATACCTTGCGCCGCACGTTCTCCCGTCAGCTGACCATCTCGGCTGGTGACGTGCGCGTATAAAAAAATGACGAGCGCAGCAGCGGCTGCTGTGCCTCTGCCAGCATTCAGGGTCAAAGACCTGTTTGCATCCCAAAGTCTGTGTCGTCGTCTGCCAAGTGAGCAAACACTTCTCCTCTCCCGTCGAGCACCGCCGGCGCCTATCTATCGAAGAGCGTTTTGCCGCGCACACTATCTGCGGCGCTTGCTTCCTATATGCCGCCGCGACAAGCTGGAACCCCTATCAGTGAATGACATCGAGATCGCTCCCTCCGGGCCGCCCGAGCGAGAAGCGTTGCCCGTTATTCGTCACGAAAACTGTTAACTTCGGTCGCTGCACGCGTTAGTGACGATCAGTTTAATGGTCACGAAATGAAACAGGCACTGCTGCTAAATATAGAAAGGAAGGTTTGTCATACGCTTGGGGCCCAACCCCCAGCAGAGGATTTTCCACGGCAAAGTTTCTCTTGCAGCGCAGCTGCATCTGTGGACGCCGTATGATTTGCCACTTGGTACTAGAGCGTCATAATGGCATTTTGCGGAAGATTCATTTTAGACGCGCAATATATATATACATTGAAATAGTAGGGATTTCTTTAAGGTTGAGGATGCTTTACACCGATGTCGCGATGCACTGCTGATCGCGATGAACCCGAACTGGCACCAAACTTCTCAACACTGATTGGCTCCTTTTTACGGATTGCCTAGTTGAGCCAAATGCTACGTTATATTCGATCTATATCATTCCCTATTACGATCGAGTGTACTCGTGTGATATCGATTCTACACGGTCGACATATTGAATGAGCAAACGAGGTCCGTATGAGGCTCCGCAACAGAAATGCACAGGTAACCTGGTAGGAATGTAAATGCTTTCATAGTTTTTGAATTTGGACTGACCCCCTATCGTTCGCGCCTCCACCACATACGGGAAGCTACTATAGAGTGCATAAAGTTGTAGGGGCTACTGTGGTGCGGCCATGCCGCACTGCACTGTGGCACAATGCTTGGAGTGATTGGTTACTAATACCATCTGGGGTTTTACGTCCCAAGACCATGATATGAGAAACGCCGGAATTTTCGACCCTCTGGTGTTCTTTAACGTGCATTGAAATCGCACAGTACACGGGCCTCAACCATATCGCCGTCATAGAAATGCGACCGCCGGAATCGAACCCGCGACCTTCTGGTGAGCAGCCGAGCATCGTAGCCACTGTTCCACTGAGGTGGACAGGAGTGGTCGGTCAGCGAAGAATATCCATAAAAATAAGCAAAAATATGTCTTCTGACCAGGACGTGGCTTCTTTTATGCCGGCGTTTATCATTGGTAACAAGACATTGGCCGTTGTAAAGGAATACGCCTGCTTAAGTCATATGTGGCGACTGAAGATACGAACCAGGCCACTCTCCTCGTCGTCTCACCCGTGTTGCTGCGTGTATTTTCGCTCTGGAGTGTATTATGTATGCCCCCGTCGCAGTGGTCTGGTAGTCATGGCACTCGACTGCTAACCCGAAGGTCGTGAGATTGAATCCCGGCTGCGGCGGCTGCATTTTCGATGGAGGCGAAAATGTTTGATGCCCGTGTGCTCGTAAAAGATACCTTCGCAGGTGGTCGAAATTTCTGGAGCCCTCTACTATGGTGTCTCTCATAATCATATCGTCATTTTTGGGACCCCAGATATTATTATATGTTATCTATTAAGTATGGAATGGCACTAGCCTGTTACCATACGTTGCACGAACTGTGAGACTGAAGTAACTAAGATAAGAATAGGGTGGCGCTAGACATTTTCAGATCATGAAGTGAAACAAACTAGGACCCCTCAAGAGAAAAGTGTATAACAGCTGCATCTTACCTATGCCTATACACGGGGTAGAAACCTTGAGGCTTACGAAAAGGGTTTAACTGAAACTGCGGACGACGAAGTGAGCCCTGGAAAAGAAAATGATAAATTTAGTGGGACAAGGAAAGAGCAGAGTGAGTCAGGAAACAAACGCGTGTCATGGGTGGAAAGATTTTGTTAGCCCTTCCATCGCACTGTCCATATAAAAGTCAACCCGATGGGCCTGCTCCTAAGTTTTAGGATAGTTTAGATGTGTTGAAGGTACCTTTCAAATATGACAAGCTTGATCTGGCGTTATTGATTCTGTGCGAGTCGCTTGGCCTCCATTGTTCGGCGTTTCTGAGAAAGACTGGCCCTCCGGGGCGCTCCCCCTCTGACGCAGTTTTCCATCAACAACCTGGCAGCCGCCTGGATGACTGAGATGACAAAGCCCAATGGGGTAAGCTTTTGCTGCTGGCGAGCGCAAGCTTTAGTTGGGGTGCGCTGTGTTTCTCAGTAGTGAGTTCCGAAAAACGACCCCACGAATACCAAATTGACATCTCTTCCATGCATGGCGACAGCGCAGGGACAGTAGCTAGTGTGGCTATATTTTCATCCCGCCTACTAGATGCCTGCGTGCACAATCTTTATGGGTGCGCAATTGTATTCGGCCAAGGCTTATCAGATAGCATGATGAAAGACATTCGTGGGGAAAGTGAGCTGGTTGAGGCGTCTCTAGTTAGCCATATTGAATGGCGAATAAGGAAAGCATGTGTGACAAAGATGACAGTAGAGCTCCAAAGGTTTCTCCGCGTATCAGCTGTGCGGCTGAACAGGGCTCCAGCGAAGGAGTTTCAAGTGCAGCGCTGTCCTATTTTGTCAAGTACAGACGTGTTTCAAAGGCAATCGATGTCCGCCTCCCACCGCTGCTTGTTGTTGACTTTTGGGAGACAGTGAAATAGTTCATAACGTATGGAATCGAGCAATGCAGAATACAGGACACTTCAAGTGTTTCGTCCTCTATTCAGTGGCGTGCAATTCTATGCGTTATGAATCAAGACCAACCATAGGCCGACATTCCGTTTTGCTGTCAGCAAAACGGAATTGTAGCAAATGGAATAAATGGCATAGAAACGTCCTCTATCGCCTTCATGCAGTGACCCCAAAAGGGGCCACGGCATTGCGCTGTGCTCCATCACGGATTAAGTATATTACCGTCTTTACAGACCTTGGACTGCGGTTTCTATGCGTATGTGTTTTGTCGCACACTTCGAAGAAGTTTTCAGGGTGACACCATTTTCGGCACATTCATTCGCTAAACGTAAAGAGAAGCCTTGGCTACTCACATGTTATAGGCCGTAAATTTCAACATGTACCTCAAATAATTTAAGTTTCAATAGTATATTTTGTTAGCTAACGAATTAAACACGCAAATTTTTGCTGCGAGTAATGTCCCCCGCTGAGACTAGTTCAATACATAACAAAGATTTCAATTAATTTAAACGCGGGGTCGTTTCCACCGTCAGCAACACCACTCAAGGGCAAAAGGATGTAAGACATGGCGGGTTTGGGCAGGCGCATACTGAAAGCTAGCGCAAAAGACGGGTTCGCTAGACCATGTCCCGTGGGATCCGTTGTGTTGTGCTTCCGTCTTTTGCGCTGCATTGAGTGAACGCGCTAGGGCATGTTGTTGCAATCTACGCAAGTGTATGACACGCTGCACTGAGTGTAACGAGCGCGATGATTTACGTCGTTTCGTGAGTGCGGTGTGTTAACGCCACCGCATGAGTGTTCGGAGTTTGCACTCCTTCACGTTATAATATGTGAGGCTTAGCGTCCGAAAACCACTGTATGATTATGAGAGTCGTTGAAGTTGAGTGCTCCGGGAATTTCGGCCTCCTGGGGTTCTTAAACATGCACCCGAAGCTAAGTACACGGGCCTTAAACATTTTCGCCTGGTCGAAAATGCAGCCTCCGCAGCCAGGATTCGATCTCGCGACCTTCGTGTTAGCAATCGAGCGCCACAACTACTATCCTTCATTTCCGAGTGCGTGATTTTGGGCTTGTCGTCTTGCTCCGGGATCGTTGCTGTGGGCTATCTCCGTCCATGTGGCCGTCCGCTGCAGGATGCTGACGCGACCTCAGCGCGACGCCGTTATCGCGCTGTATAATGACGCGGACGAGATAAGGCGCGCAGTGGAAAAATAATTCTCCCCTCGAAGGCTCGCTATCGGGCGTGGAGAGCGAGAAAAGGGTCGCCGATTGCGTTTCCCCACGTGTCTACGAGAAAGTGACAGATCGGCTGAAAAAGGGAGCAGCGCAGACCGCGTCGACGTCTTTTCCCGAGCTCCGTTTAGCCGGAGCGTGTTTCTCGGGCTTTCCAAGCACTGCTAGGTCGCTGTCGTGCTCGTCAAAGTGCGGAGGAACACAAATGACACGTCGCAGTCAATCGCTCGCTTTCTATAGACTATCTTCCGTAATACACCTGGACGTCGCCGTCTTGGGCCGTTAAGCCGATGGCTTCTTGTTTTTCTATATCGCTGTGATTTAATAAGGCCACGAAACACCGTTCGCCACAACCCAGTCGTTTCCATGCGCATGCGTCTACCGCGACACTGTCTCTTTAGTTGTTAGAGGTACAAAACACAAATGTTAACGCCGAATATGGCGGCACGCAAAACCATCCGGAGCATAACTACTGTTTCGTTGCAAATGTTGCAAGTGTAGATAGTGTGCATGTTATAAATTGAAAGTTCCTCGTCCCTTGTTAAAACGTGCCATTTGGCTGAGCAGTTAAGTCGTAAATATCGCTAAAATTTCTTAGAATGCTCATGTTTTTTGGACCGAGAACTGGCAATATGAAGCTTTGTATCGGGAAGTCGCCCACCTCAAACACGCGAGCCGTGCTTGGCGTTGTTACGTAACCAGGCAATTGCAATTGCCAGGGGCTTTCCTTTGCGCTCGTGGCATTTATGCAAACTTGTTTGGGTAGGTAGCGAAGGCTGTTTACATTGTACACTTACTGACACACGCGTGTCACACATGCGTGTTACACTTACTGACACATGCGAATGAATCGGAGAGAGAGATAGGAAGAGAGGCAGGGAGGGAGGGGCACATTTTAGTAGAAATGAGGATACTTCTGCCATTGTGCATATAAACGCTGGTATTACTTCCGAGAAGTTGGGGTGGCGCTACCAGGCAAGAGGCTTGGGTGACGTCACGACATGGACTTAGGTTGCCCGCCGCGGCACGACCATAGAGTAGTATAAACTCAATGGCGCGACTACATAATAATGCGCTCGCCTCGTGCGCTGTTCCGCTGTTTGCGTTCGCTTGCTGGTCGTCTCAAGCTGCAGATGAATGTGACGAAAACAGAATTGCTAATGTTCCTGGTAAAAAATAAATAAAAAAGTCTACTTTCGCTCCTGCACAATCGCGCGCACGGTCACAGGCAATGTGAAAGGGGTGAGAAGGTCTGTGTCGCGCTGCCAACCCTTGTGATTGATTCCATCCCTGCCCACGCAGCCGTATTTTGAAGGGTGGGAAAAGCACGAACACGCTTCTGCTTGAATACAATGCACTTATTGGCGCATAATCATGCGATGTTTAGACGCAAGACACTATATTTGCATAAATAGGTTGAGTTGTTCGTGGGCGACTCCTTTAGGAAATACGAGTGCTTCCCCTCTAGTGTTATTTGTATCGGATGAATTCACGCGTCTACAGATAGTGCTTTCACTGGTGTGCCAAGCCTCGCGTGCAGTATCGAATCTCGCAAGATATCCTGTATATGCGCTCGCCTAAAATACTCCCGGCGCTGTCGCATCTGTTGTTCTCGTGCCCTTGCTCATTCAAAACGTTGTTAGTTTCAAGTTTCTCTCGAAAGAATTTCGGACTTAATTTCACCGAAATTATCGAGCTTAAGTGTGGTTGAGGTTGTGTGCGGAAATTATTCTTGCTGTCAGATTTTGTCTTTGTGCAGAATCGTAGCAATGGTGCGGCCGCGCTCGCAACTACCATGTAGTTTAGATAGCCACTTCATAAATTAATTTTCCTTGTAGTTGATTACGTGGACATGACGTACAAGTCTAGTCGTCGACTCATCAAGGCGAAAGTTGTTCAACTATTACTTGGCTCACGTCGCTGAGTGCGCGATCGAAAGAGTTCATTGCGACTTTCTGGCGTTAATTATTAATTAATCATAATTGATATGAGGTGACCCCACGCGAAGTGAACTATATCGTTTGTGACGCGCCGGTAGATCATTCCGGCATTTCACGAAAGTCAAGGTATACGACTACATATAGCCTGGCGACTTTGGAGAAGAAACCTGTACATGTGATTAGAAAAAAAAATGGACATATCACAACATTTCCGAAATGTTTGTGCTTGCGGCAGTATTTACGTTAGGTGAGTGCTTATGACTGTCGAATTCATGTAAAGTCGCCTGTTGGAGAAATCGCAATTCTGTCAAATCATTTACATTATTCGCAGATGCAAGCGTAACTTCCTCGGCAAAACGCAATGTTTTTAGTGAATAGAAAACGTATACCTTTGTTTTTGATACTTCGGCACACATATGTTCTGAACCCGGAGTCTATGCCTAGTTGTAATCACGTTAGCACCATTCAGCATATTTTCTTAGCTCTCATTACTTGGTGTACGCAATGAAAACTACCTTCTCGTGGGTCCTGCAACACCATTTTCACAATAAATCTTCCCTTCGGACGGGAGTCTGCCTACCCTAAGCTAAATTAGGAAAAGTTTTTACAGCTTCGAGAAGTTTTACTAGTCATGAAGCCTTCCACCTTGTCCCTTTAGAGATTTGCGTCACTAATCGCTAACGTTTCGCTAAAAAGCGGGCACACGGCGTGCACACACACACACACACACACACACACACACACACACACACACACACACACACACAACACAAAAATATCACACACACACACACACACACACAAAAACACAAAAAATATCACACACAAAAATATCACAGCATATACACGGAGTGAATGATGATGAGTGGGGCGAAGCGTTCGTCAGCCCGTCGCGCATCCGTCCGTCCGTTCGTTCTTGCTTCCGTCCGTCCGCGCGACCATCTATGCGTCCATCCGTTTGTCTGTCCGTCCATGCGTCCGTCCGTGGGTCCATCTAGTGAACACTCCTAAATATCATCATCTCCCATCACGCATCCCCTGTGGAACATACCCGCTCTAGAGCGGATATGTGCCACCGATGGCTACGTACTACTCCCTACATACGGAGGAGCTGACAGACCCACGCCCTAAGGAGCTTCGCCCCTAAAAATAAGACAAGTGGCAATAGAGTAGGCGATTGATGATTGACATTTGCGCTTTAACGTCCCAAAACCACCATATGATTATGAGAGGCGCCGTAGTGGAGGGCTCCGGAAATTTCGACCACCTGGGGTTCTTTAACGTGCGCCCAAATCTGAGCACACGGGCCTACAACATTTCCGCCTCCATCGGAAATGCAGCCGCCACAGCCGGGATTCGAACCCGTGACCTTCGGGTCAGCAGCCGAGTAGCTTAGCCACTAGACCACCGCGGCCGGGCGGCGGTGTAGGTGAGTCCTTGCCGTGACGTCGAATCGCCGCGACCGCAGTGACGCCATGGTTCGTTCTCGGGGCTAATACTTACCTGCGTGGTGAAATGTGATTAAGACACGGGGAGTACGCGCCCGTGCTTCCCGTCTTCCCATCTCACGCATACAGTGCGTCGGCGTGCGGGGGGTGTGCCGTGCCGCTGATTGCGTCACTTTAACCTTGCACACAGGCAAGCCGTCCGTCATGGCCTTAAGAATCCACTAAGATGCACAAGATATGAAAACCGGTCACCATATTTAATGATCTTGCAAATATTGCTGCCCCGCCGTGGGGGTCTAGTGGCTGAGGCACTCGGCTGCTGACCCGCAGGTCGCGGATCGAATCCCAGCTGCGGCGGCTGCATTTCCGGTGGAGGTGGAAATGTTGTAGGCCCGTGTGCTCAGATTTGGGTGCACGGTAAAGAACCCCAGGTGGTCTAAATTTCCGGAGCCCTCCACTACAACGTCTCTCATAATCATATGGTGGTTTCAAGACGTTAAACCCCACATATCAATCAATCAATCAATCAATCAATCAATCAATCAATCAAATATTGCTTCTCCATGAACTGTGACAACTGCAGCCTTTCGTAAAGCCCTTGGTTGCAGTTGCTACGCTTCATTCTCAAATCTTGCCATTGGTCGCAAAACAAACTTCAAAAGAAGAAAAAAAAAAGAGGAAGCGGGGGGGGGGGGGCAGTTGAGGCAGCGTCTGTCAATATTTCGGACTTCTTACCTAATGAAGGCCTGATGCGTAAAAACTTATGGGAGGGCATTAAAAAAGTCGACGTTGGAAATCTCCACCGTCTTTAGCTTTTAAAGGAAAGTTTATCTACGAGGACTTTAAACGTGTTCCCAGGCGCTTGGCGACATCGTGTTTCTCTTCCCTATGCGACGTGTCTCAATGTTGCTCCTATCGACGGGTGTTATCAGTGCGCGGCGTTGTGCTGATTGGTTCGTGCCTCTCTTGGCATTATTATTATCTTCCGCCGCATCCACAACGGAACAATTCTTGCCACTCGAGCCCCCTCCTTCTCCGGTGTCAGTCACCCCAACATTGATGCTCTGCTTCGTGGCTAACGATACGCAGCCCCTGCCTTGATTCGGGAATCGCGTGTTGTGGCCGTTGGCACTTATCTGTCTTCCGTCGTTCACTTTTCTTTTTGTGTGCGTGCTTGTTCTGCGACACCGCGTGTGCTAATGTGGCGCTGCTTGCTTATTGCTTATCTCCTGTATATCGTGCCACCGTCATTAATGTGCCTATTTTATAGCTGTTGACACAGCCGCTAATATTCCGTATCTCATTTCTTACTGCCCTCCTTTTTTTTCCTGTTCACGACAGCTCGACTGTTCTACAAATTGCAAATTCGCAAGGGACACTTTAATGTTTGGCGGCGATGGACAAACGCAAGCTGTCGTGTTGACCGTCTTTTCTTGTATTTTTTTTTTTTGTAGAGAGGCGTCGAAATCGCTATAGTCGGCCGCGATCTGCGGGCGTGTGCTGTTTTGTTTTTTTTCCCTCGTCGTCCTTGTCGACTTTCACTTAATGGCGAAATCAGTGGTACAAAAGCGATGTTATCGGCTTCGGTGGGTGTCTCGGAAAGTGGGCTCCGTAAGTGAGATAACGCTCATTTACTGCCGCTGAATATTTGCACTACGTTGCCACGGATGGTGGCGAAGTTGCCTTTGGAACAATACTTGTTTGCTGTAAACTGAACCTCTCTTTCATTATTATTATTATTAATATTATTATTATTATTATTATTATTATTATTATTATTATTATTATTATTATTATTATTATTATTATTATTAGCTACTTGGTGAACTTTCGTTTGCCGCTAATGATCCTTCTTACGCAACGTTTTTTTGTCATTATTTTGTCATTATTTGCCTCACTCCAGGCACATTGTGATCGGTAGGTTTCTGGTTTCACCAACCCGCCACGGTGGTCTAGTCGTTATGGGGCTCTACTGCTGATCCGAAGGTCGCCGGATCGAATGCCGGCCATGGTGGCCGCATTTTATGGAGTCGGAGTGCTAGATGCCACGTACTTAATCTTAGATGCACGTTAAAGAACGCCGAATGGTCGAAATTGTCGCCAAACGGTCGAAATGGCCACACCCCTCTTCTGCGGTGTCCCTCTTTTTTTTTTTATTGATATGTTATATAAGGAGATCCTTCATACCACCGTACGTTGGGACGCAGGTGCCCTAACTATATTCGTTTAGGTCTCGCCCGGTTACAGGCCTCTTCAGTAAAAGTTGCATCTTCTTGCTTGGTTGATATGGCAAAGTCTTAAAGGGCCATGTTTCGAAGAGATCGCGGCGACAGCTGGTCGGAGTATACGTCGGCGCCTCTCTCCAGTTCTGGGCAACATTGGCGCACTATTCGAGGTGAGCCGTGTCCTCAACCATAGCAGCCGCCGTTTCTCCGCGCAAGCTGACAGCCAGATGCGCTCGTGACTCACATAAAGTGGCATTATTTTATTTATTTTTTTTTGAAACATTGCCGCTGCATAGGCGCGGGCAGAAGCCTTAGGGCCTTCTCGAAACTTAGCTTACACTTGAGTCTACAGTCGATGTCCGGGACCGTGGAATATATGCTTCGTTTGTACACCGAGTCGGGCAACCCTATCTCGCATGTAAGAACAGTCTCGACGAGAGGAGGAAATGCCGAGGAAGGTGACAAGAGAAAAAAAAAAAAACCCGGGTGGCGGCAGCTCTCGGCCGCCGGAGTCTTCAGGAAAAAAAAATAATAAAAGAAGGAAGCGAGGGGGGGGGGGTTGTAAAAGTTCCGCTTTTATGAATCGCGCGTTTTCACTCTACATGCCGCGCAGGCATTGAAAGAGCGAATAAGAGAACAGGAAAAAAAAAAAAAAGAGGGGTGTAGTGGGCGCGACGACGCTCTTTGAAGAGTGGGCGCTTCGTGCGGCAGAGTTTGCTGTGGCGTCGTCGTCCGATAGTTCTCCGCCGCCGACGATATGCAGTCGTAAATCGAGCCCATACGTCGACCGACAAGCATCCCCACCTCCTTCGAAAATGAAGGAATACGCGTTGCTTTGTAAACGTGCCGCGAAGAGCGGCTGTAAAAATCGGGCGACCAGAGATGGGCCCTGCCGCATTAAGAAGGCCCTCGTCGGCCTTTTGTCTCGCGCCCACTGCGTGTGATGGTGCCGACGGCGCATTCAGCGATCTCGCCTCTATTGGCGTTGCATCCCGCGCGTTCATTGCGGGTTAAATAAGCAGGAAAAAAAAAAAACGACCAGTCAAAGGAGGTTTGGCCAGCTAGGAAAATCAAAAGCTTTTTTTTTCTTTAAAGAAGCTTTATGTCTCGCATAAGAAGGTTTATGTCCCGTAACTTGACTGCAGCCGCCACCGTCCTCAATGTATACGTGGCGGCAGGCTGAAACAAAAGCCATATTGCGACCGTACTGCCGTCTATGCCTGTTCTGGAGGAGTGAGAGCAGTGGTAAATGTGCGCATAGTAGTGATTGCTTCCTTTTTTTTTTCGTTTTAGCTGAGGGCTCGTGATGCGTTTCCAGAAAGGCAGTGCGGCATGAAGCAGTCACACGAGGAAGATGATCAATGAGTGGTTTCCAGTTGCTCGGGAGGATGACGCACGTCTGAAGCTTTAGCATACAAACAGAGTGCAAAGTAAACGGGGGAAACTTTGCAAAGTTTACCCATCAGCGATTTCTGAATTCCGGGAAAGAAGAAGAAGGTAACAAAGAAACTCTAACGTGGTCCACGCATGGTCATTTCCTGAATTGAACTAACTAGAACAGACTCTGCGTTTGTACGCTCGCTAATGGAGAAAAAATGCAGGGAGTCTCGAGTGGAAAAGGACGGCGACTAGAGCGAGTCGGCTGAGGCTGGAAGAAGTGAACTTTTTTTCTTTTTTTTTTTTCTGGAGAGAGGGACGAGCCTGTTGTACGAATCCGAGGTTGCGTGCTCCGGGATATCATGGCTGCCGAGCCGTCATCTTGCCTCGGCGTCCATATTGAGGATTCCGTGAGCTGGGCGCGTTGCTCGTTCGATTGGGCAAAGTCAATCGGGCTCCGTAATTAGAGGTTGTGTCGGTCGGATTAGAGCGCCCCGCTGGTGCCACCGGCTTCGGGAGCATAGAACGCGATGCCACCTCACCTTCCTCTGGTTGGAGAGGGCTGCAATTTCTGACCCTGCAGAACGATGTGTACGCTCTTCTTTTTTCCTCTTCTTCCTCTACTTCTCTCGTTTGTTTTCACCGTGGTGGCACTGCTGGCCTCCTCTCTCTCTCTCTTTTTTTTCTGGAAAGAGGAAGCCGCCATGTAGACAGATGGGTTGGCTAAGTAGAAAACAGTGGCGCCCGTCCCGTCTGGTGCCGGTATGCATCGCTTCTCGCGTCCGCTCTGTTTATCTCGATTTTTTTTTTTGTTCTTCTTGCTTACTCGGAAAGAGAGTTAGTTGGTTGTGCCACCGTTTCCTTCCAAAACCCGTTTCTTTTGTTTTTCCTCGGAAACGGAAAATTGACATCGGCGTAGCATGCATGCTGGCACGTGTGTCTCTCGTGCGGGCATTGGGGCGAGGTCTACCTTTATCTTTCTTATTACTATTTTTTCCCTTACATTTCGTTGTCTGACCTTTTCATCGGAAATAGTGAAAGGTTGGGGGCTATTATAACGGAGCGCCTTCACTGTTGTCCGAGGGGCATCTGTTTGACGGCCTGCCTGGGCCAGAGATCGGTATACAGCAGTGTTCGTGCCGACTGTCTTCATGAAGTTTGGCAGCTTGGGCTAGTTGGTATCACATGACGATAGTTATAGCGCGAGAAGAGAATGACGACGAAGAGACAGGAAGGTCGTGTCCTTCGTGTCCTTTTTGTCTCTTTGTCGTCGTTCTCTTCTCGCGCTTAACTATCGTCATGCTTTCATGAGTGTCGATGAACAAGAACAAGTCGTGGTTGGCGTGCTTTTCTTGTCTTCTAATCTGGCTTTTACGAGCTCACGCGCACCGTGGCTGTGACGTCGACGAGCTTTGGCATTTTCATTCAACATCCAGAGAGTCAATGGCTGGCTCCGTATTTGTGAGCCAACCTCTTGTCACATCAACTGCAGTGACGCTGTGGAGCCTGTGTAGTGTGGCTGGTCCGTCTACTGGAATACACACATTCGTCAACATGTTTCGTTTCGGTAAGGATGGGATGCATTCGTCTTGCGAAAGCAGCGGCAGACCTCAGTCACGTGCGTGACAAAACACCGCCCGCGGTCTCCGACTGGCCTCGCGGGCAGCTGCTTTCCTCCTCCCAGCGGTTTTGTCTGGAAGCCTTCGCTGTGTTCCGTCCTTGCGGCGGAGCCATGGTTTCTTCTAAGACCAGCTGCCAGGTGTCATTTATTACGCTCGTGAGGCGCCAGCTATACAAACTTTTAAGATGACTGTAAACTTTCATGTTGTAGTGTCAGGGTGTCTGGTAACGTTCTTACTTTTTGCAAAGTTAACTCAGAGACGACACTCGTACACCGGACTTTCGGTTTCTCTAATAGCTACTCTACCTTTGCTTCTCTCTTGTCTTTGAACAGTGGGTGACCGGTATTGGGCCAAGCAGGTTGTATGACGTCTTCGTGCTTATGTCCGTTGATCATAGCGATTACGGTAACAAATAAGAAGAAGTAGCCAAGCGAGCATAACCTGACCATACGAACGGCGTTCTTCTGGTTCCGTGATATAGGGCTTGCACGTTATCTGTAAACAACAACAACAAAGGTAGGCCCGGTATAAGTGTTAGTTATTTCCAACTCGAAGTAAACGCACCTATTGTCGTTGCCTATGCACTGACCATCCATCACGCGCGCCAATAGATGATTGTAGCGGCGCCGGTCTACCGTACAGTCAGTGCACAAGTACCGTACTATTGGGGTCAGTACTCATATTCTTTAAAAATTTTCGATCACATGAGTTGCTTATTGCGTACGGTGGCTTGATGGTGTGATCAAAGGAACCAGTAGAAGAATTGTGGGTTTCAAAAACCTCACGTGCCGAGGAAGATGGTACGGTATTTCCGTACTTACCTTGCGCTGTTATCACCATTTCTAAAACACCCTAAAACAAAATTCCGAAACAATCTCTCCCGCGTCGGCCAGCCGCTGGCCGGTATCGCGTATGGTTTTCGCGTTTTCTCAAGAACACTCCGATTAAGGAGGAGGCGCCAATTAGAGGCTTATGGCACTGACGCATGCCTGCATTTCAAAGCGAGTCCGTTGGAAGAAGGATCCAAGGCGCGCACTGAGGCGGGAGGGCGCGCTTTTCGGAATTTCGCTACTCCGCTGGTCTCCCGCTGCGTTGATCGCTCGCAAGACCCGCGCCGCCTTTGGAACCGTTTCCATTGCTTGCTGCGCTTATTTCTTTGCCTTTTTTATTTCGGATGTTCTTCTTCTCTCCGTCTCCCTCCCCGCACCACTATCATTTTCCCCCCTGCGCGCGGGCCACTTCTCGGTAGCGGGAGCCCACAAGAAAACGTGGAGAAGGATCGAGCGAGACTGAATGCTTTTTACTTTTTTTTTCACACTGCGCACCCGTTTTTGGTAAAACGATAGAAAATATATGTAAAAAAAAAAGGGAATAAGTGCCTCTGTAGCGGGGAGCACGTGCTACGCACGAGACCACGAAAGGCGGCGCAAGCACATGTTTGCCGTTGTAGGTGGAGAGGAGACCCGCGCGGAGGGGACGGGCTCGCCCCGCACCCGGCTGCGTTGGTTATATGCCGGGGTGAAACGCGCATTGTTGGAGACCGTCGAGTGGGTCTTGGATGGTCGTCCTACACCTGTGGCTCGGCGGCTTGACGCTGGGAGGAGAAGAGCAAACTGACTCGTTGTGATTTTTGTTTTTCATTTTGCTAATAGCGTTGTCACACATCGCGCGGGTGACACTCGCTGTAGTAGAACGATTTGTCGCGACGTGTTTTCCCGGTCTTCACCGCTGCAGTGTTCGCGTCGTATGAACCCTTCCCCTCCTCCTTTTACTACCTTTAGTGCGGAATGTTTCGGGTTCGACTCCGATTGCCGATGGGCATTTCCGGTTCTTGTGTTGGAGAGCCCCGGAGTGGCGCTCGGTATACCCATTTCTCGAAAGAGTGGCTTCTCCTGTCTGCTCTCTTCTACGTCTTTTGCGAGCGCCGGACATTCGAGGAGCACGTGTTCTTGTTTTCGGACATGTGCACTCCCAACGTGACGATGAGTTAAACACGCAGTTCATTGTGGAGAAAATACTGCAAGAGGCATCGTTGAAAATGTCTCAAAATTAATTTTGTCGGCTTGGCTATACCCGGAGTTCTTTAACTCACATGTCCTCCCCACCTTATTATCGCCGCCATGAACTCCAGCGCTGTTGAATGTCATCATTGCGACCGACGGTTGACGGCCTTCGCGTTGAAGCGATTCCAATTACGTTTGTATTCTGTCTTCGTGCTCGGTCAGCAGAGCGTGTTTGCCTGTTAACTGAGCTCTAACGTGCGCAAGCTGTTGCCATAAGCAGCGTAAACTAAGAGGCGCCTTTACGCGCACGTTGTAGCCATTGTAGACGTTCGCCGAATATTTACCTTTGAAATCTGTTACAAACGTGACGAAATATCTGATTTACTTTTTCACCTCGAAAAGATAAAAGTAATAGGCCTGTTATTTTCACGTTCATTGGTGGTAAGGAGGAGGCCTCGAGTTAGAGCTCTGCTAGCTGTTGAACTGTCTGACTGCCGAGTAAAACCACATTACATATACTGGGGTTTCTCAAACGTCGCATACGGTGCTGTTGCCGAATCAGTCACTTCCGTGATTTTTAAAAATTCTGCTGCTAAGATAGTAGCTTTTTCACCAATCATAATTCGATGCGAGTGCTTTGCTTCTAGCGCTTTTAAATTTAGAGGCGAGCACCCAAAAAGGAGGTTTTGACCGCAGTAGCACCACGATAGCCGCCCTTATAACGGGAGATCACGTGTAAAGAAGACACACTGGTCCGTTGGTATCTTGTTCGCGGTTCTTACATCTCTCTCTCTCTCTCTCTCTCTCTCTCTCTCTGCGTTGTACTTATCTTTGCCAGTTTACAAGTGCAAGAGCACTTTACGACGGAGGACGATTCATGACCATGCGTCTCCACGTGTTTTCCCTCCTCGCCTCCTTTTCCGAGTCGCCGCAGGACCACCGAGCAGCGAAACCCTCACGTCGAGTGTCCCACGGTGGCCTCTTTTGGAGCGGGTAATGGTCGATGCAGCGCTTGCTTGATGAACGACGCTTCCCTTGTTGCCGAACCATGGAGGAGACCGGGGAGGGTCGTGGGAGCTGCGCCACTTTGGGGGAGGAAAATTGGGGAGCCTCGGGGGGCGTTTCCCGGAAGGCGCATTCGCTTTCCCGCTTCGCCGCACGTAGTTCGAATGGTTTGGATTACTTCGCCTCGCGGGACACTTCTTTTGCAGCGGCACCAATACTTGTGTTCGCCCGCTGCCGGTGCCGCTACAAGTATTGACGGGCCTGAGTAAGCTCCGCATTTTTTTTTTTCACTGGCATAAAAAAGGATAGCAGTGTTGTTGAAAAGGAACGGTATTCTTCGATGGATACAACACAATGCTGACTGTGCAGCCTTTCACGTGCGTAGCAGCAGCGTAGCATCTGACTGCACAACTTATAGCTTCGGTTTGCTTCCTCAAATGCCATTCAGAAAAGTTGAAAAAATGTTTATTTTTAAGATATTGCTCAATCGCGATGAATCACTACGCACCACTAAAGTTAGTACACGTGCACACGGCGAGTACGTGAACCTGCTTTTTGTAACCCGCCGACGCGTTATGATCTCAGCCTTTTCTCTCCTTATTAATGTAATGTACATGGATTCTGGTATTGATGAACGGCCCCCACGCACACAGACGCCGAATAATTTCACCCTGGTGTGGAAAAACTACCCAAAAACGTGGTGAATCCATCTATATAACACGAAAGTGAACCATGTCATCACAGGAGTAGGCAGTTGATCCGCGACTTCTTCAGCTGCATGTACTAATCGTGTCCACTGTTCACCGAATCAGTTATCCATGTGAAAAAGAAAAATAGCGCTCGTGTTGTCCTCTTTGCTTTCCTTGCCTCGCCTCTCGTTTCGTCTAGCACCTTCGTGCTTTCGCTGCAACCCTTATTACCATGGAATCCATGTGATGTTTGTTTGAAAACGTTGCTATATTTCCGCGAAACTGCAAATTACTGCACGGCCTTCATTGGCCGCTCCTTCCACCTCCCACCCCCTCTTTTTTTTTGGGGGGGGGGGGCGGCTAGATTTCCATTACATTGTAGAGCCAGCCAATACATCCTTACTTGCCTTTTCTTTCCTGTCTTCGTCTTCAAAGAAATGTACTGCTGAAAGTCACGTTTCAGCGCTTTGACAAAAGGCTCACCAACCGTTCTTGTTTGCAAGGCATCGTTTGCCGCTGCAGAATTGGAGAGGCATTATCATTACTGAGAGCCAATTAGAAAGCCTGCACAGTGGCTGGCGGTGGCCCTGAGCCTGAAGTCACCGTGCGTGCTCAGAATAGTCCTTTAGCGTACTATACTGCAGTGCACCCGTAGCGCAACCGCGTTCGAACGCTTGTTTCGCTACTGCTCTCCACTGGAGATCTCGGACAACTTCATGAGATGACGTCTGCAAAGCACTGTTCCTCGGCACGAAAGGAGACGTCTCAAGACAACTCGGAGGCGAAAGTAATCATCGTTTGCTCTCTAAGTCGACGTATTGATACTCTTTTCCCCCATCCGAATGCTTTCTGACACTGAAGGGGCTTTGCACTGCCTCCAGGACCAGATATATGGCAAGCCTTGTGCGCCTCGTCTAGTTTTGCATAGCCTCCGTTATCGGCACAGTTTCATCGAGTGACAATAGCGTATGATGACGTCACACATTTTGGCGACCTGTGACATCACGATGACGTCATGGTGGGATGATCATTTTTTCATCACTCGTGTTGACGCCGTCTCCGCGGGACGCCGACTGTCAGTTTTCGCGTTAGACGAGTTATGTAAGGTTTTCTTTTAAAACAAGCATCGATATGTGATGTCATTAACGAAGGCAGGAAACGTACGCACCAGCAGATGCACGCGCACAGACAAACACACGTGGCTCCCGTCTCAATGACTCCTGCCTCGATGACGAGAACGGCAGCCTGTCGTAAGATGCGCAGTCTCTCGTTTAATGGAGCTGTTCGGCGAAGTGTCCCTTCTGCACGTGCAGCAGCGCAGTGCAATAACTGTCGCGTGTTGGATCAGCCGTGTTCAAGGAAATGCGATCTCCCTCTACAAGCAGCAGCACAGGCGGATGCATGTGGCGCTTGCAGCAGCGCAGCGGCAAGTCACTCGCTCCCGCCTCGCTGTACAGCGATGGTTTCTCTTTCTCGTCGGCCGCCCGCGTAGAGTGCGGCAACCCCTACGCGGTGTGCAGACTACTCCCCCCGCCATCCTTACGGGAATCATGACTCACTGCGTCGCATTCCTTAAACATACACGGAAAAGGACCGCTCATTTATTTTTGATGGCAACACGAGGATCGATGAAAAATAGAAGTTTTATTATTTTTGCGATATGTTGCACATGTGGGCATTTGGGACAATATTAAAAAAAAACACATTTTCGAGTGATGTTAAGTTTAAAAACTCCGATAAAATTATTTTGCATTTAGAACAAACAGATCGGGGAAATAAAATTGTTACCCATCGTCGTTCACATAAGCGAAACTACGACAAACCGAGAGAAAAAAAAATGGGCTTGCGATTTTCTCATTTAATAGTCATAGTATCGGTGCAAGGACGAATCAATCAGTGCGGTAGCAACAAATTGTAGTGCTATACAAAGTAAAGCTAGCAGCTCATTCCTTTAGCATCCGGCCTGCGTAACTCAACGAAATTACGGCGTAAGGAATCGCGGAAGCTGTAGCGAACCCAGTGACCTTCGTGATGTCTATGGCTACGCAGCGCATACAAATCTTTGAGCAGTATGCGGATCTCTCTCAAGATGCAGCGCGCGCCACTGCTGTGAACTACCAAAATTTGAAGTTCCCGCCGGAGCCACGCAGTCCTCTGTTCCTTCGGTAACCCCCCCAATGCGCCTTTCGTGTGGACGATAGTTATAGCGCGAGCACAGAACGATGACACAGAGACAAGAAGGACACGAAGGACACTTCTTGTCTTTGTGTCGTCGTTGTGTTCTCGCGCTATAACTATTGTCATGTCATACCAACTGGCTCAAGCTGCCGCACTTCTAAGTTCCGTGTGGAGTTTAGCCGCGATGGTCGGTGGCCCTCACACGCTTGCACTCGCACAAAGAATGTACGACGCGTGTGGTGGTGTTATCGTTATGGAATTTCGTAGGAAACCCCACGACGGCACCGACGAAGGCGGCAAGACTGTGCCAGCAGTATACATAACATTCCTCTCGCAAAAAAGGGTACCCGACCACAGGAATTAAAGAAGAAAAAGTTTATGGGGGGTATGCCTTCCACCTGGCTTCTGGATCACATCGCTTGCAAAATAATCGGATTACGGCCATTACAAGGCAGAGGTGGAATTATTATCAACATATATTAAAATGCGCTGATGTGCGCGTATGAAGTAGTAATTAAGTGTTGCCGAAGAAATGAGGCTTATCTTTCAGCGTCGTCTCAAAATAAGCGAGCTCTTGCACCGTAATCAGTTATTGTAAAGCGCATGCAGCGTCAGCTGAATCACCGTAGTCTGCCGTCCTTGTCGTTATTCCTGTTACCGCATCGGCTTCTATCAGAAACGTTGTCAAGGGCAACCCGAAGCCGCCTGTATTCCCGACAGGAAACGGACGTTAGCATGTTGAAATGCGAACACGTTTATGGAACTGACATTAGAGCCCGCTAGTCGGTTGCGCGGTCGTGCGGTTTTTGTCGCTCTGCAAGCACGCATTCCGCAATGTCATCGGAACGAATTTACTGTTTTACGTATACCGCTGTTCGCCCATGAACGTTACGGCCGTCGCCATCCGATCTGCGATACGATTAGCCGTGTCGCTCGCATTTCTTTTTTTTTTTCATTCGCTGTTACGTACAGTGCGTCGCATATTGTCCGAAACGAGCCAGAGAACTAAGATGACGGCGCGTTAATGCAACACTAATGGGCATACTAGCGCGATCGCGAGTTCGTTCAAGAATTTAGTGTACAACGATCTGGTTGCAGCGTCTTGTTCAACATCTGAGCGATTATAATAAAATTGGAAGTGATGGGTTAGCAGACTATAAGGGTAGCAGGCTTCGGATGCGACAAAATACCGGACTAGCTGACCAGCATAGATCGCATAGAACTGGAGCGGTGAACTGTGTTGTCGTAGCAAGCTGTTGGGGCAGCGAGTGATTTTCAATACCATTGCATTGGGTAGCAGACAACCGGTGTTGCATACCAGTGTGGTTACGATCTTTATATATATATATATATATATATATATATATATATATATATATATATATATATATATATATATATATGTGTGTGTGTGTGTGTGTGTGTGTGTGTGTGTGTGTGTGTGTAGGCGTTTTGCCTTGCTGGCCTGCGTGCGATTATATCGCTTTTTCTATTTATTTTTCTACTTATGTAACGCTCAGCGTGGTTTTAGTTGCAGTTCTTATTGGTGTGTCTCCCTGCCTTGCCAGTGAGCTGCATGAGAATGGAAAAAGCAGAACAGACGTTTGCTCTTATACATTCGGGTCAAAACGTTCACGAGATCTCGCTGCACTTGATGTCGGGGGGGTGGCAGATACCTTTTTTTTTTGTTTTCTTCACCTGCATGTCTGCACACGTAGTACGATATGTTATGGCATATAATACACAATGTACGCTTTGATGCTGACTGTCTAACCCCCGTATTCACAAACGCTCCTCGACTTGACTTCCACCTTTCACTTGACAGAGTTGAGCACTGCGCCACCGCTCGGCTCAAAATGACACTGCGCTACTCAAGAATTGCAACAGATTATCGTTGATATGCAGTGACTTGCCGTTCCTAGAGACGGCGCTCCCATCGGCTTTCCCAAGTGAAGGTGAAGCGTTGAGTGAAGGGACGTTCTAGAATACGGGGGTAAGAGTAGCATGGAGCCCAACACGTCTCCGGCTCGTGCGAGTAGGTGCAAAAGTTGACTTTTGAGAGCTTCGTTATGCGGTGCAATGTATACTTGCCTGTAAAACGCCACGTGCCTGTACTCACTCAGGTGCAATACTTATGGTTAAAAAAATTTTAAAAATGAGAAAGTGAGAGGGAACGGTAACGCCGCGTTGATACAATGTTTCTATCCTAGCAAACGAACGTATATGACAAGGTTTATCAGCGGCACGGCTACATGCTTGTGGGCATCGTCAATCTGTGAGTGCAACAATAAATACATTGTCTGACTTCCCCGCTCTTTTATCGTACCGTGATGCAGGCCGGGATGTACTACGGGAGCCCTATGAAACGCTTTTGTTATCCAGACATTCAATTAATGCAGCGAGATAGAGGGGTGGAAGGGGGAGAAGAGAAATTGTAATATATCTGCCTACGAGCCTACTCCGTCCTTCCATGGTTATTTTCGTTCGTCTCAGACCATCAAGTGGTTTAATCTATCTTGGAAGTGAAATGCAAGTTCAGCTTCGTTGCCGGGGAGAGAGAGAGAGAGATGTAAACATTTATTGTAGAAACAAAAAGAGTTTGGAAGCCAAAGCATGACACCACTACGTGATCGGCGTCCCTAAGTCCGGGACACCGCATGCCGGGGCCCCAACCGTCTCAGCAGAGCCCGTTGAGACTCAAGCGAGGAGGAGGGCGGTCACCCATGCCTCTCGGAAATGGGTAGAAGAAGGCAGCAGTTGGGGATTTTTCGCACATGTCACATCATGTGGAAGATGTCGCAGGCCTCCGCACAGTGTGGGCACCGCCCATCCGTGTTTGGGTCGAAGTGCTTGACAATTGCAGGACAGGGTAAGAGGTACATCACTGCAGGTGCCTTAAAGTTCGCTCATTCGCTTTACTCAGCCCCTTTAGAAGCCACGCGCTTTCCGACTTTGTTGCACGTGTCGCTGCATCGGCTTTGTCGCTCCGTACTTAAAAAGACGATCATGGTGTCCCTTTCGGCTGGTCCTCCTCGAGAAGACGTTCGTTGTCGACGGTCAATATTTTTCCTCCGCAGACGACTCGGAAATATCCGCTTGTCGCATGTTATGTGTCCCTGACAGCGCATCTATACGAGCAGCAGCCAGCGCAGCTTTGGTGAAACTACTTCGCGCGGGCGACGCAAATATTTGATCGCGCAGTCGTCTCCACCTCCCCCCGGCAGCCGCCGCTATTTTCTTCTTCCTTCCCTTCGTATCGAAGAGTGCGTCTCGAGAGGGGACTTCGTTCGGCTTCGCAACGCGAAATGCTCGCGAAGCGAACTTCGCGTTCCGACTAGTTGCGTGTGTGCTCCGCCACGGCTTTTCAAACAACGTGCCACCAAGGGGGAAAAGCAACGAGAATAAACGCGTGCATGCCTCGGTAAGTTGGCCCGCTACGCTGGATGTGTGTGCCGTACTGCTGTCCACGCGCCGGTCCCGCGAGCGGATGAGGGCGTGGCGGGCGCGCGAGGCTCGTAAAGGGAGCCCCGCCGAAACTTCCACCGAAACCGGACGGCTGACATTATCTCGTGTTGGATTTTATGTAGTGTGTGCACTGGTGGGTAGTGCTCTCACTTTTTTATCTTTGTCGATTGCCAGTGAAAGTTGTCCAAGAAGATGGGGGGGAAAGTCGCCGCCGAGTTCGTGCGGTAAAGTTACATTTCTCTCCATGTGCTCGCAACGTTGGTGATGCGGGTTCTGAAGCTTGGTCGAAAGCGAACGGCTTAACCAGTGCAAGATACGACGGGTGCAAATCAACGTCATCAGTATGCATATTTTGCTGTCTACAGGGCACTTTTTTTAAACCACCATAATGTTACCGATTCGACTCACACTTCTTTGTTTTGTGCGATAAATATTTCGCAGGTAAAAAAAAAAGCATGCTAAAATTGTTGTCTTTGTTCACTTGTTGTTGTCACCTCAGTCTGGTGGTATCGTACGAATGTTCTGTAGGTAATGGATGCATCGTCGGATGAACACGCTACCATCGCTGTTCACCACCGACGCCAATGTGCGGTGCTTCTCAAACAGGCGAAGTCAGTGAATGATATGGGCTGCGGCATTACAGTTGCGTGGGGAAGGGGAGGGGGCATCCGATTGGTGTTTCTCTCGCTATTCTTGTACCCAATAGAAAACAGTGCAGTCGCGTTGCCAGTTCAAATTACGGCGAACGTCTTCACTTGTTCCTTCCTGTCCCCGCTATCTTCGTTTGCGTTCTTTCTGTCTCCGTCGTAGATATAAGCGCGGTACCAAGCGGACGCTTTTCGCACCCCCCACTCTCCAGTGTTGTTTTTTTTTTTTAACGTTGTCTCACCTTTCGGGCGCGTCGTAATGGGTGCTCGTCTGTAGATAAAAGTGGCCTAAAACGCAGGCTCCTGCCACGCATCAAAGGTCGTGACGACTACGAAGCGAAACAAATAAAGCGTCGCGTGGTAATATCTACCGGCGGGAATGCGACAATGTTTTGCGACCGCGTATGTGGTGTGCATGTATGTACGGAATGAGAAGAGCCGAGAGAATCGTTTTATCGCATCGCTGGCTGTGCGGCCGTTTCGACCCGTTGCCTCGTTCCCTTCCCATCGCGGTCGTCGCCGTTATTGTGTTTGTGGATCCGTGTAGTGCTACCCGCCGCGTAGGTGTGCGGTCACGGAGTGTGGATTCTTCGGCGTTTCTTCTTTCCAGCGATAACGCTCGAAAGCCCGGCCGTTGTGCATCTATACTAGAAGGCACGCACGAATACGACGCGGGGGAGGCGACGTATATAAAAAAGGGGCGACCAAGTTACGCACTAATGATGGCCCGAAATGGCCGAGTGGACGCCACTGATCGCACTTTGATAACTGCGCCTTATTAACCGCGAGGCTGCCGAGCGGTGAATCATTTAGTCCGTGCCATCGTCCTCTCCCTCTTTTTCGTGTCTCCCTCGCACGCGTTCCTTACGCGGGTCGCCCTTTCCCGTTCGGTGCTGCCGATGCAGCACAAGCGCGCGACTTCGCGCGCTTTGTCTCGTAGTACCCGCGTTAGCTTGATAAGCGGAGACGGTTCTCACGGGAACGACGGCCCCGAAGAAAGACTGCACCGTCGTCTCTTCTTTCTTCGTTTTCGCAATGAATGCGCGTTATTCGTGGTGCTATTCTACGCATGCGAGCTCCTTCCACCCTCACCTATCACGAAAACGGTCATGTCCGTACCGACCGACACAACGTTTACAATGTTTACAATTTTTGTTTACGTTGTACCGACCGACACAACGTTTACAATTCGCCCACGGACGAATTCGTCCTTGACTCCTGGCCGTTGTTATGCATCGCATGCATATGCGCGGTAACGCGCTGGGAGGGCGCAGGGTCAGTCTGCCTGCTATCAAAAGTCGTTTTTGTTCCTGCAACGCTGCAATCTAGTGTTCCCGTTTATCAGTGGCACGACACGTCAATCCACCTGCTACCTGAAAGCTCGATTCATGCATGAACACAGTTTGCAACGAACGCTACACTGACCGTTAGTGTTGAGCGGTATTACTAGGAACTGAAATAGCTCTCTGCGATAACAGCCCAAAGTGTGCGCCGCTGCTACTCTAAAATGATCATTTATCGCATTTTGTAGCCGAACTTCGCGGCGTGTGTCCATTTTCCAGATGACGGGGATGCCACGAAGCAAAATCCGTTTCATAGTCTGACGACCGCGGTCGCAAAGGGGGCACCGAAGATAGCGCTAGAAACGAGCGCATTTTTTACAAGGGAACGACTGATCCTGATCGAGCGATACAAATTGAAAGCTTTCTGTGTGTGCGCGCCCGCGTGAATTAATAAGTGACCGATTGTGCGCTCCGCGTCCGCCCGTATAATCTTCAGGGCTGTTTCGAAAGTGCCTGGGCTCATTCAGATTGATCAGGCAATCGATGTTGAGTTTGTTGGTTAAACGCGCGTGCTTTCCCGTTTTAGAGCTCGATACGCATCGTCTGAAGCAAAACATCGTGTGTGTATCAACCACGCTGTTTCAACTTTCCGTAGCAAGGAAGCACTGCGGAGGCTGGGTGGAGCTTCGACGCCATTGACTGGTCGATTCATGTCCGGTCTGTAGAAATCACTTTAGAGCGTCGTACTCATAAGTAAGGAAAGAAAAGGCCACAGTTTAATCATTCTTGGAGTTTAACGTCCCGAAACGACGGTATGATTATGAGAGATGCCGTAGGGGAAGGCTTCGGAAATTTCGACCACCTTTTAAAGTGCACCTAAATCTAGACGCAGGGGCCTCAAGGAAACGCCACAGCTTCGAAAGGCAGTGACATTGTTTTGGTGATTTTCTTATATAGCGTGAAAGGATTGCCCTTCCTTTCAAATGTCCGCAGGTCGCGGGATCGAATCCCGGCGGCGGCGGCTGCATTTCCGGTGGAGGCGGAAATGTTGTAGGCCCGTGTGCTCAGATTTTAGTGCACGTTAAAGAACCCCAGGTGGTCGAAATTTCTAGAGCCTTCCACTACGGTGTCTCTCATAATGATATGGTGATTTCGGGACGTTAAACCCTACATATCAATAAACCAATTCCTTCCTTGCAAATGTCGGTGTTTATGTATTATTGCGTATATATTGACTTTTATATTCCATTAACTGAAACGACCTTTGACATGCAGTTCAATATTATGCATTGTTTCTGACACTGTCAGAAACAATGTCAAAAACAATCAGCTTACAGTGTCAGGCCCAAGACACTGTCAGATGCTTATTTAACTTACGAGGAACAGTTACCGTATTTGTTAGCAATTTTGTGCAATAGTTGGCGTCCGCTTATGTTCGCGTGTTCTTCGGTTGCGGCGCTGGACAAAAAGTTATTCGGAGCGAAGCATCTTATAGCGAGACCTGATCGGTGGTCGATCGTTGATCCACCCGGCGTACCCCATAGTGTTTGTTCCCTTATCGTACAAGAAAATGCGCTGTCCCATAGAAACGCATGCAAACTGCAGTTGGGTGATGATATACTAGATGACGCTGTATGCATTTTGTGTTGTCATATTAATTTCTCCTCTCCTTTCCGAGAGGGCGCTGACCCATAGATATGCGTACAATATGGCGGTTGGCTTAAGGTACGCTAGACGGCGTTGGTGGTGCAGCAGCTCTCCGATAGGTCGTGCTGCTGTTTACTGTTGGAAAACAACGTCTCGTAAAAGGTCAGTCAGTGAATGCCAAGATGTTTATCCTTAAGAATATTTATCTGGGAGGATTTATTGTGGTCTGTAGTGCCCTATATGAATACACTTGCCAATCCACGTCCCGTTACGATCACCAATACGCATAACACGTGGATCTGCGTATGCATGCGCCGCTGGGGCACCGTATTCTTGGTACATTCGCATTAAGTAGTGTCTGCGCGCAATGCAACGACTGTTCTCCTCTTTTGAAGTCAATCTTTATTTGCTCAAATCACTATCCCTTTAGAGTAATTGCTACCGGTAGTGTGCTGGCCTTGATGTCTCTGGGGGGAGGGGGGGGGGCTTGCGTTGTTACTCCTTCCGATGAGTGATCGGCTTTGGAGCACCTCTGGGGCCAGCTGACCCCACATCGACTTGGTATATTTAAGGATAAGTCCCAAAATAAGACCGGTTTCGTCCATCTTTGAAAACGACGCGGTGTAAACGAGCGGCTGTACGAGGCTGAGAGAAGAAAGAAAGGAGGGGTAGGAAGCTTAGGAAGGCGAACAATGTCGAAGTAATACCAGGTTTGCTGTACTGGTTTGCTGTTAGCCGCACACCCTGCACCAGTGTGGCAGAAATGACTAAAATTGTGACGGAAGGGAGCTATCTAAACGTAACTCATATGTAGCCCTTTGGTGAGTATACGCTTTATATCTCATAGCTATTAGTATAAATTTCATGGCTGTGAAGGGAGAACACTCGCTCGTGTTCGTGATTTTCGACAATGCGACAGGCTTCGTCCGTTCTTATTATTGGGTCAGGCATCTTAAACTGGCTTCTGACCGTGGTCTGGGCTGCAAGAGAGGAATACAGGAAATGGAGGAGGGTTCACTAAATTGCGTCCGTTTTGCTATCCTGCAAATGCGGAGGAGGCAAAGAGAGAGGAAGAGGGGAGAGAAAGCTATCTAAGCTTAAGCATTTCAGAGCGCACACTGTGCGGCGTGTCAAAGGAGGTCGTTCAATCACGCTGACTTCAAGAACTGCAGGATGGTTCCTACGGCTTTCTGGGCTGATACGGTGCTGGACGAAAAGCGTTGCGCATTCGAGACTATGTTTCGGTGGAAGTTGGCCCGGAAAGACCCACACGCTGTCTCGGTGTCCGTTGACTGAGTACGCAGACTATCCAAATGAATCCCCGGCTTCTGCGTTCCGATATCGCGAACTGGACGAGAAATGAAATCGATATGAGCCGACATGGGTCGTGGCCGTTCGAGAGATCCTTTCAGCAATCGAGTGAAGCAGTGCGGATACTGTATTTAAACACTCGAGCACGACGAACATACCCGGGTTCATGAGGGGTTCGCGCTGTGGCCTTATGGTGACCGATAACGGCGTGCCCTCCCTGTACGCACTGGCCGCTCCGAGGCCGCGACTCTCTCGATTGCCGTCGATACGAAGTTCTTTCACGATAGTTCGATATCTCCTAAAGTGCGTTTTCGTTATTCTCCTTGTTGTTCGCCCTGTATCACGGTTCTGCAGGCTAAAACTCCAATTCAAGCAATCGCTGGTCGCACGGCAAGCGCTAACTTTCATCAAAGAAGTCATAACGCTGTCGAGTGTTTATTGACTCAACTTTGTTGCTTGGTAACATTTTTATTGGTAGTGTGGCAAGGCTTTTGCCGACCGGGCCCTAGGTCTACCTGATCTCGTTATTATACAGAAATCATGCGCATAGGTTTACGAAACTGTATTGGCAAAGGGGCTTTACAAACTTTGCAAACGACACAGTTTGGTTTATAAACTTCGCCGTTTGTTCATCAGACAAGCAAACATACGGCCCTGTATGAGCGCGCCGACATTCACATCTTAGGATCTACCACATCTGCATGTTTATATCCGAGTGTTATCAAACTGTTGTTTACAGCAGTTCTCGCATCTTTTCCCGGCCGTGGCGATCGCATTTAAGTGAAAGTGCAATGGTAGAGGCCTTTGTACTCTGCGACGTGAACGCACGTTAAAGAACACCAAATGGTCAAAATTTCCGGAGCTCCCCACTACGGCGTCTCTCATAATCATATTGTGGTTTCAAATTTATTCTGGTAAGACCCCATAGATTAAAATTAGGTCTCACATCCTTTATGAAATGTAAAACTAATCATCTTCGAGTCTCCTAGCAGCCTCGCTTGCTCATAGTGTTCTCGACGCTCGTGCTGCTTTCCGTCGTACCACAGGGAGTGCGTGTATGTCGATTTCGTATAAAATGTGTAGCAACGACCATTCATTCGGCGCAACTCGGCGTTGTGTTGAAGCCATCGCTTCTGAAGCGGAGCCCCGTTGTGTGTTCGTCCGCGAAGCGTGATCGGAATGCGCGAGCATTCTTGTACTTTACGCGCGTATCACCGTTAGCAACAACAGCGGCGGAGGCGCGCACCTGGAGTCCGTGATGGCGCATTATATGAGCTGACCTTGAGAGAGTGAAATACTCTTGTTTCTTCATCGGAAGAGGCTCGGCCTGGACATATTTTTTTATTATTATTAATTTAATCGCCGTTGATTTCCACTCGTATGTGAGGCTTTGTGTCTGGAGCTCCCCCCTCCCCTCAAAAAAAAAAAAAAAACACATCGAAAGATACACGCAATGGCTGGCCGCCGCCCGCACTCGTGCAGTTGGCCTCGTAAAACTGAAGATCCGCGCCGCCGCAGCGAGTCCGATTTATAGTGGCGGCAATGGTGCGCGTAGGTAGGAGCGGCTCTATGTGTGAGCATCGAGAGGGGGCTTATACGCCGCTCGGCGTATAAAGGGATGGATGGCGCACCGCTTACGCGCACTTCATCTTCGTTCTTTATTTTCTTTCTTTCTTCTCTGCCCTCTCTCTGTCTTACCTCCGCGCGAAGAGCGGCCGAGATCGCGTTTAATCGCGGCGCGCCCTTTGTACCGGTCGGCTGATGCAGCTCTCCTGCCACGCTCTCGTCTCTCATTTTTTATCATCTCCGTCGCCTCGCGTTACTTTATCTCCCAACGTGCTCCTTCGCGTTGAGCTTTATTCATGCTCGGCCCGTTGCGGCCTTCGTGCATGCGTCGGACGGACGGGCCTCAGCTGTTGAGAGAGAGAGAGAGAGAGAGAGTGAAGACGAGTACGGAGAAAGTATGACGAGATACGTCCGACGGAAATGCGCCGCGAATGATTTCCAAGAATAATTGCCCGGCCCGAGATGCTCGCGCGCGCTTTTTCTGATTGCTTTACGGTTTCTTCTCCACTTGACGCGGCATCCTCCCGCGCCGACCACCTCAGCGCTTTCGGGTATAAAACGCTGCATTACGAAATTCGTCTTATTTCCTCTTTATCGTATTCCTTCTCGACGTTGGCTCGGCTTGGTGGCTGGAGGTGAAAGAGATACTGCATTTCTGCGAATTACGATAAGCCGGTCGTACGGGTGTAGCCCCACATGTTTTATAGCCTTAATGGTTTCGATAAGCGTTTTTTTTTTCGCATGTTCCTCCGCTATAATTATTGCCGGGCGATTTGATAAATGCGTCCTGAAGTAGTATGCTCGACTTTATTGTGCCCGCGGAAATATATCTTCAGCACAATGACGATGGATTGTCATTGCGCACTATCATGCTGCCAATATCAGCGACTGTTCGGCATCAATCGAGCTTTGTTCATTTTATGGGAATTTCGTACCTGCTATGCAATAACTTCTATTAATGCAGTTGCCGCCTGTGAATAACGATGATACTGTTCGGGGAATAAGTTCTTCTATATATGAACTGGCCCTACTAAATGGCGAAAAAAAAAAAGCTGCTGAATGCATGCGTGCAAATATTCATCATCGTGCTGTGTGGACGTTGCTTTTTATTCTTGCTTCTGATCATTGTCGTGGAGCGTTGTACTTTATCAAGAAGGGAAACAGAGCAATGCCACGAGGACGGAATGATCTCTGTAAATTTCATGACCCTGTCGTAATACTGGGTCATGTGCTCGGCCCACTGACCGGGTATTTAGGATACAACCGCGTGTACAGGTCTGTTCTTTAAAAAATACATATAGAAATGCAGCATATCTACGGAGTGAATGATGATGATTTGGGCGAATCTTCAAAGGGTTTTATCGATAAACCGTGAATCCTCTGTCTGTCTGTCTGTCTGTCTGTCTGTCTGTCTGTCTGTCTGTCTGTCTGTCTGTCTGTCTGTCTGTCTGTCTGTCTGTCTGTCTGTCTGTCCGTCCGTCCGTCCGTCCGTTCGTTCGTTCGTCCGTCCGCACCTGCTGAGTCAGTCATAGAACTAGGCGGTCATGTATCCAGAGAGATAGGCATGTACAGACCCTTCGCCCCTAAAAAGTGCATGGATCGCACCAGTGGCGCAAGGCTGGAACCAACAGCGGAGCTAAGGTTCTACCTAGATTATGCAAAGCTTTTGCTAGAGGTGATAAGTTTTTGCTAGTAGTACTAAGTAAGGCAATAGGCTCGGCCATTCTTCGCCACTTTCTTTCGGTTCCTCACACCATGCACGTGTTACGTGGTTTTGGCGGGAACATGTCATGTGATTACTACTGCGTGTTTTCTGGTGAGAACGTGTGACGTGACTAGATGTTACATGATTTCTAGTTGCGTAACTGACTCACCCATCAGAGTTATTGCATTCCACACCGAACATCGGTGCATAGGTTCTAGGAGCGAGTCAGAGGATGAAAAGGACGAAACAAGCCTTAATAACTGCCGTTCGGCGCAACAAAAAGTTTAAACACCCCCCCCCCCCCCCCGTAAAAAATAAAAGAAAAGAAAATGGTAGCGGTGTCGCCGTCAGTAGCTATAACTTACAAGGCTGGCATTCTGAAATGTCTCACTCCGCAGAAACATAGCAATTAATTTCATAAAAGCGAGATAGCGTAGTGGTGAGTGAACTTTTATTGTATTTATTGCTATTATAACAATGCAGCGATGGCAGGCTATGATTGCGTTCGCCTCCCCCCCCCCTCTCTATCTCATTCTTTTTTTTTTTTTTTTTGTGCCACTGATTCCTGGCTCACCCTCCTCAAAATTTCTCATTCTAGGGTAGCACATTACGTTTTCGCTTCTGGTTTTCTGCCTTGCATTTTCCCGTACTTTATTTTTTATTTCTTTCGCTTTGTTTTTCAAACAAATCAGAATGTACACTGGGCAACTATTCTGAATGTGTATACAACTCCATCGCCTCTGCACTCCTCACAGCTTCGCTACCACTTGTGATAGACCCTTTACGATACCAGTCGACGGCTGTAGCATCGACATGACCGAACCGCGCGCTTAGGCCAACCTTGCGCTTTACGACGCAATGCCCAGCTATCTACTAGCCTCTTTGCATCCCTACTGAAGCTGAGGATCAAGTGTGTCTGCGGCGCGATGAACGAGTTTCTCCCGTTGACCGCACGCACCGACGAGGCATCAGCAGCCACTCGCTGGCACACTTTCGCCGAATCTCTTCCCCCTCCGAGTGGCGCGTCATCCCTTCGTTCCGGCAGCTGTTTTGCCTGCACCGCGTGCGCCGATCTCTGAGCGCTGTGTTCGTGCGGCCTCTAATGGACCCGGCGCGTATCTATCCCCCCCTGGTTTCGCTTTTCGCCGAGCCGTGCCTTTCGCGTGCGCGCCCCCTGCATTCACTCCCTCGCGTTTTGTGTGTTCGCTTCGCCTCACCGGCTGCAACATTTGGAGTACTTCACTTTCGCCGTCCTCCTCCTTGTTCCGGCGGGCACATGTTGCCTGCACTGGCGCCCTCCTCCGTCCCGCATTTCTCTCAAAGACTGGCATTAGGAGAGAGCGGGCCCGGAAATGCCGCCCTCTTGGTCAAGGTCATCATGTATCGCTGCTCCCCCCACCCCACCCCCCCGCGTGTATTCCAGGGATGCCCTCCTGCCTGCGTTTTTACTCGCTCCATCGTTGATATCCTCGGCTGTTTGCCCACTGAACAGCGTGATCACCTTTGAACATTCTACATGTATTGAGCACACCACATTGAGCATACATACCACTTTGCACTCACCGAAGATGGAGGACGAGGATGATCGAGGCGACGGATAGTGGATCGCGTCATATGTTGCATTATCTGTTCCTGTTTGTTTTTAATTCGATAAGTGCGTGAAAATGTCAATTATGGTCGGCCTCTCACAATGACATATCTTCCCATATCGCCAGTCCTCTTTCATTGCGTACGTGTCCTCTCTTCCCTCTCTCACTATTTGGCTTCTCCGTCATGGACATCTCTGTTTGTAGTTGAGCTTTGTGCCATTCTTGTTCCTTCTCCCGGGTAGTGAGATCGCCCGTTGCTTACGTACCAGATTGCATGTGTTCTGAATAGAATGACATGCGATTCCTTCCTTTCTAAGGATAAAGGCTGCGCGAAGATTGAAGTCAAATATTGCCGTTATTATCGTTTACTTGGAAACGTCTACTTGCAATATAACTCTTCCATCTGCAAAATAAAAAAAGGAAGGAGAGAGAAGGGCAATGTGTAGAAAAATGACAGTGCTACAGAAAATAGCAAAGAGCTACGCCCACACGGCCGTCGAGTACCGTTCGCATTTCCATCTTTTCACAAACTTCCCATTCTTACCTAGCAATAGATAAGACATCATTTCGAGTCGCGGGGTTAAAATTGGCCAGGTCCTTTTTCTTTTTTTTTTGTTTGGAGTAGCATGGTGCGCTGGCTGGGAGGAAGTGCGGGTGGTGCTCTACCCATCTGGCGGCGTCTCGTTCCTTCTCGGAATGAGCAACCTCCGACCGGTGCGGCGGTCAAATTAAAGGGTCAGAGGGCCGCGCCGCTGGCGCGCTGCTCTTTCTCAGATGCATGTCTCCTTGCTCGCTGCTCGCAGCCTCGATTGGTTTCATTTCTCCGAATTCTTTGATCCGCGCTTCAGCCGTATCGGAAACAGCAGGGCGCGATAACAGTGCTCTTGCATTACGCATGGAGCCACGACCGTTACACCTTGCTCGCAACTGCTCCGTGTTCTGATAGCATCCTTCGATTGGCTGATGCTACGAAATATATCGCGAACCCTATTTCAGCTGAGGGTACTCTCAATGACTGCTCAGCTAAGAGGAACCCTATTTCAGCTGTGGGTACTCTCAATGGCTGCTTAGTTAAGAGGAACCGTATACTTCAACTGAGGGTACTCTCAATGACTGCTTAGCTAAGAGATTAGAATACAGTACGGCGTCAGCCGTAGTTTGCGAGCGTATGCCTCCATGGGTTCCCACTTGTCGCAAACTACTGAACTTTTGGGGATGAAGTGACGTTCCTGATTCGACCATAGAAAAAAAGTATGCTTTGCGCTGCCAGAAGCGCTGCGGCCGACTTTCATCTGCACGCACACCCATTTCGTAGCTTTCCGTTCGTATCATGTCTGCGTCGACTTCGCGCCAATGCGTCGTGTACGGTCTCAACGCAAACTTTTCAACCGATCAGCCCGGCAAAGTGGCGCCAACGGCTTCGGGTGTTAACAGATCGACCGGTCGCCAGTGCGTGCCTTGCGCGCGGGGCCATGTAATCCCGCAGCGTCCTTGCGAGCGGGCGTTCGATCAGAGGCGTGATCCGCCCATGCGTGCATTAGCCTTCAAGATGACAAGGGCGCGGATCCACTGAACCCCTTTTTCTGGCGATCGCGAAGAGGGCGTATGCACCGCCGCCGCCGCGATAGCGCGATCATGTCGAGGGTATATTTCTTCCTCCTCGCCTACTCGCTTGATCGCCGGCCAGGATATCACGAGTGCGCCTGCAATATGCGGCCGCCGCCGCCGCGATCTCTTCTCGGCCATAGGAGCTGTCGGCTGGCGATGATGCTTTTCCCCGAAGCGAATGACGACGCCGACCGACCGGCCGTATGTGTGTGTGTGCGTGCTTCTTGCGAGGCCTTCGGAGCGTACCTTGAACTCGGCGTTGTTTTCAGAGGCGCGCAGATCGTCTTCTGTCTTCCCGTGCTCGCGCAGTGAGCGCCTCCCGTGCATGGCCTTGCATATCTCATTCCCGTTCTATTGCAGCGTTCCTCTCTTGGCCGAGATGTTAGTCACCTGAGATCTCGCCTCGTTTCCCAAGCTCCATAGAAAGAATCGCGTTGCGCTTCCCACGAAGGCATCCGAGCTATGTGGGACGGCCGTTGCTAAACAGTCTTTTCTAGCGCCGTATCACACTATGTTGTTTCGTGTGATTATATTCTTGTGCTCCGTTATACTTATTCACGTCATATAATATTTACTAAGTGTTGCGAAAACAGATTACAGTGAAGCCTCACAAGTGCCCTGTCCTCTCTTCACTGTTTCTTTGTGTTGCTTGATAATAAGGACCTAGCTCGCCCGTTCAGGCACGTAACCGAACATTTAATTTGATAGCAAGTGCAGATACACCGTTAATACAAATATAAAAAAACGAGGCGTAAACGGTATTAAAATTGATTTACACTATCAGAAGTGCATTACGCAATCATTAAGGAGAAAACACCTAAACGTAACTATTCTGTCTCTCGCGAAGGAAGGGAAAAAATGAGGTTACAAGACTGTCCTATGAATACAAGACTGTCCTGTGAATCATGGCACACTTGCTTTTCAACTGAAGAAGGAAGACACTGGAGCAGTTAGAACCGAGGTGCGAATTTCGGGATTACATGCTTGCATACCAATAAATATAAAGACTGCGATCATACCCTATTCTCTGCAGTTTCGCACCATATGTTGTGCTTCGTTGTCGATAATTCAACAGCGCGTAAGGTAATACGTTAAAGTGGATCCTAGCCGTACGTTATTGAATGCTGTCTCGATTCTCGATAGTTGGAACTTGCCTGCTGCTCTTCTTGAAGGCAGTGAGTGCCCGGAAATTTCCGTATAGAAAGCTGTTTCCGTATAGAAAGGTAACTGCTCCTGTGCCTAAGTGGACATGGCACTAACTTGTGCAAGCGCAGGAAATGATAAATGCAGTTCTTGCGTTGTTTTGAATGCGAAGCAGCTTGGGGTCAATCCAGTGTGCGGCGTGACCACCCTATGCGCGTACGCTCCTCCTCTCTCCTCTCCTACGCTCTCTCCTCTCCCGGCTCACCAGGCCGACGCAGGGAACGTTTACTAGCCTACGCCCCCTCCTCCCCCGTGGTTGTAACACCGCCTTTGCGCATGCGCATTCCTTCCTCTCTCTCCTCTCCTACGCTCCCGCTTTCTCGCTTCGCAACGCCGATGCAGGCAGCGTCTGCTAGCGAGTTCCTTGACTGCAAAGACCGACTGCTCTCGCTGCACAACCGTTCATGGGCCACCCCGTATATATAGGCACTGGATATATATATATAGGCACTCCATGTAATACCGGTGGGAGATTTCTGCTGTGTTGAACAATAAAAATTCGCAGCGTGCGCGTTAACTGAAAGCAGACTCTGGGTCTCTCTGTCCGATCGGAGTATTAAGTCTCATTGCCCATTAGCAACGATTGGAATGTTCCGGTAGGACACACCGGTCCATGACTGCGTGCTCCTGCGCAACGCCGAGATGAGAGTCAACGTCGCCGTCAGTGTGAGCGTTAGCGACCGCTGCTTAGCATCTACAGATGTTTCCCTTTAGTGGAAGAGAGTAACTTTTTCTTTCAGATTGGTTCGTGTTAGTATATTTTCAAAATGTGCTTTGTCGAAACGTTCCTTTTAAGCACTGGCCCCCGTGTTCGTACAGTCTTCGCGGCATTCCACTGAAGGACCGGAAGACTAAAGGAAAGAGAAAGGGTACATCCACTCCGAAGAACTGACCACTCGCTCTACTTCGAAGAGACCAGCGGGAAGCCTGCAGTGCTTTATTACACGTTTTCGTCTCTCAGTGCGGCGCCAAATTTCTCGCAGCTCTCAGAGCGTCCTGCTTTGCACTTTCTTGTCCGACACTCTCTACGTCGGCTGTTGAGGCGCCGTGATCTTGGCTCCGGGGAAATGTTGCTCAAAAGGTTGCGAAAAAAAAGATAAAAAAGAAAGATTGGTAGAAAAGGGGCTATAGGTGAGCGGTGGATGGCGTGAAAGACGGGCTGTTGTGCGAGTGATGCTGAAAACCTTCGGCCGCTTGTGGGCGGCGCTTTCCGTGGCGGCAGTTTTTTTTTTTTTTTAGGGGGGGGGGGGGGTGGATTCGCGAGGCGGTCGTTATAAGGTCAGCCCTCTTCGTCTCCGAGGAAGATCACGATTGGACTTGTGTTCCCCCCTTGCCCCAACCGCACCCGGCATTGCACTTCCGATCCGCACTGCTCTATTACGCTACAAGGCAGTGCCATTTCGTTTTTTTCCCCCTTCGCGTGTGGTGGGTTGTGAGGATATTCTTAACACCGTAATCTTTCCGGCGAAGAGCATCGAGCCACCTATGCAGTCATCTTTAGCGGAAATAACGCATTATTCCGGGGAACTTGGTGGATATATGCAGCGTCGAAGGGTGGAGTAACTTATATTGCAATCGAATTATGTTCCGATGAATATTTATTCACAAAGCTTTCACTGACTTTAATTATTTCGGTTGGAAGCGCTATTCCCACTTGTACTGCTGGATTGTGCCTGTGTTTTCACCTCTGGTCTCTCAAAACAACCTGCCGTTGTAATGTCGTGACATTGCAGTGTTCGGTTCATTTCCATTTCAACCCAGCAGTCATGGTGGTAATGGATGTATGCAACACGTCTATAGAAACAGAGGCCTGACTTCGGCGGCGCCTGTGCGCTGATTCAACTGCGACTGAACTGCGATGCTTGCAGGTTATATGTCCTGCACGATACTAATAGATTTTGTTTTTCTATCCATTGCTGACGAAGATGTTTTACTAAAGCCTTCGCACATCTCTGAATTTTTTTTAAATGTGATGTCATTGTAGAATAACTGAAATAAAAGTAACAAGTGCTGTAAGACGCTTGTCTTGTTTCGCTGCATGCAAGATCGTTATCGTAGTGCGATAATAACTACCCTCGTGAAAGTGTTATACATTTGCGCTGAGAATACTGTCTAGCGGCCGTAAATTGATCGAAAGCAGGATGTACGATCTGTTCCGAGCAATTAGGCTTCGCTGAGAGCCCGTGCCTCAAGAACGTCAAGCTTCATGTACTCCCCATCCGTATTTTTTGAGACCAAGGTCGCCGGAAATGGGCTTCGGTGCATGTGCGATGGCGATGAAATAGCAGACGCACTTCCAAGCCGGACACCGCACCTCTTACAGATTTACTACAATCCTTATATCGTACCGACCCTCATTACGTCAGCGGTCAAATCGGAAGTCGGGGTGTAAGAGAAATGAAAGGGAAATAAGGTTCGTAATCTTGAGACAAGCATTGCAACATGTTCAGGTGGTTCTTTCTAATTGTCCCGCTACATTAGGAAACAAGAAACCGAAGCGATAACATAGGTAGGAATGCGTAGTAACCACTCGCATCGATAATATATGGTATACCGCAGACAAAGGACACGGACAAGAGAAGGCACATTCAAGACAACACAGCGTTGTGTCCTCTTGAATGAGCTTTCTTTTGTCCGTGTCCTTTATCTGCGCCGCCATATGTTATCATGCTACCATACCAACATGCCAAAATCGCCACCCTCATTGACTCTCATCGTGTTGCGTCAATTTCGCGCTTTTCGTGGCACGGCTATATATAGGGAAGGATGAGATGTTAGTTTCAAGTCCGCGTCCTGGCTTCGTAGTCGGTAAAAGCCCATGTCTGTTAACGCTTGGTGATAATGTGCCTATCGCCCCGCCACAGTGGTCTAGTGGCTAAGGTACTCGGCAGCTGACCCGCAGGTCGCGGGATCGAATCCCGGCTGTGGCGGCTGCATTTCCGATGGAGGCGGAAATGTTGTAGGCCCGTGTACTCAGATTTGGGTGCACGTTAAAGAACCCCAGGTGGTCGAAATTTCCGTAGCCCTCCACTACGGCGTCTGTCATAATCATATAGTGGTTTTGGGACGTTAAACCCCACATATCAATCAATAATGTGCCTGTCAAAGAGACTTCCATGAACTTCATATGAAGTTCGCTTTGTACGCGAAAACTCATCGAACTCGCCACAGTGCGCGCCAATAGGGGTCTATAAAGTTATCTGCGGCTAGTTGGCACTATGCTTAAACAGCGCATTACAATGCAAACGCAGAGAAGCACTGTCAGTGTTGGTTACTCCTTTTTTGTATAACTCGTCGCTGTGTGCAACGCGTCTGATGAGAACTTGGGCGTTTCGCCCATCGCATGGTTCGAGGAACGGCGGCGATCTGTTTCGGTTCACCACCGTCGCGACTGTGCAGCTCGAGCGCGTTGCCGGCGAGTAAATCGCACGTATAGCTGTGCAGTTTCCGAACGACGCCGTCACTGTACTTCGGCGGTTCCTCTTCGACATAACACCGTTCTGGAGAGAACACTTTTTGCGACGACGTCAGGTGAGAGAGAGAGCACGAAACCGCCAATTACTCCCGCCACGGGCAGCCTCGTCGTAGAGCAAACCCTCCCTTTCAGCCTGATCGCGGGCTGTGTGTGCATCTTGACAAGCTACCTCCGGCCGACCCTTCTTGCGGCCGTTTCTTTGCACGTCTGTGACTCAGGCCGTGAAACTTGTTCGCGCTCGGTGATCGCTGCCGGCCATCACGCGGCCTAATTAGTTACCTCCGAGAGCCGATGTCTTCGATCTTGCTGGAGGAGGAGAAATGTTATTACTTTTTTGCTTTTGTCTCGTCACACTGGCGCGAATACGCTTCATGCGGACCTCGTCGATTGTGGGGCTGCGGAGCAATATTTCTTGTATATCTACGTGGACGCGCCCGCCGACTTCTCTCTCACTTACTCTCTCTCGTTTCGGGTAACTATGTGAACTTCGAATTCCATAATTTCATTCTTGCTTCGATCCCGGGAAAAAAACTGACCCCAGGACATTCCATTTGCTCCGGTTGGGCGCCCCGAAGGTGGGGTTACGTCGTCACTGTTTGAGTAAGCGCTGCTTGATCAAGCGGTGCGTACCGCTGCGTCATCATCGTACTCCTGCGGGTTTCGCCGTACTAGTGCGAGTTGCGCCCACATTAAGGAATGAGGCAGAAATTCTAGAATTGGTTACTGACACTAGCGAGGTTGAGGTTGGTGAAAAAATCGCAGCTCATGCGGGCGAGCACTAGGAAATAAAGCAAAAAAAAAAGGAAAGTCGAGAATGTCAGAAATAGTACTTAATATATATTATTGATAGGTCACCTTGTGTTCTTATCGCCAGTCTTAAGAGAGGGGCCGATATTCTTGCTTTGTGCGATTATCTTTTCGGGGTGTTATGATGATGTAGTTAGTATTGTTTTGTGGCGCATGGGCCAAGCCTGGTCAAAGAGCTCCGTGACAATTTCAAGGTGTTTTAGACACCTCTTCTGTGGCGTTCGGAGCTGCCGTCTCTGCAATTTCGACACCACAAAAGGGATCGCCAGCCTGTACGTCGTTCGCGGCGCAACTTCTTCGACGCGGCGGCCAACTTTCGAAGGCGCGGTCGGTGTGACAGCGACGAGGGGGAAGCGGACGCCGGATGTTGCACACCGGCGCATGTTTGATGCGCTCTTCTTCTTCTTCGGCGTCGACGGTGCGGGCCGTGATTGATTCATTAATCACGCCGTGTCTGGTCCACTGCGTAAACAAGTCGGCGTCGTTCGCGACTCCCGTGCTGCCCCGACTTAGGCGCGGGCACGCTCTGCGGATCACCGCTCCCCGCTACACTAATAGGCTTTAATTCGGCCGCCGTGACCGCTCCTCCCAGATTCGACGCCTGCGCCTTGGTTCGGGAGTTCGGAAAATTGCGGCACCTTGTTACACCAGTACGGTAGTTCTTGCGGATCAGGTGTTTTTGTTTGTGTGAGTTGTGTGCCCTTATTTATTATAGTTTGGAGCGGTTACTTGGCTATCTGTTGCCACACCCGCCTGTCTGCTTTGTTGGAGGTCGCAGTTCGCGCTCGGTGGCTCGCCTTCCAAGGCGGACAAGGGTGATATGCCTGATTTTTTTTTTCCATATACAAATTAATCGATTCATGATCGAGGAAAAAGAAACTTCATTGTGAGTGGCAGTAGGAGAAATATAGGCAAAAAAGAGTGTACTTAGTTATTTTTATTTTGCCCCCAACTATCGCTTCTTTGAGCTGGAGACTTTCTTCCGTATTACATCAGCCTGCTTAGCCCAGTGTTCGTGCTTTAAATAATAAAAGTCTGCATTACAGTGTTTCGTGGCCATGTGTTACCGTATAGGCGTGCCACACGCTTCAGCGAAACTTTGATAACGAGGCTCGATAACAAGGCTACAGTCTCTCACTTCTGATACACTCAGGTCGATTCAATCATTTTATTTTAAACCATGCAGACTCTTGTGTACTTTACAGTTTATTTCGCGGTGCTTTGTTTTTGTCGCAGCCGTTAATGCAGAGCAGTAAGTTCAGTGGCGAATGTTGTGGCGATACAGGAATTAGCATATGAAAAGAAAACGAGGCCGTTGACGGCAGCTTGTGCCAACGAGCGCAATAATGGGTAGGTATACGTTCAAGGTTTTTCAATTAGGTGTACATTCGCGTTAAATGCTGAAGCTTAATGTGAGAGCTGTATCTAGCGATCAACTCGGGCTCTCTCACGAGTAACCTCGGATGTATCAGTTGGTATACGAGCCGATTGTTCAAAATTAGCACGTGCTGACTCGGTTGGCAGTCTTTCTCTCTGTCTGCTTTTCATTTTGTCATGACGTCAACGTGAAATTGCATTTAAAAAGCATAATTTTCAAGCACATTTTGCACTTGGAATCATGAACACTATATGATAGACAAGACTAGCTCTTACCAACCACTACCGGTTATTCACGGTGAACAGAATGCTGGAGGACCATGACGAAGTGGGCTGCGCGAAGTTGGCTTTCGCACTCTTTTAGGGGCGAAGCTCCTTAAGGCGTGGGCTGTGCGTCCCCTGTATGTAGCCACCTCTCGTTTAGTTCTTGTAGTCTTCACTAGATGGCGGTACTTGTAGCTGATCATGAAAAGATGCAAGATGTTATAAACAAGACGGCGGTACTTGTAGTTGATGATGAAAGATGCGAGATGTTATAAAACAGGAGTGATGTCACATATGGCGCGTGTCGTTGGTGGAAGGCAATCGTTCGATTTAGTGCGGCGACGTACGCTAGGGGGAGCGTTGTAATAAAGTCGAGTGGGCAAAACGTACGGGGGATTCATGGTTTGCCAGGTTTACCTCCGGAGCTTCGCCCACTCATCATCATTCACTTCGTGGATATGGCGGGACTTTTTTTCGTTAGCCTATTGTTGCGGTAATTTTATCCGTTTACAGTCGCACTCAATACGAGTTCCAACATGGTGGCCGCGGTTGAAGGGAGCGCTTACCAGCATGAACGAGGACACCAACATTCGTTAAATTGGTTCAGTAGCTACCACAATCTGAAAACAGTGTTTAATTCACAAATCTATCATGTGTGTCGGCACTGCTTTGCAGTTTTGGCGCCAGTTTGAGCGCGGGCGACATGTTCGAGCGCGGACTGCATGTACACTTCGATCCACGCGTCTCCACCAGAAAGGCGCTTCCCTTTAGAAGTTTCTATTCAGATCCTCCTCAGAGAATTCGGCTTCGTCGGCTGCGTTCAGCATATATAAAATAAACAAAGGAGCGGCGACAGCCAAAGTTCTCGAGAACGAAGGTGCTGAAAGGTTCCGGGCTACGAAATGAAGCGTGAATAACAAATGCGTATATTAAAAGCCGTATCGAAGGCGGCCGGTCTCCTTTGGTGCCATCTGGCGGCGTCCCTCTTGGGTTTCTTGGCGGGGCATCGCCTGCTAGGACGTGGACTTTAGTGTGGTCCGGCCGTTCAAGGAGGAACGGCTTCAGGAGAGTGTTCCGTGACACTGGCGACGACTGTACGTCTGTCCGGGCGGAGGAGGGAAAATATACGGCTCTAATAAACGGTCCTGGCTGCCGCCGCCTCGAATGCCGCCTGACTTCGTTTCCGAAGTCAGCCACCGTCGCCGTCGAGGCGACCCTTTCTCCGTCGCCTGTCCGCGTCTGCTATCGCGACGCCTCGTGGTGCGCGGGATTTCGTTCTTTGTTTCTTTTACTTCTTCGTGCCTTGTTTATGAATGACAGGCCGACCGGATCACCCCTCCTGCACGAGCGTGATGGGAACGTGGGGCGGACGTGCACAGACTGATAATAACGGCCCCTTTTCCCACTTTTAGTACGCTTGCTCTCTCTCGCCGGTACCTTTTCTATGCTGCTCTACGTTTGCTAAACAGTGCTGCTGTTAAAAAAAGATAGCACTACCTGCATGAAACGAGGTTTCGTATAAAGTGAAAATCACGTTTTCGTTCTTTGAATGGACAACTACGAAACAGTAGTAGGCTGGCAGTATAAACTTTCGTCCTGTTGCGCCTTAGTGCTGGCATGAGTTTTGATTGTGTGATCACACGTACGAAATTCACCGGAGGCTTCTCTTTGCCCGCTGCATCTCTATTGCCAATGTGCATCAAAGTGGCATGCACTTAATTTTTTTTTTGAGACGACGTCGAGTAATTTCGTTTTGGGGTGCTGTGATTTACAGTACGTACAGTGAGCATTACAATTACAGAGACATCTTCAAATGTCTACAGTCGACAGTTGAACATGTCTTTTCAATCATCAAACTCACTGTAGATATTGTAAATAGTGTTGTTGTATGCCTGCTGATTTCGAAATAATTTTTGGATGCGAACCTACGGTATACCCGGATAACTTAGGTTAGCAGAGCGGGAATCATATTTCTGCTGACCTTTCTACCTCTCACGTGTTACTGCTCTGTCTTTAAATCCCTTTGAAAATTCAAATTACTGACTTCCCTTTTCTTTTTGTCTTTGCAGGGAAAAAACACCGAGTTCAGTCGAGACTTTAAAGTGGTAAGTGATTTTTCCTTTGGTCGTCACGCATGTGAGAAGTGCAGCAACATGTCTCTATTTTATTTGCAATTGCTCATATAACGTTCGTGGCACATCCGGTGCACATTTTCGTATACGCACGGCTCTTCTGATGTAAATTCACAATCGCGAGCGTTTATTTTTGTTTTGTTTTTTGTACTACACACATGTGCACGCGCGCACATGCAAATGTAGTGCCGCGTGTATGGGCAAATTGCGACGACACGGAAGTTGTGCGAGCGTTCTTGGTCCAGAGCAGTGGCAAAGAAGAAGTCTTTCCAGCGATTGATGAAGTGCATTTGTTTGTGGTGCTCCGTGTCGTCGATCTCACATCGCTGTAGTAACACTTGCAGGACATTATAGCCTTTGGCCCAATAAGCGATCGTCATCGCTTGGGCTTCTGCTCAAAAGGCCCTCATTGTGGAGAAGCGAGATCTCGCGAAAGTTCTTAGCGGGTTGCTCTCACAGGCACAATAGTCAGTTTTACGCTCGATCCGAAGTTCACGTGTAGGCACCTACTTAAATAAACATAGCCGAGTGGCTTATGCGCCGAGTATTATGTCGCCCACCACAGCGAGGGGAGATTTGGGCATCATTTGTCGCGTCCTGTGGCCGCGCACGACAAAACTTCTACATTAGATAGTTAAGTCCCCATGTGAGTGCACGATCGAGTTTCGACAAGTTTCTTTTCACGGAGATTGCTCGGGCGATAACATTCAGATTAGACTGGCGTGAAAGGTATTCGAGGTATGAATACCTGAGCGTTTTTCATTGCGAGTGTTCCGTCAATTCCGGAAGGTTCCTCACTGATGCAGTTTTAGTGGAAGGTTACTTGGTCCACCCTTAGCGTTATATAGTCTACTTATCACGTTTTGTTTTTGTTTTTTTTTGTGAATACTCGGCTTGTGGCTGCTTACACTTGCCTTATATTACCAATACTCACAGCAGTGGTACAAACAGATTTCTGTCAGTGGCAGGCGCCCAGTGTGGTTTATTTGGAACGAGAAAACGCCTTTAGGCACGGTGCAAGAATTTCTTAATGCATGCTCGAGTGTGTGAAAACGTGTCCTTTCCGCGCACTGTGAAGGAACGACGAAGGAGCTTGTAGCTAACGGCGTCAGTCTTTACCGTCTATCAGCGATATGCGGAACGTAAACTTAATATCCGCCACCTGATGCATGCATTAATGCAGTACCGGCTACCGTTTTGGTTTGACTTTCGCTTGTAATCGACGCCAGTAGCACTTGTTCGCATCATTGTCTCCACTAAAGAATGAATGCTTAAAACGAACGAGCATTGCATCTGTTCAATTGCGAAGAGGTACTGCTTCAGTGACGGTTTATGAGGACAAAGTCGAACTAGCTTTCAAGTGGTAGGACGACCTCTTTCCGATGAACATGTTTAATTGCTGTAATTGCCGAGTATTTTGATGGGTCTTGTGTACGGCGTTGCCTTTGATTTCATATCAAAATTATCAGCAGGCGTGTGAGTTCAGAAAGTCCTGTTTTTTTTTTTTCAAAACATGCAGGCCTTTTCGAACTGGCAAAGAGTACACACTTTACATTTCTTAGCGTGCGTTGCTGCTGCTGCCACTTCATGCTGCCCTGCAGCCCTTTCCCCCTTTCTTGGAATTTAGCTCCGCAGCAGACAGTCTTCAAAGACGCATGCATGTCTTAACGCGGCTTCGGCCGCAGTAGCCTCATTCGATTATAGTGCCCTCGAAGATCGCGAACTGCACCGCTGATCAAAGAGCCGGTAGAGGTTAGATGGGAGAGTCGCCGAGTGCACATACGTGCTTCGGTCGGTGCTGGCGGCGTCACCGCCCTGGGAAGAAGCGGCAATAAACGATGCCCGGAACAATCGGAGAGAGCGCGCGCTGAAGGTGATCGATCAACATCTCGACGATCTTCGCAGAGCCTTCGGCGTGCCCTTGTCTTTACGCGGCGGCGGATCTGCGCGCCGCGTCGGTGGGCCGCAGCGCCAAAGCTCCGTTCCGACAGAATAGGCATCTGATCGACGTTAATTTCGCCCCGTCTCCGGCGGCTCGCTGGCTTCGAGTGCGGCCGTATACTGAAGAGTGTGCGTCGCTCTCGTGGTGCACGTGGGCGGTCGCAGCGTGCGCGCGGAAGCGAGCGGCTTTGGCGTTGTGCACGACTTGCGAGGAAGCGATCTTTCCTCGCTCTTTACCAGGGACTGTCACGTCGAGCGTACACGCAGCTATATAGTCAGACGAGTTTGGCTGGAGTGGTGTTGCCTTCGGAGAGGTGTCTGCGCGCGATTCACCCGAGTGGAGGGGATTCGAGATAAGGGGCCAGTGAACGACAGCTGGTCTTGTGCTGAAGTCTTACCAGGATCGAGACGTTGGTGACAATTCGGATATTGCAAACAGCAGTATTCCTTGGGCAGTGTCCTGTAAGTTTCCTCAAAAGGGTGGTCCATCTCGGAGCTCGTTAATTGGATTGGGTTTGATAGCCGCGGTTACGACTGGCGTTGGTCTGTTTGCTCTCAAGTTGTCCTGGCATTGAATGTCCACATAAAGAATTCTTACAGACAGGCCTCCCGGTCTTACAGATAGTTCAAACCTGACAAACAGCACAAAATGACGGTCATTCTTCAGTTAAACGTTTATAATGTTTGGCGATCGTACGTTGGCGTCAACTAGAAACATGAACATGCATGAAACCCGTCATCATGCGCCCCATATATCCCGAATTATAACTAATCTATTTGAGTGCTGTAATACCAGAGCCGCGCTCGGTCACATCCTATGGATATGTCCAGCATTAATCAGCAATACTGGTGTCGTGGCCTCCAATGAAGGCCTTCGAGCATTTTGACTGACTGCGCGGATCAGTTCTGGCCTGGAACAACAATTCTAGGCGATCCGGCAGACCGGAGAATCTGCCCAGAGACATGGTATCTCCGTAATCTTCTGCAGCCCAGCAATATGGCGGACATTAATAAAACTTTCTCCTCGGTTTCTTTCATCATGGGGTCACTGCGTCGGCTTTGCTTGCAGATGGAGAAGCGTCTGTTTACACCTTCGCTTCATTTAATCACGAAGTTTTTTTCGTCCTGTAAGACGCACGGGGGGGGTCAGCGTTGTCGCCAAGCAGGTTCGTCTCCTCGCGACCCCTTCTCTCTGCCGAGGCAGCGGGATGTCGTGATTAATTGAACGCTCGTCCGTCTCCCCGCTGCCTGATTTCCGTCGATTGACGTATCGCCACCCGGTGCGCGGGCGAGGAGGATGTTTCCGGCTGCGGCCGTCGAACGACGCAACCACAGACCTGTGCGTCGTCTCGCAAGACCGCCGCATGCTCACGGCATCCGTGAATGGCGCCGTACGTCACTGCCTCGTTCGTTTTCTCGTGGCGCGCGCTACGCTCGTAGGGTTGGGCGCGTACTTGCCTCTTCCTCGGTTGTTGTTGAGGCGCTATTTCTTTTTGTTGCCCGTTCGTCGTGAATGAATGGGCCGACCTCTTCCGCCAGCTCACCTCACCGCCGCCGCCGTGCTTACGCGTCTCGTTGACTGCCGTTCAATGCTTGCTGTTCTCTTTTCCGTCGTGGAAACAAGCGTCGCGACGGACTCGGTCGGTGTCGTAGGTGGCCGCTTTGCTTGAAATGTGGCTGTGCTGAATGAGCTGCGCCAGCTGGCAGTGCCGCTAAAGACTCTCGTCAATACGGCTTTGTTGCCGAAGGTCTCTGCGAAGCCATCGAACCATGTAGTAGATGTCGGCTGCGTAGCATTTGAATGCTCGCCAAAGGGCTGCCTTCTTCCTACTGTCTCGTCACAAAACTCTGGTTGCTGATTACATCAGCAGTGATGCTGCTTCCACGAACTTGCTATTGCGCGTTAAAGCTCGGCTGACAACGAATGCGTACATTGCCATACTTTTGGTTTTTAAAAGAATACTCTAATGAACTCTGTATTTTGTTTACATCTTCGTTTCCTCACTTCTTGTCTCACTGATGCTTCCCCTAGTCTGGTGTAGCAAACGAATCGATTTATGTTCCAGAATTTACCCAGCTTTCGCCGCCCACTTCAAACCACTGTCAATTTTACTGCTAATGGTGAGCGCGTTTTGATGACCTTTAAAATAGTTTAATCGATGCTGCTTTCTTTTTCGTCAGTACACCCATTTGTATCAAACATTATATAATCCCATGTAGGAGCGTCTTTCATGTTAGCACTCATAGCTTCCTTTCGCCGAATTTCGATCTCTCTTCTTTTGTATATGCCAAAAATTAGAAGAGGGGAGACGAGAGATGCTGAAAGATGTGCTCTTGTTGGACGATCAAGTAAACATTCCTCATTGCTGCACGTATGCTTGTATCGTCTACCTTTAATGATCCAACATTAGCGGTCCAATACCACAGAACATCGCACATTCGCTTTGATAAGAAGGGAGCGGTCGCTATACTTCAATCGATGAGGCATGTGCCACCATTGAGTCTAAGCCTCGTGCAACGCACGCATGGAGTGCTCGTACAAGGCGAGCAACGCCAACGAACTATTCGATCAAGCCGGAGTTATTCCGTAGAAACGCCGCGAGTGGACCGTGTACGTTTTTTTTTTTTTTTTTGACACGCTGCTATTGTCAACGCAATGTTTGACGATAGTTATAGCGTCAGAACAAAACGACGACACAGAGACAAGAAGGACCCGAAAGACACGAGCGCTACGTGTCTTTCGTGTCCTTCTTGTCTCTGTGTCGTCGTTTTGTTCTCGCGCTATAACTATCGTCATGCCATACCAACTATAGCCCAAGCTGCCACACTTCTAAGGTACAATGTTTGAGTTGTGTTATGGTTACGAATTTCGCTCCAAATGGTGTCATTCCCCATGCAAGGAGCTGCGAAGCGGAAGGGGCGACTAGCAAGGGTCTATGTACGTCAGTATCGTGTACGTGTGTGCCTTTCTTACGGTTCAGTATGAGGATGAGCGAGAAGGTGTAATGATTTCAGGAAATGGCTCGCTGCGACGCGTTTCCTGCGCTGCGGGGCCGATAATGATTGCGCGGCGTCGGCGAGGGTGTCTCGCCCTGTCCAGTGGTGCGCTTCGGTCCCGAAGCTCGCGATTCCTTCTCTTTCGATTGCGGAAATGGCCGGCACCGCTGCTGTGTGCTCGCTCGCTTTTCGCGCCTGCCGCATCCACCCACCCACGCTGGCGTCTTTTAGTTTTCGCGCTCGCAAGACCGTGGTATACAGCTGCTGCAGCTTGAGAGCGCGCTGGTAGCTTCGTGTCGCCCGGCTTGTTGAACGCGTGATTCGTGCATCGCGTCTCACCTTCCGAGACTCTCGTGCTACGCTCATGGTGGTATAAAGAGCACTCGCCGAACTCTTGTCTGAGTTAAAGGCACTGCGGTGTACGGCTTTGGGGCAGCATATTTGTTTGGTCTTGTAGAGCTGTTTACCTTGCCTTTATTTTATTCGCCATACTCAAATTTTTTTCTATCGTTGCCTTTCAAATGAGTGAAATGATCTCGTAGCCCGACTTCAGCTCCACTGAACCCTTTGAAGCACTTTAGTGCGATAGGTCACAACTGTTGTTTGGAGGCTTCTTTCTTTCCATGGGCGTATCCACTGTGTCTCCAAAGCACGCTAGTGACAGGAAAACGTACTGTACAGAAATGAAAAGTTCTCTTCCGAGTTAACCCGCCATGGTGGTCTCGAGGCTATAGGGCAGGTGGTGGGATCGAATCCCGAATGCGGCAGTCGCATTTTCGATGGAGGCGAAAATGCTTGATGCCAGTGCGCTTAGATTTAAGGTGCACAAAGAACCCCCAGGTGGCGGAGATTACCGGAGCCCTCCACTACGGCGTCACTCATAATCATATCGTGGTTTTGGGACGTTAAACCCCAACAATTATTATTAACTTCCGAGTTGGTGTTTAGAAACTCGGGGTAGTTTCTTTCGATTGTCTGTTGTCGGTGCTCTCACATTTTATGGACGTTGGTCTATGCAGGCTGCCTAGCAGCTATGAGCGCGAGGCAAAACATGATGTGCTGTTAAGACCGCCGAGACTACGCAGTGGGTCTCCTTGTAGGAGCTACTGCGTCGTTCTATAGGCGTACAACAAGGGAACAAACAAATTTCGCTCGTGCAAAAGAGAGCACATCATGAGGTGAGCTCGTGAGAAGATTTGGAACGGCCTCACCGCGACTGATCAGTTCGACAAATGCAAAATTAAACACCGAGTTGTTTCCCGTGTAACCGAGCGGTCGCATATCAAGTACTCAGTCAGCATTGCAATGTACTCACAGCGTGACTAGTCGCTCGCAACACTACGCGCACAGGAAATGACTGACGAACCTCCGTATGCTTGTTGTCCTTTTATAAGCCGCTGCCCTTGTTGTTCTCGAGAGAAACAGCGCGAAGGTTTTTGTTATCGATATGTGTGAACGCTTGTTTCTCGGTTCTTTATCGCTGTCATCGTGGCTATACGCTGAACAGCACGTGTAGGAAACCTCTTAATCGGCGCCGTGATGTGCCATGCGTGGAGCAACATCGATGATGAAGCGCCGCGCGCGCCTGCCTGCACACGGTGATCACCGGTCGTCGGTAGAACGACGGGGCAGGAAGTGGCGGCACCGATCGGTGTGGCAGGCAGCGCTCGCCCCTTTGTCTCGGCCGTCCTAACTGAGTTCCACTGTGTGCATCTCAAATGATCCGTTCGAGCGCCGGTGGCCAATGCCTGCTATTTTCGAACGAACCATTGGCGCATCCCTCGACGACCTTTTTTTTTTTATTTTCTTCTTGCGTGCCTCTCTCGCGCGCTCTTTCTCTTCGGCCGTCATTTGTTTTGGAAGGAGTCCTCCTGCTCCGCGACTGCGCTGGGTTCGACAGCCGGCTAACGAAGCGCCGATTTCACCGTCAGCGCCAGCTACGTCATGAGCAATTCTTTTTTTGCCGCTGTTTTCTCTCTGTCCCGAACTTTTTTTGATTGCCTCTACGACCCGACCGGCTTGGCAAATAGAAAGCGGACCCGAAAAGCTACGCGGGGACGGGGGGGGGGGGTATCATTTTAGGCAGTGTAGGAAAGAACAGCGCGGCTCCCTCGCTCCAAGAAAGGATGAGTCCTTTTTATCGTCGCTCTGTCCATCGGAAGGATCAGGATATCGAGGGATACAAAAGGTACACAATACCGGCGCGAGATAACGAACAGAATAACAGGTTCGGGCGTAAATGTACGAATAGAAAGCGCTGGCTGAGATGAGAGGTGATGCTTCGTACACGAACGGGGCACAGATGTAAGAAAAACACATAAGTATGCTCGAGCGAATGGCATTGCAACGGCGGCTTTTGTTGGCGTGTCCGTACGGGGATTGCCAAGAACAAAAGGTGGCCCCTTGACGTCGTTGTAGCGGCGCTGACGTCTCGGCGCGGGTTCCGCTGAATGGGACGCGCCGGTTCCACCCGACTGGCTCCACCAATTATCGATTGTCGCTTTCGCATCGCAAACCGGCTTCGGGTCGCGTCTCCCCCCCTAAAATGCGTGGCTGTTGCTGCTGGGGGCCATTCGCGAGAACGATGACAATAGAGGCACGATCGTGGGCCGCCCGAGCCCTTTCGTCCCTATCGGCGCTCTTTCAAAAGGGCGAGCCAAGAAGCCAGCGCATCGGAGCATTGAGTGCGGCTCGTTGAGCGCCTCTCCGAGCGATATGCCTCGCCTGTTGCGTCGCGTTGTGGTCACGGTTTACAACGTTTTTTTTTGCTATTTTTACGCCCGCCGATTTTCCTTTTTTGTTTCTAAGTCGGCCTTTTGTTGATTGAACTAGGGCTCACCGTTTTCCTCGGAGGAGTGGTGCATGCATTTAGGCCTTAGTTTCTGCACTATAAGCTTCAAGTTTCAGCCTACAGAACACAGCGTACAAGTCGCTGTAGGTGATATTTAAAGGATACGTAGTCTGTCACTTTGAAAGGGAAAACGTTGCATTTCAACATTGCTTGTATTTCCTTCTCGCACGTTTCTGTCATAAAATCTTAGTAACGCACTAATATTTTCGCGATGGTTCACTTGCTTTCATTTACTTGTGGACCGGTTCACGTACTCGGACGCCAAATAACGGTTGACCACGTGACGGTCGATTTCGTGCTCAATCATCGTGTCGCGAGATGGAAAATAGACTGACCAATAATCTTGATCTTCCCCGATTTTCGTACTTCATATCTCTGCTTCAGGCAGGTACGCCAAGAGATATACAGGTATAGGCATGGAGATAGTCTCTATGTTGTGTATCTCTATGCATGTACGGCATAGAGATATACAACAATGTACATCGAGGTACATTATTGTATATCTAAGTGTTTTGTCTTGCCGCACCTGCCTGAAGTGCGTCACGTTGAGCGGGCCAATCAGGAAACAGAGACTCTACCCGCCCCTTGGTGGGCATTTTGTGAAACTGCCCAAATAAACGAAAATGAAATTAGATGCCGTGGACACCGGCTCGTTCGTCGGTCAACTTCATGCGCTTGCAGCGCGTCGTGTTCCGCGCTGTTTCTCTCGCGGAGAGACGCACCTGTTGATGCCCTTTGTGCCACTGGTCAGCGCTTTCTTGGCTTGGATGATGTCTCCTTTTCCGAGCTGCCGACTTCCGAGCCAGGCGCCATCCATCACTCCGGGTCTCCCGCATCTATGCTTCTCCGCATTATACCGAAGCGTGATCACAAAGGGGGCGAGGCGCGCGCTTGAAGCAGCTAGCAAGAACGGGTGTTTCATCTTGTGTGTCTGCGTACAATGCGAGGTGCGTTGGAACATTTCCCGTAATAGAAAGACTGCCTTCTCGCTGTCTCGCTCGCTGGTCGGCCGCTTCATCGCTGTCCCGTGGGTCCTTTGTGAATGCATTTGCGGACGCCTGCTTCTTTGGGCGTGACTGCTACAAACAGTAGTTACGCGGAGATTGTTACTTGAAGCGAGCCTGGATGTCGCGATGGGAGGGTAATGCCGGGTATGCCGACGAGTTGGAGATTATTGGGAGAGGCCTTCGTGGTCCAATGGACACTTGATAGACTGATTACGATGATGATATCCACGCTCACATGTTGGGGCAGTGCTACATCAGCGATCAAATACGATTTGCTTCTGCCAAAAAGGGGAAAAAAATCTCTTAGCACATATGTTTTGAACGTCACTTCCGTGACGCAAGTACGTCAGAGAGCCGTGGTGGACCCTGCATAAAACGCTTTCATGTTAAAGCCTCAAGTGTTTGAGACAAACTACTGCCAGTTTCATGCGCCCGCACTCTCCGCTGACTCTTATACACCCCTTTCCTGCTTCCTTACTCATAACTGTGGCTGTTTCGTGTGTTTTCCAAATTCATTGCGATGATGACGTCTTGCGTTCATAAGGCGCAGCCGGAACTTGTGATTGGAGAAGAAAAGAAGTGCTGGGCACTGCTGCGACAAGTCTCTATAGTGCGACGGCGGCATCTTGTATACATTCCTCAGGTGTATACGCGCAATATAAACACGCGCGCGGTCGCCTTGTTTGTCGACGAGAGGGAAGTAGGCACTATAGGAAACGGAGCGGCCGTATCTCGACTTTTACCGACGCTGACTCCACCGCAGTGAGTTGGCATCGCATACAGACTATCATTTTGCTTCGTAAAGCGCTCCGAAAGCTAGTAGCTAGCGTTGTCCACTCTGGCATACTTAAGCACCAGTCGTTTAAAAACTTTTTCTCATATATGTGTTATCTCAGTATATGAAGTCATTTTAGCGCCTAATTAGACTCTGTTTTGTGTATTGCTTGAGCTGAAGTGATGTTCTGAAAATAAGGGCTGTGCTTTCATTCTTTGACTTGGTTGCTATAGATAATCAATCGATTAGTGAATGCATGAAAAGCTTAGCCTCTTGTGCCTTTACGCAATTTTTGTTTTTGCTTGCGCGAAGGTTACTGCCTTAATGTATGCTTACACGACGAACAGGGTGCCGTCTTCCGCGTGCATGGCGTGAATCTACACAAACAGCAAGCAGGGCAACTGGTGCTCCCGCATTGAATGCTCCTTCACAACGCCTAATAACGGCGCTATTGCCGCCCTTGTGCCACGATATTACTCCTTATTAAACGTGCAGTGAGAGAACTCGTGGCGACGCGCTGCTTTGAGGGTCCCGCTAGCGTGACCTTGTCCAGCGCCAACTCATCACGACGTCCCTAATCTTTACGGTGTCTCTTTGGCTTACGTCACCATTTTGAATGCGGAACCTACTCGCATACCCCACTGCGCATGCTCGCGCCTCGTTTCTCGTGCCAACTGTCACTCCCCCTCTCCCTTCTCTCTCGCCTCGCAACGCCGGTGCATGCATCGTCTGCTAGTAAAAACCGACTACTCGCGCGTGCTGCGCAACAGTTCACTGGCCACGCCGTATATGTAGGCACTGGATCCACGTTACCGTACCACCCCTCGTTGAAGGCAACGCTTCTCTTTCATTCAATAAATAAGAATAATAGATGAAATAACAATTAAGCATTCCCAAAACATGCCCAACTACGCAACACTCACGCGATGCCCCCGCCACTCTGCGACGCATTTACTCCGGTTCCCCCCGTGGCGAAACGCGGGCGGCTTTTTTTTTCTTTTTTTGGGGGTAAAAGTGCATCACACTGCGTTCTGAGAGGCATCACGCCACAAGCGCGATAATGAAAATGCAAAGAAGAAAGAAATGAAAGACCTTGGAATTCGCTGCGTAGAGTGACACTTAGGAGAGTCGCGGCTCGAAACTGGAAAAGGAGGATAAGATAAATAAAATTTAATTTTTGTTTAGTAACGAGCATATGATGGCAGGAACAATGGCAGTAGAGTTCTTGCAGACTTCATTTACCGATCTCAACGTATTTAGTGTTTACCTTAAGGGCAAGTGAAGTTGCGTGAGCCGAGGTTTCGTAACGGCCCTGCGTCCGCTCCACGGGCTTTTGAAGCGCGACCCCCGCCGCCGAAGCTGTCCCGCAATCCTCAGGTCCGGTAGCTCGGTCAGTTTGTGAGCTGACCTTGGCTGAGCGGGTGGGACGGCGGCAGTCTATTTTGCCTCCCAAATGCGCCGCCGCGAGCTCGGTGTGTCCGCATGCCGGCGTTTGCCGGGAGTGCACTGTAAATCTCGGATTAATGCTCCTCGCTCTCTCCGTGCCGCGGCGCCGTTTACCTCTGCGAAAGCTCGTGTAATATCGGTGGCCGCACCACTCCGCGGTCGGCCCATTCCGTCCTCACTTTTCTTTTCTTTTTCCTCCGCTGGACGCTTCACCTTTTTGTTTTGTTCTTTGTTTTTTGTCGGGCTTGAGTTTACGTGCGCGTATGTCTATTGGTGCGCTTACGCTGCGTAGTCTTTGGGCCCGCGTCACGTCTTTCTCACTGCAGGCTTCAATTTTCGTTATAGAATGTCCCCTTGAGTTGCCGGCTGCGTTACTTGTTGCCAGAAGTTTATTATTGGGCTGCTCTTGGACCTCCGATATGAGAACAGTTCGGGATGAGGGGTCGGCGCCTGCGTTCCGCTTGAGGATCAAAACCTCTTTGGTCCCTGAAATGGTATCGCATATATCTTAAATTGAGAACTACGCAGCGAGCAATTGAAAGAAAAATGGTAGGTGTAACCTTAAGAGACAAGAAGAGAGCAGAGTGGATTAGGGGACAAACGGGGGTGAAGGATATCATAGTTGAAATAAAGAAGAGGAAATGGACATGGGCCGGGCATGTAGCGCGTAGACAGGACAACCGCTGGTCATTAAGGGTAACTAACTGGATTCGGAGAGAAGGGAAGCGGGTTAGGGGGAGACAGAAGGTTAGGTGGGCAGACGAGATTAAGAAGTTTGCGGGTATAAATTGGCAGCAGCAAGCGCAGGACCGGGTTAACTGGCAGAAAATAAGAGAGGCCTTTGTCCTGCAGTGGACGTAGTCAGGATGATGATGATGATGATGTCTCAAGAAACGCCCCGCCGCGGTGGTCTATAGTGACTAAGGTTCTCGGCTGCTGACCCGCAGGTCCCGGGATCAAATCCCGGCTGCGGCGGCTGCGTTTTCGATGGAGGCGAAAATGCTGTAGGCTTGTGTTGCTCAAATTTTGGTGCACGTTAAAGAACGCCAGGTGGTCAGAATTTCCGGAGCCCTCCACTACTGCCTCTCTCATAATCATGTGGTGGTTTTGGGACGTTAAACCCCACATATCAATCAATTATATCTTAAGAAAGCCGCCTTCCTTTTCTTAATCTAAACTTCTATCGATACGTCGCCTTAAGGAATTCCTCGCACAACGACGGAATAACGAGCTCGTTTTGATGTGTTCTTTTTTTGTGAATGATGGCATACACGACCGGCGCGTCATGGTGGGCAGGTGTCATCTCTCTTCTTAGTATAGTGTGGGTGTACTCAAAGAATGGACCGCATTATCCAACTTACTTTGTTATTTGTTCGTCAATCAAAACAGCATTAAGATTTCCGCAAAGCCATCCAGTTTCTCCGCACTGCGCGTGACGTGGCTGTGCTTGTATGCTGGTATATCTGTGGTCGTGCATTGACTATAGTGTGCGTCACGTGCTGTGTTGTAGTGCTGTTCATTTCCTTGCCACTTGTCTTGTTTGATGTGCGCATGCGTGTTTTATTTATTTTCTTTCTGTCTATCGTGTAATTGAAAACCGCGCGTGTGTCCTTGTGCGCCTTGTGTCTTTGTTCGTGCTCTGAATGTTGTCTGTTCTTTGTCCACCCTACCCTCCCTGCTCCTGCAAACACGAACCGAACCTTCCAGAGCCCCACTCCTAAGTCGTCTCGGTCGAGCCGCGGCGGCGACTCCAATGGTCGAGTGAGCAGCATGGACGACATCAGCAAAGTAAGCTGCTCGATCGCTTCGTGATGGCTTCTCTAGCGTTCTGTGTTGTGGCGGTGGGCCTTGCTGCTCGCAGCGGGTGACGTCTTTTTTTTTTTTTTCCGCGAAGGTGTCCGCTTGCCTTGTGTTCGCGCCATCCCACCGTTTCGCAGGTGACCGGGAATGTTGCGATATAAGTGTAACAGGACTACAGCGCGAGCCGCGTAGGCTTCGCTTACTTGAACACTACTAGAGTGTACTACACCACTAAACGGGTCGAGTTGGAGCTCGAACTCGTTTTCATGCATCTCTCCATGCGAACGAAAGAAGGAAATTTGTTGTACAAGTGTCATCTTTTATTTATTCGTCATAATTAATTGAACAGATGGCCCGGTAAAGGAAACCATATGTTTTTAACTGTACTGCACTAATTGTGACATAAGTTGAAATGAATTGAAGTGACCGGAAAAATCGCCCTTTCCGTTGGTGCGATTGGAACCAAAAACCGTCGAAATACGCTTTCCTTAATCAAATACACCCTTTTCATATTTGTAAACCTAGCTTTCCTGCGATGCAGGTAGCCTGACTAGTGGCTGCTCGTCGCTCTTGAGAACAGCGTGTTCAAGCGCACTTTGCCTGCGCTGTGGCACGGAAAGAAGTAGACGCAGCTCTCTCGATATAAGCACGCATGATAGACGATGATGATGATGATGATGATCTCCTATTGTTAGTGGCGCATACCCACTGTGGGGGATTGGCCAAGAATCGAGTGGTTTTAAAATTTACTGTTCAGATTTGGAATGAATGATAGACGAGCACCAGCACGTGAAACTATAGGACCTCTTGTTTACTAAAAGCATTGTATGTGCCGCCATTAGCTGGGTGAATGGGCAGCGCAGGGAGGCGCACTTGTAGATTATGTAAAGGGGTCCGATCGATTCATTTCATTATGCGTACATTCACGATAAGACAGGTTTCTTAACGTGAATTTACGCCTAACATTCGGCGCGCAAACACGCACACATGAGAGAAACGTTTGTCGTGTCTTGACGTTTCTCCTGCGTCCGTGTTTTCACGACCAGTGTTTTAACATGAATAGCCTCGATACTTACTTGATTCTGCAGAAATTCATTGAACCATATTGCATGAAACAGAAAATTCCATATCTTCCCCAGCTTGTAGGACAAATGTATAAGGAAATTTATATGAACTTCTCGAAAAGGTGCAGTTTCTTTTTTCTTTTAATGGAAAATTTGCTCTGAAATATAAGGGCGTCGATGTTGGCCCGGAGACAAACGCCTGTCCAGGGCGGTCGCTTTGCCTGTTGAATAATCATGCAAGAGGCTAGCTAGCAAATGGCAGTGCGAGGACAAATGAATCGACAGCTCGAAACACATAGACAACGTATATATAATAAAATATATGGTTGAAAATTAAAAAAAAAAAAGAGAGAGAACGAGAATACGGAGAAAGGCAGGAATGTCAACTAGGGCTAAGCCCCGGTAGGCTACTTCGCACTGGGCAAGGGAAGAGGGGGAAGGGAAGTTATAAAGAGGAAGAGAAAAAAAGTAACTGTCTTTAACAGTAACTGTCTGAAAAAAAGTAATTATTGAACACCTTTTATGTAGCACTCGGCATACACGAAAGAGAGGCTTCATTCACCACTGTAGTGTTCTAAAT